>CM037585.1:110746227-111346085 GCA_021018995.1 Chloranthus sessilifolius | reverse complement strand
CAACCATATGCTGCATCCCCCACTAGTTACCCGATGGCAGATTATGTCCCCCATCTTCCCCCGCCATCGCCCATCAGTTATCAATGGCCCGCCTAGGTCCCATCACTCCCGATGTAGTCACCCACAATCCTAGCCAACCCCACATTTTCCACCTACCCGACTCTCATAGAGGTTAACTGGGTTTGGCCAACACCCTTATCTCCAGTACCCCCTGTTACGCCATTCCAGATCTCGGGACCAACGTACGATCCTCATTAGGTCCCCCCTCAGTTATAATCAAACGAACGTCAATACAAGCAGCAGCCAGGAAAGGGCATGTGATTTTATCACTCAGTTTGGGAAAATCTCCAAGCAACTAGATGCACCAATACTGACACCAATACTAGAGGGGAAGAAAGATGCCAGTGCAGTGAACCCATTCGAGAAAATGAGCAAAGAATACATACTTGAGACTCAGTTAAGAAGAATGCCGACCCACATCATGGTCTGAGACCTATTGATGACGTCCCCACTTTATTTTCAAGCACTAATGGGGGCGTTAAAGAATGCACACGTGTCTCTACAAGTAATCCCAGATGAAGTCGGGCAGATAATTGGACAGGTGATGACACCCAATGCCATCTCATTTTCTGATGCAGATTTATCGGAGGAAGGAAATAGTCATTCCAAATCCCTCAACATCACTATAGAATCTAAAAACATGATAATCCCCCTTGGTATTAATTGATAATGGGTCTGCTTTGAATGTATGCCCTCTGAGAACCACCACCAAAATAGGGGTAGATCCGTTCATGTTGAGGCAAAAAAGAACTAGCGCTAGAGGTTTTGATAATACGAGAAGAGAAATAATGGGAGAAGTTGATCTTGAGCTAGTAATTGGGCTAATGACCTATTGTTAGGGCACCCGTGGTTGCATGAAGTTGGGGCAATACCATCCACGTTGCACCAGAAGCTTAAGTTTGTGTCCGGGCAGAAGATTGTCACCATCTTAGGTGAGGGATAGGATGAGAAGGAAAAGGCCACCCACAAAATTGAGAACCCAAAAGTGTTGGATGTGCCACACATAGCTGAAGATACTGACCTTCATAGTTTTGAATACGAGGTATT
This sequence comes from Chloranthus sessilifolius, assembly GCA_021018995.1. Taxonomy (NCBI): domain Eukaryota; kingdom Viridiplantae; phylum Streptophyta; class Magnoliopsida; order Chloranthales; family Chloranthaceae; genus Chloranthus; species Chloranthus sessilifolius. The sequence goes on along the minus strand of CM037585.1, from coordinate 111,344,978 downwards.
GGCTGTAGTCTCAGATCCCTCGGAAAGCATCATTCCAAAAATCGAAGGTGGAATGGTAGCGGCTGTGGCCATGCTTCAGAAATGGGGCTATAAAAAAGGAAAGGGATTGGGACCCTGATTACAGGGCCGAAGAGAGCTAGTCAGAGCGAAGGGAGGCTAGCAAGTAAGATTTGGGCTAGGTTACAAGCCCACAGAAGAAGTGTGAGAGGCCAAGGAGAAAGCTCGAGCCATAATAGCTACCAGAGCTCGTGGAATACATTTAGAGGATGAGCCTCGTCCCAGACCTCACATTCAGAACACCTTTGTGAGCGCAGGGATCATAAAAATAGATCAGAATGGGGCAACTCAGCTAACCCCACACAAGCTAGCATTCCTATCCACCCCACCAATCCCCAAATTTTCCCTCCAAACCTGGAAATAGACTTAGCTGCTTTATCCCTTTTTGAGGAAGAGTCTCCTATACCTGCACGATCTCCTCCTATGGTAAACCACCATAGGACTTTACTGAAGTTTGAGGATAGAGTCTTAGGCGAACCCATGATCAATATGATGGAGGTGAACTCTAAGGAATCACATCAGGCAACCTCCTCCATCCAAAAAGGTAAAGTTGCAGCACCTAAGGTACAAAATTGGGCTTCTATACCCCAAACTCTGGAAGTAGCGAGTGGCTTGAATTTTGGCACCTGTTTCTAAAAAAAAATAACCTATAAAAAATGAGATAAGCCCTTGGCAGGCAATACCTTGTATATATAAGGACTCGCCTTGCCAAGGGCCCGTCTCTGAAGAAAATAAAAATCTCAAAAACATAGAAAATGTACAAAACCCAAAAATATTGTCTTTCAAAATTTTGAATAAAGTCAAAAAAATGATGCCTTAATCGAAAAACCCGTCCCACGTAGAATCGACCCTTTCCTATGGAAATACAAGAAGAGGTTGGAGTCATGAGTCTGGACGAGGAGATCATTACTGAGGAGCTTCCAAATGAACTCCTAGAACGGTTTGCCGACTTTGAGCACGGTTCGACCCCTATTGTTGAGGAAACAGAGGACATCAATTTAGGGATTGAGGAGGCTCCAAGAATAACAAAGATCTAAACATCACTGTATCCTGAAGAAAGAAAAAGCATGATCAATTTCCTTCGATCATATCAAAAGCGTCTTCGCATAGTCATACGAGGACATGCTGGTTTGGACACCGATTTGGTCGAGCGTGAGCTGCCATACTACATTGATACCAAGCCGGACAAGCAGAAGCTGAGACGACTCTGACCCGAGTGGATGCTAAAAGTTAAGAATGAGGTCATCATGCAGTACGACACAGGATTTCTCATGGTCTCCAAGTACCCTCAATGGTTAGCCAACATCGTCCCGGTACCAAAGAAGGAGAATGTGCATTAATTTCATAAATTTGAATAGGGCAAACCCGAAAGATGACTTCCCATTACCGCACGTTGACATCTTGGTTGATAACACTACTAACCACGAGATGCTCTCGTTCATGGACGGGTTCTCTGAAAACAATTAGATTAGGATGGTAGTGGGCGATAGAGAAGACAACGTTCATCACTCTCAGAGGAAATTTCTGTTACCGAGTCATGCCATTCGGGTTGAAGAATGCTAGAGCAACATACCAAAGAGCTATGACGGTGTTGTTTCACAACATGATGCACCGAGAAATTGAAGTGTATGTCGACGACATGATCTCCAAGTCACCAGAGTGAAGTGACCATCTGATAAACCTCCAAAAGCTATTTGAGAGGCTGAGAAAGAATAGGTTATAATTGAATCCTCAGAAATACACATTCGACGCCATGCCAGGAAAGTTGCTGGGATTCATCGTCAGCATGAGAGCTATCGAGGCTGACTGGATCAAGGTAAAGGCCATCACGGAAATGTCATAGTCATCTACCAAGAAAGAGGTCAGAGGTTCTTGGGCAGGATATAGTATATCAGTTGGTTCATTATGCAACTTACTCCTATCTGCACACCGATCTTCAAGCTATTGAAAAAAGACTCTCCCATTGAATGGAACGACAACTGTTAGGCCGCTTTTGATAAGATCAAGGGCTACCTTCTCAACCCACCAGTTTTGGTACCACCCGAGCTGGGGAGACCACTCCTAATGTATCTCTCCATGATAGAAGTTTCAATGGGATGTGTCCTAGGGCAGCACGATGAGACAGGAAGAAGAGAGCAGGTCATCTAATATCTAAGCAAGAAATTTACTGACTATGAGACACGCTATTCTCATCTGGAGAAAGCATGACTGGCTCTCGTATGGGCTACCTAGAGGCTTTACCATTACTTGTTATCCCAGGCTGTTTTACTTTTAGCCTGAATGGATCCATTAAAGTACATTGAAAATCGACTCTCCTTTGGTGCACCTTTGGCGACTCCTACTATCTGAATTGATATCACTTACGTAACTCAAAAGTCGATCAAGGAGCACTCACTAATTATCTTGCCGATAATCATTTACCTGACTATGAACCTTTGAGAATTGAGTTCCCAGATGAAGACATCTTGTTTATGATAGAGGACGATACAGTAGAGACAGAAGAATCCTAGGTAATGCATTTTGACGAGGCAGCAAATACTAAAGGTCAAGGAGCTGGCGCTATCCTAATCTCGCCAAAGGGGTCACATGTACCAGTTTCCATCAAGCTCAACTTCCCATACAAAAATAACATGGCTGAGTAGGAATCACATGCAAAGCAAGGACCGCGACCTTTGGACCTAAAGATAACTCTCCTCAGGGTGTTTGGCGATTCACAATTGATCATATGTCAGACGAATGGTGACTGGAAGACGAAAGATAAGAAATTGATCCCCTACCATGAGCACCTTGAAGATCTGATAGCATGTTTCGAAGATGTCACATTCTCATACGTCCCGCGAATACGGAATCGTTTCACTGATGCATTAGCAACTTTGGCATCAATGATAGAAATCCCCTATGGTGTCGAAATGAAGCCAATCATAATCGAACAGAGGAATGAGCCGGCCTTCTGCCTCCAGATTGAGGAACCTATAAAGTTAGATGATGAGCCACCTTGGTTCTTAGATATCAAGAACTTCTTTGAAATGCAAACTTTTCCTAAGGATATGCCCAAGACGGATAAACGGACCATCCAGCATTTGGCAGCAAACTATATAATCTGTGGCGAGTGGCTTTACAAGCGATCCTATAACAACATCCTGCTCAGATGCCTTACTGAGAGAGAGAGGTAGCCAATATTATGAAGGAGATCCACGAGGGATTATGCAGTGCTCACGTCAGCAGACACATGCTTGCTAAGAAGATCCTACGACAAGGATACTATTAGACCACTATGTAAAGTGACTGTTGCAAGCACATATAGAGGTGCTACAAATGCCAAGAACACTCTAGTCTGATACATGCTCTGATTATATATCTACACAGCATGGACACTCTATGGCCCTTCACCACCTGGGGCCTCGACGTCGCCAGAATGATTAATCCAAAGGCCTCAAATGAACATCGGTTCATCCTCATCACCATTGAATATTTCACCAAGTGGGTAGAGGCAAGTCCTATGCCAACATCACGACCCAGCACATCGAGAAATTCATCAAAAGTAATATTGTCTACCTATTTGGCATACCCAAGGACATCATCATGGATAATAGCACCAACTTCTCAAATAAGTGCATCAGAGCCTTTTGCGAGCAGTATAAGATCAAGCTCCATCGCACATCGCCTTATCGACCACAAACTAATGGAGCCGTAGAGGCTGCTAACAATGCAGTTATCTGCATCCTCAAGAAAATGGTCATCACCTATTGAGATTAGAGTGAGATGTTTCCATTTGCATCATGGGCCTACAGAATGGCGATCTGCACTGCTACAGGGCAACGCCGTTCTCCCTTGTGTATGGAATTGCAGCCGTCTTAATGGTAGAAGTAGAGGTGCCCTCGCTCTGAATCCTTATAGAATCGGGCCTATCTAAAGCTGAGAGAGAGATCTCACTTTAAGCAGCTGAACCTATTGGACGAGAAAAGGCTCCTGACATTGTGTCATACTCAAGTCTATCAAAGGTGAATAACACCTACAACAAAGCGTGTTCACGGTCCAGATCTGAAGGTAGGAGACATGGTACTCAAGAAGATCTTCCCATCCCTCCACCGAATCGAGAGGAAATTCAAGCCTAACTAGGAAGGATCGTATATCATTTGAGAAGTGCTCCCAGATACGCACAATTCACGCCACCATGGACGGAGATCACTTTTCTGAGCCCATAAACATTGGATATGTCCGACGGTTCTACTTTTAGTTCCCCCCGGCAAGGTAAGTATTGATAAAACGGATTCGTGACTGCTCAAAGACCCAGTAAAAGAGGCCATCATTTCAAAAGCCAAGTAGCCAAAAAGTTTCCCTAAACGCTCATACCCTTTGCTACCCAATTTGTGTCATGAGCCTTCCTTTCATAAACCCTCTAAAAGACAAAAAAAATATATATGCGTGTGTAGATATACCTACCCAAAAAGATAAAAATGGAAGAAAAAGAGTTACTATTAAAATAAATAAAAAAATCAGAAAAGAAAAAAAGAGATTATCCAAAAAAGCGAAAGAACAAAAATAAATAGAATAGAAAAGTGGGGCATGTACAGTCATGGTCCCCCAAGGAGGAAGCATATTATGGCAACTGGAACCTAGTCAAGGAAACCCTTTTAACCTAGAATACCTTCAAAATCCTAACCTTACCCATGGTTGTAATACATCCCGAGGAAAAGCCCTCTATAAGGTCTACGAGCAGTTAAGGTATCCGTTAAGTCAGCGCGAGCCAAGCTGGGAGACAAAGAGAACCCCATCCAGTCGGCTATGACAGAATCGATGTCCATATCGTGGCCTTTGAAAAACCAAAACAAAAAAATAAATAAATACAAATAAACAAAGCTCAAACCAAGATGGATGTGGTGAAAGCCAAAAGGGCACTACGGGTAAAAAGAGCGAGTTTCTGTGGACTGTTAAGACTTGAAAAGTACCACTTTCCACCCCTTAACTTAATCTCTGTTAGACCCTTAATCATTTAATAAAAGTGTTTTAAGCATGTTCTGTAGGTAATAAGCAGCAGCTGCTAATAAACCCCTAACCATGCCAAGAAGCTCACTGTTGTCCCAGAACTACCTCGGTAGAACGAAGGATGAACCCAGATAGAGACTTGGCTAAAGCATAGGCACATCCAAGCAGAAATAAATAAAGAAGAATGCATCGCGCAAATGTCACAGGGTTCAATTGAGTCAGAGATAATGCCTTCGCACAGTTGTCGCGGTCTTTTGGAGGAAGCACAGAACAAGCGTGCTGCGTGCCGTTCTTGAGCGATTTGGTGCCAGAAAGAAGTGAAAAGCAAGCTTCGCGAGGTCCTCGTGAGGCTCAGTCTAAAGCATTCGTGCAGTCTCGTGCAGCTCAAAAGAAGAACCGTTAATCTTCGCATGACTCACTCAGAAGAGAAAGCTTCAGGTATTCTTGTGCGCAGCTGTCACACAGTGGCTGCGACATAAAGACCTTCAGTGAATCTCGCGCGACCCAAAAAATTTTGAACACTGCTTCTTTGTAAAGATCTGTCGCGAGATTCACCAAGGGAAGAACCGCGCGAGCAATCCCCGCGCCATTCAAAGCTGAAAGAGCAATCTTGCGATAGCCATTTGTATTCCGTGATGACTAAAATGCCAATCCCGCGACTGCATGAATTTCAAGTCAATTCAACCCCGCGATACCAATTCTACCACGCGAAAAGATCTGAAATCATGTTTACCCAGTGAAGATCGAATTCTAAACTTCTCCCCACTTCTGCAAGGGCAATCTGGGAATCTCTAGCAATTAGGGCACGCACTCCAATGCTTCAATCTTCGTGCACATGTCGGGAGGCATCCAAGGGATAAGAATGGGCCACAATTACATTGAGAAATTAGGGTTTTCCTAACCCTAATTGGAGGGGAAGCCGACTGCTATATAAGCCTAAGCCTAGCTTAGGTTTGAGGATTGACTCTCTTTGGGACTTAACTTCTGTGCTTCTTCTCCAAAAACCAACTGTAGAATTACAGTAGGTTAAGGTTAGGGTTTAGGAGTTTTCTTATTTTTCCTTTTTCTTTCTCTCCCTAGTCCAGCATTTGCTGGCTATGCCTTTTGTATGATTATCTGGTATAGATTTTAATGGAGTTTTTGTAATAGGATTTGTTATATGTATGGGATGTTATTTTTGTTGTGAATTGTGCTGTATAAGGCTGCTACCTTGAGATCCTCCATTGCTAAGTTGTTTTATAAGCAATGGAGGATTGCTTCTAAGGTACTATTTAGATCTAAGTGACCTATGTGTCCAGCTTAGGCACTTTGCAGGCCTTCCCCCACCACAAATTTGAATCCCCATGGGAACTTGTGCTTGTAGCCTTGTGAAAATGGTGGCGGCAGCAATGTTCTTGTTCATGCGAGCCATTTTCGAGGAGGATAACCTCTGTGGATAGCCTATGACCATTCAAGTGGACAGATTATAGCCCTAGGGTGTGGCCAAGTCATGGAACTAAGACAGATTCTTCTTCTCTGCACTTGTGCTTGTAGCCTTGTGGGAGATTGTGCAGTGACAGACTCCCCTATAGTTGAATAGATCTCGCCATCGATTGCGGTCTGAGTTGGTCATAGAGATTGTAGGCTTGTGGGATCACTGCAGTCTTTTAAAGTAGTGAACAACCATGCTTAAAAGCTAGTACTCAAACTCTTGTTGGTCCTGTGTGTCCAGGCTTATGCACTTTGTAGGCCTAGCCCCACACACAGAACTTTAGAGGATGAGGTTCCTATGGATTCTTGAGCTTGTAGCCTGGATGAAGTAGTGCCTATAATGATAAACTTGTTCTGACCCATCTCTGAATTGTGATTCCCCTATTGGATAGTCTGTGACCATTTAAGTGGACATGTTATAGCCTTAAGGGATTGGATCATGGCGCAAGGGTGAGTTGGATTCTTTCTCCTCTTTGGTGATAATGTAACCATTGGACAGGATTTCTATAGCAACAGATCTGAGTCTAAGTTACAAGACCCATCAGACCTGTACCTAATAACATACTTCTCACCCTTTTATATTTATTTTCTCACTCCACCATCCTTCTTAACCCTTTCTGTAATCTAGACATTAGGGTACCTTAGAATTTAGATTATAGTGACCCTAAATCCCCTTCCATTTAGGATTGCCAGATCTATAGCCAGATCTGGAGAGCCTACTAAGGATAGCTCCCTTGGAGCTTGAGATCAACTTCCCTGTGGGACAAACTCTTATAAAAACTTGCTACAACAGGCCCTGTATCTTGCAGGACTATGCATATTTTAGGCTTGCTGCTCCCTAATCATCACTCTACCTTTCACTCATTTTTTCATTTACCCCATTCTTATCACTGTCTTCAATAAAGTCAGTAGCAAGCACTTAAAATAGCCCAACAAGTTTTTGGCGCCTTTGCAGGGGATATTGATCTTTTAGTAGACCCTAGATTTTTGATTCTTTATTCTTTGGTAGCTATACTTGTGAATAATTGATACTGCTAATTTACATTTGGATTTTTTCTTGCAGATCTGGACCGTAGTAGAGAAGGAGACTGGAATTGCATTGAGAGTCTAGCTACCTCTGTTTGCACTTCTCTAACCTTCAAAGCCTCAGTTTATTTCTCCTTTGAAGATTCCATAAGCAGTTGATTAGGATAGTTGTAATTTTTTTTGTGCAATGTGCTTGCGAATAGTTTCCCCTGCTGTTGGTGTGTGTGCATGTTAGGAAGGAGATCCCTCAGTCCTACATTAGAGCCTACTAACCCTGAGATTGAAAGGGGTAGAAGACCGAGAAAACACGGACACACCACAGTCGAGCCCCCTATTGAAATAGAGATAGCAATTATGGGTGAAGAGCAACCTAGAACATTGAAGGAATTGAATACTCCGGATGATTACAATTCTCCATTCAGCATTCAATTCCCAGATGTTCAGGGTAATTACGAAATCAAAACTTTCATCATCCAAATGGTTCCCTCTTTTCATGGGCTTAGCAAGGAAGACCCTTACAAGCACATTGACTAGTTCTTGGCCTTGTGCACGACATTCTCCATTGCTGGTTTGGGACCAGAAGCCACTAGGTTAAGGCTCTTCCCTTTTTCCCTAAAGGACAGGGCCATGACCTGGTTATCCACTCTCCCAAACAACAACATCACTTCCTGGAAAGACCTCTAGACAAGATTTCTATCTAAATTTTTCCCAGAGACCAAGACCAGCCAATTGTGGAAGGGCATACTTGCTTTTACTCAGTCCCCAACTGAAGATTTTAACCAATGCTGGGATAGATTTAAAGAGATGCTTAAAAAATGTCCCCACCACAAGATCCCTGACTAGCAGCTTGTCCAGAGCTTCTACAATGGGATTGATGAGAAGAGCAGAGACATGGTAGATGCCTCTTGTGGTGGAACGTACATGCATAAAACAGCTGATGAGCCATGGGACTTGTTCGAGGTCATAAGTGAAAATGCTTTCCAGAAGATGTCCTCATCTAGAACCGTTCAGGAGCCTCCTCCTAAGCTGGGACTTGCTGAGACTTCTAAAGGAAAAATGTATGAAGTTAGGGGAAATGATGACTTGAGAATGCAGATGGCCAATCTTACTGAAAGATTTGATAAACTTCTGACTGTGGTGCAACCCAGAATGGCTGCACAAGTGATGGAAGCATGTCTGATATGTCAATCTCCATAGCACACAGTGGAAGATTACCCATCTGTAGGGCAATACCCTGAGTATGTAATGGAACAGTCAATTGCGCCCAATCTTTTTTGACAAAGAACAACTGGTTACCAATAAACAACCATATGGATACCAAATGCGTTACCAATGGAGACGACCCAAATTTGAGGTGGAGGCAAGATAATTATGTATAGCCATAACAAATGTTGGCCTTACCTCAAAGGCCACAGCAGCAGTTTAACCAGGGTTATGCCCCAAGGTCGAATTTCCAACAGCAGCAGCCCCAGCAATAAAATCAATTGGTAGTTCCCCCACCTCAGCCCCGAAGTGCTTCCTTCGAGGACCAGGTTTTGTCCCAATTGTAAAGCCTTGGACCCTTGAATCAGACTGTGACTTCTCACAGTCAAAGCATTAAGAAAATAGAAGAGCAGCTTGGCCAAATAGCCAATGCTCTGGCTAAAAGAGAAGAGGGCAGGTTGCCAAGCCAGCCAGTAGCCAACCCAAAAGGCCAGTATTCCATAAGAGAAGACTCCTCAAATTTTGAGGGGCCAATGCCATCACAACCTTAAGGTCCGCAAGTGGTAGACAACTGGTGGGAAAAGAAACGAGATGTGTCTTTTCTAAGGAAATGTCTAGTGGAAGTGATAAAGACTTTGTTAGAGCAAAGTCAAGAACTTCCCCGCTACCCTTCAACAAGGGAAAAATAAAGAGGTTGTAGTTGAGCCTCAGTAGGAGATAAAAATAGATAAAAGAAAATACCAAAAGTTCAGCCATAGGCTTGCAGCTGAGGAACCAGTAGTACCTCAGCTACCATTTCCTCAAGCTTTGAGTGGCCCTTGCCTTTTGATAAAGGGTCAGCATGATCGAGAAATGATGGAGACCTTTAGGCGGTCAAAATAAATTTACCTGCTTGATGCAATCGGGTCCCGACCTATGCAAAGTTTCTGAAAGACCTTTGTACTCAGAAAAGGAAGGCCAGAGGCCATTTGTCCAAAAAGGTCTTTACAACTGATATAGTTAATTTTGTATTAACCATGACAATACCTGAGAAGTTGCAAGACCCAGGGATCCCACTATTTCCTGTATTATTGGTGACCATACGATTGGAAGGACCCTTTTGGACCTTGGAGCCAGTGTTAACCTGCTGCCATATAGTGTATATCAGCAGTTAGATTTGGGGGAGCTCAAGCCCACCCCCATTGTTCTTTTGATGGCTGATAGGTCTGAGAGGAAACCCATGGGAGTGGTTGAGGACGTCCTAGTGGGGGTAGACAAGTTCTTCTACCCTGCAGACTTCCTTGTTTTGGACATGGGTTGTAACAAGAGTACATCCCCGATACCTGTCATTCTGGGCAGACCATTTTTGGCCACTGCCAATGCATGCATTCAATGCAGGTCTGGGATCATGGAGGTCACTTTCGGACATATGAAAGTTGAGCTTAATGTGTACAACAGTGCAAAGGACCCTCAGCTGGACAATGAGGAATGCTTTGCAGTAGATGTACTAGAAGAAATTGTTGAAGAAGAACTGCCCACTCTGCTGGAGGGGAACAACATTGTCACTGATTTAACTGAAGTTTGGAACATGGTGGAGGAAGGAAGCCTAGCTTTAATGCCAGAAGACATACCCCTAGTGAGGTCTTCTGTGGGCTTAGTGCAGCATTCCAATTGGAAACCTACATTGCTGCCCCTTCCTCCAACCAACAATACACCAATCCTGCCATCCATCCAACAAGCCCCTGATCTGGAGCTCAAGAAGCTGCCAGAGACATTGAAATATGCTTTCCTCGAGAAAGAAGAGAAACTTCCTGTAATTATCTCCTCTTCTCTAACCAGTGAGCAAGAGGAGGAATTGCTAACAGTTCTGAGGAAGCACAAGAAAGCAATTGGCTGAACCATTGCTGATCTGAGAGGGATTGATGCATCAATCTGTATGTATAGGATTCATCTAGAGGAGGGCTCAACACCCTCCAGGGAAATGCAGAGGAAATTGAATCCTCACATGCAAGAAGTGGTTCTGAAAGAAATCATTAAGTTGCTGGATGCTGGGGTAATTTACCCCATCTCTAATTCTGAATGGGTGGCACCAATCCAGGTGGTACCCAAGAAATCAAGCATAACAGTGATCGCAACCGACTCTGGAGAGTTGAGACCAGCCAGGGAGACCACTGGCTGGAGAGTTTGAATCGATTATCGAAAACTCAACTCCAAGACCAGAAAAGACCACTTCCCTCTCCCTTTTATTGATCAAATTTTGGATAAGTTGGCTGGGAAGGCTTTTTACTGTTTTCTTAATGGGTACTCAGGGTACAACCAGATCCCTATGCACCCCCTTGATCAAGAGAAAACTACTTTTACTTATCCTTTTGGCACCTTTGCTTACAGAAGGATGTCTTTTGGACTGTGTAATGCCCCAGCCACCTTTCAGAGGTGTATGTATGCCATCTTTTCTGATATGATTGATAAATTCTTAGAAATTTTCATGGGTGATTTTTTGATTTATGGGGATCGCTTTGACCAATGTCTACAATACCTCCATCAAGTCTTACAAAGATGTGAGGAGACCAATTTGGTCTTAAGTTGGAAGAAGAGCCACTTCATGGTGACACAGGAAATTGTGTTGGGCCATGTGGTCTCTAAAGATGGAATTGAGGTAGACAAGGCCAAAGTTGACCTCATCAAAAATTTGCCCTCCGAGGACAAATAAGCAAATCAGATCCTTCCTTGGGCATGTAGGATTCTCAGAGGTTTATCAAAGACTTGACAAGATTGCTAAACCATTGTGCCACCCTGCCAAGCCCTTTGATTTTCTCTTGAATGTCTTGAGGCTTTTGAAAAGTTAAAATCTGCCTCACCTTGCTCACTGTACTCCAAACACGACTATACCACCTTTGAGTTGATGTGTGATGCATCGACTTGACAATAGGTCCGCCCGGGCGGAGGAAGGATAAGTCACTGTGGTCATTGCATATCTCAAAGAAATCACTTACCAACCACTAAGAAAGAGCTTCTGGCAGTAGTTTTTGCTGTGGACAAGTTTAAACCTTACCTACTTGGGTCTAAAACTGTCATCTTCACTGACCACTCAGCATTAAAGTACCTACTATCTAAGAAGGATGCAAAGCCCAGATTGATTAGATGGATACTCCTATTGCAGGAGTTTGACATCCAAATCAAGGACAAGAAGGGTATAGAAAATGTGGTGGCTGACCACTTGTCTAGAATTATGTTGGAAAAAAGTGTTGATGACCTTGCTACAAATGATGTCTTCCCGGATGAGCAGCTTTTTGCCATCCAGTCTTTAGGTCCCTGGTATGCACATATTGTCAATTATCTAGTATAGGCAAGATCCCTTCCCATTGGACAAAAATGGATAAAGACCTATTTTTCTCACAGGTCAAATTCTTCTTCTGGGAAGAACCTTGCTTGTACAAGTATTGTGCAGAACAAATCATTCGAAAATGTGTCCCCGAAAGCGATGTCCCCAATATTCTGGCCATGTGCCATGAAAATGCTTATGGGGGTCACTTTAGTCGGAGAAAAATAGCTGACAAAGTGTTGCAATGTGGGTTCTATTGGCCTTCTCTTTTCAGAGATGCCAATCCACACTGCAAGACCTGTGAAAGATGTCAGAAACTAGGAGGGCTGTCTAAACGAAATTCAATGCCTTTACAGCCCATCCTTGTTGTAGAATTGTTTGATGTGTGGGGTATTGACTTTATGGGCCCCTTCCCTCCTTCAAATGGTTTTCATTTCATCTTAGTGGCAGTCGACTATGTTTCCAAATGGGTAGAAGCCATTGCCACAAGAACTAATGAGAATCAGGTTGTCCTCAAGTTCATAAAGCAGAATATCTTCTCCAGATTTGGTACCCCTAGAGCCATTATCAGTGATGGGGGAGCCATTTCTGTAACAGAAATTTTGAGAGTTTGCTCAAGAAATATTCTGTCACCCATAGGATTGCTACTCCCTACCACCCACAAACCAGTGGGCAAGTTGAAATTTCAAATAGGGAGATCAAGCATATCCTTGATAAGACTGTGAGGACTGATAGGAAGGATTGGGCTGACAAGCTTAATGATGCACTGTGGGCTTATAGGACTGCCTATAAGACCCTCATTGGTATGTCCCCATTCAGACTGGTCTATGGCAAGGCCTGTCATCTCCCAGTGAAGTTAGAACACAGGGCCTATTGGGCCATCAAACATTTAAATCTAGATCTAACTTCTGCTGGTCTTCACATGTCGCTGCAGTTGTCTGAATTGGAAGAACTAAGGATGGATGAGTATGCCAATGCCAGGATCTACAAGGAAAGGTCCAAAACTTTCTTTGACAAAGGGCTGTTGAGAGAGTTTTATTGTTGGTGATAAGGTTTGGTTGTTTAACTGCAAACATAAGTTTTTTCTGAGTAAATTGAAATCCAGATGGGAAGGTCCTTACATTGTCATGCATGTTTCTCCATCTGGTGCTGTGGAAATCAAGGATCCCAAGTCTGGGAGAACCTTGAAAGTGAATGGTCAGAGGGTTAAGCCTTATTTTGAAAAACCAGTTGAACCCATGGACACCATTCACCTTCAAGAAGATCCTTCTTCAAATTGATCCACAGGTGTGTCATTACTGTATCATATGTATGATGTTTTTGGTTGATTTATCTTACTTGTTTCTATTCTTTAGGATTTGTTCGTGGTCTTATCTGAATCTGGACCAATCTATTTTAAGCTTTTGATGCATGGTTTGATTCTTACTATTTTTCAATAGATAGCTTCTATTGCACGCCCAATATGGGAGGTCATTTTTTATTGAATGATTGAGTTTACATGTGTCTAGAGATAGCCATAGGAGAGAGTCATGCCCCAGATCCAACCACAAGCAAACAAGAAAAGGGGCAGAACAGAGAGCACATTCTCTCTGTTTTATTCCTTACTGTCGCTAGGTCCAAAATGAAACTCTGGGAGCCTATCGCGAGATTCAAAAGCTATCACGAGGTTAAAAAGGAAGCCTGGGAGCATGTCGCGCAGTTTGCATAGAAACATTCAATGACTATCGTGAGATTCATGTGTACCTGATAACCTCTCGCGCGGTCCACATCGAGCTATTCAGTAGTTATCGCGTGATTATCAGGCTGTCGCGAGGTTCACAAGGTAAACTAGGAGACTCTCGCGCAATTCAACAGAAATACTTCATTTACTATCGCAAGATTCTAAGTCTGTCGTGAGATTCAAAATGAACCTCAGAGCTTTTCACAATCCAAAAGATACCTAGGAGCCACTCGCAATTCACATGAATTAATCTCACTGTCAGGCTCCAAGAATAACTTGAGAGATTGTCGCAATCCGAATTTAATCAACACTTTCGCTAGGTTCATTTCCAAACTCGCTACTAGATGTTCCAAAGCGCGTCGAGCTTTGCGAAAAGTATTTCAACCCCGCGCTTTGTCCCTTCTTCATTATTTTCATCCTTCTTCCCTCTGCAAAACCCTAGCTTCTAGAGCTCTCCCCTCTCCCCTTCAGCATCACTCTTACAGCTCATCATTCACTTCACAATTCTATAGAGTTGTTCCTAACATCACTCCCATCCATTGCCCTCTGCTCAGAGATCTTGAGGTGCCCTGTGCATCAAATCAAACCAAACCCTAGATTTCAGCCTCCGTTTCTCATACTATAGGACATAGTTAGATATGGCTTGAAAATCTGCACAGAAGAGAAAAGGGAAGGACAAGGACCCTGCAGAGACCACCCCTAAAAAGGCAAAGACTTCAAAGTTTCCCAAAAAAGGAAAGGAAGTGGTTGAGGAGGCGGTGGTACCAACCACTAAGTTCTCTACTCCTTCTGAGCTCATGGAGTCAATTCCATTAGAGCCTGAAACAGCCTTTGATGTACCATTTTTTGAGAAAGAACCTCTCTCTGCCCCTGCAGTACAATTTATGAGCAAAGCGGGCCTAATGCCATTGATGAGAGGAATTCCAGCACTAGCCTACCCCAGGCTAGTGCAGCTGTTTTATCAGCACATCAAGGTCAAGAGGGACAATGATGGACAAGGGTGTTTGCTGGTGCTAATTGACGACTTTGATATGTTAGTGGGCCCCAAGACGATCGCTGAAGTGTTGGGCATCCCAGCAGCATTCAATCCTAGCTGTGGATATGGCCCCCCTCTGAGTGCATCGATTGATACAATTGCACCGCCCTAACTAGAGGACTAAAAGCCACCGGGGACTCAATCAGAAGGAGGGAACTAGAACCTGAACTGCTGTTCATTGACCAAGTCCAGCGAAAGAACATATATTGCTCAGGACATCAGCAAGAGAGGAGAACCCCCATTGCGGATACTGTCTACTCCTACCACATGGGCCATGGATTCTATGCAGCCTGGCTGATTTTTAAGGCTATGAAGGACGTAGTGGAGAAGTTAGGGTCAAACAAGAAGCCTCACAATCTACCCTATGCAAGAATCATTACCTTGCTGCTGATCAAGGGGGGCTCTAAGATAGGAAGGACGGAGCAGACCACCACCCTTACCCCTACTACCTTTGCCAAAAGGCAATGGAGAATCAACAGGAGCTTGATGGGGGGCCAAAAAAAGAAGAAAGCTGAGACTCAGGCCCTGCCCAAGCAAGCAGAGGCAGCTGGATTAGGGTCTACCCCTGCTACAAAGGAGGTGCCCTCAGAGCTTACCACTTCCATAGTCAGCAGACCCACCACCCCTCTTACATCCATCTCTCACCCCCCTCTATTTCCATCCTCCATGCCCACTCCCCCTTCACCTGTGCTTGGTCCATGGGAGGACTCACCATCCCCTACCTTACCTCAGCACACAGCCACAACTCCCCCCATATCTCTACTACCTAAGCCTACCAGACCATCCCAACCATCTCCCAAACACCACCATCAATACCTTCTATCCCTATTACCCCACCCCACCATGAAGAAACTTCCCCCCCAGCCATATCTTCTACATCCCCTCTCCCAGACATTGACTTAACCCTTAACACATCCATAGGCTTCCAAGCCTTCATCTCTACATTCCTTGAAACAATGCCTGCCTACTACACCCTCTCCTTGGACTCCCCAACTACCTCCCAGCACCACACCCCAGAATCGCACTCTTCCCCTCCCTCCACTTTCCATCATGCTCCTTCCTCCCCGTTCCAACCAGTACTCTCTTCTTCCTAAACCCAATCTCCTAGCTTTGACACACTAACACTCATCCTATCCCTTATCCAAGACATACAAGCCCAATTATCCACCAATACCTAAAAATAGGACCAAATGCAGGCTGAACTCACCTCCATCCAATCCACCCTACACACCTTAACCACTCCACCCATCCCTCCACCATCCACTTCACCCCCAGGTCCATCCTTGTGAGACAAACACAAACAGACTTCCCTCCTGACTCATTACCCCCCCACCATCACCCTTAACTTTTACCCACCCATTTCCTTTAATCCCTTTCACAATTCTCATTTTCCATCCCCCGTCACCCCCAACTCCTATTGAGCCTACACCCTTTTCCTTTCCCCCTATACCCTCCATCCCCCTCTTATCCTATCCCCCACCTTCTCTACCAAATCTACACAACCCACCGACCCCATTCCCCACAACTTGACTTCCCTACTATCATTCCCCCTCCCCCCCAAGACCAAGCACACTTTGCTCCTTCCACCTCCTATCTTTCCATCGCCCCAAAACATCATTTTTACAGCCCTCCCTACCTCACCATCCTCCATCATATGAGTGATAATGCTTACCTGAGGAAGAATGTCCTGAGGGGCATGGCCAAGCTTCGCTAATCAATTGAGACCCTCCTGCTGGAGCTGATTGATAAAATGATGGAGGAACACTGACAACAGCTTCTGGGCATCTCATTGGGGTGGACAAACATTTTGGACGCCTACCAAAAGGCCAAGGCTACAGCTACTTATCATCAGATAAATTGGGAGTATGAGAAATCCAATGCTGCTGCAGCGAATGCCCGAGCAAGAATGCTTGAAAAATGACTTAACAATGCCCAAGAGATCTAAAAAATCCAAAAGGAGATCCATGAGACTAACATCCTCAAATATCAAATCAAGATAGCCTCATTGGAATCCGCATTGGCTGCTGCCCGAAATGAACCTTACCAGCCGACCCCCATCTCTGTTCACATGCCTGAGCCTGAGCCAACTACTACTCCAGCTCCACCTACCCAGTCTGAGGAGGCAACACCTAAACCCCAGCAAGACAAAGGAAAAGCTCCTACTTCACCTCCTACGGCGCAGCCTCCAACTACTGAGCAACCTACCCCTACCACGGCCTCTGCTGAACCACCAGAGAAGCAAACTTATCCTCAGCGAAGGAAAGTCACTGCCAAGAGGTTTGCTCCCAAAGTTGTCCCTTTAAAAATTGACAAAGAGCCCTCTTGCCCATCTAAAGAGGCATCCCCAACCGAGTCCCTTTGGAAAGGGAAATCCCAGTGGTCCCCCCGAGAAGCAAAGCTAAAGGAAAAGGGAAATCTCCAGTGGTCCCCACTGCAGGAGCTAAAGGCAAAGGCAAAGAAAAATCCCCTGCCACCTCCCCTGCTAAGCGCAAAGGAAAAGCCTCTCAAGCACCCAAGGAACCAAAAGCTCCCAACCAACCAAAAGTAAGGGTGAGGGCACCTAAAGCTCCAACTGTAAAGAAAACACCCGCTGAAAGGAAAATGGGGAGGGAGGAAAAAGAAGAAACAAGATAGAGCTGCCCTTAAGGCACAGGCTAAAAAGATGGGTTGGGATTTCCTTACAGATTCATATTCAGATTAGATCCTAGCTTCTAGATTGTATATGTAATAACCCAAAAAATTGCGTTAAACGGTGACCTCGAGATCCATGCCCGACTGGTCATAGGTTTGACCAAGGAGGAGATCACTAGTTGACTCGAGGAATGATGAACGAATGCGATGTGAAATTAAAGCAAACGTGTGGAGTGTGAGGTGAGATCTGGAACCACATACACCCATCTGGGGTGTACGTGCTCAACACATAGAAAATGAGTATAAAAGGGTTAAAGAACCCTAAATTACTCTTGTTTGGTTGTTGAAGAGAGTTAAGAAGAGAGAGAGAGGGAGAGAAGTAAAGAGGGGTTGTTGTGCAAGGAGTGAATGCAAGCCAAGAGGGGATTCGAGCATTTAAGGCCGGATTCGACGTGAGGGATCCGCTAGAGACAAAGCTAGAACCCTAGCCTTTCCAACCTCTTGATCCAATCAAATTGAGAATTGATTGAGGTAAATTTTATTGAATTAAAGGCATAGATTGTAGAAGTTTAATGGTAGTCAAGAACATTTAAAATCATAGGATAAAGGCTTAGAAAAAGAAAGAAAAATTGTTTGAGAAGGATTTGGAAGAACAACCCGAAAAGGGGGCTGAATCTGGCCAAATCGATTAATCGATTTGGGATTTCGATTAATCGATTTGGTCTGAGAAGTTGAAAAGTCATGAAAGCCCGATTTCGATTAATCGAAATAAATTTTTTGATTAATCGATTTCGATTTCAATTAGTCGATTTGGAAATCGACTAATCGACTGAGAAGCTCCAGCCACTGGAGGAAAGTAACTTGGTGAAATTGACTAATCGAATTGGAATTTCGATTAATCGATTTTGAATTTCGATTTCGATCACTCGATTTGAGAATCGACTCCATTATGTTAGACACTTCGATTATTCTATTTGGGATCGACTAATCGAATTTGAATTTCGATTAATCGATTTTGAGAATCGATTAATCGATTTGGGTTTCAATTAATCAATTTTGGGAATCGATTAATTGAATTGCATTTCGATTAATCGATTTTGGGAATCGATTAATCGACTTTGACAGTTTTGCTTAAACTTTATAGTTGACTTTGAGATTCAGGGAGGGTCTTAGACCTTCTTTGTTACATCTTTAGTGATGAGTTACATGTGTTATGTTGTACCATAGGTGGTACGTATGATCATGAGCACAAGGAGCCACGTGGGACCTTGATGCTAGGAGTTTCAAAGACTTGAGGTAGGGAACACCTCGAACATGTACTTTAATTTCAAGAGCATGTATGTAGTGATATAATTATCAAATGTGAAGTTGTTTTAACTGTGAAAAGCTTTGTGAAAATGGGTGTGTGTGTGACACCAAGAATGTGATAAAGGCATCTGTGTGATGCAAGTAACTATGAACAAGTAATCTAATGAGATTGAGACATCCCCAGGGGATGAGAAAGTAATAAAGGCATCAGGTGTGATGCGGGTATGTATACATCCCAGGGATGTATACATAGGATTGAATAATTACTGTTGAGGCCTAACTGATATAAGATAGCACACTTACACGGTGAACAACTATATGTAATGCACATGATATTTTTGTTATTTGAGGATTGGAGGATACCCCACCGACGTGGCGGGATACCCACCACTGATGTGGCAGGATATCCGTGACCAGTACGGCGGCGAATTCGTACACTAGCACGAAGGTTTATCCGTGACCGTAAGTACATCCCAGGGATGTTGTGTAATATTTAACCCCGCCGCCTAGTGAGAAAGGGGCTTGGGTCGTATTCCTAGGGAATATATTTTTTACAACTGTCTAATTAGATGACGATGAAGGGTATCTCATCGGGGCTCAATGCTATATTGCTCGGGGATTACTTAAGTTGAAGATTTAAGTTTTGCTTTAGGCCTATTCAGTGTCATTCATGATTAAATCAACAGTAATGTAATACATGCAACTGGCCAGTAAATTGAGTGTAAATCATCTGCTTTTAAATTGATTTTCTAGCAAATGCATAGATTCATCATGCTTTGAATATCATGGAATATATGTGAGTTTTGATTTATATGTTCATTGTGTTGTTCTCTATTGAGCTAGGATGTAGCTCACCCTTTAGACTATACATCGCAGGTCCACTGATAGCAGCAGCGGAGGCTTCGGGAGACGTGGATCCCGGTGATTCGGATTACGTGCCTGGAGACGAGTTGGAGCCTCCTCCCGAGGACTTCTTCTAGGTGACTCTGCTAAGCACTTTGATAGAGAGTCAGTTTTGTGAGCAGATTAGTGCGGCTTGGTATGTCAAGCCTTTATTTTTGAAACAATGTAATTAAACTAGATTATTCTTTGGCGAACCATTTGGGGTGATCTGATTATCACCGATGGTTCGGGTCGGTTCTCTATTCATGCAGTGGCATGAAAGTAGAACTGTCTTTTGAATATGCCAGTTGGGCATATTAACGTTTTCCGCTTTAATGAGGTTAATTGCTTTATTTATTATGTGGTGCTTGTTATACCAATGTTCTGTGCTAAGCTTTGGGGCACGGTCTGAAGGATCGTGCTGATGGCACCGGTTTCGGGGTGTCAAATTCTGGGCTGTCACAGTTGCTATCAGAGCGATTTCTTTTAGAAACTTTGACAATCATTCTTTTGTCAGAGAATAGGGACTTCTGCTAATGAAAACTTTGATTTCACGTGCAGACTGTTATGTTACCTAGAGGAAGGGGCCGACCCAGGGGCGGCCAAAGTAGAAGTCTACGTAGTGGAGACGGATACATCTCTCCTACAAATAGAGTACCTATAGGAGATGGAGGGGCTTTTGGCAGTGGTGGCCAGGGAAGCCAAGACCAGGAAGAGGGCCATGATCGAGATCATCAGGATCAAGATCAAAGAGAGCAAGAGAGAATTAGAGAAAGAAATGAGGATAGAGAAGAGCGTCAGAGGATGATGCACACCATGGAGGCCATGGTAGCTACTATGGCTCAACAGGCAGCATCTTTCGTGGCTCATATGGCAAATGAGCAGCATCAGCCACCGACACCTCCAGTAGCTCTGACACCGCTAGCATCTTCTATTTTTACTGAGTTTAGGAGGATGAGGCCTCCTAGTTTTTCTGGACAGGGAGAGCCCATAGTGGCAGAGCATTAGTTGAGTGAGATGGAGAAGGTGTTCACTGTGCTCACATGTACTGAGGACGAGAGCGTCCGTTGGGCATCCTATATGTTGGACGGGGAGGCTGGGCCTTGGTGGAAGTCCGTTTCACAGACTAGGGCTCAGGAGACCCCAGACATGCCATGGACTTGGGATGAATTCATTGAAGAATTCAATAAACAGTACATCCCTGCGGTAGTGAGGAATCAAATGGAAATCCAATTTCTACAGCTTACTCAAGGGAAGATGACAGTGAGAGACTATGGAGTGGAGTTCGTGCGACTGGCTCCGCTGACTACGTCATCACATAGATGATGAGAGCAAAAAGGTTTCAGCAAGGGTTGAGATCAGACGTGAGGGGAGGAGTAGCACCATTCCAGCTGAGGACCTATGGAGAGGTCATGAGTAAGGCCTTGGTGGTAGAAGAAGAAAATAATAACAAATACTGCTAGAGGGAGCAACAGGGAAGGTGGAACTCTGATCAGAGTAGAACGGCGAGTTTTGAACCGGTGAACAAAAAGCCGAGATTCATACCGAATAATTAGAAACCACCGTTTCAAGGAGGCTATGGAAGACCAACGCAGCAGAGCAACCAGTAGAGATTTCCATTGCTCGCGTCTGGGAGATCGATACGCTAAGAGAGCCCTGCTATTACTGCCGGCGCTACAGTCACACAGGGGGCTTCTCGAGCAGCTTCTTCCACGCCACGTGAGACTTGTGCCAAGTGTGGCAAGCCTCACAAGACAGCGGCCTGTAGGGTAGGAACTCAGGGTTGCTTTCAATGTGGAAAGGTGGGCCACTCGATCAGGGAATGCCCCGAGGTGAACAAAGGGAAGATGGCTTCAGCACCTATTCCACTACCAATACAAGCAAGGAAGCCGATCGTCCAAGGAAGAACCTATGCAGTCACAGCTCAAGAGGCTCAGAACACAAACGATGTCATTCAAGGTGAGCTTTCTTTTAAATAAAGAATTTCAATTCATGAAATTTTAGATAGAGAAGGTGCATCTATATTTAGAAAAATATAAGAGGAACTTGCATGTGATAAATCTAGTATATTGATAATAAATAATATATATATGTGTATGTATAATTAGGTGGATTACACATCTATAAGAAGGGAAGCGACATGTCATACGAAGCTCGAGTGTTGGTAGACCCAGGGTCTACCCACTCATTCGTTACCCCTCGCTTCACGAAGAAGATGAAAGTCGACCCAGAGGAGTTAGACTTCGTTTTAACCGTGACGGTTCCCATCGGGAAAGCGGTTGATAGCAACTCCGTGATCGTGAGGGTCATGGATGGAGGTGATTTTGAGCTACCCGCGAACCTAATTCTGTTGGACATGCAAGGATTCGACGTGATCCTTGGCATGGATTGGTTATCGACTCACTGTGTGACGGTAGATTGCAAGAATAAGGTCGTCATCTTCAGACCCAACACGAGGAGATCGTTTAGATTTTGAGGAGAGAGGTCGACACACACCACTTATTTCGGTCGGGGCGGATTGATCGAAAGGGTGTAGTGGATACTTGGCATTTTTGAAGGAGCAAAAAGAGGAGAAGAATGTGATCTCTGAAATAGCAGTTGTGCGAGACTTCGTCGATGTATTTCCAAAGGAGTTACCTGGATTACCTCCAGAGAGAGATAAAATTCGCCATCGACTTAGCACCAGGAACGGAGCCTGTTTCTAAAGCACCATACAGAATGGCTCCTGCTGAGTTGAAGGAGTTGAAAGAGCGACTACAAGAGCTAATGGACAAGGGATTTGTTAGACCGAGCGTGTCTCCATGGGGAGCACCGGTCTTGTTTGTAAAGAAGAAAGATGGGTCAATGCATCTGTGCATTGACTATCGACAATTGAACAAACTTACCATTAAGAATCGATACCCTTTGCCTAGGATAGATGACTTGTTCGATCAACTGTAAGGAGCAAAGTATTTCTCTAAGATCGATCTGAGATCGGGATGCTATCAGTTGAGTGTCATGGCAGAGGATATTCAGAAGACTGCATTCAGGACTCGATACGGACACTATGAGTTCCTAGTGATGCCGTTTGGGTTGACAAATGCCCCTGCGTCATTCATGGATCTGATGAATAGGGTGTTTAAACCATACCTAGATACTTGTGCCGTAGTGTTTGTTGACGACATCCTGATCTATTCAAAATCAGAAGGAGAGCATGAGAAACACTTGAGAGTAGCCCTACAGACTCTACGTGAACACCAACTATATGCCAAACTCAACAAATGTGAGTTTTGGTTAGAAGAAGTTATCTTTTTGGGACATGTCATCTCAAAGCTTGGTGTCACTGTAGATCCAGCAAAGATCGAAGCAGTAGTGAATTGGCAGCAACCAAAGACAGTGATCGACATCCGTAGTTTCGTAGGATTAGCAGGTTACTATCGGCATTTCGTTGAGGGTTTTTCGAAAATATCAGGACCACTCACGAGACTTACACAGAAAGATGCAAGGTTTGAATGGAGTGAGGCATGTGAAAAGAGTTTTCAAGAACTTAAGAAGAGACTCACTTCAGCTCCAATGTTAGCTATACCTTCAGGCAGTGGAGGGTTTGAAGTGTATAGCGGTGCTTCGTATACTGGTTTAGGCTATGTGATTAATCAACACAAACAGGTGATAGCGTATGGGTCTAGACAGTTGAAAGAGCATGAAAAGAATTACCCGACACATGACCTGGAATTAGCAGCGGTCATTTTCGCGCTCAAGATTTGGAGACATTACTTGTACAGTGAGACGTTTGAGATTTTCACCGATCACAAGAGCCTCAGATATCTGTTTACACAGAAGGAACTAAATCTGAGGCAGCGCAGATGGATGGAGTTTCTCAAGGACTATGACTGTTCCATACAGTACCATCCAGGCAAGGCTAATGTAGTAGCCGAAGCCTTGAGTCAAAAGAGTTCAGCTCAATTGGCTAGTCTAATTTTGGGTATGCAGGATGGAAGCTTGAAGATCTAGCCCTATACGATGCAAACATTGAGTCTCAAGCTACAGGAGCCTTCTTGGCTAATATCTCAGTGAGACCGATGATATTTGAGCATATCCATGAGCTACAGATGAAAGACGCGACGCTAACAAAGATTCTTCAAGATGTAACTGAAGGCATTACATCTGAGTTTTCAATCAAGGAGGATGGTTCCTTATTGTTCAAGGGCCGCCTCTATATTCCAGATAACGCCAATCTACGACGAACAATTCTTGATGAATCACACAAGTCAAGCTATGCTATCCACCCGGGAAGCACCAAGATGTATCAAGATTTGAAAAAGAACTATTGGTGGAGAGGCTTGAAACAGGATGTGGTAGAGTACGTGTCGCGGTGTTTGACATGCCAACAAGTGAAGATCGATCATAGACATCCCGCAGGTCTATTGCAACCTCTACCTATACCGGAATGGAAGTGGGAATCGATCTCTATGGACTTCATCGTTGGACTTCTGCGTACAGCAAAGAGATACAACGCCATTTGGGTAGTGGTCGATCGATTGACCAAGTCAGCGCACTTCTTGCCTTACAACACAATGTACACGGTAGGAAAACTGGCAGAGCTTTATATGAAAGAGATTGTCTGTTTGCATGGAATTCTGAGTAGCATTGTTTTGGACCGTGACCCATTGTATACATCAAAGTTTTGGAAGAAATTTTAAGAAGGAATGGGAACACGACTAGATTTCAGTACGACATTCCATCCATAAACCGACGGGCAAACTAAGAGGGTCAATCAGATCATCGAGGACATGCTTAGGGCATGTATGTTAGAATTACAAGGATCGTGGGATCAGCATCTACCCTTAATTGAGTTTGCATATAACAACAGTTTTCAGACGAGCATTGGGATGGCACCATATGAAGCACTTTACGGACGGCGATGTAAATCACCCATCAATTGGGAAGAAACGGGTGAGAAATTCATTTTGGAACTCGAAATACTTGAAGATAATGCCACCTATGTTCGTATGATTAGGGCAAAACTCAAAGCGGCTCAGAGTAGACAGAAAAGCTATGCCGATATCAAGCGGACGAGTGTAAACTTTAAGGTGGGTGAACACGTGTTTGTGAAAGTGTCACCTATGAAAGGAGTCATGAGATTAGGAAAGAGAGGGAAGCCAAGTCCCCACTATCTTGGACCGTTTGAAGTTTTAGGTCGAGTAGGGGAAGTTGCTTACCGCATTGGATTGCCACCGTTATTCGATCCAGTACACAATGTCTTCCACGTATCTATGCTCAGGAAGTACCTTAACGAACCTTACCACGTGTTGAGCGGTCAAGATTTAGAGATGCATGAGGACATGACCATGATCGAAGAGCCGGTGGAGATTTTGGATTGAAAGGAACAAGTGTTGCGAACGAAAGTGATTCCACTAGTACTTGTCCGATGGAAGCATCATCTGGCCGAGGAAGCTACATGGGAACGAGAGGCCGATGTGAAAGAACAATATCCAGCCTTGTTTCCAATGGCTTGAGAGTCAAATTGTATCACCGCAAGCATGTTTGTGGATTTAACAATATGTGTAGTTCAACGTCGATCTTATGATCAATTTATAAAAAGGGACAATGCTATCCACCACGTGGCCGTGATGATGTGTTTGGTAGAACCTATGACCTACTGATAATAAATGACCAAGAGAAATCAAGGAAATAGATAATTTTGAAAATCTAAAGAAACTGATCAAAACCAATTAATCAATTTTCAAATCGATTAATCGATTTGGAAATTCGATTAATCGATTTGGAAATTCGATTAATCGATTTTGGTCGATTAGTCGACTGGCATGTGCCAGTGACTGGAAATTGGAATAGGATTTAGAAAAATGAAAGAAGGGAAATTTCGATTAATCGATTGGGATTTTGATTAATCGATTTCGAATTTCGATTAATTGATCTAGAGGTTCGATTAATCGAATAACTTAGGAAATTTTGAATAATTTGAAGAATTTTGTGTGATTTTGATTAATCGAAGAACAATTCGATTGATCGATTTGGAATTTCGATTAATCGAACTGAAAGTTTGACTAATCGAGTAACTTAAGGATTTTTGAAAATTTTGGAAGGACTGCACGATTTCGATTAATCGAAGTGAATCTCGATTAATCGATTTTGGGATTTCGATTAATCGGTATCGCTCTCGCCAAAGGAGCTTCGAAACTTAAAAATTTTTACGGATACGATTTTGATTAATCGAAATGGTTTCGATTAATCGATTTTGACTTTCGACTAATCGATTTTAGAAATCGATTAATCGATTTCGCGCGGCTTAACCTAGTTTTGAATCTCGATTAATCAATTTTGAAAATCGATTAATCGAGCTGGAGCCTATATATATAAATCGATGGGTTTTTCATTTCATTCGAAATCATTTGTGGACTTTTATTGCGCCTTCTTCTTCCTCTTCTCTCCGATTTTGCAACCTAGGGTTTGGGCATTTTGGTTCGATTTCGGATCGAAATCGCGTGACATCAGATCAAAGACCTAAGGTAAACCCTAGATTCGAATTCTTTCTTCAATTTTGATTAGTAAACCCTAGTTTGTGCCATTTTCACCAACCATGCCGCCCAAAACCCAGTTGTCTTCGAAGAAGGCAATGTCTAAACTCCCGGTCCGGCATAAAATTGCCGCACCGCCACCACCTACCCCATCACCGGTGAGGACTCCATCACTGTCGGCATCGGAGACCACCTCCAGTTCGATGAGCGTGTCTTCGTGCGAGTCTTCATGCAAGTCGACACCCATGCCGCCACCAACCACCAATGTAATTCAACCCAACGAGTGGTGGGCAGCCAAGACCTTTGAGGTCGAGTACATCATCGACCCAACCCTCTTCACGAATCCCGATGTATCAGGCGAGACCCAATGGGCTCGCAATTACCTCCAAAATGCCAGTCTCGGCAATATTTTGAAACCAATCTGGGGTTCCTACTACCCTAGGTTGGTTAGATTGTTTTACCAAGGGCTAACAGACGGCCCTACCAATGATATTGTTTTGACCAAGATTGAGGGTCGGGAATACACCATCACCCATCGCCACATACATGAGGTACTCGAGTGTTACCTCGATTTCACACCAGAGACCACCCTCTTTCCACCCTTCGAGGAAGAGGCCAAATTTGAAGAGATCATAGCCCGTATGACCAACGGGAAGATGGGGTCGGGATCCTCCATTAGGAGGGTCGACCTTCCCCACTATATGTGGATGCTTGATTCAATAATCAAGTGCAACCTATAACCACTACGCCACGACACAGAGCGCATAGAAAAGGTATAGCAGGCACTTTATGCGGCCGATGGTTTGATGCGACCGTGCTCATCCTAGAGGGGATGAGGTACATAAAAGGCAAGTTGATGAAGGATAACTTGAGGCCCAAGGAGAAGATGTCGTATGCTCGACTCATATCGAGTATGTTGGAGTGTTACTCCAACGCTCCCGAGTATGTGGTATCGCCCCATGAGGTGAGGGCAACAGACCAAGTGAAGACGTTTTCAAAGTCTTCCTGGAGCCGTAGTTACAATTTATTGAAGTGGGCCCTACCAGCTCCGAGTCCCGTTCTAGCAGTAGCAGTAGCTCCAGTACCACCACCACCCCCACCACCACATCTAGACCCACCCGTGGGTCGGGCACACCCAGTTGAGCCACCAGCGGAGGGGGCACCCTCCCATACCATCGCTTCACCTACGCCGCCAGCACAGTCCACGACAGCTACACCTACTTCATCCTACTACAGCCGAGCACCTCATTCCGGCCCTACCATTGAGGACGTGTTGGTACGCATGGAGGCCAACAACGAACGGATGAACTGGAGGATGGACTTCCTTATGTTCCATACGCTCCAGTACATCTATCCATTGGACTACAAGTGGTGCCTAGCTCAGGAGGAGGAGTGGACCGCAGGACGGATCGCCTTCCATAGGGGTCTAGTCTTCCATCCTACCACAGCGACTACCGACGCATCACGCTCGGCACCACAGCCGCCGGAGCAGCCTAGGGCGACGCCCCAGCCAGAGCAACAGCCGGACTTGAGCCACTACCTACCACAGCCACCAGCTCCAAAGAGCTCCGGCCACCATACCTGCCAACTCGGATGGAGTAGCCCACTCCAAAGATCGGATCAACTGGCAAGGGGACGACGTGAGGACCGAGACGAGGATATTTTTGTATGACTGATTTTGGGAATTTTGATGTAATTCAAAAGATGTAAACAACAAGTTGTAATTTTTGGAAATATAATGATATACACAACAATTTTGTGTCCTTATGTGATATTGCTTCTTACATTGTAAAATGTGTGCGTCATTTTGTGTGTGGGTACGCGACGCCCCAGTGTCCGGGGTACCCAACCGAACACCTTTGAGTTATTTTCAAGGAAGAAAATTCCTAAGGTGGGGAGCATGTAATAACCTAAAAATTTGTGTTAAACGGTGACCTCAGGATCCGTGCCGTTGTTTGACCAAGTAGGAGTTCACTAGTTGACTCGAGGTATGATGAACAGATGCAATGTGAAATTAAAGCAAACGTGTGGAGTGTGAGGTGAGATCTAGAACCACATACACCCATCTGAGGTGTATGTGCTCAACACATAGACAATGAGTATAAAAGGGTTAAAGAACCCTAAATTACTCTTGTTTGGTTGTTGAAGAGAGTTAAGAGAGAGGGAGAGAAGTAAAGAGGGGTTGTTGTGCAAGGAGTGAATGCAAGCCAGGAGGGGATTCGAGCATTTAAGGCCGGATTCGACGTGAGGGATCCGCTAGAGACAAAGCTGGAACCCTAGCCTTTCCAACCTCTTGATCCAATCAAATTGAGAATTGATTGAGGTAAATTTTGTTGAATTAAAGGTATAGATTGTAGAAGTTTAATGGTGGTCAAGAACATTTAAAATCATAGGATAAAGGCTTAGAAAAAGAAAGAAATTTTGTTTGAGAAGGATTTGGAAGAACAGCTTGAAAAGGGGGCTGAGTCTGGCCAAATCGATTTGGGATTTCGATTAATCGATTTGGACTGAGAAGTTGAAAAGTCATGAAAGCCCGATTTCGATTAATCGATTTGGATTTTGATTAGTCGATTTGGAAATCGACTAATCGACTGAGAAGCTCCAGCCACTGGAGGAAAGTAACTTGCTGAAATCAACTAATCGAATTGGAATTTCGATTAATCGATTTCGGATTTTGATTAATCGATTTTATGATTTCGATCAGTCGATTTGAGAATCAACTCCATTATGTTAGAGACTTCGATTAATCGATTTGGGATTGACTAATCGAATTTGAATTTCGATTAATCGATTTGGGTTTCGATTAATCGATTTTGGGAATCGATTAATCGACTTTGACAGTTTTGCTTAAACTTTATAGTTGACTTTGAGATTCAGGGAGGGTCTTGGACCTTCTTTGTTACATCTTTAGTGATGAGTTACATGTGTTATGTTGTACCATAGGTGGTACGTATGATCATGAGCACAAGGAGCCGCGTGGGACCTTGATGCTAGGAGTTTCAAAGACTTGAGGTAGGGAACACCTTGAACATGTACTTTAATTTTAAGAGCATATATGTAGTGATATAATTATCAAATGTGAAGTTGTTTTAACTGTGAAAAGCTTTGTGAAAATGGGTGTGTGTGTGATACCAAGAATGTGATAAAGGCATCTATGTGATGCAAGTAACTAAGAACAAGTAATCTAATGAGATTGAGACATCCCCAGGGTATGAGAAAGTAATAAAGGCATCAGGTGTGATGCGGGTATGTATACATCCCAGGGATGTATACATAGGATTGAATAATTATTGTTGAGGCTTAACTGATACAAGATAGCACACTTACATGGTGAACAACTATATGTAATGCACATGATATTTTTGTTATTTGAGGTTTGGAGGATACCCCACCGACGTGGCGGGATACCCACGACTGACGCGGCAGGATATCCGTGACCGGTACGGCGGTGAATCCGTACACCAGCACGGAGGTTTATCCGTGACCGTAAGTACATTCCAGGGATGTTGTGTGATATTTAACCCCGCCGCCTAGTGAGAAAGGGGCTTGGCTCGTATTCCCAGGGAATACATTTTTTACAACTGTCTAATTAGATGACGATGAAGAGTATCTCATCGGGGCTCGATGCTATATTGCTCGGGGATTACTTAAGTTGAAGATTTAAGTTTTGCTTTAGGCCTGTTCAGTGTCATTCATGATTAAATCAACAGTAATGTAATACATGCAACTGGCCAGTAAATTGAGTGTAAATCATCTGCTTTTAAATTGATTTTCTAGTAAATGCATAGATTCATCATGCTTTGAATATCATGGAATATATGTGAGTTTTGATTTATATGTTCATTGTGTTGTTCCCTATTGAGCTAGGATGTAGCTCACCCTTTAGACTATACGTCACAGGTCCACTGATAGCAGCAGCGGAGGCTTCGGGAGATGTGGATCCGGGTGATTCGGATTACGTACCTGGAGACGAGTTGAAGCCTCCTCCCGAGGACTTCATCTAGGTGACTCTGCTGAGCACTTTGATAGAGAGTCAGTTTTGTGAGCAGATTAGTGCGGTTTGGTATGTCAAGCCTTTATTTTTGAAACAATGTAATTAAACTAGATTATTCTTTGGTGAACCATCTGGGGTGATCTGATTATCACTGATGGTTCGGGTCAGTTCTCTATTCATGCAGTGGCATTAAAGTAGAACTGTCTTTTGAATATGCCAGTTGGGCATATTAACATTTTCCGCTTTAATGAGGTTAATTGCTTTATTTATTATGTGGTGCTTGTTATACCAATGTTCCGTGCTAAGCTTTGGGGCACGGTCTGGAGGATCGTGCTGATGGCACCAGTTTCGGGGTGCCGAAATCTGGCTGTCACAGTATATTAGGTTTTTCTTCTTGTAATTACATTTGTAACTATTTTTATTCTACTTTAATAGAACTTTTAGTTTTTGTCTATTGCTCTATTCTGTGTGCTTCTTTCTGTTTGTTTGCTACTTTTGATTTTATTCTTTTTGCCATTCATGGGAAATTAGTTGAGGAGGCTATGTTTCTTTGATAGTAATTAGTGTGGAGGATGATGGAGATGGTGGTTATATAAATTTGTGCAAATACCGGCCTCAGGGAGTTCAATAGCTTCTTCTTCAAATTGATGAGCCATGTTAGGCTACCGCGCGAAGATCCCCAGCTCAGCTGTGTGAGAAATGCCCTTTACTCATCACTGATTGCTCTTCGCGAGGATCCCCACGCAATACACTTACCTCTTTAAATACCATGCCTATCTTTGGACAATCAGTGTCACAACCGCAGATTTTTGAGATGAGTGCACGGCACGCATACACACATAGGTATATGTGTTTCGCAAGGAGACCAAAACGACCCAAAACACATTAAGTGTGTACGTGGGAAACACACTAGTATATCCCTAACTTATAGATATATAAGTGAAAAAGAGAGAGAAGAACCTTTACGTAACTCTATTCTAACCTAAATAGAGAGAAGGAGAATATAGAGAGAAGGAAGAAAAGAGCCTGGTAGAGAACCAGGGTTCGTTGAGACTTAGGTCGGCAAAGGACATCAGAGGAAATGACGAGAGAAAGAACCAGGGAGGCCGGATAGCCTAGTAGATATTCAAATCATAAATCGGACCTGTGCGTGATTCATCGTCAGAGGTACGTTAAAGACATGATAGATGCCTAGGAATGTTTTGAATAGTGGGAAGAATGTTGGTTAAATATTTCTTTTTAGGAGATTAAGGTAACATGAAGGGAGGAAGCATGTTCTCGATCCGATCGAGGAACAAAATCATCGTTCCTCGCTCGAGCGATCTAAAAGGCTCGCTCGAGCGAGGATGAATAGAAGAAAATATAACTCTGGGCTCGCTCGAGCGGTCCCCAAAACTAAAGGGAAGCTCGCTCGAGCGAGGGTCCACAATAATAATTCGAAAGCTCGATTTAACCGCTCGAGCGAGGTCAAGAGACCGCTCGAGCGAGGTCAAGAGACCGCTCGAGCGAGGTCAAGTGACCGCGCGAGCGAGGGCTGGTGACCACTCGGACCTTGGTTTTCTAAAATAAGAAACTTGGGTGTCATACACCCCAATGACCCTAGATCATTCTAAAACTTTTCTTTTTTTTTTAAGTGTAGGTTGATGCATTATAACCCTCTAAGGGCAGGCGTGCCTTGAGATTTGTCGAGGTAGGGAATATTCTCGAAACATGTGCATTATTCTGTGAACTCATATGCGTAGTATAGTCTATTTAAATAGCGTATATTCCATAAACCCTCATGATAAGGGCGTGTGTGTGTGTTACAATATGGAAAATCACAAGTCCCTGTGGACGAGAAATAAAATAGAAGCAAGTGGCATCCCAGGGATGCGTAAGAAAACAAACAGAGAAACAAAGGTAACGTGATACGGCCTAATGTAATATATTTAGCACAATCACGGTGAATAACTATATGTAAAGCACATTGATATTTTTATTATTTAAGGTTGATTAGAATACCCCACCGACGTGGCGGGATACCCACGACTGACTCGGCAGGATATCCGTGACCGATGCGGCGGCAAATCCGTACATTTATAACACATCCCAGGGATGTAGATTGAGAATAGACCCCGCCGCCTATGAGAAGGGGGCTGCGTATTCGGGGAATACACACAACAAGCCTAGTTAGACGGCGATGGCGGGTATTCCATCGGCTCGATGCTATATTGCTCGAGGACTACTTAAGTTAAGATTTAAGTGATTAGGCCAAATTCACAACCAAACTTATAAGGAGAATAAACAAAATATGCTAAGTATTGGTCGGAACCTTTGGGTTATTCACATTACTCAAATCGTTTACATAAGTGATTTCTTGAAAATTTTATGTTTGGTTAGGTTCGACATATGTGTGAAGGATGATCTATATGTTCTTTTGTTTTCCCTACGGAGCTAGGATGTAGCTCACCCCTTAGACTATACGTCGCAGGTCCAGGACTAGCGGCAGCAAAGACTTCGGGAGAAGTTAATCCAGGGGCCTCGGTGTTCGTGGGCACAGAAGAGTCAGAACCTCCTCCTGAAGAATTCTTCTAGGAAACCCGCTGCATACTCTGAGAGTGAGTTGAGAGAGTACTATGTATGGCTTGGTATATCGAGCCTCTTTATGTGGAATGCTTTAATTTCTGTCTCTTGATAAAACATAAAGCATGAATAATTACCATTTAACTATTGGGCATGTCCTTATGTCCATGAATTGGCATGGGACAAGGACAGCCCTGCGAGACCAAATATATTGTTGAGATTTCGTTTTAGGGTAGCTACGTGTGCTTCAAATTCAGTTTTGGCTTGTGTATACAATGTGTGGTAAATAGCTCAGGGCACGGCCTTGAAGGTCGTGCTGATGGCACGGATTTCGGGATGCCGAAATTCGAGCTGTCACAGTTGGTATCAAAGCTTTCTTTCCGAGATTCTGACTATCATATCGTCAGAATATAGGGACTTCTGCTAACGAGATTATGAATGCTCATGCAGACCGTTATGTTTCCTAGAGGGAGAGGCCGACCCAGGGGTGGTCACAATAGGAATTTGCGCAGTAGTGATGGGTTAGTCTCACCTACAAACAGAGTGCCATTGGGAAACAGGGAGATTCCCGAGAGCAGTGGCCAGGGAGGAAACCAAACTCAAGCAGAGGAGCGAGATCTAGATAGACAGGATCGAGATCAGAGGGAACAAGATAGGGTGAGAGAGAGAAATGAAGAAAGAGAAGAGCGTCAGAGGATGATGCACACAATGGAGACCATGGCAACTGCCATGGCACAACAAGCAGCGTCCTTGGCGAAGATACGATCGAACCACAACGAACACCTACCCCTCCAGTAGGACTTACACCTTCAGTGGCTTCAGCATTCACCGAGTTCAGAAGAATGAGACCTCCCAACTTTTCAGGGCAGGCAGACACGATGGCCGCCGAAAACTGGTTGGGGGAAATGGAGAAGGTGTTTAGCGTACTGACATGCACGGAGGATGAGAGCGTCCGTTGGGCAGCATATATGTTAGATGGAGAAGCTGGACCGTGGTGGAAATCAGTTTCGCGAACGAGAGCACAAGAAACTCCAGATGTACCGTGGACTTGGGACGAATTTGTAGAAGAATTCAATAAACAATATTTCCCTGAAGTTGTGAGAAATCAGATGGAGACCCAATTTTTACAACTAGCACAGGGGAGAATGACCGTGAGAGAGTATGGAGTGGAATTCATGAGACTGGCTCGCTTCGCCCCAGACTATGTAATCTCAGATGTGATGAAAGCGAAGAGGTTCCAACAGGGCTTAAGGTCGGACATCCGAGGAGGGGTTGCGCCCTTCCAGCTGAAAACTTATGGAGAAGTAATGAGTAAGGCATTGGTAGTTGAGGAAGAAAACAATAACCGATACCGTCAGAGGGAACATCAAGGTAGAGAAAGCATTGATCCGAGCAGGACGGGGAGTTATGTATGTATATAAGAAACCGAGGTTTGTAGCACCAAATCGTAAAAGCAGTCATTTCGAGACAGGTATGGGAGGGCTGCACAACAACCTACTCATCAAAATTATCCGCTGTCGCATCGTGGAGACCGATGAGGTATCAAGGTCCTACTTTTTCCAACATGGCTACAACTCCACAAGGTTTTTCGAGTCTACTTCATCACCAAGGAAACTTGTGCAAAATGTGGCAAGTCCCACAAAACAACCGATCAGAGGGGGAATGCGAGGTCGTTTCAAGTGTGGCAAGATAGGCCACATGATTAGAGATTGCCACGAGACAAGTCAAAGAAAAGACGGCTCCAACTTCCATGCCACAACCAATTCAATCTCGAAGCTTTGTTATTCGAGGGAGAGCCTACGCAGCACCGCCAGAAGGTGGAGCGTTATCCAAGGTGAGGTCTCCTTTAAAATAAAGAATTTCGTTGCAATACAACTCTAGATAAAGAATGAATTTTCCATTAGGATAAATATCTATATAACTGTTATTAAACGTAAGAGTGAAAATTTTGTATTAAGTATATGTTATGTACGTATATGCATGCATTGTAGGTACGTTACAGATTTATGAGAAAGGGTGTTACGTAGCACATGACGCGCGAGTGCTGATAGACCCAGGGTCTACCCACTCTTTCATCACCCCTAGATTTGCAAAAAGGATGAAGATTATTCCGGAAACGCTGGACTTTGTGTTATCAGTGTCCATCCCAACAGGAGAATTAGTGGACACAGAGTTAGTCTACAAATCGGTAGTAGTAAGCATTCGGGATCACGCGGTCCACGAATTAGACGCAAATTTAATATGGTTGGACATGCAAGGATTCGACGTAATCCTTGGCATGGATTGGCTGTCCCACCATTGCGCAACGGTGGACTGCAAGGATAAAGTGGTTGTTTTCCGTCCTAACATGAGGAGATCGTTTCGATTCCAAGGGGAGAGGTCGACTCAGGTACCACTCATATCGGCAGTTAGAGCAGAACGTTTGATCCGAAAGGGGTGTAGTGGTTATTTAGCATTTTTGAAGGAAGATAAAGAAGAAAAGAATATTATCTCTGAGATAGCGATGGAGAATTCCCAGATGTATTCGGAAGAATTGCCGGATTACCTCCAGGAGAAGTAGAATTTGCAATCGACTTAGCACCGAACTAACCATTTCAAAGGCACCCTATAGGATGGCCCCTGCAGAGTTGAAAGAATTGAAAGAACAATTACAAGAGCTCATGGACAAGGGATTCATACGACCAAGCGTGTCCCCGTGGGGAGCACCAGTGTTGTTTGTGAAAAAGAAAGATGGGTCAATGCAGTTGTGCATCGACTACCGCCAATTGAACAAAGTCACTATGAAGAATCGATATCCGCTGCCAAGAATAGATGACTTATTCACCAATTGCGGTGCAAAACATTTTCCAAGATCAACCTAAGATCCTGGTTACCATCGATTAAGAGTCGGGGGAGGACATTGACGGCTTTGAACACGGTATGGACACTATGAATTTTTAGTGATGCCATTCGGATGAAAATACAGCGTCGTTTATGGACTTGATGAATCGAGTGTTTAAACCACACTTAGACTCGTGTGGTAGTATTTGTTGATGACATCCTAATCTACTCAAAATCGAAGCGGAGCATGAAGAACACTTACGTGTCGCTCTACTTAACCTTGCGTGAACACTAGCCGACGCCAAGCTCAAGAAATGTGAGTTTTGGCTAGAAAAGTTAGCTTCTCGGGACATGTCGCTCCAAGCATGGTGTCCTTGTAGATCCCGCTAAGATCGAGGCAAGAGTGAATCGGGAAATGCCAAAACCGTGATGTAGACATCCAAGTTTCCTGATGGCAGGTTATTATCGACGTTTCGTAGAGGGGTTTTCAAAAATATCAGGACCTCTTACGAGACTTACAAGAAAGGACTCAAGATTTGAGTGGAGCGAGGCGTGTGAGAAGAGTTTTCAAGAACTCAAGAAGAGACTCACCTCAGCTCCAGTATTAGCCATTCCATCAGGCAATGGAGGATTCGCAGTTTATAGTGATGTCAGTATAACGGGTTGGGTTGTGTATTAAATCAATATAAAAAGGTGATAGCTTACGGCTCCAGACAGTTGAAAGAGCACGAAAGGAACTACCCAACACACGATCTGGAACTAGCAGCAGTCATATTCGCATTAAAGATATGGCGACATTATTTATACGGAGAGACATTTGAAATTTTCACTGACCATAAAAGCCTCAGATACCTGTTTACACAGAAGGAACTGAATATGAGGCAGCGAAGTTGGATGGAATTCCTTAAGGATTACGACTGTTCTATACAGTACCATCCAGGAAAAGCTAACGTAGTGGCCGACGCCTTGAGTCGAAAGAGTTCGGCCCAACTGGCTGGACTAATTTCGGGTATACATCGATGGAAGTTGTTGGAAGATCTAGCGTTGTGTGGCGCAGACATACAACCACAAGCCACAGGAGCCTTCTTAGCCAACATCTCAGTGAAGCCAGTGATATTCGAACACATACGAGAACTACAGATGAAAGACCCGATTCTAACAAGGATACATCAAAATGTAACTGAAGGTACTACCTCTGAGTTTTCAATCAAGAAAGACGGTTCCTTAGTATTCAAGGGGCGACTTTGCATTCCGGACAATGACGAATTACGACGAACGATTCTTGATGAATCTCACAGGTCAAGCTATGCGATCCACCCGGGAAGCACGAAGATGGATCAGGGTCTGAAAAGGAACTACTCGTGGAGAGGTTTGAAACAAGATGTGGCAGAGTACGTGTCACGATGCTTGACGTGCCAACAAGTGAAAATCGACCATAGGCACCCCGCAGCCTATTAGCCTTTACCCATACCGAATGGAAATGGAATCTATCTCAATGGATTTCATAGTCGGTTTACATGAATCGCAAGGAGGCATAACGCCATTTGGGTAGTAGTTGATAGATTGACTAAGTCAAGACATTTCTTGCCGTACAATACGATGTACACAGCGGAAGATTAGCAAAACTTTATATGAAGGAGATCGTCCGGTTACATGGGATTCCAAGAAGCATTGTTTCAAACCGAGACCCATTATATACATCAAAGTTTTGGAGGAAATTCCAAGAAGGAATGGGAACCAGGTTGGATTTTAACGGCATTTCACCCACAAAAGCAGAGACAGACGAGAGGGTCAACCAAGTCATTGAAGACATGCTTAGAGCATGTATGTTAGAATTGCAAGGATCATGGGATCAACATCTACCATTGATTGAGTTCGCTATAATAATAGCTTTGAACGAGCATCGGGATGGCACCGTATGAAGCCTTATCTGTACGGAAGACGCCAATAAATTGGGAGGAAATTACGAAATTTGTTTTGGGACCCGAGCTACTTGAAGATAACGCCATTGCCATTGTCTGCATGATCAGGGAAAGACTAAAGGCAGCTCAGAGCAGACAGAAAAGTTATGCTGATATTAAGCGGACTAGTGTAGACTTTAAAGTAGGTGAACATGTGTTCGTGAAAGTATCACCGATGAAGGGAGTGATGAGATTTGGGAAGAGAGGGAAACTAAGTCCCCGCTATCTTGGACCGTTGAAGTTTTGGGTCGCGTGGGAGAAGTAGCCTACCGCATTGGTTTGCCACCATTGTTTGATCAGGTACACAACGTGTTCCACGTGTCTATGCTTAGAAAATATCTCAATGACCCTGATCACGTGCTGAGCGGCCAATCATTCGAAATGCATGAAGATATGACCATGATTGAAGAACCGGTAGAAATTTTAGATCGAAAGGAACAGGTGTTGCGAACGAAAGTGATTCCCTTAGTGCTTGTCCGATGGAAGAACCATCCGGCCGAAGAGGCAACGTGGGAACGTGAGGCGGATGTTAAAGAACAACATCCCAAATTGTTCGAAATTGCCAACTGAATGTTTTCATTCGTTTGAGAATATGTAATTACGGGTACTATGAAGGCTATGTATGTTTCCCTTTTTAAGATATTTTGATTTCAAACGATATTTGAGCAACTTTTCGCTGAACTCTTAAT
The DNA here is from genome assembly GCA_021018995.1 of Chloranthus sessilifolius. Lineage (NCBI taxonomy): Eukaryota > Viridiplantae > Streptophyta > Magnoliopsida > Chloranthales > Chloranthaceae > Chloranthus > Chloranthus sessilifolius. The sequence continues at coordinate 111,306,817 of CM037585.1, read as the reverse complement.
TGATGAAACTAGTGATGCATTGAAACCTAAACGAGCAAGAAGGTACCCAGAAACATCTCTGGTCTCGCTCGAGCGACCACTTGTGTTCGCTCGAGCGAACTACATAAAATTCAAATTTTCTTCTCGCTTGAGCGAGGTCTAGTGACCGCTCGCGCGAGGTTTTTGAACCGCTCGAGCGAGGCATTATAACCGCTCGAGCGAGGATATAGTATATAATAAAAACTAGTTCTGTTCTCGCTCGAGCGAGAATAGATGACCGCTCGAGCGAGGCGGAACTATAAACTGGCTGAGGCAATGGCGCCTGTTCATCTTCAAGCGAAAGGAAGAAGAGACGAACAAGGGGGTTAGGGCAACCGATTTTCAATCTTTCCGGTCCGTTTCCAGCCAGATTTTGACCATCCGATCCGTTAAGACTACTCTTCTAGGTAAAATCTACCTATCCCTGAAATTTTTCTTGTCTTTTAACCCCTTTAAATACCAAATGGCTTCAAGCCCAAACCCACAACCTAAGAAACGGATGGCGATTCGGTCGCCGTCGGCGCGCAACAAAGCGCCACAAACCTCGCAACCATCATCAAACCCGCCCTCTGCTCCAATCACACTGGATGATTGGTGGGGAGCAAAAATTTTTGAAGCCGAATGGGAAATACATCCCTCTTGTTTCGGAGATCCGGCATCCACCCAGTGGACATCGGACTTTATCACCAACAATCAGCTCAAGACCACCTTACGCGCTCGTCGGATCGATACTACCCGAGGCTAGTGAAATCTACGGACCTTAAACATGAGCATCGATGAGGACGCCATACTTGTTACCATCGATGGTAATGAGTTAATTTTCAGATGTGCCGACATTTCCTCAATCATGAAGTGTCCCCACATCTACACTCCTAGCCCACTCATCCTACCACCTTTTTCTGGGAACGTAGATTTCCCAACGATCATCTCCGACATCACTGGCGGTAGGTCCGCCTCGGGACAATCTATCACCCGGTCACAACTACTGGCCACAAGATGTGGCTTTTTAGACGTTATCTTTAAAAAGAATTTGCACCCAACCGGCCATGACCAAGAATGCCGAGATGCGTTTTTGGAGCACTACATACCGCATTTCACAATAGGTGGATCAACGCACCTATGGTCATCATAAAAGGCATGGCGCATGCCTACAGAAGAAATGTAATGTGCCGCCCTCCACCAATCAACCGACATCAGATGCACGGTTGATTTCCTGACTTTTAGACTCACGAAATGGGAAGGGAGGATTTAGGATCTGGGAGGACGAGTTATTCCTCACCAACAATGTCGTCCCATACCTCGCCCAAGACTGGAGCCGAAACCTTAAGAGCCTCCAAACCAGCGTCGACAAGAAGAGAGACCGACAGGTCTCCCGATCAGCCACCCATCAAGCACCGGTGGGACCGACTACCCCCTCTACCTCTGTTCCGCAGCCTATACCCACTACAGACACGGGCATGATGCGGGAGATCCTCCGAAGGGCGGAGATCGGGTTGCATCGAGAGGTTCGAGGCGCTACTTATCGACCTCATGGGCGAGCATACCGCGATCTTACATGCGCAGCGTAGGTGCCATGAGGGACGCTATTTTTGGAGCATCTAGCTCCGGCCCGGCTACGAGGAACGCCACAGGTACCACAGCCACGGTGGGACGATGACGATGAGGATGGTGAGGACTACGACGAAGAGGATGAGGATTAAATAGTAACAAAAAAAAAAAAAAAACTTTGAACACTTTACATGTAATATTTTTGAAACATTTTGTATGGAGGTCAAAATTTTCTTCAAACTATCGTGACATGAATGTCACAAAATTTTTGGTTGTGTAAATAATGTATGGAATAAAATAGCGATAATGTTTTGTTTGCTTGTTTTGTGTTTAAGTGGAAATTGTTGGCATGACCAACCTTTGGTTCTTTAAAATGCGGCAAAATGTTTAAATTATCGATTGGATATGCAGAGTAAGAGATGAAGTGGTGCTGTTAGAGAGAATAATATCGATTTTATGAAAATCTTATAAGTTGGGGTGATTGACCCAACCGCAGATTTTTGAGATGAGTGCACGGCACGCATACACACATAGGTATATGTTTTTCGCAAGGAGACCAAAACGACCCAAAACACATTAAGTGTGTACGTGGGAAACACACTAGTATATCCCTAACTTATAGATATATAAGTGAAAAAGAGAGAGAAGAACCTTTACGTAACTCTATTCTAACCTACATAGAGAGGAGGAGAATATAGGGAAGAGGAAGAAAAGAGCCTGCTAGACAACCAGGGTTCGTTGAGACTTAGGTCGGCAAAGGACATCGGAGGAAATGACGGGAGAAAAGAACCGGGGAGGCGGATAGCCTAGTAGATATTCAAATCATAAATCGGACCAGTGATTCATCGTCGAGGTACGTTAAAGACATGATAGATGCCTAGGAATGTTTTGAATAGTGGGAAGAATGTTGGTTAAATATTTCTTTTAGGAGATTAAGGTAACATGAAGGGAGGAAGCATGTTCTCGATCCGATCGAGAACAAAATCATCGTTCCTCGCCGAGCGATCTAAAAGGCTCGCTCGGCGAGGATGAATAGAAGAAAATATAACTCGGGCTCGCTCGGCGGTCCCCAAAACTAAAGGGAAGCTCGCTCGGCGAGGTCCAAATAATAATTGAAGCTCGATTTAACCGCCGGCGAGGTCAAGAGACCGCTCGAGGTCAAGAGACCTCTCGGCGAGGTCAAGAGATCGCCGAGGTCAAGAGACCGCTCGGCGAGGTCAAGTGACGGACCTTGGTTTTCTAAAATAAGAAACTTGGGTGTCATACACCCCAATGACCCTAGATCATTCTAAAACTTTTCTTTTTTTTTTAAGTGTAGGTTGATGCATTATAACCCTCTAAGGGCAGGCGTGCCTTGAGATTCGTCGAGGTAGAGAATATTCTCGAAACATGTGCATTATTCTGTGAACTCATATGCGTAGTATAGTCTATTTAAATAGCGTATATTCCATAAACCCTCATGATAAGGGCGTGTGTGTGTGTTACAATATGGAAAATCCTGAAGTCCCCAAGGGACGAGAAATAAAATAGAAGCAAGTGGCATCCCAGGGATGCGTAAGAAAACAAACAGAGAAACAAAGGTAACGTGATACGGCCTAATGTAATATATTTAGCACAATCACGGTGAATAACTATATGTAAAGCACATTGATATTTTTATTATTTAAGGTTGATTAGAATACCCCACCGACGTGGCGGGATACCCACGACCCTCGGCGGGATATCCGTGATGCGGTCGGCAAATCCGTACATTTATAACACATCCGGGGATGTAGATTGAGAATAGACCCGCCTATGAGAAAGGGGCTGGGCAAGATTCGAGGAATACACACAACAACTGCTCTAGTTAGACTGGCGATGGCGGGTATTCCATCGGGGCTCGATGCTATATTGCTCGAGGACTACTTAAGTTAAGATTTAAGTGATTAGGCCAAATTCACAACCAAACTTATAAGGAGAATAAACAAAAATATGCTAAGTATTGGTCGGAACCTTTGGGTTATTCCTGTTACTCAAATCGTTTTACATAAGTGATTTCTTGAAAATTTTATGCTGGTTAGGTTACTGACATATGTGTGAAGGATGATCTATATGTTCTTTTGTTTTCCCTACGGAGCTAGGATGTAGCTCACCCTTAGACTATACGCGAGTCCGTGACTAGCGGCAAGAAAGACTTCGGAGAAGTTAATCCAGGGGCCTCGGTGTTCGTGGGCACAGAAGAGTCAGAACCTCCTCCTGAAGAATTCTTCTAGGAAACCCGCTGCATACTCTGAGAGTGAGTTGAGAGAGTACTATGTATGGCTTGGTATATCGAGCCTCTTTATGTCGAATGCTTTAATTTCTCTCTCTTGATAAAACATAAAGGATGAATAATTACCATTTAACTATTGGGCATGTCCTTATGTCCATGAATTGGCATGGGACAAGGACAGCCCTGCGAGACCAAATATATTGTTGAGATTTCGTTTTAGGGTAGCTACGTGTGCTTCAAATTCAGTTTTGGCTTGTGTATACAATGTGTGGTAAATGCTCGTGGCACGGCCTTGAAGGTCGTGCTGATGGCACGGATTTGGATGCCAAATTGCCGTCCTAATCGATTAATGCCCTTCTCTTTTCCAAAGAGCCAGTTGTGTGTTTCTTCTTTCCCCACACAACACTCATTTATTGCCAAGTGTGAAAAGGGGCGCAATTTTAATTCCGCCGATTCATGTTCCCTCGTCCCTCTCTTTTAAACCGGCCATCAGTCCCTTTTCATCTCATCCCTCCTCTTCTACCCCTAGAAGTCCATACCTCCTCACAAATGGCGGATGACACCCCCTTCGGGTTCCCAATCAAATTCTACCCCAACTGGGAAGATCCCCCACCGGCAAAGGAGCCGGACCCCTTGCAATTTCTCTGGGATGACTTTGACGAGGTCCAGCGGATCCTCGCCAAGGAGGAAAAGAAAAAGAGAAAAAGAGAGAAGAGAGAAAAGAAGAAGAAAAAAATGGCAACACCTGCATCTCCCCCTCCATCTTCCTCAAACCCTCCCCCGGCTACACATTGACCCCCCCCCATTTTGTCTTTTCCTTTTCAATATTTTTGTTATATTTTCTTTTTATTTTAATGCAAGTTTCTTTTATTTTCATACTGTTCCGTTTGTATTTTTTGTTTCTCTCTCCTCTTCTCTGTTTCTTTTTGTCTATTTGCTTGGATTCTACTACTTTTTAGCACCTCTGTACCAGTGAGGACACTGCTCCGAATGGTTTAGGGGTGTGGCAGTCTGCCAATAGAATAGTTAATTTTAGTGCAGTAATGGTGGTTTAACTGGGATGAATAAAGTTATTTTTCACTTAACTTGTTACAATGAGGAAACATGTAAAAATTTAAATATTTTGGCAGACTCTTGGAAACAGATAAAAGTTGATCCTGACACCACTATGAAGCTAATATTAGAAAAAATTTTGAGTTAAGTACTCAGCGAGCCTAAAAGGAGAGAAACAGACGAAAATACACCCCATGAGTTAAAATTGAAGACCATACCTAGTGAGATTTGGGTCCATCATTTTCTTTTAAAGAGTGTTTTTGGCATTATTTCTGCTCTAAGGACTGAGTGAATCAAGACTTTTTCACTAGAAGTTGTGCAACTCCAAATCAAAACTAATTGACAGCACTCATGAGACTAAGGAAATGATCCAAGGCCCTCATTTGGACAGTTTGAGCCTAAAAATCTTTTAAAATCTGCCCTTTTGCATACACTAGTTGAGCCTTAAAATCATATTTTTTCTTTCACAAACACCAGAAAACTTGCACCTTAACCTCATTACCTGAGTCAACCTTACCCTCACTCTGAGAATTCATAAGGTAAAGGAAAAGGAGGTAAAGATATTGAGAATGGTTCAATATTCTGTGGAAGGTGAAGAAAAGTAACTTCTGAACAGCTGTGTATCAATGGCAGTTGTGTGGCATTTCATCAAAAGAATGAATAAAGAAAATAAAAAGAGAAAAAGAAAGAGAAGTCTAGAGAACATCATTATCTGAAAATTGAAAAGAAGAGGAGAAGCTAGCCACTTTGTCTCTGAAATACAAGAGGAAGATGAAGTTTTTACTGGAATGAAGGTTGTGAAGTCATGAACCACTCCTTACCTTGCTGCTTTCTCAATTTGGATTCCCTTTTTACCCCTTTTATTCTTTACACCCCTTAGCCATAAGCCACATTACAACCCATTCTAAAAGACCTTGTGGATCCAAAGTCAAATGAGTTGTCATGTGAAGATGAAGAGTTGCCCAATCTATGGTGAAAATCCTTGATGATGTCAGAAATTAGAAGTTTGGCCTATGCTCATGCTTGTAAACCCATTAGCGGTCTGCAACTGCTCTTGAGCTGTGAGATTATGAACACCCTCAGTTTATTAATGTTGAGAGATAGCCCTAGTGAGAATTGGGTATGAATTTTTACCTCTTTAGGGTGGTATCCAACCTGGATCTTGACTCAAAGGCAAGCTGGGTACTGATTTTCATACATTGAAATTCTAATGTTAAATAAATGGTGGTCAGGCAAACACATGTTAACTTTTAAGTTCTAAATGGCCTGCAAACATTGCTGCAGTTTCCTCTAAGTGTTAAATGGATGTGGAATGAAACTTTAAACATTTGAATATGTGTTGTCATTATCTGCACTATATTTAACTGATTTTAATGGTGAAGTTTGTGGGTGTCTTCACTGAAAACCCTCAGGAGACTTCACTCCTCCACTGGGGATCGCCTAGGGGTTTAAAAGGCTTGGTACATATGCTAAACCTATCCGTGATCCCTACGAAAGTGGCATTTAATTACAGCTTTGCTAAGGGACTAGCAAAGATTAGATTTGGGGGTCTAACATAGATTAAGTTTAGGTGGAAGGTGTGTTAAGACCTGAAAAGTACCACTTTCCACCCCTTAACTTAATCTCTGTTAGACCCTTAATCATTTAATAAAAGTGTTTTAAGCATGTTCTGTAGGTAATAAGCAGCAGCTGCCAATAAACCCCTAACCATGCCAAGAAGCTCACTATTGTCCCAGAACTACCTCGGCAGAACGAAGGATGAACCCAGACAGAGAGTTGGCTAAAGCATAGGCACATCCAAGCAGAAGTAAATCAAGAAGAATGCATCGCGTAAATGTCGCAGGGTTCAATTGAGCCAGAGATAATGCCTTCGTGCGGTTGTCGCGGTCTTCTGGAGGAACCACATCAACTGGTCACGCGCTGTGCTCGCTCTGGTTTGGTGTCGAAGAAGTGAAAAGCAAGCTCATGAGGTCCTCGTGAGGCACGGCCTAAAAGCATTTCGCGATCTCGCCTCAAAAGAAGAAGCTAAGCTTCACGCGACTCACTCGAAAAGAAAGCTTCGGTATTCTGCGTGCAAACAGCCGCGACAATGGTCGAGATCTGAGACCTTCGAATCTCACGCGACCCAGAAACTCTTGAACACTGCTTCTTCGCAAAGATCTGTCGCGAGATTCACCAAGGGATGAACCGCGAGAGCAATCCCCACGCCATTCAAAGCTGAAAGAGTAATCTCGTGATAGCCATTTGTATTCCGCGATGACTAAAATGCCAATCTCGCGACTACATGAATTTCAAGTCAAATCAATCCCGCGACACCAATTCTACCACGTGGAAGGATCTAAAATCGTTTCTACCAAAGTGAGGATCGAATTCTAAACTTCCCCCCACTTTTGCAAGGGCAATATGGGAATCTCCAGCAATTAGGGCATGCACTCCAATGCTTCAATCTTCGTGCACACGCCCCGAGGCATCCAAGGGATAAGAATGGGCCGCAATTACATTGAGAAATTAGGGTTTTCCTAATCCTAATTAGAGGGGAAGCCAACTTCTATATAAGCCTAAGCCTAGCTTAGGTTTGAGGATCGACTCTCTTTGGAACTTAACTTCTGTGCTTCTTCTCCAAAAACTAACTGTAGAATTATAGTAGGTTAAGGTTAGGGTTTAGGAGTTTTCTTATTTTTCCTTTTTCTTTCTCTCCATAGTCCAGCATTTGCTGGCTATGCCTTTTGTATGATTATCTGGTATAGATTTTAATGGAGTTTTTGTAATAGGATATGTTACATGTATGGGATGTTGTTTTTGTTGTGAGTTATGTTGTACAAGGCTGCTGCCTTGAGATCCTCCATTGCTAAGTTGTTTTGTAAGCAATGGAGGATTGCTTCTAAGGTACTATTTAGATCTAAGTGACCTGTATGTCCAGGTTAGGCACTTTGCAGGCCTTCTCCCACCACAGGACCCACTAAATCTGAATCCCCATGAGAACTTGTGCTTGTAGCCTTGTGAACATGGTGGCGGCAGCAATGTTCTTGTTCTGTCTTAGCCATTTGTAAGGAGGATAACCTCTGTGGATAGTCTGTGACCATTCAAGTGAATAGATTATAGCCCTAGGGTGAGACCAAGTCATGGAACTAAGACAGATTCTTCTTCTCTGCACTTGTGCTTGTAGCCTTGTGGGAGATTGTGCAGTGACAGACTCCCCTATAGTTGAATAGATCTGCCATCAGATTGCAGATCCGAGCTATCAGAGTGATTGTAGGCTTGTGACTGGATCACTGCAGTCTTTCTAAATCAGTGAACAACCATGCTTAAAAGCTAATACTCAAACTCTTGCTGGTCCTGTGTGTCCAGGCTTGTGCACTTTGTAGGCCTAGCTCCACACACAAAACTTTAGAGAATGAGGTTCCTATGGATTCTTGAGTTTGTAGCCTGGATGAAGTAGTGCCTACAATGATAAACTTGTTCTGACCCATCTCTGGATTTTGGTTCCCCTATTGGATAGTCTGTGACCATTTAAGTGGAGAGGTTATAGCCTTAAGGGATTGGATCATGGCACAGGGGTGAGTTGGATTCTTTCTCCTCTTTGGTGATAATGTAACCATTGGACATGATTTCTATAACAGATCTGAGTCTGAGTTACAAGACCCATTAGATCTGTACCTAATAACATACTTCTCACCCTTTTATATTTATTTTCTCACTCCACCATCCTTCTTAACCCTTTCTGTAATCTAGACATTAGGGTACCTTAGAATTTAGATTATAGTGACCCTAAATCCCCTTCCATTTAGGATTGCGGATCATGGCGGATCTGGAGAGCCTACTAAGGATAGCTCCCTTGGAGCTTGAGATCAACTTCCCTGTGGGACAAACTCTTACTTATAAAAACTTGCTACAACAGGGCCTGTATCTTGCAGGACTGTGCATATTTTAGGCTTGCTGCTCCGTAATCATCACTCTACCTTTCACTCATTTTTTTATTTACCCCATTCTTATCACTGTCTTCAATAAAGTCAGTAGCAAGCACATAAAATAGCCCAATATGGACCAGGTGAAAAACCGAAAGGACGTCGAGGGTAAAAATGCAAACCCATGAATGTACTGAAAACCCGAGAGAGCACTACGGGTAAAAAGAGGAAAGTAGCGGGCATGAGGAAAGCCCACACTGGGCATTGTGAGTAAGAAAGTTGAAAAAGAAAGAAAAATAAAAAGAAGGAATCCTTCGGTCACCTCCCGTGCTATCCTATCTCCCAACTGGGCCGCTCATGTTAGCCCCAATCAGGTCCCGACCAAGTGTGTCTTCGAGATTACGTCGTCAAACGTATGACCCAGGGTAAGGAGAAAGGTTGATTCGATATGAGGGGATAGGTGTTTCGGCCTGGCAAAACTACTGAGCCTTATCCAAATCCCACCATGTGAAGGGGTTTGACTATGCTAAAATTGGGACCTTTTTGCTCTCCCCTTACGTTTAAGGCACAAAAAATACGAAAGAACAAAAAGCCCAAAAATAATAATTTCCCTTTCCTACATTTAGGCTAGCACTGTGCACGCCCCACTCTGGGATGATTGAATTGATGATCAGAAAGGCCACTTTGAAAAAAAATAGTAGATTTCCCTTCCCCATCTTTTATGCCAACACTACACATCTCAAAAACCCATCAATTAAATAAAGGAGCAATAATGGTTTTTTGTAAAATAATAGATTTTCCTTTTCCATTCACAAACTCGTATCTTTGCTTACACCACATCTCAAAAAAAGTAATATGTGTGATGTCTAGCTCCTTTCTTCCTTTTCTTTTTTACAAAAGCAAAAAAATAACAAAAACATAAAGAAAATATGTATACTAAACAATATATCTGCATAGGGGTTTCTTATTCCCCTTTCTATGTTTTGATCTGGGTAAAAGGATGTGTGCAGGATGGAATCTGCGACTCAACTCATGCTTTAAGGTACGAATCTCTGCACGTTGAACATCCTCCTGAGTGTGTCTCTCGATAATCTAGCGACCATGAAGACTTTTATACCTCTTTCGAGAAGCATCAGTAGCCCCATGAGTATCACTTAAGGCACCTTTCAGACGAAGGACCTCACACTCAGTCGCGTCTGCTCTAGCTTCTGCTATTTCTGCTCTAACCTTTTACTTCTTTGAATACTCATGCAGAACTCGTTTCTCGTCCACTAGCAACTCAATGCGGGCCTGAAGCGCCGACTCCTTCTTTGGCCAGGGTCCCCCTACGTCACTACTTCGTGCCTGATCTAAGTGACTACCAGAAGACTTCTCAGATAACAGCCAGGCCTTGTACTCCGAGGAGGATCGAACTGAACTCCCTTGCTCTAAGTCACACATGAGTGTCGACTGACGCATCTCCCAGAGAGAAGCTATCATGTCCATGTCCCCAAAAGACACCCGAGAAAAGATCAGGTCACACAGGGGAGGTTTATCTACTCAACGAAGTGGGAAGTAGTAGGTACTGCCAGTCAGGCCAAGGAGAGTGATGCCCTCATGATCTCTAGAGTAGACCACTGGGAAAGTCTGGTCTAACAGAGGAAGCCTCCATACCAACTCAGCATCCACTAGCCAAAGCTTCAATCCTTGGAAATACCCTTGGGGTAGCATGTGGCATCTGCCCAAAAAGCAACAGGCTACCTCACCACAAGCAGCATAAAAGTGAGGCACGGGCCCCAAAATGGCAAGGTGCTCCCCTACCCAAACCTGGAATAGGAGCAGACATCCCCTAAATCACTTCACCCTACCTAGAGCAAAGGCATCAAGGTAGTGATAGAGATCCGCCAGGACTAGATGCATCACCGAGCGACCTTCCTCCAATTCTGCCAAAACGTCGCAAAGTGGCAGTGAGAAGCTCTCACCCCCGTACAGAAGAAAACCTCAGAGATAAGACTAAGAGCGAAAGCCTTCACATTATAAGCGTTTCTAAGCGGCAACTTCCGTAGGCTTTCATCACCGAAAAGTTCTCTTAGGAATTTCACCGAACCCCTAGTGGGCCCACCAATGAGACTTTTCTCATAATAATATTTTTTCAAGCCTAAAGTCATGTGAACGGCTTTAGCATACTCTAGTTTCAGTGTCACTCTGACAAGGCCTCTATGTAGCTTCAGACCCGACAAATTGGAGAGCTCTTCCAATGTAGGGGTCAATTAATGAATCCCCAAATGAAGAACATGGGTATCCACTTCCCAAGAGGAGGCCGCGACATGTATAAAATCCCAAAGCGGAGGGACTTCAAGGAAAGATGAGAGTCAAACTAATCCAAGCCGATCCAAACAAACGAGCTCCCCCTCATTCAAGCTGTCAAGCCACCTTTATAGAAGCTGGGCCCCGGGCCTAAAGAGGGAAGTATAGCTGGGCCCCGGGCCCAAAGAGGGAAGTATAGTGGTCTCGTGCCCCACATGAGAGGAAGGGTCGGAAAGTGGGTCCATTGACATACAAAAATATTCCAAGGATACAAATTCAATGTAGGATGATGGACCCACCCTTGAGAAAACAAAGCAAAAAAAGGGCAGCAAAAAATACCAAACCTAAGCCAAAAGAGAAGGAAATCAGTGCAGCCTCAGGCTTAAAAATGCCCCACTCTCCCTAGTTTTGGCCTGGCACATCTATTAGATTCTCCTAGCCAGTTTTCCCCAGAATTGGCCTTGCACTTGTAATAGTTGTGCCAGACTAATCCCCCCCCAACAAGCAAAAAAAATGAATGAGGATTGAGGGGGTTCGTTCTTGCTGGTCCCCTGGCCAACTTTCTTGCATTTCTTTCCTTTTACCTGAAAAAGCACACTTAAAGGGGCAATTTTTTGGGCACATCTAACTTATATTAGTCTTCATGCAGGAAAGACCTGCACGGGCATGGAAATCAGAGTCGAATGTTAACAAAGCATGTGGCCCCGAAGGCCATCCTTTTCGGCAAAATCAAACCCATCGTACAGGCAATTTGACACACTACAGCAAGCAAAGGAGAGATAGAGCGAGCAATTAAAAGAAAAGGCGCTAACATTCATATGAAAAAGCTAAGGAAACCATCCAAAGTAACAAACAACATCATATCATCCATTACACATTCCCAAAATCTGAAAGTAAAACATGTCCTAGAAAGACATAAGGTTCGAAAATCCTAAAGCAGAGCCTAATCTCTTATAACACCCCTGGACTTCTTGCGCCGATGTGAAGAGCTCTGATAGGTCTGAACATCCTCCACTCAGGCCTACGCCTGAGAAATCCAGTTAAGTAATGAGCGCAATTCTTTTTCACGAGCGCACTGCAGGTAATACCCAAGGTCATTGATTAGGACCAATTGAAAGATAAAGATGGTAAAGCAATGATGAGAACCAGTCAGTATGATACTCACCACTTCAACTTTTCGGAGGCCGACGATGTTAAGATAATATTCTATGTGATTCACGGCCGATTCATAGTCCTACACACTAATGGGAAAGACATCAGTTATAAGGGCCACGGGAGCAAATGTAGGCATATCTGTAAAAAGGCCTAACATACAGAAAAGGAAAGGCTTACTCCAGGAACCAACTCAGGAGGGAGAACCTGGATTGCTTCAGCAGAGATGCGAGCCCGCTCCTCTACAACCTCTCTAGCTCGCGATTGCAACGGAGTCGTAAATCAAGTCCACACGATGTACGCGACAACCCCCAAAGGCTCTCTTGAGCGAAACTGAAGGGTTTAGAATGGAAATCAATGATGTTTGGGGTTCCCAGATAAAAGAGGGTTTGAAACGGTGGTTTCTCTCACGTTCTTGTCAATCGTAGCCGCGTCACCACCAATGCTTATCTTGCAGTAATCGACGAAGATAACGAAGTTTGAGTGAAAGATTAACAACGATAAAGCGCAATCAAGGGGAAGCTCTTCTCCTTCTCTTCTCTTCTTTCTCTCTCTCTCTCTCTCTAGAAACTCAAACCCCAAGCAAAAACAAACCAATTGAAACTTCCTTGAGAAGTTTGCCTTATAAAATAATCCTTTGCTTCCATGTGAAGCATATACACCCTTTAGGTGTTAGTTCTTATCTAAGGAACTTAGTTTCCTCGTGAAACAGAAACACGTAAGTAAGGTGTTATCTACTATACAAACTAATCTTTGGTTCAAAGTGTAGCTCACACACCTGAATCACTGGTCACACGGGATTTAACGTTAAGCCAATACACCACCACGGTGTATTAGCTTTGGCACAAAAGTGTTCCACGAAGCTCAAACAGACCCGAAACGATCTCATTTGAAAAATCTGAAACGGTGACGCATTTCTTAACACGCACCTAATCGGGACCTATGGTTTCTAAGTTTTTAGATGTTACCTTATAGGCTCTTGTAGTCCTAACTACAATGATATGTCAAGAATCCTTAAAAATATGCACTAAGGTATATCTCTCACCTTAGATTTCCCCTAGGTAAATCCAAGGGTCTATGATGAGGTTAAGGTTGGTCAACTCCATCAACGACCAAGATTCCCTAGAACTTCTAATTTTAATTTAATTACAAATTTCATTCCATAAAAATTATATAAAATAGCCCTTCTTGTTTAGATAAATTATAAGATTTACCTTTATCCAATATTAAACCATTAATACTTAATTTATATATAAGTGCATCTTAATCCCTCAATATTAAGTCAATCATTTGACCAGTCCATAGATGGCCCATCGGATGGGTATCATCAAATCACCTTCATTGATAATGATCACTAGATCATCATCATTGGTTTTGACTAAACAAAGTGGACTATTGGGTGCCACTTGAAATAATTGAATGGTGGCTGCCTTTAAAGGTTTTGAAAATAATAGTGGGTGCCTTTAGTGGTGCTACTTATATAACTAATTAAATGTGGGTGCCACATAAAATTCAAATGATGGGGTGCCGCCTATGCCAGGGTGCGCGAAAATTTTAATTGGGTGTCCACAATCAATGTGGGTGCTCATATGTTAAAGCTGCCTGGATCTCGAGTCTCTTAAGATGTCGGATTTTAGGTCAAAGGTTTGACTAGCCCGAATTTTCAGGGGCAGCTGTTACATGTTCTTCCATTTTAATCTTTTATACAATCGATTTGTTGATATCATCTTCATTTGTTGATGCCATCTTCAAATCATACCCGCTTGTATGATAAAAGCATTTGCTAAATGCCCTCGAAAGTAGCCTATGAATTAAGTCAGTAGGTGATTTGGGATGAAAACTGATCTGCTTGAATAGAGCATGGATTTTCAGTGTAGGCCTCTGTAATTGGGTAACCATGAATAGGGCTACCCTAAAAACAAAAAGTGAACTACTAGCACACAGAACCACTACAAAAAATAAGACTAAAAAAATTGCCGGCATTAGTCCTATCGCTACCAAAAACTGCCTTAACAGCAAGTGTCACTGAAACACCTAATTTTTGTAGTGAACGTTGGCCTTTCCACATAACTTACAAGAAAGACTGGGTATTTTAGGGACTTGTGCCATATGGAAACATCTTCTAAGCGGTTTGATTTGAAGGTCACCATATAAAGAACTGCGTTCCACAAGATTGACATGAAACATGAACTATATTATGTTGTTCAATGCAGTCAATAGGAATCATTTGATTCAACAATTGACTATTGGATCGATAGAGATAGTGTATCATGTCAATTAATCTTTTGCACCAAGGCTCTTGGTTCTTAACATTAAACTAGACGGCTTAGATTGTGTTTCCACATGGCACATGTTCCCAAAATACCAAGTCTTTCTTTTAAACTATGTGTTCTAGCCAACTTTGTGTGTGCAACTAATAGCTCCCAAACGTAAAATATCCATATCTATTATCTCTCGGGAATATATAATATGGGATCCTTGATTGGGGTACTATAAGAAGCGTACAAAGTAAATATCAACCAATCGTAGATGTGGAACTTTGTCCTTTGTCCTAGCAATCAAAACTTTTCAACCATAGATGAACAAATTTGTATTATTTTATTGTTATGTTATAATTTTTATTCTATTGCAAAATTTGACACATGGTCAAACTCTAGTAGGTTAATAAATTTCTTCAATGAGTTGGGCTACCTTGCATTTGCTTCGATTTGATCGAGTTTGGGCTAAAGTGTTTGGCCTGATTAGTAATCAAATGATCATAAAATTGGCTGGGCAGGGAGCGAGTTTTAGGAGCAATAAAAATCGAGTCAGTCAAGCATGAACTGAACCTGATTCAATTAAAGTATGAATAAATGGCGAAGCTGGCCTATGGCCCGACGAGGTTCATGTGAAGGTACTGTAATACCCATTTATGTCATCTAAAATATACCATGTCCAAAGAACGAATATTTAAAGCCCCAAACCTATCAAATGCTCCAAGCAAATATTACACCAACACTTGAGATTAAAAGACTAGGAAATACCCGAATGCCCTCACAAAGAATTGAAGGTCATTCACATAATCATAGGAAAAGTAAGTTAAGTAATTCTGAAATGATCTTGTTTGAAAAATTCGAAACGGTGACGCATTTCTTAATGGACAAGCACCTAATCAGGACCTATGATTTTGGAAATTTTTCGGGATGTTACCTTGTAGGCTCTTGTAGTCCTAACTACAATGATATGTCACGATTCCTTCAAAATATGCACTAAGGTATATCTCTCACCTTAGATTTCCCCTAGGTAAATCCATGGGTCAAAGAAGAGGTTAAGGTTGGTCAACTCCATCAACGGCCAAGATTGCCTAGAACTCCTAATTTTAATTTAATTACAAATTTCATTCCATAAAAATGATATAAAATAGCCCTTCTTGTTTAGATAAATTATAAGATTTGCCACTATCCAATATTAAACCATTAATACTTAATTAATATATAAGTGCATCTTAATCCCTCAATATTAAGTCAATCGTTTGACCAGTCCATAGATGGCCCATCGGATTGGTAACATCAAATCGCCTTCATTGATAATGTTCACTAGATCATCATCATTGGTTTTGACTAAACAAAGTGGACTATTGGGTGCCACTTAAAATAATTGGATTGTGGATGCCTTTAAAGGTTTTGAAAATAATAGTGGGTGCCCTTAGTGGTGCTACTTATATAACTAATTAAATGTGGATGCCACATAAAATTCAAATGATGGGGTGCCGCCTATGCTGGGGTGCACCAAAATTTTAATTGGGTGTCCACAATCAATGAGGGTGCTCATATTTTAAAGCTGCCTGGATCTCAAGTCTCTTAAGATATCGGATTTTGGGTCAAAGGTTTGACTAGCCCGAATTTTCAGGGGCAGCTGTTACATGTTCTTCCATTTTAATCTTTTATACAATCGATCTTTTGATATCATCTTCAAATCATACCCGCTTGTATGATAAAAGCATTTGCTTAATGCCCTCGAAAGTGACCTATGAAGTAAGTTAGTAGGTGATTTGGGATGAAAAATGATTTGCTTGGATAGAGCATGAGTTTTCAGTGTAGGCCTCTGTAATTGGGTAACCATGAATAGGGCTACCCTAAAAACAAAAAGTGAACTACTAGCACACAGAATTACTACCAAAAATAAGACTAAAAAAACTGCCGCTATTAGTCCTATTGCTACCAAAAACTGCCTTAACAGCAAGTGTCATTGAAACACCTAATTTTTGTAGTGAACGTTGGCCTTTCCACATTATTTATAAGAAAGACTGGGTATTTTAGGGACTAGTGCCATATGGAAACATCTTCTAAGCGGTTTGATTTGAAGGTCACCATCTAACGAACTGTGTTCCACAAGATTGACATGAAACATGAACTATATTATGTTGCTCAATGCAGTCAATAGGCATCATTTGATTCAACAATTGACTATTGGATCGATAGAGATAGTGTTTCATGTCAATTAATCTTTTGCACCAAGGCTCTCTTGGTTCTTATCATTAACCAGACGGCTTAGATTGTGTTTCCACATGGCACATGTTCCCAAAATACCAAGTCTTTCTTTTAAACTATGTGTTCTAACCAACTTTGTGTGTGCCACTAATAGCTCCCAAACGTAAAATATCCATATCTATTATCTCTCGGGAATATATAATATGGGATCCTTGATTGGGGTACTATAAGAAGCGTACTAAGTAAATATCAACCAATCGTAGATGTGGAACTTTGTCCTTTGTCTTAGCAACCAAAACTTTTCGATCATAGATGAACAAATTTGTATTTTTTTATTGTTATGTTATGATTTTTATTCTATTGCAAAATTTGACACATGGTCAAATTCTAGTAGGGTTAATAAATTTCTTCAATGAGTTGGGCAGCCTTGCAGCTCTGCCGTGGCCCAGCCCAACTCAATTTTGGCCGAGTTTGGGCTAAAGAATTTTAGGAGCAATAAAAATCGATTCAGTCAAGCTTGAAATGAACCTGATTCAATAAAAGTATGAATAAATGGCGAAGCTGGCCTATGGCCCGACAAGGTTTATGTTAAGGTACTGTAATACCCATTTATGTCGTCTAAAATATACCATGTCCAAAGAATGAATATTTAAAGCCCCAAACCTATCAAATGCTCCAAGCAAATATTACACCAACACTTGAGATTAAAAGACTAGGAAATACCCGAATGCCCTCACAAAGAATTGAAGGTCATTCACGTAATCATAGGAAAAGTAAGTTAAGTAATTCTGCTTAATAAATTGGATGCGAGCAAGTCATGACAGAAAATTCTCTGTTGTCTTAAAGAGGTAGGATTTCGAGTTATGACAAGGCGAAACACAATTTCTTACCAATCCAAGTAGTTTAAGTAGAAAAACCTCATGTAAACATATGGTAGCTCAAAAAGGGTCCAATCAAACGATTTGCATTTTGATATATGAACTTTAATGTAGACCGTATTCATATATTAATATAAGGTCCATATTGAAGTGTTTGGATAGGATTGTAAGGATTCTTTGAGTGATGTGTATTTACTAGTATAGGGTGAGGTCCCATCGACCTCAAGCTGGCTTATCGAAAAAAAAAAAAGTTCACATGATAACTGGAGTGGTAAAAAATATGATCCATCTGACACCACCGGGCCCAAAAAATATATCTATTAATGAAAATGACTTAAGAGTAAATCCCATTCATTAATAAATTATAAAGATTAGTGTCACCTTTAAAACACATATATTCATAAGAAAGTTCTGATTTTTCATTAATAGAATATTGAAAAATTAAAAGCAATTTAGTACTTTGATGTTACATACTAAATAAGATGAATAGAAAATAACTAAATTTTCAAAGGGGAACCGGTTTGACGAGCAGTAATGTAATATTGTCTTTCGTTTCATGTCTGGAATCGCTGTATCCATCTCCATGCTGGTAAATGACTTCAGCCATGCCAGAAAGGTTAACAAGTCGTGTGAGGAGAGGCACTGCCACTACGGTTGGTTTTAAGCAAGCTTGGTTTATTCCTTTCCATACATCAGAGATCATTTCACGAAACTTTTGTCGTCCTTCTTCCTCTGATACCCCATTCTCCTCCATATAGATTAGGAGACTGGAGGGAATATGATCTCTCTTTTGCTCAAACTTCGCAAGTTAAAAAAAAAAATGTTAGTTGAAATGAAATCCAATATATGTATTATTTTAGAATGGAAAGACACTACCATTAACTATATATTAATTGATGATACCTCTTGTGACTGGATGTCATCCCTGAGTCGAGACATTAGAGATAGATCCCAAACAAGCTTGGGAACACTAATAACCCAATCGAAAGCCTCTTTTGTTGCCTCTTCACCCATTCCAACGAAAGACATCACACAGAGCATAGGATACCCACTACTTATTACGGACACTCCCAAATGCTCCTCCAAAGTGGGAACATGTCTGTCATGGAGCCACTTGGCTTCCGCAAAATAAGCTTTAGTCAACACTTTCATCTGCGATAACACACAAAATTATTTTATGAGGATCATTTTAGAATAATCAATTTACAATAAAAAATTGATGACAAATAATGGTTTAGCATATATACTTAAAAAAAATAAAGGTTGATAACAGAGTGGTATGCTAAACCTCTTCTTTTAAGGAGGTCAAGAGTTTAAATACTCTTTCCCAAAAGGAGTCAAAATACAGGTACTTGTTTAGATACAACTTAAGGGGCTTGTCTGTACATACCGTTTCTTTTACATAGTGTATGCGGTATGACTTTTCTTTGGGTGTCATAACGTCCTCGTACCCAACAACAGAATCTAACAATGAAAGAAACAATACTCTCATGTATTCTGGGACTTGATCCATGGCTTCGTATTCCCACCTACAATTGCAAGTTCAAAATTTTAGCATGCAATAAGTGTTGCTAAATAATGAATATCTATGACCAAAGCCAAACTTTCCAATACCTTGTGGGGATGTTTTAGTGTTAAAGCAAATAAAATTGTGCAATTATTATCACAAACCTTTGGATTGCATCTGTAAGCAATTGGAGTTCCTCAAAGGTTCCGTAGGCATCATAGGTATCATCCAAAGCCGATGTTATGGCTATCATTTTGAGCATTGTCATTCTTCCACGGGCATATTGAGGCTCATGGTAGACGCCCAATATCCAAAAGTAACACTCAACTATTCTATTTCTGACATGAGGTAGCTTTGCTGCAAAGTCCAATTCATTCCACCACCTGAGAAAATCACATCCATGAAAATATTGTTAGCTGCAGTGAAGTCAGTCACCTAAATTAGCCAAGTAATTTATAAAAAATAAAAATAAAAACAAGATGGTTAATTGTTCAAACTGACCTTGTTACTTCTCTTAGCTCCATTTGGTGCAGTGATTGTAAAAGATTGAAGTCCAACTTTGCAAGCTCTAGTAGAACATCATCCCTCTCTTCCTCTTCTTCGTAGGATGAGATGTAGTGCCTTGCCTCTAGCCTGGACATGGCCCTCCGCAAGGGTAGCGATAATGCACGCCCTACTTGTTTCTTAAGAGAAGAGCTTAAATGTTCCTTAGCATTTTTCAGATGGTCGGAAGCAAATGTAAGAGCTTCGTCCAATATGTTTTCTCCATGTACACTAAGATATGAAGCTTCATATAAACTTAACAATCCCCTTGGGTCATTACTTAAGCTTTCTTTGAAGTTACCATTTTGGTCCTTGAACTTGCTAAATACATCTGGTACATAAAACAGAGCTTCATGATTAGACTATTTTATATAGACCGGAGGAAAGAGGAACAATTGTTTTATATTGAATCTCTATTAAAAAAACAGGAATTGAAAAGAGCATTGGCATAAAAATCACAAGGCTGAAATTAGTATGCCGTTCGAACTCGAACTCCCATTTTACCTGCTGATGCTTTAAATCCTTGTTGTCTTAGCAGTCGAAATTTGAGAGCAACGGTATGTAGATCATAGGCGATATCATCATCATTGCCTTTGTAAATTTTTTGTAATGATTCCTCGATATCATTTTCAAAGTGATATCCCACACCAAGCCGTTGGATAGTATCAATAAAATTCAATTTCTCCACTGAGTTAACAATATTATTTAGCTTTTCCTTCACTTCTTGTTTCAACCCTTCAACTCTTTTCCTCCTTTCTTCTAGGTTCTGCAAACACAGTTATGATTTTAATGAAAATAATTTTTTTAAAAATTTCAAAGTTTAAAAAACAGATTTGATCGGATCACTACCATACCTGTTCATCATGAGAGTAGGCCATAAAGTGATCTCCCCAAATGCTCGGGTGAAAATCTGCCGACGGCCGAACCACCTCCGGCTTTCCATTTTCCGGGGTATGGAGGAGAGGAGATGCAGATGCAGATGCAGATGAGAGAAGGGCCATTTGATTTTGAAGTTATTGAAGAAAGTAGAGACTGATTGCTGAATTTGTGTAGGTAGTTTGTGTGTTGAAGAAATTAAACTAGAAATAGAAATCCAACTTGTGTTGAAGACTACTCAGAAGGTAGAGTATTTATAGCCATCGTTAGTCGCCACTTAATATTTTAGACATTAAAGGACAATTTGGAGGTCTCCAAATTTGACTGAGTTGAGTACAAGTCGTTATAGTTTGGCTATTTTTGGAATCTTGATTTCCTATAAAATATTAATAATATCCTTTCCTCTTTGTTACAATTTGGAGGTCATTCTTGACTGAGTTGGAATGAGTGCCTTGTTTACTAGTCATACGGACCCACTTAAGGCCCACCATGGGCATATGCCCACGGTGAGTTTTTAAATAAATAAAAAAAGCCTAAGTCATACCCTAATGAAGTAACATTGACTCTTTAATGATTTAATGAGATTCTTTTTCGAAGACTTTACTTGCAACTTGACGCCAAGAATGACCTTAAGAATAGTTTTAAGACTAAAGATGTGGTGGATGAAGGATATTGTTGAAGGGTGTTTGAGTATCTACCACCCTTTATGTTGGTTTTGGACGCTTTAGATGCACTAACTTTATGTTTTTATTATTGTCTAATATAAGTTTTTAAAAAGTCCCATGATTGAGGCATAAGTTTTTTAAAAGAGAAATTTTTTGAATTGACCTTATCAGATTCACCTTATCCGTCAAAGGCCCTATAGTTTCACCTATCACCAAACTGATCGGCTCCATGCCAAGTCGGCGCCTGCCTTTATGAATTACCGAAATTGCCCCTAAGGTAATAAATAACTGTAAAAAATCACAAATCATTACTACTTTACTTTCTACTTTTTACGTTTTACCTTTCATTCGAAAATGGCGACATTTCGAAGGGGGTAACGTTCTATTGCTCAATCTTCATGCTACCAACTTTGTTGTAAGTTTGAATCTTTCTCTATTATCTTCCACTGATATCGCATCTTTAAAAAAAAAAATAGAATAAAATAAAAATAAAAATATCGCATGTTTAAAGAGTCGATACCGCTTGTTTTTTTTTTAAGAATGACTTAGTTTAAAAAATATTAGGTACGCCACTAATGATTTAATGAGGTACATCTTTTTATAAGCGAATTCGAAATATATGTTATATATTTATATTTTTAATTTTAAATATTAATTAATGTTGTACCCACCATAGAGAAAAATCTTGGGTCCGCCACTGGTCATATGGTATGTGATTTCAACAAGAGTGCAGTTTTATATTCGTCCACTTTTAAATTCATAAGGTACCTCTCTAGGCTCCTTTACGATTACTAAAACCCATTGACTGATTGGAAGTTGGAATCAGATGGTGGACATCATTTTTTACCTCAATCTTCCACACGATATATCTTGCAACCATTAGCATACCATTAAACGATTAGTTTTTAATTCTACATGGCACAAATCCCTAAAAATGACCCCTAAAATCACATGACACACATCACACTCAAACAAGATTTTAGAGCTATACTTTTTGAATACGTGTCACGTGAAATAAAAAATTGACCGTCTGATGGTAAAATCATGATCTTAAGATCCATTATGTGAAAGATTGAGGTGAAAAATGATCTCCATCATCTGATCCAAAGCAGTCAATGGGTTTCAAGGAATTTCGGACATAGGCGCTTTTAGTAATTCTGTAGGCACGAACATAGGTACTCATATTCGTAGGCCTTGTTCAAGTGTTTCTTGATTTTTTCCAGAAAATCTCAGATTCCTGACAGATTCTTAGCAGACTCAGATTCCTGGCTTTTCTCACATGCGTTCTTAAGTTACTCAGATTCCTGACTTTTCTTATAAAAGATGAAAATCTTTTGTTTTTAAGTTCCTCTAAGAAAATCCTCAGAATCGATTCAATCAGTGGTTATGTTATGACCGTAGAAACGTTATCTAATCATCGATTTATGTGTCGTACTCGGATTTTTCTCAAAATTTACGAGTAACCAATCGAGATGGTACTGAACATATTTGATAGAGTCCTTTTTCGAATCTGATTTAATAGCCATTACTTTTAAAAGATTATTTTTAAGGAGAATAGATAGAATAAGGTATTGGGTACCTCTATTTACACAAACTAAAACTCTAAAATACCCACCTAACAAGTAGCAATAGTGTAACACTTCAAGATGATTTGATTGATGGGTAGGCGTGTGCTATGAGAATTTTGGTGCCAAACTATTTTTATTTTCCTTATAGTTGATGGGAGCATCTATTTGTTCCTGTTTTTTTAGTAATGTACCACAATTTTTATTGGATAAGAACCATTGGCTGAACGGAATCAGACGATGGAGATTTTTTTGTTTTAATCTCTTTCGCAATAGATCTTAAGATCATAGAGCTCCTATCAGACGGTTAGATGTTGATTTAAATGATTCATCCCTAAAAAGTGGCCTACATAATAGAAACGAAAGTTGACCAAATCTTTTTGGAGATGTGTGCTATGTGAAATCAACATCTGATCGTCTGGTTGGAAATCCATGATCTTAATATCTATCTTGGGGAAGAATGAAACAAAAAAGTAAGTCAGTTGCTTTATATATATATATAAAGTACCTCTAAATCCACCCACCAAATCATTGAATTTGCCCACGCTGAAACTTATTGACTGAATTGAATCGATTGAAGGAAATCATTTATCCTTCCAATCTTACACACGATGGATCTTGAGATTATCGTCGTACCATCAGACGGCCAGTATTTTATTTCACGTGGCACGCATCTCAGATAAGTGACCTTAACATCACGTGCACACTTAAAACTAATTTTAAGGTCACTTTTATAGGTGTGTACCACATGAAATAAAAAATTGACCGTTTGATGGTATACACCCATGATCTAAAGATTGATCATGTGAAATATTAGGGTGATACACAATCTCCATCATCTGATTCAATACAGTAGATGTGTTTCCGCGTGGGTGCACTCAAAGATTTGGTGGGTGGATTTAAAGGTATATCTATATATGTATATATATATTATAACAATATATGCATGCTGAAGGGGCCAGCAACGGCTAAAATTGTTTTTCTTGCGCACCGCCTTCTGACGACATTGAGATCAGATCTTAACGGAGTAAGCTCAAAAAGGTGACAGTCCAACAGTCCAGCCAATAGCCCCCGACGCCATGGGGGTACCATCAGACCATCAGTATTGTGTTTCACTTGGCACATATCCTAAAAAAGCAACTCAAAAATCATCTAGGACACATTATAATCAAATGTGAGTTTAGGATCACTTTTTGAGTTCTCTGCCACATGGAATACAATAGTGATAGTCTGATGGTATGCCCATGGTGTCAAGATCAATCTTCTGGAAGATTGAGATGAAAATCGATCTCCATCATCCAATTCAACACAGTCAACAGCTTCACAGTGTAGGCACCATGGACCAAAAAATGGGATTTCGTTTCGATTTCGGTGGGGACCGAAACCGAAATTTTGCACCAACATTTTTGTACAATACTAGAAATTCTCGAATTTTTGTGTTATCGTTTCGATTTCAGTGGGGACCGAAACCAAAACATTGAATCATGGTAGGCGCCCTCAATAATTGGGTACGCGCCAACAAAGCTACACTTTAAAAATCTAATGGTGTCCAAGAATTACATGGGAACAATTAATTTTAAAAGTAGTTGAGCACTGTGATTCACACGGTGGAAATATTTTTTAGGCAACCGATTTTACACCGTGGTCTTCAAATCATAGGGTAGATATGACGAAACCATTTGCGACAACATGCCTCCAAAGAGACCGGTGAACTAATTCCCACTTGGTGCTCGGGTCGGCTACTCAATACTAATTTTCATGATTATAGTCCTCTTACTCTAGGGACCCTAAACCAAAACCTGAACTGAACGGAAAACTGAGGACACCGAATCGGCCCAAATCACACCGAAAACTGAAACGAATAGAACCGAACCGAACCTCAATGTGGTTCGGTTTTGGTTTAGGGTGGCAAAAATCGAAAATCATGAGTTTAGGGTGAGTAAATAGAAGAAAAAAAAAATAAAAGAATCGAAAAAAGATATTAAAAAAGTAAGAAAAGTAGGTAAAATACCCACACCGAATCGAATGGGTTTCAAAAAATAAATTACTGAATCGAATGGGTTTCAGTTCGATTTCGGCGTGGGGTACCGAACCAAAAATTGAAAAAAACGGTTTCGGTTTGATTCAATACACGGAATCTGCTTCCCTACCTTACTCTAACATCGATACTGTATTTAGTCAAATCTTTTCATCTTTCCAATATTATTATAATATGTTTCCTATATCTTATCAGTAAAGGTAGCAAAGTAGCATGGACCAAGTAACTTACCTAGTCCCACACCAATTTCCAGTCAAGTGACATTTAATTTCATGATCAAGTATCACGGATTGGAGTGGCTCGATGTTCATAAATTTTGTGAAAAAAAAAAATTATAAAATTGCTTAGTAAATGACATCGACCGTGATGAGAAGTGATTGGTAAAACCATATATAACAAGAGTACGACTATTTTCACCCTGTTTTCGGAATAACGCGCACACAATTTTTAAGGGACGAAACCCATTGACTAATTTGAATCAGACAATGGAGTTGCCTCAGTCTTTCGAAAAATAGATCTTAAGATCTTGTCGGACCTATTAATTCAGATGTTGATTACACATAACACACCCTCAAAAGTGACTTAAATCATGAGCAAAGTTGACCTTTAGGTTTAGGGACGTGTGCCTTGTGAAATCAACTTCTGACCATCTGATAGGCGCGCCATGATTTTAAGATTTATAATGTGAAAGATTGAAACAAAAAAGAATCTCCATCGTCTGATTTAAGTCAGTCAATAGTTTTCTTGCATGAAAAACTATGGTCCTTGCTCTGAAAACGTGCATGGAATTAATTTATTGGGAGCCATTACATGCACACGTTTTTCAAGTGATTGCACCATCTAAGCAGTTTGATTTGAAGAACTTGATTTAAAGATATCAATTGCAAAAGATTAGAATAAAATATAATTTTTATCATTTGATTAAATGGAGTCAAAAGCTATTATATAATTCAATAGTTGACGACAATAGATCATATGATAACTTGACAAGTATTGTGTTTTGCTCTAATATTATGTACAGGAGATCTATTGATCATGAACTTCAACTCAGAGAGCCCATATTGCATCTTTACATATCACCTGTCTCTAAAATACCAAGTCTTTTTTTAATTATTTTGTATGCATAATTTTTTATTTTTTATTTTATTTTTTTCAAAAAATAATTGTGATTATTATATCCATGATATCTCATCATATGATTGGTTTGATGGGGCTGCAAACTAGTGTTAAGCCAAATAAGTTTAACTACATATATCGTTATCTCATGCTACCTTTACCACATCTATTTATAGAAAACCAAGCCTAGTCAATCGTGGCGGCTGACCACCGCCCACGACTTCTTTAAACTAAATACATCTAAAATACCATTAAATTATCATTCTTTATCTTACACCATTCAAAAGTGATTTATCATTATTTTATATGGCATATATTTATGATCAATCAAAATTTCTCAAGCGCCAATCTATTATTGGAACATGTCTCAATCAAAAGAATCATGCTTATAAGTAGATGTAAATCATCCGATTGGTGAACTTTCATGTTAGCCATCAAAATTAAAAACAATCGTTGATATTAAAGTGTACTGATCGGATGATTGGAATCTCCCAAAAAATATGAATTTTGGACCCTATAGCCATTCAAATGATAACATATCATTTTGACGGTTTGAATTCCCAAGATCACAAGCCAATAAATGGTGTAAGATTGTTTAAATACTATTTAGTGCTTAAATGACGCTTAGGAGAGTCGGTTTTAAAAAAACTACAAAAAAAATAAAATATATATATATTGGCATTTGCTTCCCCCCGTCCTCTCCCCCTCCCTCCTCTTTGATAACTCTTTGCATAATAAGATTTTATGCAAGATTTACTTGTTCAACAATTCTCCCCTCCTCTCTACTCACTCATTGTCAGCGCAAATTTTATTTGCTCTACTAGAAAGTTAATAAAGCGCTAGGGGTTGCTGCTAAAGCAGATAAATTGGCTAGCAGAGAGCAGAGAGCTATGTCAATATAATCGTTAATTGGAGTATTAACTAGGATGCAATATAAATCTCAATCGCCAGGTAGGGCAGTCTCTGGGCCAGTTTTATTCGAGCTTTTGGTGACCTGATTATTTCCAATCACATAATCTGGGCCTGAATTCGGCCCAGATAGAAATTTGGGCTGGGCCTGGAATTTTATTCAAGCCCAAAATCCATAAAAATTGAACTTGATCCGGGGCAGCTGGACTTTTTTGTGGCTAGGCCAGACTCCGGCGAAGCTTTGAGCGGCCTGATTATTTTGTCACCCTAAAAATGAGGCATGTGCCCATCCTAAATACAAAGTTGGGTCGGGCTCGGCCGAGGTGCATTTAAGCTTGGGCATTTTTCAACTCAAATCCAACCCAAACCAGGCCTGCCTCGGGCACAGCTCGTCATGATAGCTATATCTCTAGAAGATGTGGAGCCATGTTCTTTGTTATGAGTCATGTATGTTCCTTGCCATGTTCTCTAGAAGATGTGGGACAACCTCACGGACGGGTAAACCGAGAATATATTTAATGCATACAAAGTGTAAGCGGCTGATGTGACACAACATAATCGACTACAAGTGCGATGGGCTTAATCAGTGCAGAAAATAAGACTATTAGCGGTAGTTTTTTTAACAGTTTTATAAAAAAAATTACTGCTAATAGTCTTATTTTTTGTAGTGAATTAGCTAATCACATCGCTCCATGTCAGCCGGTTACACTTTGTCTGTATCAAATTTGTCCTCTATTTATAATTTTCCGTTGAACAATGACTCAACTGGTATCCCCTTTCCTTTTGGAAGCAAAGGTCGTGAGTTTTAATCCTCATGCATGCTCTCACCCTTTGTAAGTCCTCTCTCAGTGTGCTACACTAAAAGTGGATGCTCTCTATATACATGTTTGCACAGAAACTACATCCCAGCTGTCTATGTCGTGTGGCATCCTCGAATTTTTTTTTTGTATAAAAGAATCTCATTGCTTAGGGTATATTTTTGTTATATCAAATGAAATTCTTTCAGAGAATCTCATTGTTTCTTCTTCTTATAACATCCGAACCCGATTTCAAAGTGAATTTTCCTTCTTTATTCGACTCTCAAGTCCAATTGTCACAAAGGGGCGGAATGAGTTGAAGTTGGTTTCAAGCCACTTCCTTTCTAAGGCCCTATTTGATGGTAAGAAAACTCCAAAGAGGAAATAAAATCAATTTCCTAATTGATTTTCAGGGAAATGATTTCTTCTAGAAATAGATTTTCCACAATTTGATTAGTATGTTTGAGAAATGACATTCATTGAAAATTGATTTCTGTTGTTTGCAAAAAAAATTGAAAAGGAGTTTTTAAGTTTGGATAATATATTTTCTATTTTCAGTTAGTTTGAACAAATACTCAGTAAGAAAAGAAGAAAAAATTTACTTTGAAAAGTACATCACTTATCACTTCGTGCTACACTAGTTATAGATTCACTCTTCTTTTTAATCAAAATCATAATCAAAGTCAAATATTAACTAATAATTTTTTTAATGGTATTCTACTATGTTACAAATTAGCATAATAGTAATCACTATTTATTACCAACTTACATAAGTTAGAGTTTGAAAAATCAAACTCAAATAAAAAATCAACCTTTGACCAAACTTAAAAATTTTAATAAATAAAAATGTGTAAAGATAGATAACAAAGTTGTGATTGCTAACATCTATTTTAAGGTTATACGTTCAAAGAAAATTAAATCTTTATAAAAGTCGAACTTGGACCAAAATTTCAACGTTGACCAAGAGAAAATTTTGCAATGTACCAATAAGTTACAAAAGTTCAACTTTAAATTAACGTAACAATGTTCATATACATCGTTAGGTTACACTAGTTAAAATTTGATCAAATATCTACTTTTAATAAAAGTCAAACTTTGATAAAATATAAAACTTTGATCAATACAAATTTTCAAGGCTAAAGTACAAAGTTACATAGTAAATGCTAGTATGTATTGTAAGGTTACATACAGAAAGTAAATTCAACTTTAAAAAAAGTAAAACTTTGATAAAAAACTTTAACTTTGACCAATAGATATTTGACAAATGTATCGCCAAGCTACAAATTAACATAACAATATTCGTATCCATCGGTAGGTTATCACTAGGAAAAAATTTGACTAGATATCTACTTTTTAAAAAGTCAAACTTTGACTAAATGTCAAAAAATTAAAATAAAATTTGGTAATGTAGTATAAAATAATAAATTAACAAAATGATAACCTCATTAGGGTTGCAAAAGTTCGAAAAAATTAATTTGTGTTACAAAGTAAAATTTTGACCAGATATAAAATTTTGACTCATAAAAATTTACATCACCAAAATATATATAGCACAGTAATAATAACTATCTACTATCAAGATACACTTATCAAATTTTAACTAATGTCAAAATTTGAATAAAAGTCAAACTTTGACTAATAAAATGAGATAATGTATTTTAAAGTTACAAATTAAAAAAATGATTGATTTTTTAATTATAATATTTCACTAATTAAAATTTATAACCTTTTATAAAAAATCAAACTTTGACCAAAAAATTACACTAATTTGGTATCAATTTATTTAGTAGTAAACTTTATCTATTAGCAAGTTTCGAGTTTGACTAAATGTAAATTTTGTGTAAAAGTCAAAGTTTAATTAAAGGTCAAACTATTGGCTAATAAAATTGAGAATCTAGTTTCATATTAAAGATCAGCATGGCAGTATCCTTTTTTTGCTATAAAATCATAAGAGTCAAAGTTTAACTATTTTTTATTAAAAGTCAAAGTTTGATCATGAAGTTAACCTTTGACTCATAAAATTTTGATAATATATTACTAACTTACAACTTATTATCATGTTTCAGTAGTCAAGGTTTAATCAAAAGTTAAAACTTTAAATAACTTATAAATTCTGTTAAAGTTTGATTAAAATTTAAACTTTAACTACCAAATATTAACTAAAAAAGAGTATGATTTAGATAATGTGGTGGTCATAGTGATTGTGCTCGTATGATAGTAATAGAAATGGAAGTTACTTTTTAAAAGTCAAAAGATAATTTTTTTTTCTTTTAGAATTTTTACAAGCAACTTTAGATTTGAAATGACAAAAAATTATTATTTTGTTAGTGGGAAATTCAATTTCAGCCACTTAAAAGGTTGAAATGGTTTCCTCCTAAATGACTTGGAGTATGGAAATTCAATTTTCATGCAGGGGCCACTTAATTTCATTTTCAGCTCCTTACATAGCTATCAAATAATAACAATTGGAAACTAAATTTCATTTCAACCCATGTAATTACATTTCCATGTTATTAAACAAGTCCTAAGAGTAGAAGGATTCACCAACACCCACCTTCCCTCATTAACCAAATCCTTAAGCTGAGCATCTATATCAGTATTAGCTTGAATAGAGAACCTTCTACTAAATTTAGGGATAGGAGTAGCGAACAGAGGTACCTAAAAATTATTAGTGAGTCATTACTTGTGCATGGGAAATTGGCCCTTGTACATAGTCTAAAAGATGGACTTTACATTTTGGGGACATGTGAAAAAATCAATTAAGCGGTTTGCCATTGAAAACTTCCAACGACGGACACAAAAAATTGTTTTATTACCACCTCCAAGAATCACTCTACAATTCTTGCCTTTGTTTTCCCAATTCCCCTCATTTTTGGGGCTACAATTTTTCTTCCAGCTAATAAAATGTATAGATCGAGCAAGTTTCAGGCCTCGCCAAAGGAGTGAACAAAGTATGTTTTCAATTTCCTTCATGGTTTTGCCTCTGGAGGGATAAAGCACCCATCTAATAATAGATTTGAAGTAGGTTTAGTCTTCGAGGAAAATGAAACTAGGGTATGAATTAACCCGAATTGATCTCTTTAATGAAATTGTTAACCTGGATAAGTTTTTGTTGAAGCCTATATATGGGGTACCTTCAACGTGTCCAAGCATGCCCGAATTGAAACTAGGGTATGAATGTGACCCAAATTGATGTAACGATCCAAATTTTCTACATGAAAATCTCTACAGTAAATATTCGTGTCATAGGCATGAAATGGTTTAATCCTAATATGCTAGTAATTTATTTGAGAAAACGCGAACTATTTTTTTTCTTTCTTAAGAGATACCTGCATATAGATTATGTGCTAATAAAATATAATAATATTGATTTTAATATTCAACTAAGCTTAAATCACCCGTCTATAAAATTTAACTCATTTAATAAATCACTCAAATAAAGTCTCAAATATTTTAACTTCACCACACAGCTATAGTCCTGTGGCCCAAGTGCCACCCATCAAAATATAAGGTGAAATAACATAATAAAAGTATCATCTATTTATCATCCCAAAACTCCATGAAGTTGAAGTAATTAACCTGTGGATAAAAATATTTCGGATGATTTTCCTCTTCCGATGGTAGATAATCAGGATCGTCTTCGGGTACCTTGTCCTCTAAGAAATTGAAGATAGTTAAGAGGATCTATAAGACAAAAGTGTCGAGGTAAGCAAAAATTTTCACAGTGCTTAGTAGGGAGGAGTTAATTACCCTCTATGACTTGAAACATTTAATTAACTAGCATGCACAAAATCTATCGAATTAATGTGACGATAATTTAGAGATAGAGATATCATAAGACATGGAAAAACTAGCAAAATTTATGATTATGAGATAGAGATTTTTAAAGGCTATGTGTCTAAAATTCTACACATAATTTATTTATTACAAAATTTGAGTGCTTACATATTTCATGAAACATACCTGTGAGACATAGACTAATCCCAGTAACACGTGTCTTATAGTTCTTACATGACTAAATACTAACCTAAAGTAATTTTCGCACATATTAGGTGTCAAAACTAAAATAATATTTATACCAATGGGAATTCCATCTATCGTCGCCTATGGACAATATTTATAATTAGCCGTAGCCTCTACTCATTGAGGTGGCTCCTGCTTGGTTCATGTCTCGACAGGACATGACATGATTCTATTAAAATCAAAATCATACATGCAAAATGATCACATGTCTTTTTAGCGTACATATAATTATAATCCTTGACTTGTCTTATCGTATATTCGTATCGTGTCTATTTTTATTCATACCTTAAATGACCTTTAAATCCGTGTCAATTTTTATTCATGCCTTAAATGACCTTTAAATCCATGTCGTAAATTTGTGTCATACATTTTTCTTATTTTATGACGCACACTTTATTTTTGATAATCATGTAGATAGACATAGTACAATAAGAATAATTCAAAGTTTGCTAACATGTTTGATCATTCATGACCACAAAAATGTGACTTACCCATGTACAAAATAATTATGCAATTACGATACATTCCGATCGAATTGGGGCCAAATTAGTCAAAAATTAACTTTTATGATTCATGTTAGAACCAGAGAATTCTAACCGTCAAGTGTAAAGATCATAAAATGTTGGGAGGGGTGATTATACAAAAAAATTTATGATTCTACTCATATGGGTGTTTGATCAAAGGTCAAACGTGAATAAATAGAACACTTAGAAATCAGATGCAGAAATTTACTGTCCAAATTTTAAAGTAGGCGTCTTGGGGTGAAGATTTTCAAGTTGACTAGAGACTATTTACTCTTAGATATTAGAATAGTTTTGGTAGATGTCATTGCTCTCTACATCACCTATTTGACGACACATCCATTAGAGGTTTATAAAAATTTCTACAGTTACATGAAGTTAAGGAAAAACCTAACCTGGTTAGAAATAAAATTTCACCATCTACCTCTAATTTTCATGCTAGATCAATTTTTTTTTCAAGGGTATAACCATCAACACAAATAAGAACTAACATACATGTCCTAAGATACATGCAATTAATTATTTAAACAAATTATAAAGTAGAGATTAGCAATCAATGACGATACATATTCAAACTTGACTAAATAAATACACACGCCGAATCTAACAAATGATAAATTTAAGTCACATATTCTTCTTCGAGCACTACAAATGAGTCAAATTAAAAATGAATAATTAAATTCCCCCTTCCTTGGATCCTAGTGTCGCAAGAAAAGTTGATGCAAAGTAAATTTTTCGTCGAAGGAAAGGTCAACGGGATTAGATTCCAATGGTAATCCGGTAGTAATCGATCCCTTGATGTTGCCCAATGGTGGGGTTGTGTATCGTAGAAGATGGATGCAAAGTTTAAAGGGGGTTTGAGAAAGGAGGTTGAGGTGGTCTATGTGGCTTGTGGCTTGAGTCTCAAAGGAGAGATGGCTGGGTAGAAGAGAGGAGTCGAACAGGGCTTGGGATTCGGTGGCTGGGTTCTCTTGTTAGAAGAGGGAGAGAGAGAGAGAGAGAGAGAGAGATTGAGAGAGAGACCTTGCAAGAGATCTTAGAGAGAGAAATTCAGAAAGGTTTGCGATGAGAATGAAACCCGAGAGAGGAAGAGAGAAGTTGTGCATGTTCGAGAGATGTAGGGGTGTGCCTTTTAATTGGGAAAGTTGACTTTGCTCACAAGGAAAGAGTCCAATTAGGACTCTTAAGATTTGAAATCAAGGCCACTAATGCCAAATCAATCCCTTAATTTGTCGGATTAGATTGGGCGTAGTTGCTTAAAGCAACAATCCTAAAGGATTGGGTGCCACGTAGTGCATCCAAATCTTTTTTTATTTTTTTTTTCAATTCTTTCTTGTTTTATTATTATGTGGGCAATATTGGGTGTGGAACACCCATATAAAGTTTGGTGCTCCTCCCCATCCAACACCATATTATTGGGTGTTGGACACTAATAGGGAATGAGTGTAAGTGAGTGAGAGAGATGTGTGGCTGGATAAGTGGAGGGTGATCAGTCACATAATTTATCATTTTATCACTCTTAACTTAGTAAAGCTAGATCATAATTTGCTACTAATACGTTGTTGATATGCAGATATTAAGAAAATATAGTAAAACAGAGCTAAAGTGATAATATTTATCAAAAGTAACTCAAAAAGTAGTAAGAACAATAATAGATTGAAAGACGGAAGCTCCACCTACTGAAAAGAATAAAAAATCACTATTTACGATTTTCCCAGAGTGGGAGACTATGAAAGCCAAAGGATTGTAATTTACAAAACTGCTCAAGGAAGAGAAGTATTTGCAATTTTTCAGAGAATCGTCCGCCAAGCGATCAAAGTCACTATAAAACTGAAGAATTGTCTTTTGTGATTTTTCCTCTATGAACCCTATTGAAAGCAGAAAATTGTAATTTACGATTTTCCATTAAAGAAGAAAGAACAGAAAATCATTATGATTCTATAGAAAGTTTAGTTCACTGTTGTTGATCACGTGATAACTATCACCGCCATGAACCAGAAATAGAAGATCTCTTGAATTAAAAGTCTGACAAAACATGGATCTGAGGAAATTGATGAAGAAGATTTTGAAGGACTCTGATTGTTGAAGTATAAAGAAAGTTCTAGAAGTATATCAACCGCTGCAGCAAAGGAAAGATAAAATTAGGAATTAGAGTTATATTAGAAAACTTGTGTTTTTAGTAGTTTCTTTTATTAGAACTAGATATTTATAAACCGACTCCTTATGATCTAGAAATAAGAGAGCTCGACATAGGAATAAGCATCGAAGAATTTCAACATCAATTGATGACTGAGGTTGGATTTTCTTCCGATCAGTAGTGTATACTAGTAGAGTAGTTTAGATATTAGAGGTTTCTCAAGAGCAATTGACGACTGCAATTGAGTGCTGAAGATTAGTATAGATATTTGTAATTTCTCAGGAGCAATTGACGACTGCGACTGAGGGGTGAAAGATATATTTATTTGTTTTCTAGTTTAAAATTATTTGCTTTGTAAATATTTTCAAGTTTTGATTTGAATTGACGACTCATGTTAGAATTTACAGATTAGTGTAACGATTTTTATTTTTCTATCTTTAGTTTGCTAGAGTTTGATTGACGCCCAAATTTCTAGTTGATTGTTGATTAGATTAAATATGTATTGATAAGATCTTAGACTTGATTGACGACCAATGCTAGGAAACTTGATATATGGTATAATGATACTATTTATTTTCATAAATATCCGATAGTTGAAGATTAAGATTGACGACCTTAATCTGAAGAAGGAGGATTACAATTTATTTTATGCACTTTAGTTTAAACAACCATTCTTTTATTCATATTTCTTCAGTAGATTAGGAAATCTTTAAGATAAATAAAAAATTTTAAAACAAGGATTTAGATAGAAGAAAGAAATACGAATTAATAAGATAATGAACTTTCTCGTGGGAACGATGCTAATGCTAGTACTATGATTTCTATTGTGCGCTTGCAATAGGTTAAGACTTGAATTTAATATAATTATAATACACAGAAAAAACTAAGTCAAGTTTTTGGCATCGTTGCCGGGGAAGCAGAATTATCTAATTTTCTTCAAGTTTTGTCTAATATTTTTATCCTTTTAGAAACTAGTATTTATCTTTCTCTTTTTGTATTTCTTTATATTTTTGTTATTATTTAATCCCTTCTTAATCTTTTGTAGGTTTATTCGGAGTAGCAAATCAGACTTTCAACACTCTTGAGGGCCCCAGGAACTAGGAACTCAGATTTGTCTCTCTCCCTGCGTGCTAAAATAAAAAGCATATGAAATCAAAACAACACTAGAGACATTTAATTTTAGCCAGCCTGCCTCATAACCAATATGGTAGGAGTAAACCAACCCTTGACAAAAATAATGGGGGATGACTACACATTAACAACGTGTGCACTTCCTCCATGCATACAATTACCCCCTGTGACCCGGTAATACGATTTTTAAAAGTACGCCTAAAATATTTCAAACACTTCCAATCTTTCGTGGGCTAAGGGATAAAAATCATTATCTGCATTTAAGACAGTTTATAGAAGTGTGCAACCTTATCTAAATCCAGAATTTGCCTGAAATATCTCTTCGTTTAAGGTTGTTTCCATATTCCCTTAGAGATGAAACAAGGCAGTGGATACATTTCTTGCCTCATAATTCGTTCACCAATTGGGAGGACTTGGAACGAGGATTTTTCATGAAATACTTCCCAATACATAGAACAAATCAAATCCGGTATTTGATTCAAACTTTCAAACAATACCTGGATGATTCTCTACAAGAGGGATGAGCACGTCTTGACGATCTTTTATATGGGTGTCTTCATCGTGAGATACCCCGCTGGCAAATAATCCTCACTTTCTATGAAGATCTGAATGACAAAACCCGACAGATAGTTGATGTTGCCTGTGGGGGCATGTTCCACACCATGTTTGATAAGGCCGCTTGGGAATTCTTTGAGAACTTTAGCGAGGAATCGGTGCAATGCCAAGCATCGGGTGAGGTTGAATCTAAGACTGCAAGGAGTGTACCTCTTCGGCAGAGAGGGTCATACAAATTAAAGTCAATGATGAATTGTCTTCCTAAATTAAAACTTTGGATGACAAAAATTCGATCTCTGGTGGGTGTAAAATCGCACCCAATATCTCAACAAGGAGAAGCCGTTGGACCTAACTGTGGCTTAACTTGGAAAATTCCTCAGCACTCTTGACTTTTGCCCTGTACAAACCCAAGACTACACTGACACTGAGGAAGCCTTGTCGCAATTAGCCAAAAGCTGGCTGTAACACAGTCATATTCAAACACAATTAATCTAAAACCTCCTAGAATCCATTACATTACTGGAAGTACAGGTTGAGCATCTAACCAATTGGGTTAGTGTGAGTAAGAGTAACTATTCTTCCTCATGGCTAGTTGGCACCTTCGGAGGAAATACTTTTATGGGAGGGATATCAACTCCCCTTAATTGCCATTGAATTCTTCCTGAATTTGTCGAGCTACCGACTCACCTGTAGCAAACACATGTAACATATGTATATAAATACTTTTGAAATGGCCCCTTACGATTTATACAATATTACTAATCGTAAAGGCTTTTTCTTTGTTTTAATCACTTGAAACGCATGGATTTGCGATTTCTCATGAGTTTGGAGTCTAATCATTGCGAGTATGATTTTCTCCATTTTAGATTCTCGTGAACGTTATCCAGAATTGCAAACGACAATTATGGGGAACAGGAGAAGCTAGTGATCAGTCCTATCGGGTGCATTGGAAGTAAAACCAATTCAATTTTGTATAGGAAACAAACAAACTTTGCATTCAAGACTACCACTTTCCAACTACTCTAGCCTAGAAACCTACACATCGATATTTACTTGGAAGTGACGGTTCAAGATTTTTCCCTATAAATCCATACTCATCCATAGACTAAAACCACTTCATAACCTTTTTTCTTCCTCCGTCTTTAACCCTACACCCCATGACGGAAGAACATCACATGAACGATTTCAATAAACAACTTCATAAAATTATCAAAATATATAAAGCTTAGCTCCTGGCTATAGAACAGAAAGTAGAAGATCTAAAGCACCAACGACACACTTAAGATGCTGAGTCATCCACTAAAACTACCCTTGACCCTAAACCTAACCTAAATCCGAAACCATATACTAGGAACCCATCTTCTCCCACTTCCTAAACTTTACACCATCACAAACCAACCAGAATGCGACTTCCTATATAATAAGGATGGGTTATCATTTTTAGTGTCATGTCCCATCCCATCCTTGATTTCCTTACCACCCCTCTCCATTGCTCATCTTCTCCCTTAGCTTGCGCTACAATCTCTTCATAAAATTTTTACAAGGGAGCAATGTAGGCTGAGTGGGGGGATTGATATATGTCATCTTCCAACTCTCCTCAACCTGCATTAACGGTGGAGTTGATGAATCATTGAGGAGAGGCGAGAGATTTGGAAGGACAGTAGGGAGTGATTCAACAGCTCTTGGAGTAGCAACCCTCCAAAGGTTGGAGCTCCTTTTGTTGTAGGGATGTGAGACTTTGATTGAAGGTGGTTAGAAGCTGAGGACCAATCTTTATCGAAGAATCCTTCTCTCGGATGTCGCTGCCAGAGTCTTAGTTTAATGCGTGTCTAGATTTTTCCTAAGAATTTTATTCATGTAATTAGTTTTCTTTCCATATTGTTGTAATTAGTTCATATATATGAATAGTTTTCCTTATTTTATTCGTGTTACTAACATTACTAACAATTTTCTAACATAGTAGTTCCTTCAATCGGAAGTATTTTTCTCCTAAGTTTTGGGGAAAGATTTTTTATTTCTTTTACAGATTATAAACCTGATTACTAACATAGCAATAATTTACGGTAATATTTTTCTGTATGTCCCCTATTTTACACAATGAGAACATTGTCCAATTTAAGTTTGGGGGAGGATACATACTTTAGTTTAGTTAAATTTTCTTTTTAATTTTTTTTAGAAATTTTAAATTTTTTTAGTTAATCACTGTATGAAAATTATGAAAAAAAAATAATTTGTGAAAATCTGAATTCTTAGCAAACCATCATAGTAGTAGGTCAAAAATCAAAATAAAAATAGTTAAATTCATAGTAAAGCGTCTCTAAAACATTGTATCAAAGAATGTTTGAAACTATATGATTGATCTGAACTGTAAAAAATTTTTAGATTATAGTTTCAAAATCATATAACCAGTGAGCTATAGAGCCTATTTCCTCTTTTATTCTGAGAGAAAGAGACTGTTTTTATTGAAGCTTAATTTCTTTAAACTTCTTGACTATCTTTTAATCTCATAATGCTGAATTTAGAATCAATATATTCTATGAATATGATAATTTATTTGTTTAGAACTGTCTATTAAGTATATCAAAGCAATAAGACATCCATATTAGTAATTCGTGAAAATGACCAAAGGCCATCTTTTGTGAACCAGAGCCAAAAAGCTAAAATCTCATAACATGTTATCATTTGAACCCATATTAGAAGCCTAAAGCCTAAATTTCTTCGTACCATAATTTTATAAACCCTTAACCATATGTACTGCTCAAAACTTTCTATCCTTAACCCTTACAATTTTTGAGAGTTTAGAATATAAAAGGAGAGAAAAGGGAGTGATAGGAGTATGAGTTAATAGATTATGGATATGTTGAAAATGGTACAATTGAAAAAGAAATACAAATATATGAAAATATGGGAAAAGAAAAAAAAAAAAAGAATGAAAAATCCACTACGTCAAAAACCTCTAAAAAGGACAAAAAATAAGACTGTTTTTTTTTGTCTTAAAATAAGACTAAATTTAACCGTCTTAAATTTAGTAATAAGACGATTTATGCCTAACGATGCTGTCAAAATTAAGGACGGCAAATAAGACCTTATATAAGCCGTCTTATTATCACGATAGCTATAACCATCACGCCCACTTAATTAGTATCACGCTGGGTATAAACTAATGCCCGCCCAAATTAGTTGGGTATAAACTAAAGCCCGCCCTAAATTAGTCTCTAGCTAGCTTCTTCCCAATATAATCTCTCATCCTGACTCTCCCTCTCCCTCTCCTCTCTCATCTTTCTAAAAAAATCTCTCCATCTCCATCTCCAGCTCTCTCATCTTTCAAAAAAAAAAAAACCCTAAGTTCCGATCCATCCCGTCGACTTTCCTTCGACTCCCAGTGCTGCCGGCTTCGACTATCAATGCTGTCGCATTCGACCACCATTGTTGCCGGATTCGACTTCTATTGTAGCAGGCTTCGACCACCACTGTTGCCGATCTTGGAAAGGTAATAGTTTTTTTGTTAGTTTATTTTTGTTCTAAAAACAGTTTATAGATCTGATATAGATCTTTGGAAGTAATATTTTTCTTGTTATTTTATTTTTTTTCTAAAAACAGTTTATAGATCTAAAAATAGAGTTAGAAATTTCCTTTCTTTTATTTATATGGACTGCTCGAGATTTACAAGCTAGACTTTGATTTTTATGAGAAATAATAGAATGAGATTTAGAAGGAAGAAAAGAGGGGCGAGACCTCTGTTTTCTAGGCTAATTTTGAGACCTTTGAGTCTTCATTTACTGCTGTAAAATTCAGTCTTTTTAGACTCATGATTGCTGCTATTACTGAGATAAAATTTGTTGGTTATTTGTGAATTATTGGGGGACTGCTATGCTATACCTTTGAATCTATGAACTGTTGATTCCCTTAGTAGAGTATCTGTGATATGGTAGAATTTTTCGCCGCTATTTAAACATATGTTGATCCATGTTTTCACTACTGCATCGTGAGAGTAACCATAGATTTTAGGTAAGTAATTTCAGTCTATTTATTGCTCCCTGGGCCCGTGTTTCTACAAAGAAATTTAAAGTTTAAGTTGCTGGTTTTTACTAGTGTTGAACAGTCCTCTTGAGGCATGTTATAGTCAGTTGATTACTGTGAGTTCTGGGTTGTTTGACTGTATTTTTATATAGTGACAACATATTTAAGCAAGGTTTTTATCTCCTTAAATGTTTGTAGGCTACTGTCTACATTAATAATGTTGCGAATGTGGTCCTTTTGTTTAGGATACACTACAAAATATATCATTTTTAGCGAGTACTTTCAAGCACTTAAGTGGTTTTGCAAGTACTAATTAGCTAAATGGAAAAGCTGATGGTTAAAAAGAAGTCTTTGGAACCATTATAACTAAATTTTCAATTCAACCTCCATATGGTTATCAGATCCTCAACTAGATTCTCATGTGTGTCTAGTTTAAAATTTGGCACAGTTCATTTCGTACTTTCATACACTCCTTGTGATGGAGAAACAATATTTGTATTAAGAATAATATAAAAAATGAAAATTCAACAATAATCAAGAGATGAGCATCAAGCCATCAACACCATTTATTTTCAAGTAGTGTCTTTCTAAAAAGTGTGATTTTTGGACCCATAGCCCTTCAATTGATAATATATCACTTTGAAGGTTTGGATTTCCAAGGTCATAAATCTAAAACTTTTATCCTGCTAATTTGAATGCTCAAATGCATCTCAAAAAAATAATATTTTGCCTTTCACATATAATTTGCATTTAGCTCATTAAAAAAACAAAGACCATATAAATCATCATCATAGCCTTATACCAACTATTTGGGGTGGGCTCTATAATTTGCATTCGGGTGTCTTTATTTTTAATCGACCAATTTTCCTTCTCAACCTGAGTTTCACATGCTTGAACATCCTATCCTATTATCGTAAGTGATAAGAATACTTCCGAAGCTTCCGATTACTTTGATTGATATCTAAACTTCTAGTTGACCACTCTGACCTGTACGTATAAAGACTACCGACACTTGGTTTATTTATGTTGAGCTAGTCTAGTCGGGCTAGTCTCTTGTTCCGTAACTAACAAGTTGGATGAGGGGACCAAAGTCGAGCAGTTGGATTGGCACTAACAATGAACTGCGAACCGAGCAAACGATGGAGATGTTTTTCTTTCTAATCTTTGACACAATCGATAATGAGAACATGGTTGTACCATCAAACTCTTAGATTTTGATTCCACGAGGAATTAAAATAAGATTTTTTTTTTATTTTTTATTTTTTATAACTTGGGTGTCGAGCCTCTTAGAGCACCATGTTTGATATACGCCCTTGATCGAGTTCTTTTTTTGGGAAGTGTGCCACATGAAATAAAAAATCTAATCATCTGATGGTAGGTACATGATGTCAAGATCTATTGTATAAAAGATTGAGATGAAAACAATCTCCATTGTTGGAATCAGAGCGATCAACAATTTAAGCATGTCAAAGTCGGATTTATAAATAAGAATATTGGGTTGAAAATAAAAGTACCCTTCGTATTTCACCCAATCTTCGGTTCTCATGGATGAAGTTAAGGTCCTGTTTGACAAAATTGCATCCTAAAAGCAGTTTTCAAAGGGAAGACATCTGTTTGAGTAAAAGAAACTTGTCTAAAATATGGTGTAGTGTATGTGTAGCAGAAATATGGGTTTGCTGCTTCTCAAATTGGTGTTTTGTGAGAAGCAGCTTCTCAAATATGTGATTATTAAAAGGAGAAGATTACAATGCTCCTCCTCAAATATCAAGTCATGTGGGTTCTCAAACAACATTCTTTACTTGAAAAGTACATTTTGGAAAAGTGTTGCCAAACGGGGCCTTATATAGTTCTGTTCACTGAGATTTTTATTTTTATTTTTTGTAGTTGCTGTTTTATTTTTTTTTCATCGAGTCTTCTGTTTGCTTACTTGAATTTACATACATCAATCCAATCTGGATCCAAATCAAAAACTACAAACTACTACATCAACAAGCCCTACTATACCTATAGTGTATAAGCTTATGGAAGATTCTGAAAACGAAAGTTGGCATATACTCTATTGGACAAATCAGCTCAGATCTGAGATTCTGATGAAAGCAACAGCTTTTAGAATAGATCTACATTCAGCCAAAAGTCCACAATCACATTCTACAACTGGAAAAACAGAAGGGTTTGATTTGAACAAACAGAGGGCCAACATAAATATATTAGAATATTAATACAGAAGAATTTAACAGAAATCTGGAACTTGGAGAGACTGAGAGAAAACGTCTGGTCAAACAGAACTACACATGATAACAAATACTACAGATGTACCTTGGGGTATATCTAAAACTCCAACACAAGAAAGATTTATATCTAAAAACTTCTAGATAGAGAAGAAATATGAGAAGTTATGTAAGATTATTTCATACTTTATAGAAGTCATCAGCACATCAAGGGTTCTTTGAAGATGTGCTAGCTATTGTTGCTTTGGTCAACCTGCCATTTACTATCTTAGACAAAAATGTGTTGGCCACTACCTCAGCCACAAGATATTTTTGTGGTTTGTCAACTGCCCAAGTGGAATTGATATTTGTTTACTCTTATCTATTGGGGTTCATCACCAGATCACAACCGTCTAAATGCCGTTTGGTGGTTGGGGGGGGGGGGGGGGGGTCCAC
Organism: Chloranthus sessilifolius; assembly: GCA_021018995.1. Classification (NCBI taxonomy): domain Eukaryota; kingdom Viridiplantae; phylum Streptophyta; class Magnoliopsida; order Chloranthales; family Chloranthaceae; genus Chloranthus; species Chloranthus sessilifolius. The sequence goes on along the minus strand of CM037585.1, from coordinate 111,264,191 downwards.
ACGAGAAAAGAGTGGATACAATAGTCACAAGCCAACTGGAGAAAACGATGTTGCAGCCATATACATTTTTCTATCTGATACAATCTGTCACAAAATTTCAGAATTAATCAAGATTTTGGAAAAATTCTCCGAATGATTCGGCCATTCTCACCCATTTTCGGATTAAGTACCACACAGTTTATTGGGGGACTGCTGTGCTATACCTTTGAATCTATGAACTGTTGATTCCCTTAGTAGAGTATCTGTGATCTGGTAGAATTTTTCGCTGCTATTTAAACATATTTTGATCCATGTTTTCACTACTGCATCATGAGAGTTACTATATATTTTAGGTACGTTGACTTGACAAGCTCTTCACATTGTTGATCTGTAATTTTTTTTAGTAAGGCTTCAATTTCCTATAACGTTGCTCTGTAATTTTTTTGTAGCAATTAGGCCTGCATGAGCGTTCTTGTAGCAATTATCTCTAGTTCTCGTCATCCATGGAAAAAGTAATGTTTATTTATGTCAATAATTTAATACTTTTTTGTAAAATTATGTATGTTTTCTACTAAACAAAAGAGCCGATGTTCATTTCCCCAGTCAGTTCCTTGTGTAATCATCGCTGCTAGATCTTTTATACTTTTATTCTGGTGGGTGTCCAAACGGCCCGAAGTTTTATTCATGGTTAAGTTGTCAAAATCGCTTATATTCCGGGGCTTTAAAACCAAATGAACCAGTTCTTCCTAAACAAAACCCTTCAATCTAATAGCAAATGGGACTCATTACTTTCATATAAATAACAAAGTAAGATCAAAGGGTGGATTGGAAATTTCAAAGCTATGAAGGATGATTTTGGGGTGGGTTTACATATCATTTTTCCTATTGCTATTTGTTGCCATACATGGACTATGGAGTAAGAGGTACAACCATATGTTCAATGATAAGGGATGATATACAGGTGCTATATTTTGAAAGTCAATGAAAAAATTATTCAATGGGCAACTACAGATAAGGAACTAAAATTCTTGAATGGTAGCAATATTGGACAGAATTGGGCGGAGGTGATTTGGCATGGTGATGTCAAAATCGTCTAATAGCCCTTTGGAAATACCTCCGATTGGGTCCGGTTCCTCAGACTTGGTTTTGATGGTTGCTCACTTAGCAAGTTGGGATCAATTGGCTTTTGCAGTTACTAAGAATCATGATGATATCTTTATTCTTGAATTTGTTGGTCCCATTCCTTGGACCCATTACAGAGATATAGAAGCATTAGGTCTACTTGAAGTTATGAAATTTGTGAGAGATGCATCTCTAGCAGACCGGCAATTGTTGAAGGTGATTCTCATATTGCAATTAGATGAGACCATTTGAAAACTCTGGCTCCTTGGAACCTACCTTGCATTTCTGAGTACATTGAAGACCTTGTGAAGAATAGACACTATATCTGCTGACTTACTTTGAATAGGGGAATGGGGTGGCTGACTCACCAGCGAAGTTGGGTGATCATTTTGATCATCACTCATGGAAACCCATCTTTACCAAGAAAGGGTAGAGTTTTTTCTCTTTCATTCTTTGTATTGTTGTGTGGGGCAGGGGCAGGGCTGTTCGGCTTGGGGTTTTGTCTATTTTTCTCACCCTTGTTTTTGGACCTGCATTTTCTGTAATTATCACTATTTTATGATGATGTCACTTCTTTAACAATAAAAGATCAAAGATTGACCGTGTGTGATCTGTACTATTTGGATGATACAAATGTGAGATTTAATTGTTGAATTCGGATCTATATGCAGATTTGACAAGCTTATAAACAAGGGACTTCCTTGTAATGTGGTTTATGAGGATGCTAAGGTATTGCTTTGCTTTTTATGAAGCTTCTTTTTCTCTACTGAAGGTGCTTTTTGTAAGGTTTATAGGTAAACAATGTTGTGGTTCAATTCCAACTATTATAATCAAATTCATTTGAAATGAAAAGCAAGACTCAATTTGAATTATGTTTGATAAAAACCAAAATTAATTTTAACATTTGGTAAAACATTGTAATGGTCTGGGGTTTAACTATTCTTGATGGTTATTTTTTTTATCTCATTGATCCAAGGGAGTAGAAATGCATTTGCTGGTAAAATAGTGAGAATGAGTTATTTCTAATGTATTATTGTTCTTGATGCTTTATGTGGATCCTCACTGGATTTAACTGTCAAGTAAGACATTTTTTAACATAAGATGTAGAATGTTTGCTTTGATTGTATGCTACTTTCAAGTTCTTTTTAGTATATTTACTATTGATTATATTAGTTTGTTAGAAAATATAAAATGAAAGTACAAACTTGAGGCTCATCACATGTGAGCATTCCATTCAATTTGTTCGTTCTTAACTTCTTATATAGAACGACACTAATTTTTTATTGAATATCATTGCTTTGTAGCCGAATTCTCTGATACTATGTGGAGCTATGAGCACTACAAAAAGGTAGCTGTCATTCCTTTTAAATCCTTTGTTAGTTTCTTTTATTTTGGTAATTGTTGGGGGTCATTCTTAGAATGGTTTTACTTTAGGTGCTTGGAACTCAGTAAAAAGGCTAATGCCCAAAGCACCCTACAAGGGACCTTTAGAGATGCAGGGACTTCCGTCTTAGGTGCTTGGGGGTCATTCTAGTTGCACTTCTGTCTCACCAAACATACACACCCAAACACATGTGTGAACTGCTTTAATGCACATGTCAATGAACTTTAACCTGTTCATTATCTTTTCTTTTATTCATTACTGTTTTGATGCTTCTCACTCTCATTAAAAAAATAATAATGTCACCACAATAATATGTACACTTTATCAACTGCGGCCTTCAGGTTGAACTTGAATTCAGATATGTTATGGATGTGGGTTTCCATCTTATGAGAACTTGGTCCATTGTGTGTGTGTGTGGGGTAAATTTGTAGTAGTAAAATTTTTTATTATACTCATTTGTGATTTTTTATTATAAATATATTGTTTTTATTAGGATTTAAAAAAAAGGACGGTCTAAGACCGTCTTATTTTTTTAATTTTTTTTACCCCAAAATTTAACAAATACGACGGTTTCAAACCGTCTTATTTGAACCGTCTTTCAAATAGGACGGTTCAGAAAGGATTGTTCGATATAACAAATATGACAGCTCATGACCGTCTCTCAATAAAGGACAGTTTATTAGAGACGGTCATGAGCGGTCTTATATATTGGTCAGTGACCATCTTTAGTGGTTAATATGAGACGGCTTCGGACCGTCTTATATTATGACTGTCGAAAATAGTCATTCTCTACCGTCTTATTTGTGGAATATACGACGGTTTAGGACTGTCTTATAAATTTAAGACGCCTAAAAAAAGAACGGACGTGAGGATGGCTTTAGGTCGTCTTATTTTAAAAATAAGACGACTTTGGGCAGTCTTATTTCGGCTTTTTTGACGTAACGATCGTAAAAGACGAATTTGTGAAAAGAGAAGTGAAAAGCTTCCAAACTGAAAAAAAAAGAAAGAAAAATGGGATTTACAAAAAGAAAAGAAATGGGAAGAAGATATCCAAAATATGGATACTTACTGAAGCTGAAAAATAGAAGAAGATAGGAAGAGAAGGAAGAGTTAAACTCTTGGAAATAATTTTGAATCCTCTTTACTTATTTTTCTTTGAAACTTTTTGAAAACTCAAAGCCCCATTACAAGCCGAAGGAAAGACCTTTGAGATTTACGATTTGTAAAAATATGAGTCAAGTAGAGATATATGAGATAGATACTATGAATAAATAAAGAAATTATATGAAAAGAATTGATTATCTTTTCTATGAGATTTATTCTTTGAATTTATCATGAACATATCATATTGTGAGAGCCCAAAATTTTGATTATTTTTGAGAGTATGCCTATAAGTGAGAGTTTGGATGAAAATATTTTTTAAAAATTACAGTTTAGAAAAATTTATGATGAATAAACTTTTCACTGATATGCACACACTCCACGTTATACGAGAATTAAAATTATTGAGTTCTGATAAAGGATACTTGCGATGATGGAAAGCTAAGGATAAAAGATTGACAATTTTTTTTTAGAAATAATAAACATATAATAATTGATTGATTAATTTATATATTTTAAAAAACTCAAAAATATTTGAAGTTTATAGGTATCTTCACTGAAAACCTTCAGGAGACTACAACTCCTCCACTAGGGATCACCTAGGGGTTTAAAGGCTTGTTGCATCTGCTAAATGCAATCGTGCTTCCTACAAAAGTGGTATTTAAATTTATAATTTAGAATAATTTATGTTTCCTTGTTTGCTAGGGACTTGCAAAACTTAAGTTTGGGGGTGTGATTAGTCACATAATTTACCTTTTTATCACCCTTAACTTAGTGATGTTAGACCATAGTTTGCTGCTAATAAGTTATTGATATGCAGATATTAAAGAAAAATAGTAAAATAGAGCTAAAGTGATAATATTTGTCAAAAGTAACTCAAAAAGTAGTAAGAGCAATAACAGATTAAGACGGAAGCTCCACCTACTAAAAAGAATAAAAAATCACTATTTACGATTTTCCTAGAGTGAGAGACTATGAAAGCCAAAGGATTATAATTTACGAAATCGCTCAAGGAAGAGAAGTATTTACGATTTTTTAGAGAATCGTCCACCAAGTCTATCAAAGTCACAACAAAACTGAAGAATTGTCTTTTGCAATTTTCCCTTTATGAACCCTATTAAAAGCAGAAAATTGTAATTTGCGATTTTCTATTAAAGAAGAAATAATAAAAAATCGTTATTAGTAATTCTAAAGAAAGTTTAGTTCACTGTTACTGATCACATGATAACTATCACCGCCATGAACCAGAAATAGAAGATCTCTTGAATTAGAAGTCTCGCGAAACACGGAATTGAGAAAATTGATGAAGAAAAATTTGAAGGACTCTGATTGCTGAAGTATAAAGAAAGTTATAGAAGTATATCAACCGCTGCAGCAAAGGTAAGATAAAATTAGGAATTAGAGTTATATTAGGAAACTTGTATTTTTAGTAGTTTCTTTTATTAGAACCAGATCTTTGTAAACTGACTCCTTATGATTTATAAATAAGAGAGCTCGACATAAGAATAAGCATCGAAGAATTTCAGCATCAATTGACGACTGAGGTTGGATTTTCTTCCGATCAGTAGTGTATACTAGTAGAGTAGTTTAGATATCAGAGGTTTCTCAAGAGCAATTGACAACTGTAATTGAGTGTTGAAGATTAGTGTAAATATCTATAATTTCTCAGGAGCAATTGACGACTGCGGTTGAGCGGTGAAGGATATATTTATTTGCTTTCTAGTTTAGATTTATTTGCTTTATAAATATTTCCAAGTTTTGATTTGAATTGACGACCCAGGTTAAAATTTACAGATTAGTGTAATGGTTTTTACCTTTCCATCTTTAGTTTGCTAGAGTTTGATTGACGCCCAAATTTCTGGTTGATTGTTGATTAGACTAAATTTGTATTGATAGGATCTTAGACTTGATTGACGACCAATGCTAGAAACCTTGATATATGGTGTAACGGTACTGTTTATTTTTGTAAATATCCTATAGCTGAAGATTAAGATTGGCGACCTTGATCTGAAGGAGGATTTCGATTTATTTTTATGTACTTTAGTTTAAACAACTATTATTTTATTCATATTTCTCCAGTAGATTAGGAAATCTTAAAGATAAATAAAAGTTTTTAAAACAAGGATTTAGATAGAAGATAGAAGTACGAATTAATAAGATAATGAACTTCCTCATGGGAACGATCCTAATGCTAGTACTATGATTTCCATTGTGCGCTTGCAATAGGTTAAGATTTGAATTTAATATAATTATAATACCTTGAGAGCACCCCACTGATAAAAAGTTTGGGTTGTAACTAAGAGGTCATAGGATCAAGACATGTGAAGAGCATTAGGCTTTCTAATTTTGTTCTATTTTTAGACACATACACAGTGTTCGGTATACAGGCTACACACCAGAACATTGCTCTCAATTAAAAGAAAAACTCCCACACATAAGTTGGCATACGTTTTGTTGGGAGAATTAGATTGAGAAGAGAGAGCCAAGTGAGAAGAAAAGAGCCACCTTTTTCCTTAAGCCTCTTGAAGAAGAAAAATCAACCATTTGATTTTTGCTCCAACCAGTCATCTTCCATGAGAAAATCTCCGCTATTCCTATCCTCGCAACGCTGTTTCGATCTCTGAACTTCTACGATCGTGAGGTCGAACGGTAGAACATTAAAACACCAACGATTATGACGCTGATGATCTTAAACATTGCACGCGAAGAATCTAAGATGGTAAATATCTTGACACAGTCAGGTAAACTTAGATTGCTGATATGTAGGACCTAACTATTAGGTTCTGGATCTCATGCAAGAAATCTCAAGGATCGGACGTGGGAGAGACAATAACACCAATTGTCTCCGATTCTAATGATTTCGTTCGTTGCATGCGCAATATTTTAAGGCAGAAATCCATGATTTGTTCCTATGGCATGAACCTAAATTAGATTGGAGGTTTAAAATAGGATTATGTGAAGAAATTAGGATTTTCGAATGTAGAAGATGAAGCCAAAGGATTTTGAGTTCTGTCAGGCTCCATGTAGCGAGATTTTAAGCTCACTATTGCGAAGTGATTTTTGAACCCCTTGCTATAGCGAGTGCTACAAGAAATTTAGGCCAATTCGGCACTGTATAAACTCACTGTAGCGAGCTGAAAGGTGCCACATGAACTCGCTGTAGTGACATGGAAAGCTCTCTGTAGCGAGCTGAACTCTAAAGGAATCATTGAAGCGACCCTGTGAGCTCGCTATAGCGAGGTCCCTTGTTCTTGCATGGGTAAACTTTGATCTATTTAAGCTAAGAGGACCCTATTTCATGCAAGGTTTTGTCACTAATATGTAGTATATAAATATCTTGATCTAGGATAAATGCGGGAGACCATAGATAAGATCTCTGCCTCGAATTACCCTATTAATTCTGCATGACCCCGACTTTAAGGTAGGGGAAAAAAATCTCGATGCTCGATTATATGTTTTCTCGAATCATGGCTAATGACGTGAATATTAAATGAGCGTATGTTTTCAGTGATGTTATATTTATGCCTATTGAAACTCTGTAAATGATCAAGATTGGATTTCTTTGCACATGATCAGAGCATTAGAATCTTGGTATATTGATGCATTTTGACTCCTTAAATTCTAGATTTCAGAATCTCAACCAGATTTAAGTGTTATTTGCTTCCTAGATCATGTACAAAGAGGAGTGGAGTCTCCATGAGAGGGGTGGAGTCCTCAGGGTTCACGACCCTGTTCCCGTTACGGGATGCTCAGTTCCTGCTATGGGATGCTTTGCCTTGAGACTTGTACTCAACATTCTAAGTCCACGTTAGTTGTAAGGGGAGTGGAGTCTCCAAGAGAGGGGTGGAGTCCCCGGGGTTTACGAACCCATTCCCGCTATGAGATACTTTGTTCCTACTACGGGATACTTGCACTAATGTTCTGAATTCCGAAGATATGATGTGATCTGATATGTTTTCGATTCTCTGACATATGTACTCTTATTTCTCATACACTTGTTTTCACGGATATATGCTCTGGATTTCGTTTTGATTCCTTACTTTGCTATGTACTTGTTCTGCATATCATCTGCATCATGACATAAGATGTTTTTGAGATTTATGGTTTAGTTCATTGCTTTATTTCAATGCATTTGACACAATGTTAATTCAAACTATTTTTATTTATGTGACAGCCCAGAATTTGGCTTGAAATCCGTGCCATCAGCACGATCCTCCAGACTATGCCCCATGGATATGTATGGAACATTGGTATAACAAGCAATAATAAAGAAATAAAGCAAATAACTGTATAAAGCGGAAAATTCAATATGCCCATCGGGCACATACAAAAGACATTTTTACTTTCATGCCACTGCATGAACAGAGAACCGATCCGAACCATCGGTGAAAAACAGATCACCCCAGATGGTTCGCCCAAAAGAATTATATCTATCTAATTACACTGTTTATCAAAATAAAGGCTTGACATACCAAGCCGTACAATCTGCTCTCAAAACTAACTCTCTATCAAAGTACACAGCAGAGTCTCTTAGAAGAAGTCATTGGGAGGAGGCTCCAACTAGTCCCAGGCACGTAATCCGAGTCACCTGGATCAACTTCTCCCGAAGCCTCAACCGCCGCTAATAATGGACCTGCGACGAATAGTCTAAAGGGTGAGCTACATCCTAGCTCAATAGGGAACAATACAATAAACATATAAGTCAAAATCTCACATATATTCTATGATATTCTAAGCATGATGTATCTATGCATTTGCTAGAAAACAGTTTAAAAGATAGTAATTTGCATTCACATTTAATGATAGTTTGCATGTTTCATTTTACTGTTAATTTATCATGAATAATACTGAACAGGCCTAAAGCAAAACTTAAATCTTCAACTTAAGTAATCCCTGAGCAATATAGCATCGAGCCCCGATGGAATACCCACCATCGTCGTCTAAATAGACAGTTGTTATAAAATGTATTCCCTGGGAATACTACCCAAACCCCTTTCTCAATAGGCGGCAGGGTTAAATCTCAATCTCAATATCCTTGGGATGTACTTACTGTGTATGGATCAACCTCAGTACCGGTGTACGGATTGGCCATCGTACCGGTCACGGATATCTCGTCGCGTCAGTCATGGGTATCTCGCCACGTCGGTGGGGTATTCTAATCAAACCTCAAATAACAAAAATAACATGTGCTTTTATATATAATTATTTATCGTGTAAATGTGCTATCTTATATTAGTTAGGCCTTAATAGTAGTTATTCAATCTTACTTACATCCCTAGGATGTCTAATTTACTCGCATCACACTGATGCCTTTATCACTTTCTCATCTCCTGGGGATGCTTCATTTTCATTAACTTACTTGGTATCACACGCATCCTTTTTACAAAGATTTACGCTGTTAAAACATTTTCAATTTGATCTCCATATCACTACATACATGTTCTTGCAATTAAAGTACATGTTCAAGGTGTTCCCTACCTCAGGTCTCCTGTCCGAGCACCAAGGTCCCACGCGGCTCCTTGCGCTTGCTTTCATACGTACCACCTATGGTACATCACAACACATGCAATACATCACTAAAGATGCAATAGAGAAGGTCCTAGACCCTCCATGAACCTCAAGGTCAAATTAGAAAGTCAAGTGAAACTGCCAAAGTCGATTAATCGATTCCCAAAATCGATTAATCAAAATCCAAAATCGATTAATCGATCCCAAATAGATTAATCGAATTTCCTAGAATGGTTAAATCGGTTCTAGAATTGAGCAGTCGAAAATTCGAAATCGATTAGTCGATCCCAAATCGATTAATCAAACTCCAAAATCGATTAATTGATTTCCCAGGTAGATTAGTCGATTTCCCCAAGTCTTAATTCTGCAGCCACTGGAGGTACCCAGTAGATTAGTCGATTTCTAAATCGATTAGTCGACCTTCAACATCGATTAATTGATTTCCAAATTGATTAATCGAAATTAGGCATCCCTGACTTTGCAACTTCTAGACCAAAATTGATTAATCGAATCTCAATTTCGATTATTCGATTTTGCCAGATTCAGCCCCCTTTCGGGCTGTTCTTCCAAAACCCATTCCTTTTCTTTTTTCCTTCCTTTTTCTAAGTCTTTAAACTATCCTTTAGCTACATTTGACTGATTTTTATCATCTACAATCTATACATTTATTTCAATTAGAAACTCACCATCAATCAATCTCAAATTGATCAATATCTAGGTTGGAATGGCTAGGGCTCCAGCTTTCGCTTCAACGACTCCTCATGCATTGAAATCTGGCATTAATTGCTCTAATCAGCCCTTGATTTGCATTAAATCCTAGCTTAATAACTCCTCTTGGTTTCTCTCTCTCTCTCACTCTTCTTAACTCTCTTTCACCAATCAAAATAAAGCAAACTAGGTTTATTAAAACCCTTTTATCCTCTTTCCAGCTTGTGTGTTAAATACATACACTAGAGATAGGTGTACATGACCACTAACTCGCACTATACACTACACATTGGTCATATTGACATCACATCAGTTTATCCCTTCATGAGTCCACTGTTTGACCATCACTTGGTCAACCATACGACCAGTCGGGCACAGATCTCGAGGTCACTAATTAATGCTCAAATTTTCGGGATATTACATTCTCCCCACCTTGGAAGTTTTCATCCTCAAAAATAACCCAAAGGTACCCTAGTTGGGTACCCCACACACTGGGGTCGCATACCCACACACAAACATGACTTATACATCACACAGTGTAAGAAACCGAACATAATGCAAGCAATTTCCCAAAAAGATGATTTAGATTTTCATTATCAATTTCCAAAATTTACAGAGTTGAGCATTTACATTGTTTTAATTACAACCCAAAAAGAAATATCCTCCGCTGGAGCTCACGCTGTCCCCTCGCTAGGCTGATCTAGTGCTGGAGTGGGCTGCTCTAGTGGCGGCTGGCTTGTCTCAGCAGGCGGTGGCTGAATGGTCTTAGCAGGATGCTCTAGCTGCTAGGGTGCTGAGCCAGAAGCATCGGCAGTAGAGGTACTCGAGGGAAAAGCGGTCCGGCCAGCAAACCATCCCTCCTCCTGCGCGAGATACTGCTGAAAGTCCAACGGATAGATGTACCGCAGGGTGTGGTACATTAAAAAGTCTATCGGCCGATTCATCCGCTGGTTGTTGGCCTCCATCCGAGCCAACACATCCTCGACAGTAGGCGCCAAGCGAGCCCCCCGTCGGCGGTATGAAGAAGTGAGTGTGGCAGTCGCAGACTGCGATGGTGGCGTAGGCGATGTGGTGGTATGGGAGGGTGCCCCCTCAGCTGGTGGATCAATGGGGTGTGCTCCCCCCACAGGTGGGTCCTGATGTGGTGGTGGTGGTGCTACTGGTGCTGCTAGTGACGGGTCCTGAGCTGGTAGAGCCCTCTTCAACAATCGATAGCTACGACCCCATGAAGCGATGGAGTAGTGCTTCAGGTGGTCCGTAGCCCTCTCCTCATGGGGTGAGACGACGTATCCTGGAGCGTCTAAGTAGCACTCCAGCATGCTCGAAATGAGTCGAGCATACGACATCTTCTCTTTGGGCCTCAAATTGCCCTTCATCAATTTCCCCTTTATATAGACCATTCCCTCCAGGATGATCTTTGTAGCGTCAAACCAATGGCCATAGAATGCCGCATATAGGGCCTGTTTAATCAACTCCACCCGCTGGGTATCGTGACGCATCGGGTAGAGATTGCACTTGATTATAGAATCAAGCATCCACATATAATGGGGCAGATCGACTCTCCGAATGGACGATCCCGACCCCTTCTTCCCATTGGCCATCCGAATCATAATTTCTTTGAATCTCACCTCCTTCGTAAATGGTGGGAAGAGGGTGGTCTCGGGCACGAAGTCTAAATAACATTCTAGGGCTTCGTGAATGTGGTGACGGGTGAAAGTGTAGTCACGACCATCAATCTTGGTCGTAACAATGTTGTTGGTGGGACCCTCCGCCAAGCCTTGGTAAAATAGGCAGACCAATCTAGGGTAGTAAGACCCGTGGAGTGGCTTTAAGAGATTGCCGAGGCCTGCCTTCACCAAGTAATTCTGAGCCCATTGGGTGTCACCCTCAACGTCGAGGTTGGTAAATAATTCCATATCGAAGATATATTCATCTTCGAACTTCTTCGCCGCCCACCACTCATTTTGTAGGGACATGTCGGCGGGTGGTGGTGGTGGTGGTATGGTCGGCATAGACTAGTCGCACGATGCGCTCGTCGAACCGGATGTGGTATCTGATGCCGATAGGGATGGGGTTCTAACGGGTGATGGTGTTGGTGGTGGCGGTGCGGCGTTCTTACGCCGGACCGGGAGCTTGGATGTCACCTTCTTCAAAGACAACCGGGTTCTAGGCGGCATTTTGGTGAAAATATTACAAAACTAGGGTTTAATGGCTTGAAACGAGAAGAAACTTGAAATCTAGGGTTTTTACCTTAGGTTTCGATCCAATGTCAAGCGATTTCGATACGAAATCGACGTGAAACTCCCAAAACCCTAGCATGCACAGTCGTTCGAAGAGGAAGACGAAAAGGCGCGCAGAGATAAAAACCCCAAAAATATTCAAATGGGGAGAAATCCCCCTTCGATTGATATATATAGGCTCGATTCGATTAATCGATTTCCAAAATCGATTAATTATGTTTCAAAAACTAAGTTTAGCCACGCGAAATCGATTTATCAATTTCCAAAATCGATTAATCAAAACTCAAAATCGATTAATTGAATCCATTTCGATTAATCGAAATCGTGGTCCCTTAAAATTTCAACTTTTTGAGCTCACTGGCGTGTGCTAATCGATTAATCGATTTACCAAATTGATTAATCGATTTTCCAAAATTGATTAATCGAATTTCACTTCAATTAATCAAATTTCACTTCGATTAATCAAAATCGTAAAGTCCTTTAAATATTTCTAAAATTCTCAAGTCACTCGATTAATCGAATTTCCATGCCGATTAATCGAAATCCAAAATCGATTAATCGAAACTCGAATCGATTAATCAAAATTTCACTTTGATAATTTTCTTAATCCCCATTCAATCTCCACTCACTGGCGTATGCCAGTCGACTAATCGACCAAAATTGATTAATCGAAATCCCAAATCGATTAATCGGTTTTGATAAGATTTTTAAATTTTATTATCTTTCATGTCTCCTTGATTTTTCTTTTAACACAAGGCCAGTTTGTCATTGGTCTTGTGAAACATGTTCTCACAGCCATTTTGTGGCTATGAAGAATTCTAACCACGTACTCAACATCGTATTGGGAAAACTATACGGATTGAAACTGCTTCTCTTGAATAAAATGATTAAACGATCGACATTGGGTTACAACAGATGATTTAAATCCGCAAACATGCTTGCGGTGATACAATTTTTGACTCTCAAGCTGTCGCAACCAAGTCCGGATACTGTTCTTTCACGTCGGCCTCTCGTTCCCATGTAGCTTCCTCGGCTGGATGATACTTACATCGAACAAGCACTAATGGAATCACCTTTGTCCGCAACACTTCTTCGATCATGATCATATCCTCATGCATCTCAAATGATTTGCCACTCAACACGTGATTAGGGTCATTAAGATACTTCCTGAGCATAGATACGTGGAATACATTATGTACCTGATCAAATAACGGGGGCAATCCAATGCGGTAAGCAACTTCCCCTACTCGACCCAGAACTTCAAACGGTCCAAGATAGCGGGGACTTAATTTCCCTCTATTTCCAAATCTCATCACCCCCTTCATAGGTGACACTTTCACAAACACATGTTCACCCTCCTTAAAGTCTACACTCGTCCGCTTGATGTCAGCGTAGCTTTTCTATCTGCTCTGAGCCGCTTTGAATTTTGCCCTTATCATCCGAACATAGGTGGCATTATCTTCGAGTATTTCGAGTCTCAAAGAAAATTTCTCCTCAGTTTCTTCCCAATTGAAGGGCGATCTACATCGCCTTCCGTAAAGAGCTTCATATGGTGCCATCCCAATGCTCGTCTAAAAATTATTGTTGTATGCAAACTCAATCATCGGTAGGTGCTGATCCCACGATCCTTACAATTCTAACATACACGCCCTAAGCATGTCCTCAATGATCTGATTGACCCTCTCCATCTGCCAGTCGGTTTGTGGATGGAATGCCCTACTGAAGTTTAGTCGCATTCCCATTCCTTCTTGAAATTTCTTCCAAATCATCGATGTATATAATGGGTCACGATCAGAAACAATGCTACTGGGAATCCTATGCAAATGGACAATCTCTTTCATAAACAGCTCTGCTAGTCTTCCCGCCATGTACATCGTGTTGTAAGGCAAAAAGTCTACTGACTTGGTCAATCGATCGACCACTACCCAAATGGCATTGTACCTCTTTGCAGTACGCGGTAGCCCAATGATAAAGTCCATAGAGATCGATTCCCACTTCCATTCCGGTATAAGTAGAGGCTGCAATAATCCCGCGGGGTGTCTATGATCGATCTTCACTTGTTGGCACGTCAAACAACACGACACGTACTCTGCCACATCTTGCTTCAAACCTCTCCACCAGTAATTCTTTTTCAAGTCTTGGTACATCTTTGTGCTACCCGGGTGAATCGCATAGTTGGATTTGTGAGATTCATCAAGAATTGTTTGCCGTAAGTCGACATTGTCCGAAATGCAAAAACGACCCTTGAACAATAAGGAACCATCCTCCTTGACCGAGAACTCAGATCTAATGCCTTTAGTTAAATCATGGTGAATCTTGGTTAGCGCTGGGTCTTTCATTTGTAGCTCATGGATATGCTCAAATATCACCGGTCTCACTGATATATTAGCCAAGAAGGCTACTGTAACTTGCGACTCGATGTTTGCATCATATAGTGCCAGATCTTCAAATAACTTCCACCGGTGCATACCCAAAATCAAATAAGCCAATTGAGCTGAACCCTTCCGACTCAAGGCATCGGCCATTACATTAGCCTTGCCTGGATGGCACTGTATGGAACAGTCATAGTCTTTGAGGAACGCCATCCATCTACGCTGCCACATGTTCAGATCTTTCTGTGTAAACAGATATCTAAGGCTTTTATGATCGGTGAAAATCTCAAAAGTCTCATCGTATAAGTAATGTCGCCAAATCTTTAGCGCAAAAATGACCGCTGCTAATTCCAGGTCATGTGTCGGATAATTCTTCTCATGCTCTTTCAACTGCCTCGATCCATACGCTATCACCTTTCGGTGTTGATTAAGCACGCAGCCCAAACCACTACACGAAGCATCGCTGTATACTGTGAACCCTCCACTGCCTGAAGGAATTGCTAATACTTGAGCTGAAGTGAGTCTCTTCTTGAGTTCTTGAAAACTCTTCTCGCATGCCTCACTCCATTCGAACCTTGCATCTTTTCGTGTGAGTCTCATGAGTGGTCCTGATATCTTTGAAAAACCCTCAACAAAACGTCGATAGTAACCCGCCAATCCAAGGAAACTACGAACATCGGTCACGGTCTATGGTTGCTCCCAATTGACCACTGCTTCTATCTTTGTTGGATCTACAGTGACACCATGCTTTGAGACGACATGTCCCAAAAAGCTAACCTCTTTTAACCAAAACTCACACTTGCTGAGCTTGGTGTATAATTGGTATTCACATAGAGTCTGTAGGGCTATTCTCAAATGCTTCTCATGCTCTTTTTCTGATTTTGAATAGATCAGGATGTCATCAACAAGCACTACGACACAAGTGTCTAGGTGGGGTTTAAACACCCTATTCATCAGATCCATGAATGACGCCGGGGCATTTGTCAACCGAAACGGCATCACTAGGAATTCATAGTGTCCGTACCGAGTCCTAAATGCAGTCTTCTGAATATCCTCTGCCTTAACTCTCAACTAATGATATCCAGATCTCAGATCGATCTTAGAAACGTACCTCGCTCCTTGCAGTTGATCGAATAAGTCATCTATCCTAGGCAAAGGGTATCGATTCTTAATAGTGAGTTTGTTCAATTGTCGATAGTCAATGCATAGCCGCATTGACCCATCCTTCTTCTTTACAAACAAGACTGGTGCTCCCCATGGAGACACGCTCGGTCTAACAAACCCCTTGTCCATTAGCTCTTGTAATTGTTCCTTCAATTCCTTCAACTCAGCAGGAACCATTCTATATGGTGCTTTAGAAATAGGCTTCATTCCTGGTGCTAAGTCGATGGTGAACTCCACATCCCTTTTTGGAGGTAATCCTGGTAATTCTTCCTGAAATACATCTTCAAATTCTCTCACCACGGCTATCTCAGAGATAAGATTCTTCTCTTCTTTATTCTCCTTCAAGAATGCCAAGTATCCACTACACCCTTTTCTGATCAAACGCTCGGCCCTGATTGCTGAGATAAGTGGAATATGTGTCGACCTCTCTCCTCAAAATCTAAATGATCTCCTCGTATTGGGTCTGAAGATGACGACCTTGTTCTCACAATCTACAGTCGCACAGTGAGTCGACAGCCATTCCATGCCAAGGATCACGTCGAATCCTTGCATGTCTAATAGAATTAGGTTCGCCGGTAGTTCAAAGATGTCTCCATCCAAGATTCTCACAATCATGGAGTTGCAACCCTTTTCGGTATCAATCGATTTCCCAGTAGGAACGGTCACGGTTAACACAAAGTCTAACTCTTCTGGGTTAACTTTCATCCTCTTTATGAAGCGAGTGGTTACAAATGAGTGGGTAGACCCCGGGTCTATCAACACTTGAGCTTCGTATGTCACGTCACTTCCCTTCTTATAAATTTATAATTTACCTAATCATACATACACATATATAATATCTATCATCACACTAGAATTTATTACATGCAAGTTCTCTTATATTTTCTATATAGATGCACCTTCTCTATCTAAAATTTTTAAGAATTAAAGTTCATTATTTAAAAGAAATTGCACCTTGGATCACATCATTTGTATTCTGAGCCTCTTATGCTGTGAGTGCGTAGGCTCTCCCTTGGACGATCGGCTTCCTTACTTGTATCGGTCGTGGAATAGGAGCTGAAGCCGTCTTTCCTTTGTTAATCCTGGGGTAATCTTTGATTAGGTGGCCCACCTTGCCACATCGAAAATAACCTTGAGTTCCCTGCCTACAGTCGACCATTCTATGAGACTTGCCACACTTGGCACTAGGTGTGAAGAAGAGAAACTCTGTGTAATCAGAGTCTAGAGTGATAACAGGCTCGTAGATCGATCGGTCTCCCGACGCAAGCAATGGAAATTGCTTGTTGCTCATGCCGGGTCTCCCATAACCTCCCTGGAATGGTGGTCTCTGATTGCCTACTATGAATCTCGACTTTTTATTCACCGGCTCGTAGTTTTCCTTGCTAGTTTGGTCCACATTCCACCTTCCCTGCTGTTCCCTCTGGCGGTATTTATTATTATTTTCCTCCTCCACTACGAGCGCTTTGCTCATGACCTCCCCATAGGTCCTCAACTGGAATGGTGCTACTCATCCCCTCACGTCGGGTCTCAACCCTTGCTGAAACCTCTTTGCTCTCATCATCTCCGTGATGACGTAGTGAAGCGCGAAGCGAGCAAGTCGCATGAACTCCACTCCATACTCTCTAACAGTCATCTTCCCTTGTACAAGCTGCAAAAATTGAATCTCCATTTCGTTCCTCACTACTTTTGGGAAGTACTGTTTATGGAATTCCTCAACGAACTCATCCCAAGTCCAGGGCAATTCTGGAGTCTCCTAAGCCCTAGTCCGTGAAACGGACTTCCACCAAGGCCCAGCCTCTCCATCCAACATATAGGCTGCCCAACGGACGCTCTCGTCCTCCGTACACGTGAGCACACTAAACACCTTCTCCATTTCACTCGTTCTGGGCTCCATGGGCTCACCGAAAATCTAGGAGGTCTCATCCTCCGGTGGTGCCACTAGAGGTGTCGGGTCGATGTCATCATGAGCGGTATGAGCTGCCAAGGATGCTGCCTGTTGGGCCATAGTAGCCGCCATGGTCTCTATGGTGTGCATCATCCTCTGACGCTACCCTCTATCTTTGTTTCTTTCTCTGACTCTCTCTTATTCTCTTTAATCTTGATCCTGACAATCTCGATCTTGGTTCTCTACTTGATCGTGGTCCTCTTGACTGCCACTACCTGAAGCACCTCCATGTCCCAAAGGTACTCTATTGGTATCCAAGAAGAGATCATCTCGACTACGCAAATTTCTATGATGACCGCCCCTGGGTCAGCCTCTTCCTCTAGGAAACATAACGGTCTGCACATGAAAACAAAGTTTTCTTTAGCAGAAGTCCCTATGCTCTGATAAAAGAATAATTGCCAGGATTTCTAAAAGAAAATGCTTTGATACCAACTGTGACGGCTCGAATTTTGGCACCCCGAAACTCGTGCCATTAGCACGATCCTCAAGACTGTGCCCCATGGATATGTTTGAAACATTGGTATAACAAGTAATAATATATAAATAAAGTAAATAACTGCTTAAAGCGGAAAAGTCAATATGCCCATTTGGCACATACAAAAGACAGTTGTACTTTCATGCCACTGCATGAACAGAGAACCGATCCGAACCATTGGTGATAAACAGATCACCCCAGATGGTTCGCCCAAAAGAATTATATCTATCTAATTACATTATTTATCAAAATAAAGGCTTGACATACCAAGCCGTACAATCTGCTCTCAA
The DNA here is from genome assembly GCA_021018995.1 of Chloranthus sessilifolius. Taxonomy (NCBI): domain Eukaryota; kingdom Viridiplantae; phylum Streptophyta; class Magnoliopsida; order Chloranthales; family Chloranthaceae; genus Chloranthus; species Chloranthus sessilifolius. The sequence goes on along the minus strand of CM037585.1, from coordinate 111,245,903 downwards.
AACTGACTCTCTATCAAAGTTCACAGCAGAGTCTCCTAGAAGAAGTCCTCGGGAGGAGGCTCCAACTAGTCTCCAGGCACGTAATCCGAGTCACCCGGATCAACATCTCTCGAAGCCTCGGCCGTTGCTAATAATGGACCTGCGACGTATAGTCTAAAGGGTGAGCTACATCCTAGCTCAATAGGGAACAACACAATGAACATATAAGTCAAAATCTCACATATATTCCATGATATTCTAAGCATGATGTATCTATGCATTTGCTAGAAAACAGTTTAAAAGATAGTAATTTGCATCCACTTTTAATGGTAGTTTGCATTTTTCATTTTACTGTTAATTTTTTATGAATAATACTGAATAGGCCTAAAGCAAAACTTAAATCTTCAACTTAAGTAATCCTCGAGCAATACAGCATCGAGCCCCGATGGAATACCCACCATCGTCGTCTAAATAAACAGTTGTTATAAAATGTATTCCCTGGGAATACTATCCAAGCCCCTTTCTCAATAGGCGGCGGGGTTAAATCTCAATCTCAACATCCCTAGGATGTACTTACTGTGTACGGATCAACCTCCGTACCGGTGTATGGATTGGCCGCCGTGCCGGTCACGGATATCCTGTCGCGTCAGTTGTGGGTATCCCACCACGTCGGTGGGGTATTCTAATCAAACCTCAAATAACAAAAAATAACATGTGCTTTACATATAGTTGTTCACCGTATAAATGTGCTATCTTATATCAGTTAGGCCTTAACAGTAGTTATTCAATCTTACTTACATCCCTAGGATGTCTAATTTACTCGCATCACACTGATGCCTTTATCACTTTCTCATCCCCTGGGGATGCTTCATTTTCATTAACTTACTTGGTGTCACACACACACCCATTTTACAAAGATTTACGCTGTTAAAATATTTTCAATTTGATCTCCATATCACTATATACATGCTCTTGCAATTAAAGTACATGTTCAAGGTGTTCCTTACCTCAGGTCTCCGAAGGTCCAAGCACCAAGGTCCCATGCGGCTCCTTGCGCTTCCTTTCACATGTACCACCTATGGTACATCACAACACATATAATACATCACCAAAGATTTACGCTGTTAAAATATTTTCAATTTGATCTCCATATCACTATATACATGCTCTTGCAATTAAAGTACATGTTCAAGGTGTTCCCTACCTCAGGTCTCCGAAGGTCCAAGCACCAAGGTCCCACGCGGCTCCTTGCGCTTCCTTTCACACGTACCACCTATGGTACATCACAACACATATAATAAATCACTAAAGATGCAATAGAGAAGGTCCTAGACCCTCCATGAACCTCAAGGTCTAATTAGGAAGTCAAGTGAAACTGCCAAAGTCGATTAATCGATTCCCAAAATTGATTAATCGAACCCCAAGCCGATTAATCGATTCCCAAAATTAATTAATCGAGATCCAAAATCGATTAATCGATCCCAAATCGAGTAATCGAATTTCTTAGAATGGTTAAATCGATTCTAGAATCGAGCAGTCAAAAATCCGAAATCGATTAGTCGATCCCAAATTGATTAACCGAACTCCAAAATCGATTAATTGATTTCTCAAGTCGATTAGTCAATTTCCCCAAGTCTTAATTCTACAGCTACTGGAGGTACCCAGTCGATTAGTCGATTTCTAAATCGATTAGTCGACCTTCAACATCGATTAATCGAAATCAGGCATCCCTGACTTTTCAACTTCTAGACCAAAATTGATTAATCGAATTTCGATTTCGATTAATCGATTTGGCCAGATTTAGCCCCCTTTCGGGTTGTTCTTCCAAAACCCATTCATTTTCTTTTTCCTTTCTTTTTCTAAGTCTTTAATCTATCCTTTAGCTACATTTGACTGATTTTAATCATGTACAATCTATGCATATACTTCAATTAGAAACTCACCTTCAATCAATCTCAAATTGATCAATATCTAGGTTGAATGGCTAGGGCTCAAGCTTTCGCTTCAACGGCTCCTCATGCATTGAAATTCGGTATTAATTATTCTAATCAACCCTTGATTTGCATTAAATCCTAGCTCAATAACTCTTCTTGGTTTCTCTCTCTCTCTCTCTCTCTTCTTAACTCTCTTTCACCAACCAAAATAAAGCAAACTAGGTTTATTAAAACCCTTTTATCCTCTTTCCAGCTTGTGTGTTAAACACATACACCAGAGATAGGTGTACATGACCACTAACTCGCACTATACACTATACTTAGGTCATATTGACATCACATCAGTTTATCCCTTCATGAGTCTACTGTTTGACCGTCACTTGGTCAACCCTACGACCAGTCGGGCATGAATCTCGAGGTCACTAATTAATGCTCAAATTTTTGGGATATTACAACTTATGCATCAACATCGTGAAGTTGAATGATAAGATATAATTTAGCACTACTTTTTCCCTACTGAGCTTGGACTGTAGCTCATCCCTCGACTCCCAGCTATAGGTGTTGACCTTGAAAAGGATCCAAAACAAGAAGAGGATCCTGATTACAACCCTGAAGAGAGGGAAGAGCCACCCGAGGACTTCTTTCCCTAGCAAACAAGAAGAGGATCCTGATTACAACCCTGAAGAGAGGGAAGAGCTGCCTGAGGACTTCTTTCCCTAACTTGTGTCTTTGGATTCCGTGTAGTGCGATTTATTTTATACTTTTGATCCTTGGTACAGTATACTGATTAGACTTAAATACAACTTTGTATAGTTCTTTTGACCACTATTTAGGTGACAGTCGGTCGTCACTGGTGGATTGTATACTTTCGGTTGATGTTGGAATGATGGAAATCCTTTTGTTATAATGTCATATGCTTTTATTGCTTTGCTTTCGCTTGGCATAGCAATTGCAATTATCTTTTGTCACTATGCCATATACTAGTACTATTTTACTTATGCACTTATGTAAACTTACCGAATGCTCGATGGCTCGATCTTTCCAATTATCCATTTAGGGGAAGATCGAGCTGTCACATATGTAACCAAGCACCCGATATCAAAGAAAGCTCTGTAATCAGATTGTGTTCGACGATTTGACGGCACGGATTTTGGGGTAAGAAAATTTAGGCTGCCATAGGTGGTATCAGAGCCTAGGCTATAAGTCTCATGAGAATCTAGAGCTATGGCTTAGGTTCGGAGCAATGGCATTAATTTCCATCATAACTTAGGCTAGATTCTGACGATCACCTGGGTTAAGCTTTTGTTTGATCATGACAGGTCAGTATGCCTCCAAGAAGAGGAAGACCAAGGACCGTACACATCTGAGGAGTAGCACATGGTGAAGGGGTAGCCACCGGTCAGAATGTTATTCCTGTAGGCAACAACAACAATGTCTCAAGAGTGGAGAACGACGTCAGTAATACCTCTGGAGTAGGGAACAATGATGGAAACGACCAACAACTACTAGAAACCATGGTGAATACCATGACAATACTTGCCTAGAGACGTCAACCATCGGGTTTCCAAGGGTTCAGAGGATGAGGCCGCCTAGCTTCTATGGGCAGACCGATCCGCTGGAAGCAGAGAAATGGTTAAACTAGATGGAAAAGATCCTCCAAAGAGTCAGGTGCATGAGGAAGAGAAACTGAGTTGGGCTTCTTTCAAACTCGAAGGAGAGGCAGACCCTTGGTGGAAATCCATCGAGAGGACCAAGGTGTAAATGGTACCAAATGCCCCATGGACGTGGGAGAAATTAGTTGAGGTATTTAACGAGTAGTACTTCCCATGACAAGTCAGATACCAGAAGGAGGTGAAATTTATGATATTGGAATAAGGTCAGATGATAGTGTGCCAGTACGAGGCTGAATTTACCAGGTTCTTTCATTTTGCACCATTGCACATAGCCACGAAATTAATGAAGGCACAAAAGTTTAAGAGGGGCTTGATGCCCATGATTAAAGAAAGGATCTCGTTGTTCAGGGCAATGACCTATGCAGAGGTTATGGAGTTAGCCCTTATCGCGACAGGAGACATTGAGACCCTGTACAAGAGAAGAGAAGAGCAAAACAAGAGTTGATAGAGTCGAGCACCGTCTTATACCTCCGAGCAGACTAACAAAAGACCAAAATTATTGATGCCACCAGCCCCACAACCTTCTCAAACCGTATTGTCTAAGCTATCTATTGGATAGACAATCCTACACCCACAAGGCCTTTTCACCCTACAACTCCCACAACAACTGGGATGTCGAGAGCTCAACCAACTTCCCGAGCTGCGTCATCAGCACCGGCAGAATCATGTCCTAATTGTTGGAAGTCACATAAGACTGAGGAATGTAGGAGATCTATTGGAGCATGATTTTGTTGTGGAAAAATAGGACATAGAATCAGGGAATGTCCTGAAGTGAAGAAGGAAAGCACTGCAGCCACAACTCATGCGAGACTTTCACGGCCTACAATACAAGTTCGAGCTTATGTTGTTTTGACACAAGATGCCTAAACTAGCAACGACGTGATCCAAGGTATGATTTCCTTTGGATTGTCTATCTAATTATTTTATTTAGATGAAGAAGGAATGTAAAATGAAATGATCTTTGAAATTGCTACTTTTGATTGCCAATACATCTAATGAAACAATATGCCTGCAATTAGGGACCGTTCACAAGCATCATAAGAGTTACATCTGTTCTCATAAAGCAAGAGTGTTGATAGACCTGGGGTCTACCCACTCTTTTATCACACCTTAATTTGCAGCAGAATTAAGTGTCACTCTTGAGCCTCTAGAGTTTATCCTACCAGTGTCAATTCCAACGGGGAACTCTGTTAGTAAAGATATAGTGTTTCGATCAGTCATCGATGATATCGGAAGTCATGAAACAATGGCTAATTTGATTATGCTAGATATGCAAGGATTCAAAGTAATACTTGGCATGGATTGGTTATCCACACAACAGGCCAATGTTAATTGTCATAGGAAGATAGTTACCCTCCAGCCTAGGAAGGGCAAATCATTCAAATTCTATGGTACCCAACCAATTGTCGCACCATTGATATCTGCTATTTGAGCTGAATGATTATTGGCATTCTTACAAGATCAAAAGGAAGAGAACGTTAATATTACCGACATCCCTATCGCATATGAGTTTCTTGACGTATTTTTTAAAGAATTACCGGGTTTACCACCAGACCAAGAAGGAGAATTTGCAGCAGACTTGGCTTCAGGCACAGAACCGGTGTCGAAAGCTCCATACCTCATGGTACTAGCTGGGTTGAAAGAACTCAAGGAGCAGTTGCAATAACTTCTTGATAAAGGATTCATTAGGCCGAGTGTTTCACCATGGGGAGCACCCGTGATGTTTGTTAAGAAGAAGGATGGATCCATGCGGCTCTGTATCGATTATCGGTAATTGAATAAGCTGACGATAAAGAACCACTATCCGCTCCCAAGGATTGATGACCTGTTCATTCAGTTGCATGGGGTGAGATTCTTCTCCAAGATAGACTTAAGGTCGGGATACCATCAACTAAAGGTGAAAGCTGAAGACATTCTGAAAATAGCCTTTCGCACGAGATATGACCACTATGAGCTCCTACTGATGCCATTCGGGCTGACAAATGCACCAACATCCTTTATGGACCTCATGAACAAAGTCTTCAGGCCTCATCTTGACCGGTTTTTAGTTGTTTTCGTGGATGATATCCTTATCTATTAGAAGATGAAAGAGGAACACGAGCAACACTTGCGTGTAGCTCTACAAACACTTTGCGATCACAAATTATATGCCAAGCTAAGCAAGTGCGAATTTTGGTTGGAGTAAGTGATTTTTTTGGGACATGTAATCTCATAAGCTGGTATAAAAGTGGACCTAGCCAAAAATGAGGCTTTGGTGAAATGGGAGCAACCCAAAATCGTAACCGAAACTCGTAGCTCTCTGGGACTAGCAGGCTACTACAAGAGATTCGTTGAAAGATTTTCCAAAATTGCAGGACCACTCACACAACTTACTAGAAAGAATGTCAAATTTGAGTGGACTGAGTCATGTGAATAAAGCTTTTAGAAGCTCAAAAGAAGGTTGACCTCCGCGCCAGTACTCACCATACCATCAGGCAGTGGGGGATTCATAGTATTCAGCGATGCATCACACAGTGTGTGCTGAATCAAAATGATAAAGTCATTGCCTATGGTTCACGTTAGTTGAAAGACCATGAAAAGAACTAACCCACACATGACATTGATTTGGCAGCAATCATCTTTGCCTTAAAGATCTGGAGGCACTATCTCTACGGTTAGATGTTTGAAATATTCACTGATCACAAAAGCCTCAAGTATCTGTTCACCTAGAATGACCTAAATTTTAGGTAGAGATGGATGGAATTCCTTAAGGATTATGATTGCTTGATTCAATACCATCCAAGAAAGGCAAATGTGATAGCAGACGCACTAAGCTGAAAGTCATCTGCCCTGCTATCACACCTCACCATAAGAATCCGTAGATGGCATCTACTTGAGGATTTAGCCTAATTGACATGACATTTAATGTAAAGGAATCTGGGGCCTTAATGGCCAACCTTACTATTTGGTCAACACTCTTTGATAGAATCTGTGAGCAATACTTAACTGATGAAGAACTTGTGACCATCAGACAAGAAGTAGTGGATGGAAAGTGGCCTGACTTCTCCATCAAGGAAGACAGATCCTTAGTATGTCGAGGCTGAGTCTGCATACTAGCTGACACCGACTTGCGACATGCTATATTAGATGAAGTTCACACAAGTCCATGTACGCCATCCACCCTGGGACCACTAAAATGTACCAAGACCTCAAGAAAAGTTTTTGGTGGAAAGGACTAAAGAAAGAAGTCGCAAACTATGTAGCAAAATGTCTGGTTTGTCAGCAAGTGAAAGGTGATCATCATCATCCTTTAGGTCTATTGCAATCGCTACCAATCCCTAAATAGAAATGGGAGAATATATCCATGGATTTCATCCTTGGATTACCAAGAATGCATAAAGGATATAATGTCATTTGGGTAATCATCGATTGATTAACCAAGTCCGTTCATTTCTTACCCTATAGTACACGATATTCAGCCAGTAAGTTCACAGAATTGCACTTGAAAGAGATAGTCCGACTACATGGCATACCTGCTAGCATTTAGCTTGGCATTTCACCCCCATACCAATGGATAAACCGAAAGGGTGAATCAAGTGATCAAAGACATGCTAAGGGCCTGTATGCTAGATTTTCAAGGATCATGGGATAAACATTTACCCTTGATCAAGTTCGCATCCAACAACAACTACAAGGCGAGCATCGAAATGGCTCCTTTTGAAGGACTTTATGGTCGCCAATGTAAATCTCCGATCAACTGGGAAGAGGTTGGAGAACGAGTACTGTTGAGCTCGAAACTTATTAAAAGCTCAGATGAGAGCATCCGAGTCATTTGTGAGAGATTGAAAGTCACTCAGAACTGATAGAAAAGCTATGCAATCTCAAAGGAACAAACATTGAGTTTCAGGTAAACTTGATTCAAATTATTATTCTATGGTTCCAATTGATTGTGCATCATTCTAACGCTCGTATTCCTTTTAGAGTGGGGACCATCGGTTCATCAAAATTTCACCAACTAAGGGCGTTATGCGCTTTGGATGATGTGGAAAGCTTAGTCCACACTATGTTGGACCCTTCAAAATTTTTGGGCCGGGTCGGCGAAGTGGCATATAGGATCGCTTTGCCTCTGCAATTGTCAAGTGTAGGATCCAACGCACATATTAGACTATCAGCCGATAGAGATCCAAGATGATTTAACTCTGATCAAAGAACTGATGCAAATCTTGGATCGCAAGGAACAAATATTGAGGACAAAGGGAATTCCACTGGTGTTGGTATAATGGAGAAATCACTCCGTCACCGAAGCCACTTGGGAACATGAGACAGAAATCCGTGACCAATACCCGCATCTATTCAATTAAGGCCAGTCACTTCTTAGAGTACCGATATGCCAAGATATGTCAAGAATTGAACATAGTTCTGTGTGTGCGTAACCAATGTCCACACTTGTAAAGTTGTGAGATTCAAATTTTAACTATGCATCTATGATATCAATGTAAACGGGCGATAATAGATACAATGATAGAAATCCAAGGTGATAGTAAAGGGAAGCAGACGTATGGTGAAAATTAAGAGTATATCTAGCCAAACACACATAATATAGGGCACATAAATTCTATACAGCTCCCTATAATGAAGCCCACACTTGCTGTAGCGACAGTTTCAGTACTGTCAGCTCGCTACAGCGTCGCTCTAGAGACAGCTTTAGAAATCTCGCTACAACGACCATTAACTCTCACCAGCGATGTTGGTTTTGAGTTTTTTTAAATAAACCCCAATGCACGATATATTTCGCATATCTGCACTGGACTGTCTCATTTCCTTCCTCTTCTGCGAAGATTAAGGTGCTTCTTCCTTTCAAAAACCCATGATTCTTTACGTTTCATCCAACTAGTCTCAAGAATCGATGTGCATGCTCCTTTGTCAACTAGTGCACAATTTGATCTAAGCATTCGAAAGACCAAGCCCCATCAGTTTCTGATACCCCACTGATTCACTGATTATTATAACTTAAATTAAGTCTTAACCTATTGCAAGTGCACAATGGAAATTGTAGAGCTAGTATAGGATCTTTCCCACGAGGATGTTTGGCAATATTATTGTTAATCTTTCAGAAATTTATATTTATCTTTAAGTTCCTAAACTACTTGAGAAATATGAATAAAGAATTGGTTTCTTAAACTACTTTGTAGAAAATAAATCCTAAATCCTCCTTCTTCAGATTATGGTCGTCAATCCCAATCTTCAGCTATCAGATATTTATAAAATTAAATAGTACCGTTACACTATATCTCTAGTCTTCTAGCATTGGGCTTCAATCAAAACTAGAATTCTATCAATACAGATTTAATCTAATCAACAATCTATCAGAAATTTGGGCGTCAATCAAATTCTAGAAAATTAAAGATGGAAAGTAAAAACTGTTACACTAATCTACAAATTCTAATCTGATTCATCAATTCATATCAAAACTTGGAGATGTTTACAAAGCAGTAAATAAAACAAAATAAAATCTAAACTAGAAAGCAAAGTAAATATATCCTTCACCCCTAAGCTGCAGTCGTCAATCGCTTCTGAGAAACTACATATATCTACACTAATCTTCAGCACCCAATAGCAGTCATCAATTGCTCTTGAGAAGCCTCTGATATCTAAACTACAAAGCAATAAAATCTACTCTAATGATCGAAAGAAAACTCAACCACACTCATCAATTGATGCTGAGAATTTCTTCGATGCTTATTCCTATACCAAGTCCTTTTATTTATAGATCATAAGGGGTCGATTTACAAAGATCTAATTCTATCAAAAGAAACTACTAAAAATAAAAGATTCCTAATATAACTCTAATTCCTAATTTTATCTTTCCTTGCTTTCAGTAGTTTATGTGCTTCTAGATTGTTCTCTGATTTTCAGCAACAAAGTCCTTTTAAGAGTCTTCTTCGTCAATCTCTGAGATCCATGGTTGGTCAAACTTCTAATTATAGAAGACTTCTAAAAATATGCATGGTAGTGTATCTTCTCTCATTCAATAGCAGTGGAACACTTCTATTTTTGAGAAATCGTAAATTACAATTTCTTCTTTGTATTCTTTCTGGAAAATCGTAAATCATGATTTTCTATTTTCAGTAGGCTTCCAGCTAATAATTCTTCATTATGATTCTTTGCTTTCTCTTGTATCGTCTTTACTTAATACAACTTTTCTTTAGAGGATCGTAAATTACGATTTCTCTCTTCTCAGTATATTGTTCTGCATAATCGTAAAACATGATTCTTCATTTCTTTTTAGGCGAAGATTTATCTTTTACGCTCAATCGTTTTTTTACTGCCTTTTGAGTTCATTTTGATAAAGATTAACGCTTTAGCTCTATTTTCTTAGTTTTCCTTAATATCTGCACATCAATAACTTGTTAGTAGCAAACAAAAGCCTAGCATCACTAAGTTAAGGGTGATAAAATAGTAAATTATGTGAGTGATCACCCAGCAATTTTCGATCCCCCACCGATTCAGGAACAACCCATCGCGTGGTGGAATGTAAAGGTGTTTGAGCCAGAGTGGTCTTTTGACCCAGAAGTATTTATCGACGATGATACGATATCATGGTCGATAGACTATATTAGACGGGCAAAATTGGAGCTGTTGCTTACACCATTCCACACACACTTTTACCCCCACCTTGTGAGATTATTTTTCAAAAATTTTAAAATTGGGGTAAGTGGCCAACAAATGACCACCAATATTGATGGCCAGACATTTCATCTAGAAGTCCACGACATTGTCAAGGCCATGCACTGCCAGACAAAATTTATAGAAAAATAGGGCCTATAACCACCGCACCCCAAAGAGGTGCCATTCCACTGCATTTTCGCTAAGGTGACTAGCGGTGAGCAAGGTTCTGACCAATCCGTAAGAAGAAACCAACTACCAGTTGAGATGTGGGCAATAGACGACATATTTAGGAACAATCTGTACCCCCTCTGTCATGACCAAGAAAGACTAGAAACCCTTTTACAAGCCCTTTTTCTCGTGCGTGAGAACTGGTGGTTTAGCGCACCACAAGTTGTTTGGGAGGGCATCACTTATGCCCACAAGAAAATGTTGAGCACCACACCGAAACCCTTACACTCTATCCCATATGCCCGACTTATCTCCCGACTTCTTGAGGGACACAAGGATGACGAGAACGATGACCCTTATGAAGTACTGGCCAATGAGGAAATGCGAACCGATAACATCTAAAATTTTGTCAAGAACATGTGGCACTTGAACTACAAAAGGTGCCAACAGTGTCCGAAATCGACGACTTCAGAAGTTGGTTGGGGGTGTTCACCAAGGATACCCAGAACAACCCGCACCTGAGGCTGCACCTAAAATGCCCCCACCTTAGAAAGTGCTCGTTCAGCTGCAACCTGCCCCACTTGGAGATGTCCTCACACTACCTGAGTTAAATCGGCAAATGGATGTGCTGCACCAACAAAATTACAAGCAGCACTGATGACTGGATTTCCATGAGGACATCTTATTACGTCTGATAGAGAAGGCATATCCTACCAGCTACACTCCATTCGTAGCTCACGCAAGAGAATATACCTTAGAGTATACAAAGGGTGAACTGGACCTGGACCAGGACATGCATCTGGCTCTGGAACAAGACATGATGACGAGTAGCCAGCAGAGCAGCCAGGTGAGCATGTGGATCGATGATGTCAAGTATATAGTTGTCTTTTGGGTGTTCTTTAATGATGTTTGGATGACTGTAATTATAACATGTTAAATTCTCTCTCTGGATGTCGGAAAAAAAAATCCTTTTTGGGTTATGGCACTGAGATGCCTGAAACAATGGTTAACTAGTATGTATAAATAATTATTTCTAATTGTGATGATTATGGGGAAATGAATGGATTAGGTTGTTGTGATGAACTGCAAGCTTTTAGTTAAATTGTGAATTTTGTGTTGCAACATTACGATGCTTTGAATTATAGAACAATCGGTATGGTTAGTAATAGAACTTTGCTTTACAAATACTTGCACTTGTTTACTCTATTCATGCTCATAAGTTGTGGATGTGAATGACAGTAGAATCATGATGACATTGGAATGTTCTCATTGGTGCCTAGTGTTATCAGTCAATGGGCTGAACTTTTGATTTTTGACAACATTATCTTGTGGAGAATGTTAACCATGTCGTAATATTTGTAAACGTTGGTGTCATGATAAGTTGAATGACGTGACAATCAATAGTTTAAAATTTCTAAGATACACTGTCATTCATTAGCAGCCAATCTTGCTCACTAATAATTTTTGACGAACTGCTCTATCCTCACTTAAGTAACGGACGCGTTACGTGGCTTAGTATGAATCTCCGAAAACACATCCTCATGGTGAACTTTCTTAGATAGATTTTCGGCATGATGTAGATTATCAGTAAGAATACTATTCGACGATATGCCATCCGTCCCCAGTAACCATCGTCAATTTTTTAGGATGAAAATTCTCTTAAGGGGGGGAGGATGTAACACCCTACAAATTCTCGAACCTGAATACGCCGAGTATATACTAGTGCTCAAGACCGGTAACAATCTGCGCCGTGTGTTTAAACCAAGTCATGTCACAAATTCAAAATAGGTACCTTTATAATGAAGGTTAAATATTTAATTGGGTCATTACTACACAAGCAACTTGAGAGCACCCCACCAGTAAAGAGCTTGGGTTGTAACTAAGAGTTCATAGTATCAAGACATGTGAGGAGCTTTAGGCTTTCTAATTTTGTTTTATTTTTAGACACATACACAATGTTAGGTATATAGGTTACAGACTAGAACATTGCTCTCAATTAAAAGAAAAACTCCCAGGCATAAGTTGGCATGTGTTTTGTTGAGAGAATTAGATAGAGAAGAGAGAGCCAAGTGAGAAGAAAAGAGCCACATTTTTCCTTAAGCCTCTTGAAGAAGAAAAACTAACCATTTGATTTTTGCTCCAACCTGTCATCTTCCATGAGAAAATCCTCGCTATTCTTATCCTCGCAATGCTGTTTCAATCTCTGGACTTCTACGATCGTGAGGTCGAACGGTAGAACGTTAAAACACCGACGATTCCGATTCCAATGATCTTAAACATCGCATGCGAAGAATCTAAGAAGGTAAATATCTTGACGCATTCTGGTAAACATAGATTTCTGATATGTAGAACCTAACTATTCAGTTCTGGATCTCGTGCAAGAAACCTCGAGGATTGAACGCATGAGAGACATTAACAGCAATTATCTCCGATTCCGATGATTTCAATCGTTGCGGGCACAATATTGTAAGGCAGAAATTCATGATTTGGTCCTATGGCATGAAACTAAATAAGATTGGAGGTTTAAAATAGGATTATGTGAAGAAATTAGAATTTTCGAATGTAGAAGATGAAGCCAAAGGGTTTCAAGTTATGTAAGGCTCCCTATAGCTAGATTTTAAGCTCGCTGTAGCAATGTGATTTCTGAACCCCTCGCTACAGTGAGTGCTACAGGAAATTTAGGCCAATTTGGCACTGTATAAACTCGATGTAGCGAGCTGAAAGGTCGACATGAATTCCCTGTAGCGACCTAGAAAGCTCGTTGTATCGAGCTGATCTTTGAAGGGCTCGCTATAGCAACCCTGTGAGCTTGCTGTAGCGAGGTCCCCTATTCTTACATGGGTAAACTTTGGTCTATTTAAGCTAAGAGGACCCTGTTTCATGCAAGGTTTTGTCACTAACATATAGTATATGAACATCTTGATCTAGGATAAATGCAGGAGGCTGCAGATAAAATCTCTGTCTCGATTTACGCTATTAATTCTGTACAACCCCTGACTTTAAGGTAGGGAAAAAAATCTCAATGCTCGATTATATGTTTTCTCGAATCATGGCTAATGATGGGAATATTAAATAAACGTATGTTTTCAGTAACGTTATATTTATGCCTATTGAAACTATATAAATGATTAAGACCGGATTTCTTTGCACATGATCATAGCATTAGAATCGTGACATATTGATGACTTTTGACTTGTTAAATTCCAAATTTTTGAATCTCGACCTGATTTAGGTGTTATTGGCTTCCAAGATCATGTGCAAAGAGGAGTGGAGTCTCCATGAGAGGGGTGGAGTCCCCGGGGTTCCCGACCCTGTTCCCACTACGGGATGCTCAGTTCCTACTACGGGATGCTTTGCCATGAGACTTGTCCTCAACATTCTGAGTCCACGTTAGTTGTAAGGGGAGTGGAGTCTCCAAGAGAGGGGTGGAGTCCTCGGGCTTTATGAACCTATTCTCTCTACGGGATGCTCTGTTACTGCTACGGGATACTTGCACTAATGTTTTGAATTCCGAAGATATGATGTGATCTGATATTTTTTCGATTCTCTGACATATGTACTCTTGTTACTCATACACTTGTTTTCACGGATGTATGCTTTGGTTTCTATTTTGATTCCTTATCTTGCTATGTACTCGTTTCGGATATCATCCCCATCATGACATAAGATGTTTTTGACATTTATGGTTTAGTTCATTGCTTTATTCCGAAACATTTGACACAATGTTAATTCGAACTGTTTTTACATATGCATCAACACCATTAAGTAGAATGATAAGATATGATTTAGCACTTCTTTCTCCCTACTAAGCTTGGACTGTAGCTCATCCCTCGACTATATGTCGCAGATGTAGGTGTAGATCTAGAACAAGAAGAGGATCCTGATTACAACCCTGAAGAGGAGGAAGAGCCACCCGAAGACTTCTTTCCTTAACTTGTCTCTTTGGATTCCGCATAGTGCAGTTTATTTTGTACTTTTGACCCTTGGTAGAGTATACTAATTAGACTTAAATACAGTTTTGTATAGTTCTTTTGACCACTGCTTAGGAGGCGGTCGGCCATCTCCGGTGGATTGTATAGTTTTGGTTTATGTTTGAATGATGGAAATCCTTTTGTTATAATGTCATATGCTTTTACCGCTTTGCATAACAATTGCAATTATCTTTTGTCACTATCCCATATACTCATACTGTTTTGCTTCCACGCTTAAGTAAACTTATCGAATGCTTGATGGCCTGATCTTTTCAGTTATCCGTTTAGGGAAAGATCGAGTCATCAAATATGTAACTTAGCACCTGATACCAAAGTGCAGAAACCCAAATTTGGCCCATGGCCTGATCGAAACATACTTTGAGAGAGGCGCACCCCCGAGCTTCCGATAGCAGCTCTCACAGCCTTAGGACCCTTCCCAAACCCTTAGGAATTATCCCCAACCTTTAGAAACCACTTCGAACCCTTAGCTAACCCTCCTAGGAATTGGTTAGAGTGAAATGTACCTGGGTTGACGAGGACCTCTACTGAGACTGAATCTTATTATATTGAAAAGTAAAGCTTCCCAACTTTCCAACAAGCTATGAATCACCTCAATCTGAGTTGTACTTTAAAAGTTACTGCGATATGAAGAATGTCTAAAAATTGCACCTCGCTGAGGTATGCATGGTGT
This sequence comes from Chloranthus sessilifolius, assembly GCA_021018995.1. Taxonomy (NCBI): domain Eukaryota; kingdom Viridiplantae; phylum Streptophyta; class Magnoliopsida; order Chloranthales; family Chloranthaceae; genus Chloranthus; species Chloranthus sessilifolius. Next base: position 111,230,839 of record CM037585.1, on the reverse strand, counting down.
GTGTATTACACACGCCAAGTACAGGTGGGCCCCCAATGGGCTCTAAACTTCTCTAGGTACTGTAGCTATGCTTGGCGTTTGTAATACACATGCCAGGCTTAACTACAATAACTGTTAGTTTTTACCCGAATTTCACTTTTAGGGTTTGACTTATTGACCATCTCAATATTTAGGGTGGGTTTCATGAGGACTGTTGCACCCCCATTTAGCCTATTTACAATCCTCTAGTCATTTGAAACCTCACCCTATCATCTACCATTGAAACCCATTGCCCACATTTTCGAGCTCTCAAAATCCTAGGAAAACCTTAGATTAGAAGATTACCTACTTGCTAATCCTAATTAGCCTTTAAGCACCCTCCTAACCTCCCTTTTTCCTATAAATAGAGAGGCACTCCTCCCTTTACAAAGGTTTGAAAAAAATCCAAAAGAGAAAAGATTAAGAGAGAGCTTCCCTCTCCTTTAGTGCACCACTTTCATACAAATTCCAAAACTTCAAAGACTCCTTTAGACCCCACCTTTCATCAAGAATCTCCTAGTTTAGGTGAGAGCTACCCCCTAGCCCTCCTCTCCTACCCCTTAACTAGCAAGCTTTAGAGGTTGGAACCTTCTCTTCCATCATCCAAGCCATCGAAAGCTAATCAAGCGAACCTACGCGAAGGTTCACAAGTGTGCTACAAGGGCCTAAGAGCTCCTGCTCTCCCCTCTACTCTTCTACCTTCTTAGCTTTTCCTTTATCCTTGAATTTGTGCTGTTACGCCGTTGAAATCTCGGTAATTGTGGAGGGGCACAAATAGGATCTAGGTACCTTCGGGCAAGAGGAAGTACTCTTTTCTTTTTTTATTTTTCTTTTATTTTGGCCATATATAGAGACCGCCTTTGAGCGGTTTGATCGAGTGCCTAACACCTTCCCGATCGATAATTGAAGACCCTACCCAAGAGCCTTTGGCTTGGATTGGTAAATTAGAGTCATATTTTTAGCACTTCGGTGCTTGCAAAATTGATTTGGGTATCTCAGGACACCAAAAGCTCCGGGTGGTGACTCTAAATCTTTCGTACGAGCGCAATGTCATGACGAGATCATAAAAAATCCGCGGCTGCACAAATGGCAACTCTGCTGGGGAGTAGCTAGTAGAGTTTTCCCTTGAAATTTAGCCTTTTTGTCATTTTTACTAACATTTGCTTATATTTCTTCTTATTTTTCACTCACCCCTATGATTCCGTTGATTTTTCTCACCCCTACAATTTGGTCTATTTTTACTTACCCCTACTTTTCTGTCATTTACATGCCTTAGCCGATTGGCGGGCCTACTTGAGCATCATCTTTATAATTCCTTTATTTTCCATCATTTACATGCCTTAGCTGATTGGGGGGCCTACTTGTGTGTTTACACGCCTTAGCTGTTTGGCGGGCCTACGTGAGCATTTAATTTATTGCCATCATATCCTATCAGTGGACGCCGACCTGTAGAGGCGACATGGGAACATCACCCCCCGTTTTTTAACTTTAAAGCAAACTCCCTTAAAATTGAACCAAGAGGGGAACTAAAAATTGAATTTTTGTGAGGGTAGAGTTTACATGGGTTGGGATTTTTAGGCAAAGATACAAACGTCCTGATTCTTAGTATGACAACAGCCCCTAGTGGTGATGATCTCGAAAAGAACCACCCCATCTAATATCTAAGAAGGCGATTGTGTCGGAGGTATATCGGGTGGGTAACTGATCTTGTTACAAAGCTTAAAACCCTTTAGGAGAGCGTTAGAAAAACCCGAATCAGCCTTGTACCCTTAGGTTCGGTGAGGAGGGACCCGTTATAACACAAAAATCAGTCCCTGGAGGCACTGATTCCCGAAAACTAGAAAATCAGACCAATTTCGGGCTTGTTGTTATGCTGCCAAAATTTGTTATATAATCTGTTTTGCCTGGCGTGTGTAAAATACACGCCAAGCCATTTTTACCCAGAACTGCTCTAGTGTGTATATTACACACGCTAAGCCAAACCTGCCAAGATTTAGCTTTGCATGTATATTACACGTGCCAAGCCAAAATCTCTAGATTTTGGCCTGGCGCATGTAATACACACACACGCCAAGCTTGTTTTAAGCTAGGTAGCCCGAATCTGAGGCCTTCTTTCACTTTCCATGAGTCCCTTGCTTAGCGGTTTAGTACCTTCGATAAATCCTGTACCTTTCGGCACCCAATACGCTCTCGCCGGTCAAAAGAGCTCACCCTCTTATTGACTTGTTTCGAGGGATCGGGTTTGTCGCGTGGATTCCCGTGCCTTCACATAGATCAAGGGATTTCCCTTCGATTCTTGCAAAGTGTGTCGGGATCCCGCCGTGAGAAATATTTAAGGTACGAATGCCACCCGAAACGTGAATTCCAAGGCCCCAAAACTCATCTTTGAAAGGTTCATTTGCTTTATCCAAAAAACAAAAAAAAAATCAAGGAAAAAATCAAAATCCAAAAAAGAGAGCTCGTGGTGCCGGCACAGCAACAATGCCTTACCCTCCGTCGTCCGGTAGAGGGAGAAGGAGAAAACTTTATGGGCCCCATTCGAGGCACCCGCACCCAACCCGCCACCAAGCCATGTCGTAGGCGATCATTCCGGCGTTTGCCGATCCTGATTCATCCCCGCCACGCTCCCCAACCTATTCTCATTCGGAGGAAATGTTCACATCCATTCCGCTCACCCAACCATCATTCACCATCACCGGACCCTTCGGTGCACCCATATTCCCATCTGCACCCATTCAAAATTGTGCAACCGTAAGAATTTTTGACGATCCCGTCACGACGATGCGCTCTCTAACAAAAAATATAGAGTCGCCACCAGGAGCTTTTGGTGTCCCGGGAAACCTAGATCATTTATATAAGCATCGAAGTGCCACAAATATGACTCTGAATCCGGTTCACACCAAAGGTTCTTGGGTAGGGGCTTCGGTTATCGATTGGGAAGGTGTTAGACACCCAATCAACCCGCTTAACGTTGTCTCTACTAAAGGCCAAAACAAAAATGATGTAAAAGAAAAGAAAATGGCTTCCTCTTGCCCAAATGAGTCCTAAGGTTTTTGGAATTAGGTAATCTAACATCTAAGGATTCCTAGGGGTTTTGGAGCCTTGAAATATGTGAAGAGATGCTCCAATGGTGGATGATAGGGTGAGACTTCAAACCACTTAAGGGGTTGCACATAGGTAGTAAATGGGTGCAACAGAACTATCAAAACACACCCCAAGGGCCAAGATGGTCAAGAAGTCAAACCCCAATCATGAAATTTGGGGCAAAACCAAAGGTTACAGTTTATAATCCTGACATAACTATTAGTTGCCCGGACATATATGTACAAGAAAACAAAGGCATGAGGTCGAAAGTCGGCAGGGGTGGGGCCCTCATCTTAATGTCAAGCGCAACTATTAGTTACTCCAGGCTTAATCTGGGAGAGATGGCTTGGCGCAACTAATAGTTGCGCCAAGCTTACTTATAATTGGCGCAACTATTAGTTGTGCCAAATCCTAAAGGGGCCACTTGAAATTACCTTTTTGCCCTCCGAGTTCGAACTGCCATAACTTTGCGTACACAGCTCCGAATGGGGTGATTCTTGGCCCGTTGGAAAGTTGACAACTTCTACTTTTCAATAGTATGAGATTTGATCGCAGTAGAAGGCCGTAGCTTGTCCCAATGCACCACTCTTCATCCATGGCTTGGAAAAACAAGGGGTAGGTCTGGAACGGGTTCTAAGGGTCGGGATTAGTTTATAAGGATTCAAGAAGGTTCCTAAGGGATCTAGGGTGATTTCTAAGAGTTTTGAAAGGATTCCTAAGGTTTCGAGAGGGTTCCTAAGAGTTCCATACATGCCATCAAAAGCTCAGGTGACGCGCCTCTCTCGAAACGTGTTTCGATCGGGCCTTGGGCCAAATTTGGGTGTCTACAAAAGCTCATCCCTTTTTCCACCCACATCCGTTCAAGATCCATCCACATCTACTTCAAATCCCCCCAAATTTCCCCCACCTTTACCCAAAATCCACCCTATGCTTCCCCCTATGCCTTCCACCTCAAACCAAAATTCACCCCATTTTCCTTCCACATCTAATATACACCCCTCATCTCCATCCAATCCAAACATACCACATTTCTCCACATCCACTCTTCCAAATCTCTCATCCATGCCTCCCAAAAATCCACTCCAATCCTTCACCTTTAACCCACATTTTTTCCAATCCCCCCAAGCAATGACTAATTATCCCTCATCATCACAAACCACACACAATTCCCCTTCATATACCTAGGTCATGCCCAATTTTACCGGGGCTATGCCCAGTTTTCCTTCCACCCAAACCATGCCCAGTTTTTCTTCCACTCCAAATGCACCACAATCTCCCCACAAATCCCAATACACCCCGCTTTCCTTCCACATCCAACATACCCGATTTTCCTCCATCCTCACCAACCATGCACAATTTCCCCACCTCTACCTGGGTCGTGCCCAATTTTCCCCAATCTATCCAAACAATGCCCAACATTCCCTCATCAATCAGGCATAATTTCCCTACCTCTACCTAGATCATGCCTATTTTCTCCCATATATCCCCCTCATTAGGTGAGTCATCTACTTTCAACCCCCATACCCGACCCCATGTCCATGATGGAGGACATGGTAAAAGCCTACACCATTTGGAAGGCCTCCCAAAGCCATCCTCATCCACCCCACACCCCATTCCCTCAAAATCCTAATCAACCTTCCATTGTCCATACCATCCAAGGCACCCATCAACCATGGGGCCATTTGAGTGGGCCTCAAGGCCCAACACCCTATACCCCAGCCCATCAAGTCCCATTATCCTAAGCCCATCAAGGCCCAATGGTTCATGCCAAAGCCCATCAAGGCCCAATGGCCCATGCCCATCAAGGTTCAATCCCCCAAGCACATCAAGGCCCAATGGCCCACCCCAAGCCCATCAAGGCCCAATACCCCAAGCCCATCAAGGCCCAATACCCCAAGACCATCAAGGCTCATTGCCCTATACCCCAACCCATCAAGGCCCATTGCCCCATACCCAAGCCTATTAAGGCTCAACATCCCAAGTTCACAAAGCCCAAACCTGGGAGCCCCATTTACAAACCCTTCATCATTCCCCTAATATCCCACATTTACCTATACCCAACAGGCCCCCATTCCCCCTCAAATACCCAATCCCCCAATCCGGCATAAGCCCCACACATCCACATTCATCACACCCGCACCCTTCTCAATATGGGGATCTATCCCATACCATCAACCATCCTCAATTTACCCATCCTCTCATCCCCCATCCTAATCAACAAAATTCTTATCAACCCCAATGGCCTCATCAAGCACCTACCCAACCCATTCAAAATCAGCAGGATAACCTCACCCTTCCTCTACCATATGTTTATCAACAATACGAGAAGATGAGGTCAGAAATAGTGTGGCCTATGAAGGGACATTCGCCAACTTTAATCCCCCACCACCCACACATACCAATCCTCAGGCCATCTAAAATAAAGGGAGGCAGCCTCTTGAGAGAACAGCCCCAGCCCCACCATCTAGAGAATCCGAGCAGCTGAAAGAACAAATGGATAAAATCTAGAAGCAGCTGATGAAGTTAGGGGGAACCAAGATTCATGCCGCAGATTTCTCAGATCTGTACCTTTTTGCTAAGGTCCCACTACCACCCAAATTTAAGGTACTCATATTTGATAAATATAACGGCATAGATAATCCAATTGCTCATCTAAAAATATACTGTGGAAATATGTGCCAGTACGACGGAGACGAACGACTCCTCATCAAAGTGTTCCAGAAGAGTCTTACAGGCCCCGCTTTGAGATGGTTCACATCCCTCGAACCGTCTAAGATTAAAACTTAGGAAAGATCTGACCCACCTATGCCAAGAACAGTATGTCTATAACATAGACATTGAACCCTGAAAGTCAAATCTAGCCTGACTAAAGCGAAAGTCCGATGAAACATTCAGTGACTACCTTGGGAGATGGAGAGCTTTGGCAACCCAAGTAAAAAATAGAATACCCGATGATGAGCAAATCGATATGATCTCGAAAAACATGCTTCCAATTATCTCAGATTTTTTAGTATACCAACAACAGTCCAACTTTGCTGATTTGGTAAGGAATGCCAATCACTTTGAGAATGCAGTAAGAGAGATGTTTGAGCAAGAATGTGTCTAGTGGGGCCAGTGGGGTCTGAAAGTTCATCGAACAAAGGACTAAGAGAGGAGCAGGGGCAGAGGTACAAAATATAATGAACACATAGCCCAACACCAACATGGTACCCTTTTGGTTCGCGAAAGGTCAAACAGCCCCAACAAATCAGGCTCTAAGGTAGAACAATGTCCCCTGGGGAAAAATGACCCCTAACCAAATAAGGGCCCGATATGACTGAGTATTCACTCCCTTGGGACAATCCCTAAATGTCCTCTTGTCGTTGCTGATCGAGAAGGGTTTGGTTACTCAGCTTCAACCAAGACCCCCACCGAATCCAATCCCAAAGAATTATGATCCCAGTACACATTGGAATTTTCATCAAGAGCCGGGATATCCAACTGATTGGTTCTTTCCTTTGAAACACACGATAGAGAATTTGATAGAGGCAGGAAAACTCATACCCCCAACACCCCCCCAAGCAAACCTGCACACCAATATCATGCAGGCACCATTACCACTGCACCCACAGGGAGGAATGGGCCCAAGGGTCACCATTAATATCTTGGAGGAAGGGATAAAGGAATTCGATCCCTCAGAATCCATCACTGAAAAGAGAGTTTCATGCCACGCAGGCAACATGGTCATAAGAATGAGATCATAGGGGTGATCGAGTCATTAAATTTAGCTAATTATTTCCCAAACCCTATACCACAAGTAGCAACCTTGGGTTTGAGGATGTATTTCCCTACACTCACGACTGTCAACCATGTGGAGCCCAATTTTTACTCACCCCAAAAATATTAGCCATTCCCAACACCAATAGCTAATCACTATGTGTCACCCAATCCATCACCAGCACCAATCCAATGCAGTTGGCCTAATTTTGCTCCACCCCCAATCAATCCAACTCTAGTACCACTCCATTACAATGGGCCTCATTTTTTCGTGCCCCCACTAGTTTATCCATCTCCAGCACCAGTCAACCAGATTTGGCCCAGTTCTATCGTGCAATCAATACAGGCATCTCAGATACCATCACCCACCCCATTTCAGATCCGAGGGTCGACCTACAATCTCCATCAAGTTTCGCTCAGTTATGAACAGATGGATATCAATGTAGGCAGTAGCAGAGAAGGGGCGGTTGACTTCATTACCCGATTAGGAAGAATCTCTAAAAACCTTGAAGTATTGATACTAGTCCGGCCAGAAGAGAAGAAGGAATCGGCATCAGTGAACCCCTTCAAAAAAATGAGCAAAGAGCACATACTAGAAACTAAGCTAAAAAGAATGCCAGCCCACATCACAGTCTGGGACCTATTAATGACATCTCTGCTCCATTTTCAAGCTCTGATGGGAGCACTAAAAGATGCACATGTATCCATCCAAGTAACCCTTAATGAGGTGGGATAAATAATCGAGCAGGTGATGGCCCCCAACGCCATCTCATTTTCAGATGACGACCTGCCAAGTGAAGGAAGCAATCATTCCAAACCCCTTAACATTATAGTGGAATCAAAGGACTTAATAATCCCTTTGGTGCTGATAGAAAATGGTTTGACATTGAATGTATGCCCCCTCAGAACTGCAACCAAAATAGGGGTTGATCCCTCCACATTCAAGCCAGCCATAACAAGTGTAAGAGGGTTTGATAATACTAGGAGGGAGGTGATAGGAGAAGTCGATCTTGAGTTCACCATTGGGCCAATGACCTTCTCAATCCCATTCCAAGTCATGGACATCAAGTCCTCCTTCAACCTGCTATTAGGACGCCCATGGCTGCATGATATCAGGTTGGTGCCCTCCACTCTACACCAACAGCTCAAATTCATATCAGAGCAGAAGGTCATAACAATCATGAGAGAAGGGCGAGAAGAAAGAGAGAAAATGGCCCACAACATAAAAAATCTCAAGGTGTTGGATGTACCCCATACAGCTGAAGATACTGATCTTCACAGCTTCCAGTATGATGTGTCAACATTGGGGCTAGAACCTATCAAAGGGTTCACCATAAAAACCGAAGGTGGAAAGATTGCAGCAGTAGCCATGCTCCAAAAGTGGGGCTATTAGAAAGAAAAAGGTTTGGGTCTCCATTTGCAAGGCAGGAGAGACCCGGTCAGAGTAAAAGGCGACCAACATGTCAGATTTGAGTTAGGTTACAAACCCACTGAGGAAGAGGGCTCGATCCATAGCCGCTGCTAAAGCCAAGCGAATAGACGTGGAAGATGAACCCCGTCTGAGACCTCACATTCACAATACATTCATGAGTGCGGGAGTTGTAAAAATTGATCAGAATGGGGAAAAATAGCTGACCCCACACAAGTTGGTGGCCACTATCCACCCAACTAATCCCCAAATCATTCCCCCTGATGTGGAAATAGACTTGGCATCCCTATCACTTTTTGATTAGAAACCATTACCAATCCAGCCACCTATCCTGAGCCATCCAAAACCCATATTGACGTTTGAGGATCAGGTCCGGGATGAGCCCATGATAAGGATGATGGAGGCTGAATCCCAAAGGCCATCTCAATCAGCCTCCTCCATTAGAGTAGGAAAAGGTGTGGCACCTCAGGTAAGGAATTGGGCATCTGTGCTCCTACCCCTGGAAGCATCAAATGGCCGTAAATATGATACCAGCTTCCCAAAAAGAAACAACCTTTAAAAAGCGAGGTTAGCCTTTGGCAAACAATATCATGTGTATATAAAGACCCACTTTGCCAAGGGCCCATCTTCAAAGAAAAAGAAAATTCCAAAAAAAATAAAAGAAATACAAAATAATTCAAAAATAATTGTCTTTTAAAATTCTCGATAAAATTAAGAAAAATGATGCCTTAATTAAAAAACCCGTCCCATGTGAAATCGGCCCCTTTCCTGTAGAAATACAAGAAACGGTAGGAGTCACGAGTCTGGACGAGGAGATCCCTACTGAGGATCTCACCAATGAGCTCCTTAACCAATTTGTCAATTTTGAGCATGACCCTATCCCAATTGTTGAAGAAACATAAGACATCAACCTGGGTACAAAGGAGGTTCCTTGAATCACTAAGATCAGAATGTCACTGTTCCCTAAGGAAAGAAAAATCATGATTGATTTCCTCCGGTCATACCATGACATCTTCGCATGGTCATATGAGGATATGCTTGGTTTGGACACCGATTTGATCAAGCATGAGCTACCGCTATATCCAGATATTAGGCCGATCAAGCAGAAGTTGAAACTCCTTAGTCCAGAATGGAGGCTGAAAGTGGAGAACGAGGTCATCAAATAGTATGACACAAGGTTTCTCATAGTCTCCAAGTACCCTCAATTGCTAGCCAATATGGTCCTGGTGCCGAAGAAAGATAGAAAGGTTCGCATGTGTATCGACTTCAAAAAGTAGAACAAGGCGAGCCCGAAGGACGACTTCCCGTTGCCCCATATCGGCATCTTGGTCGATAGCACTGCTAGGCATGAGATGCTCTCGTTCATGGACGAATTTTTCAAATACGATCATATCAAGATGGCCGAAGCAGACCGAGAGAAGACATCATTCATTACTCCATGATAAATATTCTATTATCGAGTCATGCCATTTGGGTTGAAGAATGCTGGGATAACATACTAAAGGGCGATGATGACACGCTAATCCGAGAGGGAAATTAAAGCCCAACTGGGAAGGACCTTCGTCATCCGAGAGGTGCTACCTGGATACGCGCTTCGCCTTGCTGCCATGGACAGAGATCATTTCTTGAGCGAATCAATACTGGATACGTCCGACGATTCTACTCTTAGTCTCCATGGCAAGATAAGTATTGATAAGATGGATACGTGACTGCTTAAGGACCCCAAAAAAAAGAGGCCATCATTTCAAAGCCAAGTAGCCAAAAAGCGTCCCTGAATGATTATATCCTTTGCTACACCCGTTGAGCCATTGACCTTTATTTCAATAAAACCCTCCCAGAAAAAGGAAAAATATTTGTATATACCAAAAAAGAAAAGAAAAAAGAGTTACCATGAAAATCCAAAAATATCAGAAAAGCAAAATCCCAAAAAGAGGATGCCTGAAAAAAGCGAGAACAAAAAAAAGTAAAAGTGGCACATGTAGAGTCAAAATTCTCCAAAGAAGAAGTGTATTATAGCAGCTAGAACTCAATCAAGGATGCCTTTTAAAAACCTAAGATACCTTCAAGATTCCTAACCTAACCCATAACCATGATACATCCTGAGGAAAAGCTCTCTTTAAGGTCCATGAGCAGTCACAATATCCACTGAGTCAACACGAGCCAAGCTTTGATACCAAAAATGAGTTATATTCAGCCGACTATGACGGAATCAAAGTCCATGTCGTGGCCTTTTATAAGGTAAAAGAAAATAAAAAAGAATATACAAGCTCAAAGTAAAATGGACATGATAAAAACTCGAAAGGGCGCTACTGGTAAAAAGAGTGAGCTTGTGCGGACCAAGTGAAAACTTGAAAGGGGGCCTGGGGTAAAAATACAAACCCATGGACTAGTGAAAACCCGAAAGGGCACTACGGGTAAAAGAGAGGGTGATAACGGGCATGGCGAAAATCCATCTTGGGTGTTGTAAGTAAAAATATTGTAAAAGAGAGGAAAGAGAGAAGAATCCTTCGGTCACCCTCCTGTGCTACCTAATTCCTGACTGGGCCGCTCATGTTACCTCAAATCAGGTCCTAACCAAGAATGTTTTCATAACTGCACCGTGAGACGTATGACCCGAGGTAAAGAGAAAGAGTTAGATCAATCCAAAGGGATAGACATTCGAACCTTCATAAAAAATGTTGAACCTCACTCGGGTCCAACCGCATGAATGGATTCGACTATGCTCAAATGGGACCCATTACTTCTCCTCATTGTTAAGGCATAAAAAAAAGAGAGGGGGATAATAAATTTCCCTTTCCCATGTTCAGGCTAGCACTGTGCATGCCCCGTTCTAGAATGATTGGGTTGATGACCGAAAAATCACTTTTGTAAAAGACAATACATTTTCATTTCCCATCTTCACACCCACATTGTGTGCACCACCACAAGGTGAGGAGGCCACTTTTATAAAAGATAATATATTTTATTTTCCCATTTTCATACTCACATTGTGTGCACCACCACAGGGCGAGGAGGCCACTTTTGTAAAAGATAATACATTCTCCTTTCCCATTTCCATGCCCACACTATGTGCACCACCACCGGGCAAGAGGGCCGTTTTGCAAAGGATAATAGATTTCCCTTTCCTATTTATATAATCGTGCTATATATTTTCCATCCCAAAAAAATTCATCAATCAAAGAGAGCGGGAATGACACTTTTGTAAGATAAAAGATTTCCCTTTTCCATTTACAAGTCTATATTATGCTTTCACCACATCTCCAAAAAATAATCTCTGTGATGTCTAGTTTTCCTTTTACTTTTTTTTACAAAAAAACTAAAAAAGACAAAAACATAAAGAAAATATCTATACAAAAAAGATGTATCTGAACAGGGGTTTCTTAGGCCCCCTTCTATGGTTTTGATTTATGTAAAAATGATATGTACAGGATGGAATCAACGACCCAACTTGCGTTTCAAGGCACAGATCTCTGCATGTAAAGCATCCTCCCGTACATCGCGCTCTGTCATCCAGTGGCCATGAACACTCCTAAACCATTTTCGGGAGGCATCAGGGGTACCAAGAGCGTTATTCAAGGCTCCTTCTAGGCGAAGGATCTCACACTCAACTGCATCAGCTCTGGCTTCTACCACCTTTACTCTAACCATTTGTTTCTCTAAATGCTCATGCAGGGTTTGCCTCTCTTTCATCAATAGCTCAATATGGGTTCAAAGCATCGACTCCTTCTTCGGCCAAGGCCCCCGTACATCACTGCTCTTTGTCGGACCCAAGTGAGTAGCAAAATACGTCTTAGATAGTAGCCAAGCCTCATACTCTGGAGAGGTCAGAACCAAATTCTCCTGCTCTAGATTACACATAAGCGTCGACTGGCACGTTTCCCAGAGAGTAGCTATCCTATCCAAGTCTCCAAGGGATTCCCAAGAGAAAATCAAGTCACATAAGGGTGGTTTTGCCACACAGGGCACCTGCTGAGAGCAACCAATAAACTGGCATAGCACTCGAATGGGAAATAATAAGTGCTGCCGGTCAAACTAATGCGAGTGATGCCCACATGATCTTTGGAGCGAACCATTGGGAAAGTCCTGTCTAACCAAGGTAGCCTCCACACCAACTCGGCTTTAGCCAGCCAAAGCTTCAGCCCTTGTATATCCCCCGCGGGAGCATAAGGCATCTACCCAAAAAGCAGCGGGCCACCTCACCACGAGCAACATAGAAGCGAGGTATGGGTCCCAAAATGGCAAGGTGCTCCCCTAGTCAGACCTAAAACAGAAGTAGACATCCCCTAAGGCACTCCACCTTGCCCAAGGTAAAGGCGTCAAGGCAACGATAGAGATCTGCTAAAACCAGATGCATCACATAACGACCTCCCTCAAACTCTGTCAAGACTTCGCAGAGTGCCAGAGAGAAGCTTTCTCCCCCAGTATAGAAAAGAACCTCAGAGATAAGACAGAGAACGAAAGCCTTCACATTATGAACATTTTTAGTCAGCAATTTTCGCAGGCTCTCATTGCCAACAAGTTCTCTCAGGAATTTCATCAAACACCTGGTGGGCCTGCCAATGAGACTTTTCTCATAATAAATTTTTTTTCAAGCCCAAAGTCGTGTGGACGGCTTTAGCATAACCCGGCTTCAGTACTACTTTGGCAAGGCTCCTGTGAAGCTTCAAACTCTACAAGCTGGAGAGTTCCTTAAGTGTAGGAGTCAGCTCACGGTTCTCAAAACGGAGGACATGGGTGCCCACTTTCCAAAAGGAGGTCACTGCATGTTTAAAATCCCAAAGTGGAGGGACTTCAAGGAAAGACAAGAGAAGGGCCAGTCCAAGCTGATCCAGACCCGCGAGCTCGCTCTCATTCAAACTCTCAAGCCACTTCTTTAAATAATCGGGCCCCACGCCCAAAGAGGAAAGTATAGTGGTAAAGGTGCTGGAGGTCAAGCCAACCTCCATGGAAAATAATTGGTGGCACGCCCTGCACCAAGATAAAGAGGTGTTAGATCCTGAGGATAAAGCAAGCTCGCAGAAAGAAAAGACAAGACTGAAAAATTAAACTTTTTACCTAGCCAGCAATCCCAAAATTTGAGATATGGGTGTGCTGTTGATTAAGTAGACCAGTACGGGCTGCCTCACCCTGCATTTCGTACCAAGGCTGGGAAGAGCACTGCACTACAAAAAACTGCGCTCCCCCCCGAGGACCGTAGACCACCTCCGGTCCCTCCTCTTGCCCCTCCTCTTGCCCATGCTCTTCCTCACTCGAAATTCTGAGACGGACACAAGCAACAATATCAAAATATGTCACTAGCAAGAAACCAATTGCTGCAAGCCAAAAGAAGGTAAGTATGCCCCCCTTATTTTCCATCAATCTGAAATCATCGTCATTTCTAAGAAATACATCAAAAAAGAGGGTGAGGCCCAAAACCCCCACATTTCAAAAAAAGAAGAAGAAAAAGCACAAAAATAATAAAAACAAACAGAAAAAGAAAAAGAAAACAAACAAAAAATGCCTATATATATAACAAAAATCAAAAAAAGAAGAAGAAGAAAAGCAAAACATGTATAAACATACAAAAAAAAGGAGAAAGTCTTTCTTTTTTCTAACAAACAAAAATCCAAAAATGTATACACAATAAACATGCAAAAACAAAAAAAAAATTAAAAAAAATCATCATCGTCTTGCACGACAAAAAAATAAACAACCATCTAGATCCACACAAAAGAGAGGAAAGAAAAGCCCCTAATCACATCAACAAATGGAGAAAAAGAATAGGGCATCACAAAAAAATCATATTTTGCTTAAAATCAAGGCCAATACACATAGAAGAAATCAAATGAGTCATAAATAATCATGCTTGCAAGGAGAATCACTCATTCATCATCTAAAAATCAAAAATCCTAACCACATTGCAAATTATTCAAGAAAAATTAAAATAGAATGAGGAAACATTGATTACCTTAAAAAAATATATATATAGATCCTTGATCCGGCGTAGAGCATGTATTTGATCAGCGGGAGCAAACTCCAGTGATAGAACGAGGTTCAAAACAACTCAAATGAACCCTAGGAGGAGGTTCTGTTTCGGTTTAGAGAAGGGGGAGGAAAGGATTTTGAAAATAGCCCCTTTTGGTTCGGGCTCGGCTGTTTTAAAACCCTCCCAATTTTGGCTTGGCGTGTATAAAATACATGCCAGGCATGTTTTGACCCCGATGTGGCTTGGCATGTGTAATATACATGCCAAGCCAAACCTGGCCCAATTTAGCCTGGCGTGTATAATAATCACACCAAGCTCTTCCTGGCCAAGTGTGGCTTTACATGTGTATTGTACACGTCGAGCTTGATCCTCCTCGAACCCGAAGTGGCGCACACGCCCTCGGAACGACACGTCAATCTCCATTTGATTTGCTTGGGAAGCTGTGTTAGAATAAATGGTTCAGGATCATGAGCATCCTGAACATATAAATTCACATAAAATAACAAAAATAACAAAAAATTCACATAAAATAATAAAAACAACAAAAAAATATAACAAAAACTTCACATAAAATAACAAAAAAAAAACCCACATAAAATAACAAAAATTTCACATGAAAATAACAAAAAATTCACATAAAATAATAAAAACAACAAAAAAATATAATAAAAAAATTCACATAAAATAACAAAAAAGATCTGCATAAAATAATGAAAAATAAATACACATGCATGTGTCCTCCAAAAAAAGGCACACACTCCAAAAAAATGTTGCGATATCAATTCACTCTGCTCGGGTAGTTGAGCTAAATTAGCTTCGAGATCGATGGGTTCACCCAAAGACCTCGAACCCTGCTTCACGCAGGGGCACCCGTGATCGGTCAGATAAGGCAATCAATGCCTCACATGATTGGACGCAAATTGTAGATCTTCGTGTATTTACTTCGCGCCTATCTTTAGGTATGGGTCTATCACCCCCTCACTTATGAAGCTGTTTTATTTAGAATAAAACTTGAACATCAAATATCTACAATCATCTCGAGAAGCAGATATTTTTCTTAGTGTATTGGGCTTTTGCAACTCGTTTCATCTCGGTTATGCCCAGTAATGTCGTTAAGCGCTTGGAGACCGATGACCCTGAGGAACGGATGTTTTGCATGACATACAGAGCTTTCGTTTACTCACCATGTTACCCTCCTAATTTTTTAGGTTCGTTCCGAATACGGCGTACTTGTCTGTGATGCCTTGGGCCTCTTCGGATGTCTCTTGTCTTTGGCATTTGATCATTAGTGATTGGATACCAAAGAAGGGCATCTATAGACACCCAAATTTGGCCCAAGGCCCGATTGAAATATACTTTGAGAGAGGTGCACCCCCAAGATTCCGATAGCATCTCCCACACCCTTAGGACCCTTCCCAAACCCTTAGAAATTACCCCCAACTTTTAGAAACCTCTCCGAACCCTTAGCTAACTCTCTCAGGAAATGGTTAGACTGAGATGTACCATGAATGATGGAGACCTCTTCTGAGACTAAATCTTATACCATTGAAAAGTAGAGGTTCCCAACTTTCCAACAAGTAAAGAATCACCTCAATCCGAGTTGTACTTCAAAAGTTACGGCGATCCGAAGAATGTCTAAAAACTGCACATGACTGAGGTATGCATGGCATGTGTATTACACACGCCAAGCCATTTTTTGGCTTGGCGTGTATAATACACACGCCAAGTATAGGTGGGCCCCCAGCGGGCTCTAAACTTCTCTAGGTACTATAGCTATG
This sequence comes from Chloranthus sessilifolius, assembly GCA_021018995.1. Lineage (NCBI taxonomy): Eukaryota > Viridiplantae > Streptophyta > Magnoliopsida > Chloranthales > Chloranthaceae > Chloranthus > Chloranthus sessilifolius. Next base: position 111,214,809 of record CM037585.1, on the reverse strand, counting down.
CTTGGCATGTGTAATACACACGCCAGGCTTATCTACAGTAACTGTTGGTTTTTGCCCTAATTTCACTTTTGGGGTTTGACTTATTGACCATCTCAATGTTTAGAGTGGGTTTCATTAGGACTATTGCACCCCCATTTAGCCTATTTGCAACCCTCTAGTCATTTGAAATCTCACCCTATCATCTACCATTGAAACTCATTGCCCACATTTTCGAGCTCTCAAATCCTAGGAAACCTTAGATTAGAACATTACCTAATTGCTAACCCTAATTAGCCCTTAAGCACCCTCCTAACCTCCCTTTTTCCTATAAATAGAGATGCACCCCTCCCTTTACAAAGGTTTGAAAAAAATCTAAAAGAAAGAAAAGATTAAGATAGAGCTTTCCTCCCCTTTGGTGCACCATTTTCATACAAATTCCAGAACATCAAAGTCTCCTCTAGACCTCACCTTTCATCAAGGATCTCCTAGTTTAGATGAGAGCTACCCCCAAGCCCTCCTCTCCTACCCCTTAGCTAGCAAGCTTTAGAGGTTAGAACCAACTCTTCCATCATCCAAGCCATCGGAAGCTTATCAAGCGCACCTATGCGAAGGTCCACAAGTGTGCTACAAGGGCCAGAGAGCTCCGACTCTCCCCTCTACTCCTCTACCTTCTTAACTTTTTCTTTATCCTTCAATTTGTATCGTTATGCCATTGGAATCTCAGTAATTGTGGAGGGGCACAAATAGGATCCAGGTGTCTTCGAGCAAGAGGAAGTGCTCTTTTCTTTTTTTATTTTTCTTTTATTTTGGTCATAAGTAGAGACCGCTTTTGAGCGGGTTGATCGGGTGCCTAACACCTTCCCGATCGATAACCAAAGCCCCTACCCAAGAGCCTTTGGCGTGGATCGGTAAATCAAAGTCATATTTTTCGCACTTCGGTGCTTATAAAATTGATTTGGGTATCCCGGGACACCAAAAGCTCTGGGTGGTGACTCTATATCTTTCGTATGAGCGCATCGTCGCGACGGAATCGTCAAAAATCTGTGGTTGCACACAAAGAAAGCTTTGTAATCTGATTGTGTTCTACGATCCGATGGCATAGATTTTTGAGTGAGGAAATCTGGGTTTTCACCACATTGAACTTGATGTGAATCGAACACCCATTCTTCGATGTGAATTGGCCATTGTTGTTCGATCGGAAGTATGAGAAGCTATATAGAGAGAAAGAGACTCTAAATCTGTTCAGGTTATGATTTTTGTTGTTTGATTAGGAGAAGAGAAAGAAGAGGTGCAACTTTAAATCTGTTCAAAAATTTAATTTAATTTTATATTTTATTTTACGTCTATTTTTTAGCTTTGTTCATGATCACTTGTACAAATCTAGCAAAAAATTCATAATATATTTATTTTGTTATTTGTTGAATGTATATATATATATATATATCTATTTTTCCTCTGTTTCGTACCTTACGCTATTTAATGCTATTATTTATTTTTGCACGCGGTCGAATTGGTTGAACTGGAACCGATAGGCTTGCTGGTTCTGTCCTTGGTTCGGTTTTCAAAACACTGGTATGATATCATGCTCCAAATTTCTCGCTTGCAGTCTAATTTGTCCTTTTCAATTTGTTAGACATTTTATTGGCATTTTTAGTTTTCATATTAAGTTTAGATTAAGGGCTCTTATGTAGTGTCTATTTTTCTCGTATGTGATGTTCGATGTGTGTTAAATCATGCTACAGATACCAGAGAGGCTTTACACATTGGAAGAATTAAGGCTGAATGGGATTAGATACATTGCCTCTTTTATCACAGGTGGATGCGACACTTGCTTCAATAGAAAGATATCTTCACTTTGCTGCAATTTTAGGAGGGGCTTCTGTGTGGGCTGTGTTTGGAGCGAGTCAGCAACAAATTCTTATTTTCTCGTTGGGATTGCTATTTCTATGGTCAGTGAACTTGAAATTTTTTTTATTTTACATTTTCTTAATATCTTCTAATAGTTCCTGAATAGAACTCGTGTTTGTGTGGATATAGGCATATGCCTCAAGTCATGCTGTGACTTAGTGTCATGTGCATCACCCATATAGGAAAATGATCATATGACTTGCGTCATGGTGTGACTCGAGTTTTATATATATATATATATATATATATGTATGTATAATATGAAGGATTATATATATATATATATATGTATGTATGTATAATATGAAGGATCAATCGAAGGATCCCTGATACACTGCCCTAGATATTGAACCCTGGGACTGCCCTTTTGTGGTGCCATTAGCACCCAATTGCCACATGACACCCGCTGCCCAGAGGGTTCACCCTCCTTAAGGATTTTTGGAAAAAATTTGTATATTCTCAATTTTAATAATTTTATCTCTTTTTTGTAAGTTTGTTTTTCGAATATCTTGTGACTCTAACGCATTCAATTGTTGAATCATGCCGTTGATGAAACCCAACTTCCTCTTCTCCCAAGAAGATTCTAACCAATCTGGACCAACTCCTGATAGTAAATGCCATTAAATTTGTAGTTATAATTGGCCATCATTCGCAGCACTACTGCTGCCATGAGATGGACCGCCATTCTCTTTCATATTTGAAGCGAAAAATAAAACTATGGAGAAACTTAACTTTTTATCACACAAATGATTGATGTTGTGGGCAATCATATAAAATGCTATATAGTTGTAGACACTCAAATTTGGCCCAAGGCATGATTAACATGTACTTCACAGAAAGGTGTGAACCTGAGCTTCTGAGAGCACTTCCTAAACCCTTAGGAGTCTTCCCAAACCCTTTGAAAGCCCAAACAGGCATATAGGACCCAAATTTGAACCAACTTGAACAGCTGATGAAAAGAGGCATGCCAAAGTTTTCACAGACCTCTACAGGATCTGGGGCCTATATCATTGGAAAGTAGAGGTTCACAACTTTCCAACAAGCCAATAATTGCCTCAATCCAAGCTGTATATCAAAAGTTATGGTGATTTGAAAAACTCTGAAAAGTGTAAGAAATTACACATGCGTGCATAGTATGCATGCATGTGCAATTTTCGGCAGAATTTACACATGCGTGCATAATATGCATGCATGGCCATTTTAGTTCTTTTCCACAGCGGGCCTGCACTTCTCTTGGCCGAAAATGAGTTTTTTTATTTTGGGAGTTTGACTTGTGGACCATCCCGGACATCGGGGATTGTTTCTTTAGGACCCTAGCTAGTACCCCCACTAGCCCTCTTTTTTACCCTTTTGTCATTTAGACCATCACCCTATCATCTACCATTAAAACTCAATTCCCACCTATCTAAGCCTAAAAAATCTAAAAACCTTAGCTATCCTATTACCTAATCCCTAAACCCATTAGAACCTCAAACCCTCACTAATCACCTCTCCATCTATAAATAGAGAGCCCCCCCCCCCCCCCCCCCCCCCTTGTTTAATCATCTTTTGAAATTTCTAAGAGAAGAAACTCTACCCCATTGCCTCCTCACTTGCCTAAAACTTGGATTTTTTTCCAAAATCTAAAGCCTTAGCTCATTTCATACCACTATTTCCATTATCACCCTCAACCTCATATCCTTCCAAACTTTAGAAGTTAGAACCCTTCTCTAACCCAGGGTGCTATCGGAAGCTCATTGGCGTCGCTCTCACACAAAGATTCAACCAATGGTGCTACAAGGGCCCGAGAGCTCCGGCTCTCCCCTCTATTCCTCTACCTTCTTTACTTTTCCTCTATCCAAGGATTCAAGCCGTTACACTGTCAAAATTTCGATGTTGACGGAGAGTTTGATAGGATCATAGTGCCTTCGGGCAAGAGGAGGTGTCGCTCTCTTTTTCATCTTATATATATATATATCTATATATATATATATATATATATATATATATATATATATATATATATATATATATATAAATCTTAACATAGACTGGGCAATAGTAGAGACCGCTTACGAGCAGGTCGATCGGGTGCCTGACACCTTCCCGATTGATAACCGAAGCCCCTACCCAAGAGCCTTTGATGTTAACCGATAAATTGGAGTCATATTTTACACTTTAGTGCTAATATATCAATTTTGAGGTATCCCGGGACACAAAGATCTTCGGGTTGCGACTCCATATTTTTTAAGAGAGCGCATCATAGTGTCGAACTCGCGAAAGCCCACGGTTGCACAGATGGTGACTCCACTGGGAATATTACTTTAGAGCTTCTACTTGAAGTTGGCCCCAAAGCTTATTTTTTTATCTTTTTACTAACCTTTTTTGGCTCTTTTTATCTCATTTTGTACTTACTCCTATGATTCCGCATTTTCACTTACCCCTATGATTATGTCTTTACACACCTTAGCCGTTTGGCGGGCCTACTTCGGCATTTACGATTCCGTCATTTATCATCTTAGGCGTTTGGCGGGTTACTTGATAATTTAGCTTTATTTTCCATCATTTGACCACCTTAGCCGTTTGTCGGGTTACTTGGTAGCTTAGCTTCATTTTCTTGTCATTTACCGCCTTAGCCATTTGGCAGGCCTACTTGATGCATTTACGTTTTTCACCTAGTTACTTGACTGGCCTTTTCTTCTTATTTTTGACATATTCCAACAGTGGACACCAGCCCATAAAGGCGGCGTGGGACTCTCACAACCTGTTGTTAGACTTAAAGAAAACTCTCTTAAAATTAAACTTTAAAAGTGAACCAAGAGGGACTTAATTAAATCGTTCTCGCAAGTAGTATCGAAACAGTCATTTATCCCTTAGGTACGGAAAGGAGGGACCCAAAAAGCAAAGAAAAATAGTTCTCAGAAGCATTACTTCCAAAATACCCATTTTTAGCCCAACTCGGGTCTGTTGCAAGAAAAAAATAAATTTTTAAGCCTTGCCAAAAACGCAGAATTTTAGCCTTGCGTCATAGTAAGCACACATAGCCAAAAAGCCAAAAATTTAGCCTTGCGTGCATATTATGCACGCATAGCTTAATTACTGAGCAGCCTGAATTTGGAGCCTTTTGTACGGTTCCCCAAACCCCCCGCTAAGTGGTTTTAAAACTCCCGATAATTCCCACACTTTTGACACCCAAAACGTCATCGCCGATCAAGAGAGGTCGCCCTCTTATTGACTCTTTTGAGGGATCGAGTTATCGTGTAGATTTCCGTGCCTTTCATAGATCAAAATATTTTCTTTGACTCTTCAAAAAGGTTTCGGGATCCCATAATGGGAGGCATTAGGGGTGTGAACGCCACTTGAAAAGAAAGTTCCAACGCCCCGAATAGCACCGTTAAAATCAAAGAGAGGGAGATCCCAAAAAGTTTTTTTCCAAAAAAAAAAAAAAAAATTACCAAAAAATAAAAAATCATCCAAAAAAACCAAAGGAATCAACTTGTGGTGCCGTAGCAATGACATCGCCTCACCCGTCATCATCCCGTAGGGGAAGGAGAAAGAAGTGTTTGGGCCCTACCCAAATAACCCATATCCTACCCGTCAACAAACCATTTTTGATCAGTCGATTCAACCATCTTTGGTCCGGATTCATCCCCACCACATTCTCCATCACATTCTTATGCCGAAGAGATCCCCATTTCCAATCCTTTCACCCAACCACCATTTAATATCATCGGACCATTCGGTACACCCATTTTTCTTTCCACTCAAAATTTACCCCACTTTCCCTCCACATCCACCCAAAATTTACCAATTTCCCCATGCACTTCCACTCAAAAGACACCTAATTTTCCCTACACATATACCCAAGTCCTGCCCCAATTTTCCACATGCATCCAACATACACCCCATTTTTTCTCCACATCCATTCCAAATGAACACTATTTTCCCTCTACATCCAATACAAATACACCACACTTCCCCACATCCACTAATCTCATGGCCATGATGGATGACATGGTTACACAGCTTGGAAAGCCATCCAAAGCCTTCCTCATCCATCCCAAATACCTCCAAATCCATCACAAACCCTCCAAAATCTCCACACCCCATTCTCCCAAAATCCCAATCAACCACCCATAATCCATACCACTTAAGGCACCCAACATCAACCATGGAGCCATCCGAGTGGGTCTCAAAGGCCCAATACCCAACCACAGGCTCATATAGGCCCAAACATGAGGGTCACATTTTCCATCCCTCCATCATTCCCCCAATTCTCAACCTTCACTTACACCCAACAAACACACTCCATTCCACCTCAAATAATAAACCGATCTCATTCACTCCATCAAGCCGACATAAGCCCCATTCATCCACATTCCTCATTACCAACCCAATATGGGAATCCATCCCATGCCATCAACCATCCCCAATTTACCCATTCACTCACTCCCCAACCAAATCCCCAAAATCTCCAAAATATCCTTCACCCACAATGGCCCCAGTCAACACCCGCTCAAAATCCACAATTCAACCATCCCCTTACCCCACAAGCCACTCATCAAAACTTCTCTCACTTATAATGGCCCTATCAGGCACCCACTCAATCCCTCCAAAACCCGACTAATCGCACCCCTCCACCACCTTATATTGATGCTGGTCATCAGTATGAAGAAGAAGAAGCCTAAAACAGTGAGGCCTACATAGGGGCCCTGTCCTGGTTCAATCTCCCACCACCCACTTTTAACAACCAATGGGCACCCAGACATGAATGGGGGCAGCCTAGTGTGGGACCAGTCTCAGTTCTACCTTTCAAGAGAGTCAGAGTTGCTAAAAGAACAAATTGATTATAGACACCCAAATTTAACCCAAGGCCCGATCAACCTATACTTTGAGAGTGGCATGCCCCCAAGCTTCCGAGAGCACTTCTAGAAACCCAGACAGGCCCATAAAACCTTTGTCAATCCATACTAGACCCATATTGGGCCCAACCCGAGCCCATAATCCTTCCCCTCATTTTCAAAAGACCAAAACTCGGACTGTGCGTACACAGCATGTACACATGACCAATTTCTTACAGAATTGGACTATGCGTACATAATATGTATGCACAGGCTATTTCCTGGCAGAAATTGATAGCCCATTTTTGGGCTACAACATTAAACCCCCCTGCTCAGACTCTAAACTTCTCACTTTTAAAGAACATTGTTCCTAAACTATGCATGCATAATATGTATACATAACTTAAAATTTTGTTTTTGCTAAAAGTGGCCAAATTTCACTTTTGGGGTTTGACTTTTTGACCACCCCAAGGTTTGGGGTTAGTTTCTTTAGGATTGTTGTGCCCCTCCTATCTTTAAATTTAACCATTTTGCCCCTTGGAGCACTACCCTATCATCTACCATTAAACCTAAGTTCCCACCTATCCAAGCTTCTAAAAACCTAGGAAACCTTAGATCCTAGATTGCCTAATTGCTAAACCTATTAGCCCCTAAACACCCTCTTAACCCACTCAACTCTATAAATAGGGAGCCCCCCCTCCCACCTTGTTTAAGGGCTTGAAAAAAATTCTAAAAGAGAGAACCCTTTAGAGATTTCTCCCTCCACTTTCATGTTATAATCCATAAAATTTAAGAACTGAGTTTCCTTTTTCAAACTCCATTTTCCATCACCAATCCCTTTGCTTTAGGGAGAGAAAGGCCCTAGCTCACCTCTCTCATCATCCCTCCTCCCAGCCTTAGCTTTGTTAGAACCTTGCCTTAACCCTTTTGCTATCAGAAGCTCATCGGAATCGCACTCACACGAAGGTCCACAATGGTACTACAAGGGCCCGAGAGCTTCGACTTCCCCTCTATTCCTCTACCTTCTTTGCTTTCCTTCTATCCTATAATTTGAGCCGTTACTCTGCCAAAATATCGATGATTGCGAGGGGCTCAAATAGGATCATAGTGCCTTCGGGCAAGGAGGAGTGCTGTTCATTTAAATTTTTTTTTCACTTTGGACATAAGTAGAGACCGCTTACGAGCGGGCCAATAGGGTGCCTAACACCTTCCCGATTGATAGTCGAAACCCCTACATAAGAGTCTTTCATGTAGACCGGTGAATCAAAGTCATATTTTTACACTTTGGTGCGTATAATATCGATTTGGGTACCCCGGGACACCGAAAGATCCGTGTGGTGACTCTAGTTTTAGTACGAGCGCATCGTCACGACGGATTGATAAAATCCATGATTGCACAGAGATAAAATCCAGAAGCAGTTACTGAAGCTAGGTGGAACTGAGATTCATGCCACAAAGTTTTCGGATCAGTGTCTATTTGTCGAGGTGCCTTTTCCAACTAAATTCAAAGTGTCGTGATTTGACAAATACAACGACACTGGCAACCCCATTGCACACCTCAAGTCATTTTGTGGGGACATGTGCCAATATGGAGGATATGAGCGCTTGCTCATTAAAGTTTTTCAAAAGTGTCTTACGGGACCCGTGCTAAGATGGTTCACTTCTCTTGAGTCGTCCATGATAAAAACTTGGAAAGACCTTACTCACCTATTCCAAGAGCAATATGTCTACAACATGGACATTGAGTCGCGCAAATCTAATCTGGCCCGTCAGAGGCAGAAACTCGATGAAACATTCAATGAATATCTCAAAGGTGGAGGGCCCTAGCCACCCAAGTAAGAAACCGTATACCCGACGATGAACAAATCGTAATGATAAAAAAAAATTACTCTTCCAATCATCTAAGAGTTTTTGGTATATCAGCAGCAATCCAATTTTGCTGACCTGGTATGAAACTCCAATCGCTCTGAAGACATAGTGAGAGAGGGGCGATTGAACAAAATTACGGCTAGTGGGGCCAATGGGGTCCGTAAATTTGCCAAAAAGATGTCTAAGAGAAGAGCAGGGGCAGAAGTCCAAGCCTTAATGACCACGCAGCCCAGTACCAGCATGGTACCATTTCAATATAGGGCAGCACTGCAAGCCGCAACACCAACAAATCTAGCTCTGAGATAGGGCAATGGCCCATGGGCATCAATGACCCCCGAACAGAGAAGGGCCCAATATAACCGAGTGTTCACTCCCCTGGGGCAGTCCCTGAATGTCCTCTTACCCTTACTGGTCGAAAAGGGTTCGGTCACCATACTCCATCTGCGACCTCCGCTAAATCCAATCCTGAGGAATTACGATCCAAGCACACATTATAGCTTCCATCAGGAACCAGGGAACCCAACCGATCGCTGCTTTCAATTAAAGCATGCTATCCAATAACTGATAAGGCGGGGAAGCTCATTTCCCTGACAGCTCCCCAACCAAATTTGCACACCAACATTCATCAGGCACCGTTGCCACTGCACTCGCAAGGAGGAATGGGCCCAAGGGCAACCATTAACATGTTGGAGGAAGAAATGTAAAAGGTTGACCCCTCGGAATATATTGGCACGAGGGAAAGCTATGAAATGCTAGGGCAGTGGAACCAAGAAAGTGAAACCATCGGGGTAGTCGAACCTTTAAACTTAGCCAATTATTTTCGAAGACCAACACCCCAAGCAGCACCGCTAGATCTGAGGTTGTATTTTCCCACACCTGCTCCAGTTAATCAGGTCTAACCTAGTTGGGCCTCACCTCTAGTACACCATCCCTTTCCGGCACCAACCCCCATCAATTACATGGTGCTCAGTTTTGCCTCGCCCACAAGATTGGCTCCCGTCAACCACATTTGACCCAATTTTTCCACACCATCATCAACCCATCCACCTTCACCTCCTGCACCAACCCAATACAGCTAGCCCAGTACTGTCGCACAACCACCAATATATTCACCTCCAACACCAACCCAATATAGTTGGCCAAATTTTGCCACATCATCATCAGTCTAGCCACCTCCTGTACTAGTCAACCATAATTACCACCAGTAAAAATTCAGAATTTTCCTCATGCGTACATAATATGTACGCATAAGCTGATATTGTAAAATTCTAGTATTTGGATGTTTTTATCTTTGTCCCTAGATCCCCCGCTTTGTGTTTTTCATACTCTTGATAATTTTTGCACTCCATGACACCAAAAAACCCTCGTCGGTCAAAAGGGGCCACCCTCTTATTGATTCTTTTGAAGGGATTGGGTGGTTATGTGGATTCCCTTGCCTTTACTTAGAACAAAGGGTTTCCTTTTTTTCTTTCAAAGCACATCAGGATCCCACCTTGGGAGGTATTTGGTGTGTGAATGCCACTCGAAAAGGGATTTCTAAGGCCCCGAAAGATCATCATAAGTGTTGGTGTGCACTTTTTTCTGGGTTCCTCTTGGTCCACGAAAAGAGTGGCCTAATTTGGTCCTAGTGGACTCTGGCGAAGGCGAGAAAATAATAAACTAAGAAGTATAAAGTGCAGCAAATAAGAGGTAAATTTTAAGAAGAAAATACCTGAATTGATGTGATCGCCAGCTGCAGATGTTTATTGACACTGCAATACGTCACTGATCACGCGGGGGGAGATATGGGTTGTTATCTTTACTGAATCGTCAGCCGGCCGGCGTCAGCAACTCTAGGTCACTTGGGAGTTTAACTCATATTGTTTTCCTAATCCTACTCTAAGTCTAATTGCTTTAATTTTCCTAGTCTTGCTACGAGTATGACTAATCTGATTTCCTAATTGTACTCTAACTCTAATTAACTTTGGTTTTCTGGTGCTACTGGGAATCAAATTAATTTAGATGTCCTGATTCTATTAAAAGCCTAATTATCTTAAGTATCCTAATCTTATTAGAAGTCTAATTAATATTAGTCTCCTAATTCTACTAGGAATCTAATTAATCTAAGTATCCTAATTCTATTAAAAGTCTAATTAATTTGAATGTTCCAATTCTGCTAGAAATCTAACCCGTATGCTAAGGAGGGTTGGCCCCATTTCCGGGTACCCTCCGTGAGCTCCCTTGGACAAATTGGATGGCTAAGGGTTATTTTAAAAGTAATATAAATTGAAAAGCTGATCTGTAGTTTGAAAATTGATAATTTATGAATCAAAATCATAAATTTTAAGAATTGCAAATTAAAACTAAGTGTTAGAACTAAAATTCTAGAACTTGAACTTAAAGTTAAGAACTAGAACACTGAAAATTCAGAATTAAGAATTAAGAGCTAGCACTTGAGACCTAAAACTAGAGATTAAAAACTGGAATTGGGATTTAAAGGCTAAGATCAAGAACTGGTTCTAGGAATTAAGACCTAGAACCAGAGATAAAAAAAAACTAAGAATTTTAATTTAGAGATTAAGAGTTGAAATCGAAGGTCTAGAAATTAAGAGATTAAGAACTAAAAATTAAAAGTTAGAACTAGAAACTAGTAAGAGCACTAGAATTTAGAACTAGAACTAGAAACTAGAATTGAAATTTACGGACTAAAAACTAAGAACTGGTTCTAGAAACTAAGAACCAGAGATTAAGAACTAGAATTTAAGAACTAAAATTAAAATCTAAGATCTAAGACTAGAAATTATTAAGGACTAAAAGCTAGAACGTAAGAACTAAAACCTAGAACCAGAAAAGGAATTAAGAACTAGAACAAAGAAATTACCTGAAGCTAAGCGCTAAAGAGAATCTCGAAATCCCTAAGCTCGGAAGAAAGGAACTTGAAAATTTGATTGTTGGATGTGTCTTTTTGGTGTGGGGCAGGGGGTCTATTTATAGGTGTGTATGGGTAATTGCGCGCCTTGTGGAAGGTGCGTAATTAGTCAGTCAGATTCAATTACGTGCCCTGCCTGGTGCGCTTAGTTGAGTCATGCGCCCTATCCCGGGCGCTTAATCACTCTGAGTCGGTGACTGACTCAGCAAGTAATCGGCTGACTGGCTCAGCCAGGTGTCCTAGTTCCAGTCTGATTGGAACTAATTACCCACTAAAATTAGGGCTCGTAATCGATTACGCGCGCTGGTTGGAGCACATCATCGGGTCTTAGGTCGGTCCCTGGAAGGAAGGAGTCTAGCCCTACGTGGACTAATTGCACGCTATGGATATGGCGTGTAATTTGATTGCGCACATTGTCCAGGGCGTGCAATTGATTCCCAAGGCGGTCTGCGGGAAGGTAGATCTGGTCCAAAGGAGACAAATTGCGGGCAACATGTGGGGCATGCAATTGAATTGCGTGCATTGTATAGGGCGCGTAATTTGGGACCTTTCTTGAGTTAAGTAGGGTTTGAACCGTAGGGCTATTATTTTAGCCTGTGCTTTGACCATATACTATTATTTCAGTATATGGTCCCCTGTTAAGGGTCGTAAGGTCTTTGGAAAGGGTGAGTCCCCTTTCAAAAGTCATGGGCAAGGTTAAAGGTTGATTGAATAGGTTTGTATAATTCGAGAGGGCAAAATTGGGGTGTCTACAGATGCCCCTCTTCGACGCATTCTTGCGGAGTAAAGACACATTGAAGAGGTAGACACCCCTCTTCTGATGGTACCTTCTCTTTTTTTCTGAGAAATCACAAGTGTGAACTAGGGATGTAGACGTGAAATGTTTGGCTTTCTTATCTATTAGAGAAAGCAAAGATGGAACATTTGGGGGCCCAGTGGTAGCTGTTGAAAGGCGTATCCACAACCGCGGGTGCAAGTGGGATCCCGTCGCATGTCGTGACCTGCTGCAAGTGGCAATCAAACGGGGGAAATCAGCATATCCTAATCATGGGTGCAAGGAGCATCTCGCTGGATATTATGACTTGCTGCAAGTGATAGTCAAACCGAGAGAACCGTTATATCTTGATCTATGGGTGTAAGGGGCATCCCGCCGCATATCGCGACCTGCTGTAAGGGGTAGTCAAACATAAGGAAAATGATGCAATCAAGGTATCGGGGGGCATCATACGAATGTCCAGAGACAAGGTCAAGTGACCAGATAATAAGATATAATATCATGTGATGGCGAAGGCTTTCGAAAGTCATGTTAGACCGAGAGCGTCATTGCTCACACCAATGGCGCGTCAGGAGTCCCTTTCCAGTGGACATTTAAGATTTCTCAAAGTTGTGTATACTTAGTATTCGGTTTCCCAGGGGAGAGAATGAATTGGAGTGGTGAGAAGTGAGTTTTGATAAATAGATGTTTTTTTTTTTTGAAAATTTGAGGGTTTTTAACTTAAGATCAATTCTATTATAAAATGGCAAAAAATGTGGCTTCTGAGACATCGTTGAGGAAATCCACCGGAGCGGGATTTGTGGACTCGACCATTGATGTGGTTGTCAAGAGGACACTTGGTATGCCGAATACTCTGTCTAATCTTCTTGAGAATACTGATGATTGTCTCTTATGTGAGGACTACAATGATTCACGAGTTGAGAGAGATGGGTTTTGAAATCATTTGACTTAATATTAGCTAACTATATTTTATGAGAAATATCGAGTATAAGAAGGGGTGTTTTACTTGGTTTATTATCGGTGGGAGGCTTTTGCATGTGATGGGACTTGGCCGGCTGTTGTGGTGGTGTAGAGATGGGACATCGGAGGGGTTCCTCTCCTCTTCATTTCTGCTGTAGTGGTGCCTGATGCTCACTGGTGTGACGGGACGTCCGGATCACTTAATGAAATATTCGCGATGGGACTTGATATTTGATAGGTGCAATGGGACGTCGGAGGGGTTCATCTCCTCTTCTGTTGGCGAGCGTATGTTAAGATGTGGTGGGGTTCGGTGATTGTTGCATGATAGGGCATTCAGGAGTCGTTGCAATGGGGCGTGATGATTGTTGGGGTAAGATGTTTGGAGGGAGGTTTGACACTTTGTGATGGGACTTGGTTGAGCCTCTTCCTTCTAGATTTGCGCTGTGGGGGGTTATGATGGAATTTCGGGGAAGTGTAATCGGTGATGGGACATTGGGGGTTTTCCCCTTCGAGCTGTGTGTCGTGAAAGTCAAGTGGTGGGACAACTATGTTTGTTTCTTTCTTTGGTAAATCTTGGGCTGTATGGCGAGATCAAGTTGTAGTTGTGTTGCGAAGGGGCATGTTTATGAGTGTGCGATAGGGTGTCGGTTTGATGACCCCTTGGTTGTTTTGGTGTCGTGACAGGATAATGATGGTGTCTTGGGGTTGCGACGGGACTTGCCACTTTGGCCTTGGTGATGTGGTGGGGTTTTAGTGTCACAATGGGGCGTGAGGGTGTGGTTGATTTAGGCTAATGAACTTAGGTGTTGGGATAACGTTAGGTATATGTGTTCTGTCGCGATGGGACATGTTATCATGGGGTGTCAGCGGTTCTCTCTCTCTAGTCGGCAAGTGAGGTTACGCGACGGAATAAGGGAGAGTGATTCTGATCGTGATGGGATGAGTAGGGTGATTGGCTACTTTATTGTTGTTAATTTTTGCTTTGTGTTGCGATGGGATTTTGTATTTTTATTATTATTTGGGTTCTAGGGCATTGGGAGGTGTTCAAAATTTTTGGATTGTGTTGTCGCGATGGGAGTTGTGAGCAAGAATTTTATTTTATATTTTGTTTAATTTTGTTGGCTTTGTTTTGTACAGCGGAGGGAGTGGCGAGTGTGGTTTGGTTGCGATGGGAGTGTAAGGGTAGTGTATTTGTGAACATGTGATGGGATTTTGGGAAGTAACTTTGATTGTAGTGGAGCCATTAATTCGCAGTAGGTCTTCATGGGGTGACTGGGCCGTGATGCGATTATAGGAGGGTGTAGTGTTTCCCTTTTGTATTTCGTATGATTTTATTTATTTGACTTTGTTTGCTTTGATTTGATTTTTTTTTTGCTGGATTTTATCAGGATTTTAGTGAGATTTGGGATTTGGGATTTGAAATTTTTAAACTTTTATTGGAACTTCATCTGAATTTTTGTTGGGGTTTTATTTGGATTTTGTGATTTTATTGGAATTTATTTGGATTTTATTGGGGTCTTTGTGATTTTATTGGAATTTATTTGGATTTTATTAGGGTCTTATTGAAATTTTGTGATTTTATTAGAATTTATTTGGATTTTATTGGGGTCTTATTGAAATTTTATGATTTTATTGGAATTTATTTAGATTTTATTGGGGTCTTATTGAAAATTTGTGTTTTTATTTGGATTTTATTGGGGTTTTTAACTTTTTTTCTTTTAATTTTAGTAGTCCATATGTGTTTGCATTCTAGTTGTTTAAGGTATGAATTTTTTTTGTTTTGGTCTTATGTTTAGTTTGAAGGAACACTTGTCAAAGGTGTGTGAATTTAATTTCTAGAGTTTAGAAGAGTTTTAGATGTTTTAATCCTATTGGTTATTCTAGCTTGTGGTGTATTTGTGTTTATTTAAAGGCAAGTGTTGTGTGTCTATTGCTTAATTTGGGTTTGTCATGGATTTGTTTCTTTTGGGAGGCATGTGTTTGGTTTGGATTTAATTAGATGGAGAGTGCTTAGAAATGTTGCACTTGTCACATTGTGATGAGGGGGGCTTTGCCTATAAATATGTATTTAGGGGCTTGGGTTTAATTTTGAATTTTACCTTGGGTTTATTGTAATTATTGGTTTAGGTTTGTAATAATTTCTTTGAATTTTAAAATTTTGGTATATTTTAATGTCTTTTCTCCCTTCTTATTTTGTTTCTCTGGTGTTAAATTCAAAAGTGGTTTCGTGAATTTTACTGGGAATGAGCGGTATTGGGAATGTGGAGTGGTTCTAGGGTCAATGATGTCAATCAGACCCGAAGTGCCACCCTATTGGGGGAAGAGATGGAAGAGTTAAAGGTGGCTAAAAGGAAAGCAAGGGAAATAGTTGCACAAAAATTCACATGATCGGTGCCAGTTGCTCCTTGGTAGGCTCTGTAGGTTATCCTTTAGTCAGTCCTCCCAAGGGGGTTTCCAAGATCGGCCTTCCATAGGTGTGTCCCACAGATCCTGGGTGGCTTTTTGTGAGCCACTCTTTCTTTTCTGCCAACTCGGGGCTCGCCGATGCTAAGGTTTGGTCGTGTAACTTGAAAGATTGCATCATAAGTAGCATCTCAGGGGGAAAAGGAAGCGAAGATGAGATTTTCGTTAGAATTTGTTCAGTGTGTGCTTCCTCTCCGGGCTTTTCCATAATTTCTCCATTTTTGTATTATTATTTTGGGTATTTAAGATTCCTATTTCGGGGCTGTAATTTTTGTATGTTCAAAGGGTATCCCTGTTGTAATAATTTTTTTTATCCTGTTTTTGTGAATTTTTATTTATTTATGGTTATCTGAAATTTTGGTTAATTTTAGTTTAGTTAATTTAGTTTGGTCTGCTTTATTTATTTGAGTACATCTTTGATCTGGTCTGATTTAATCATTGATGGTTAAGTCTGGGATGCTTGAGCGTGTTTTTGATTTAGTTTGGTTTGAGTTTTAACGGTTTCTAGTGTGTTTAGTGGTCATTTTGGAGCATGCGCGCGCGCATGGATGAAGGTTTTGATTTTCAGGGCGTAGTGGCCTAAGTCAGAGTGCGGTGTGCATTTTGTGTAGTTCAGTATGAGTGCCTAAGTCTGTAGCTTCATTTCTAGTTGCTGCAGTTGGGCATATATTTTTGTGTCAGGCTTGGAAATTATGCGCTTGGTTCAGGGCGCATAATTCAATTGCGCGCCTAGTTGGGTGCGCGTGTTTGGAAGTTCAGGGGGCTCAATTTTGTGTCCTAATGTGTGCGCGTAATCAATTACGCGCCCTAATGAGCGCGCACAATTTGAGCGTCACTCAGTCACTATGCGGGTGACCTTTCAAATTGCACACCTAATGGAGGACAAGGAATCGAGTTTGGGAGAACGATGGTTGAATTATGCGTTCTAGGAGAAGCGGGTGATTCAAATTATGTGCGTATGCCTGGGCGCGGGATTCAATTGTGTGTCTCTAATAGGGCGCACGATTGACCGGCATTCCATATAAGCTAAAAAACTGTCATTTTCTCCCACACTTTCTGATTTCTTCTTGATTCTCTGCTTCCTTGGTTCCTTGCGTTCTAATTTTCGTGTTCCTGCGATACCTCACAATCCGTCCGTCCATTTCGAGTGCCGTTTGTTGCATTTTCTTTAGTCTTTCGAGCTCTTCATTCGAAGATGGAGTCCGAGAGTAGCGATCACCTTTACGTGATAGCTTCAAAGGTGGAGAGGATGATTGTGGGGGAGGGAGGTGAGACCTCTGAGGTTCGCACCGGCACTGATGCCGTAGTCGAGAGTGCTGCTGAGGTGGTTGTTGGGAAGGATGCACCTGAGGGCAGTGATGAGGGCGATGAAGATGACGCTGCTCCACATCGGGCTTCGCCTCCGATGCGCATTCCATTGGAGGAGTTCTTCGCCAAGGACCAGGTCGGTACCCGTGAGCAAGAGTTCTTTTTATTACTTTCTACGCATTTAGGTTATAACATAGATTCCTTAGGATCTAGAAACCCCTTTTAATTTATGTCAAACTGCATTTGTTCTGGATGTGTGCGCATTCATCCATCATACTTATATCTAGCTCTAGATCACGTTTACTTACTGTCTTGTGTTACCTTCATCATGTTTTGTGTGCTTGTAGTGGATTCTTGTCGTGATCATTATTCACTAGTTATTATGTATATATATTATGTTAAATTCAAGTCTTAACCTATTGCAAGCGCACAATGAAAATTATAGTACTAGCATAAGATCATTCCCACGAGAAAGTTTGTTTATCTAGTTATTTCTGATTTATATCTTCTAATTAAATCCTTATTTAAAAAACTTATATTTATCTTTAAGATCTAATCTACTGGAGAAATATGAATAAAAGAATGATTTCTTAATCTAAAGTGCATAAAATAAATCCTAATCTTCCTTCTGATTAAGGTCATCAATCTTAATCTTCAACTATCAGATATTTATGAAAATAAATAATACCGTTACATCATATCTCTAGTTTCCTAGCATTGGTCGTCAGTTAAGTCTAAGATCCTATCAATACAAATTTAATCTAATCAACAACTTCCTAAAATCTGGGCGTCAATCAAACTTTAGAAAACTGAAGATGAAAAGTAAAAATTGTTATACTAATCTGCATATTCTAACCTGAGTCGTCAATTTAAATTAAAACTTGGAAATGTTTACAAAGCAGGAAATAAAATAAAATAAAATCTATCTAGAAAGCAAAGTAAAATATATCCTTCACCCCTCAGCCGCAGTCGTCAATTGCTCCTGAGAAACTACAGATCTATCTACACTAATCTTCAGCACTCAATTGCAGTTGTCAACTGCTGTTGAGAAACCTCTAATATCTAATCTACTCTAATAATTTTGCACTATTGATCAGAAGAAAATCCAACCGTAGGTGTCAATTGATGTGGAAATTCTTTGATGCTTATTTCTATGTCGAGCTCTCTTATTTACAGATCATAAGGAGTCGGTTTACAAAGATCTAATTCTAATAAAAGAAACTACTAAAGATAAAAGTATCCTAATATAACTCTGTAGACACCCAAATTTGGCCCAAGACCCGATCGAAACAACTTTTAAGAGAGGTGCAATTCTGAGCTTTTGATGGTATGAATGGAACCCTTAGGAATCACCCCAAACCCTTAAGAATCACCCTAGACCCCTTAGGAACCTACCCTGAACCTTAAGAAACCAATCCCAACCCTTAGAACCCATTCCGAACCCTAAACCTAACCTTTTCGGGCAATGGATGAAGAGTGGTGCACCAGGACTAGCTGAGGTCTTTTACTGATATCAAATCATATGCCATTGGAAAGAGGACTTCTCCAGCTTTCCAACGAGCCAAGAATAACCCCAATCGAAGTTGTACATAAAAGGTTATGGCCATTTGAAAATTGGGCAGAATTTCGGGATTTTTGCCGGCGCAACTATTCCCCCTAGATTTGCCTGGCGCAACTAATAGTTGCGCCAGGTATTTTTCCTCTAGAAATGGCCTAGCGCAACTAATAGTTGTGCCAGGCATAAATGGGTCCCCCAACCCCTCGCGAGGCTAACTTCCAGGGAACTGTGCAGCACTATTTTACTGTACATTTGCCTAGCGCACTATTAGTTGCGCCAAGCATATGAACAGTAACTGTTCAGTTTTGCCCCGAAATTCGTGCTGGGGGTTTGACTTGTTGACCACCTCAACCTTTGGGGTGTGTTTTGATAGTCCTGTTGCACCCATTCCTCACCTATTGGCAACTCCTTAAGTGGCTTAAGGCCTCACCCCATCATCCACCATTGGAGGACCTTCCCACACCTTTCAAGGCCCCAAAAACCCTAGGAATCCTTAGATGCAAGATTACCTAATTAATAAACCCAATTAGCATCTAAGTGGCCCCCTAACCCACCCATTTCCTATAAATAGAGCCCCCCACCCCTTGGTTTAAGGGTTGAGAATTTTGCTTAAGAGAGAAAGAGCTTAAAAGTGAGAAGTTCTTCCTCCCTTTGGTGCACTATTTTCACCTAAAATTCTAGAATTCTAAAACCCCTTCCAAGCTTGTTCTTACATAAAAAACCCATAGCCTAGGTGTGTGTGATCCCCTAGCCTCCCTTCTCCTTCCCTTAGCTTCAAGCCTTATTGGTTAGAACCCATTTCTCTACCATTCAAGCCTTCAAAAGCTCATCAAAAGCAAGCCAAGCAAGGCTCCTCTAAGGTGCTACAAGGGCTCGAGGGCTCCGGCTCTCCCCTTTCTTCTCCTATCTCTTTCTAGCTCCCTCCATCTTCTCATTTGTGCCGTTACGCCGCCGAATTTTTGATAGGAACGGAGGGACACAAATAGGATTGGAGGCCCATTTGGGGCAAGAGGGAACCATTTTCTTGTCTTTTACATCATTTAATTTTTGGCCATTAGTAGAGACCGCGTTAAGCAGGTTGATCGGGTGCCTAACACCTTTCCGATCGATAACCGAAGCCCCTACCCAAGAGCCTTTGGTGTGGACCGGATTCAGAGTCATATTTTTAGCACTTCGGTGCTCATAAAAATGAACTAGGTATCCCGGGACACCGAAAGCTCCGGGTGGCGACTCTATATTTTCATTAGAGAGCGCGTCGTTGCAACGGGATCGTCACGGATCCCACGGTTGCACAAACTCTAATTCTTAATTTTAATCTCCTTTGTTTTTTTAGTTGATGCGCTTCTAGAAGGTTCTTTAGTCTTCAGTAGCAGAGTCCTTCGGAGTTTATTTTCATCAATCTTCTCAGATCTGTGATTCACCAAACTTCTAATTTAATACATGTCAGTGATAATCTTCACTCATGTGATCAACAACAAGAGATATAGCAGCAGGAAAGCTTCTATTATCGCAATCGTAGATAACGATTTTCCACTCTTTCTTCGTTTGTCTAGAAATCGTCAATTACGATTGTCTATTTCTATTCTAGCTTTTTTGGAAAATCGTAAATCACGATTTTCTACTTTTTGTGGCTTTCTTACTTAGACAATTTTTTTGTTTTGAACGATTGCTTTTCTTTTATCTTTTGTCGCTTTCTGAAGTATCGTAAATTATGATTTCTTACCTTTCAGTTGTCGGCGAATTGTCATTAACGCTCAATCATCTTTTTACTACTTTTTGAGTTCATTTTGATAAATATTAATACTTAGGCTCTCTTTTACTATTTATCTTTAATATCTGCACATCAGTAACTCAATAGTAGCAAACTAACGCCTAACATCACTAAGTTAAGGGTGATAAAATGGTAAATTATGTGACTGATCACACTCCCAAACTTAAGTTTTGCTAGTCCTTAGCAAATAAGGAAACTTAAAATATCTAAAACTATGAATTTAAATGTCACTTTTGTAGGGAGCACGATTGCATTTAGCAGATGCAACAAGCCTTTAAACCCCTAGGTGATCCCTAGTGGAGGAGTTGTAGTCTCCTGAAGGTTTTCAGTGAAGTTACCTACAAACTTCAAATATTTTTGAGTTTTTTCAAAATATTTTTCAAAACTAAAAATTTAAAATATAGATTATTATATACTAATTACTCAGTCAATCATTAGATGTTTATTATTTTTTTAAAATTTTCAAATCTTTTTATCCTTAGCTTTCCATCATCGAAATTATCCTCTATCAGAACTCAATAAGTTTAATTCGGTATAGTATGGAGCGTGTTGATATTAGTGAAAAGTTTATTTATCATAGATTTTTCTAAACTGCAGTTTTTAGAATATATTTTCATCCAAACTCACTTATTGGCATACTCTAAAAATTAATCAAACTTTTTGGTTCTCACAATATTGTAGAAGTATATGCAAATTTCATCAAACAATTACTAAGAAGATAAATCTCATGGAAAGGATAATCAATTCTGTTCATATAAGTTCTTTATTTATTCATAATATCTATTTCATATATCTCTACTAGACTCATATTTTTGCAAATCATAAATCACAAAGGTCTTTCCTTCGGCTTGTAATGGGTCTTTGGGTTTTCAGAAGGTTTCAAAGAAAAAGGTACAGAGGATTCAAAATTATTTATGAGAATTTAGCTCTTCCTTCTCTTCTTCTATATTTTTTAGCTTTAGTAAGTATCCTTATTTTGGATAACTTCTTCCCATTTCTTTTATAGTGTAAGTCCCATTTTCTTTTTTTCAAGTTGGAAGATTTTTGCTTCTCTTTTTTCATGGAATCGTCTTTTACGATTTCCTCTATTTCTTCTTTTTTTTTTCCCATATTCTCATACAATTGTATTTCTTTTCCAGTTGTACCCTTTTCAGCAGATCCTTTATCTATTAAGTATATACTCCTTTCACTCTCTCTTTCCCCCTTTTATATTCTAATCTCTCAGAAATTGTAAAGGTCAAGGATAGAAAGTTTTGGGCAGTTCATATGGTTAAAGGTTTATAAAATTTTTGTACAAAGAAATTTAGTTTTTAGGCTTCTAATATGGGTTCAAAGGATAAAATGTGTTAAATTTTTTGGCTTTTTGGCTCTGATTTTAACAAAAGATGGCCTTTGGTCATTTTCACGATTTACTAATATGGATGTCTTATTGCTTTGATATATTTAGTAGACAGTTCTAAATAAATAAATTATCATATTTAAAGAATATCATGATTCTAAGTTCAACATTCTGAGATTCCAAATAGTAGAGAAGTTCAAGGAAATTTAGCATGAATAAAAACAGTCTCTCTTTCTCAGAATAAAAGAGGAAATAGGCTCTATAGCTCACTGGTTATATAAGTTTGAAACTATAATCTAAAATATTTGCAGCTTAGATCAATCATATAATTTCAAACATTCATCTGATACAGTGTTCTAGAGATGCTTTACTTTGAATTGTAACTATTTTAATTTTAATTTTTTGAACTACTACTATGATGGATTGCTAAGAATTTCGAATTTTCATTTTTTTCTGTCATAATTCTCATATAATGATTAACTTTCTTAATTTTTTTGAAAAATCTTAAAATAAAAAAATAACTTTAACGATGAAAAAAACTATACTATTTTCAAAATTGATATGTATCCCCCCTAAACTTAAATAGGAGAATGTCCTTATTGTGTAAAACAGGGGACCCACAGGAAAACTATTACCTTATTGGTGCTTTATTAAGTTACTGGGTTTATAATCTGCAAAAAAATAAAAAATCTTCCCCCCAAACATGGGAGAAAAATATTTCAATTTTATCGAATTAAAAAGTTAGATGTTAGTAGCACTATATAAAAATTAAAAATAGCAAATAAAAAGAAATAAACTTTTCATATATATATGAACTAAGTACAGAAACATGGAAAGAAAACTAATTACATTGAAAGAAATAGCTAGGAAAAATCTAGACACACACTAAACTAAGACACTGGCAGCAATGTCCGAGATAAGGATTCTTTAATAAAATCGGTCCTCGGCTTCTAATTACCTTAAATCAGAGTCTCTCATCCCTTCCCACCAAAGGCATATCCATGCCTTTGCAGGGTCGCCTCCCCAAAAAGGTGCAAAATACTTCCCTCTGTACCCTTGTTTATCTTACATTCCCAAAAAGGAGCATCTCGCATCCCTTCTGATTCATGAACTGCACCCTCAATGTAGTTTAGTGAAGAATTTGAGGAGATGGAAGTTGACACATCTTCATCCCTCTACAACGGGAAAGGGATACCTCTCATTCCTTCTGCAAAAGAAATACAATCCCATTGTGGAAGTCCTATGAAGAGTGGAAAGTGAACACCTCTTTAATTCATCTTTTGCTTATACTGCTCTCTTACAGAAACTATGTCAAGGGAATGTAGTGCAAGCGAAGGGAGAAGATAAACAATGGAGAAGGGTGGCGAGGGATGGCTCAACCCACCACCATCATATAGGAGTTTGCATTTGGGGTGGGTTGTGATGGTGTAAAGGTTAGGAAGTGGGGGAAAGGATTCTTGGTATATGGTTTAAGATTTGGGTTAGGTTTAGGGTCAAGGGTAGTTTTGGTGATCGATTCAACATCTATTGTATCAAGTTGTTTACTGAAATCGTTCTGGTTATGCTCTTCTGTCAAGGGGTTTTAGGTATGAAAGGTGGAAGACGAAAGAGATGAGATGGTTTATGGATGGGTATGGATTTATAGGAAAAAGGCTTGGTTTTGAACCATCACTTTGATTTAAATGCTTATGTTTAGGTTCTTAGGCTAGGGTAGTTGGGAAGTGGTAGTCTTGAATGCTAAGTTTGTTTGTTTCCTTTATGACTTTAAATGGGTTCGAATTCCAATATAACTAATAAGACAGACCACTGGAATCGCCTGTTCCCTAGAATTATTGTTTACAATGCTAGTTATCAATGAACTGTGAAAAGACTCTTCACCTATTGAATCGTATTCACTATGATTCAACATGGCTGCTTGTAAATCCATACGTTTAAACATGACTGTCGAGAGATATCCATACGATTGGATGTATTTTACACATTATAAATCGTATGAGATTCTCGAAAATAATGAAAAATAATACAGATAATAATGATATACATATGTTATAAGATTTTTCTACGGGTGAGTCTGTAGCTCGACAATTTTAAGAGGGAATTAATTAAAAATAGAGGGAGTTGATGTGCCTCCCATAAATATGCGTCCTCTAGATATACCAACTTCATGTAATGGTATTGTGTTACTTTCTCTATTGAAAGGCAATAGTTACTCAAACTGAGTTTCCAATCTTTCGACAGATTACCCAAGGTGATTAAGTAATTGTGTCTGGACATGACTCTGTTGTATCCAGCTGTAAGCTATTTGCACCAGAGTATCCTTTGTAGTAGCATGGTAATGGGCCTCTGTGTGGTAAGAAGGAATAGAAGGAAGTCGGGAGATTGATTGAGTTGGGCCATGGTTAAGACCACAGGCTTCTCCTTGTTGAGATGTTGGGTACGATTTTATACCCACCAGAGTTTGAATTTGTCTTCCATAGCCTTAGTCGTGGAAAACATCTCATCATTGACTTTAATTTGTAAAGTCTTCCTTGCTTAGGAAGCGTACTTGTTGAAGTCTCCGAATCAATCTCACCCGGTGCGTGGCATTGCACCGGTTTCTCGCTAAGGGTCTCAAAGAGTTTCCAACCTTCACCTGCTGTTAAATTATGAAACAGACCACCACTGGCCACATCGATCGTATGCCGGGTTGCATCTCGAAGGCCTTCATAGAGAATGAACACTAGTTGCCAATGCACAAATCTATGGTGAGGCCACTTGTCTAGAAGATCCTTAAAATGATTCCAACATTCTCGAAGGGATTCCTTAGGAAACTATAGAAACGTCTCGATAAGTTGCTGAATTTTATTTGTTTTGCTAATTGAAAAAAATTTCATCAGAAACATGCGTTCCAATTCTTCCCAATTGGCTATCAAATTATGGGGCAAGGAGTTTATCTACTGCTTTGCTTCATCGCTAAGGGAATATGCGAACAGTCTTAATCGAGTGGACTCTTCTGTTATGTTCTTAATTCGAATGATAGTACAGGCCTTCACGAACTTGTTTAGATGAAAATAGGGGTCCTCATCCATCATCCCATGAAAAGTCGGAAGTAATTGAAGTGTGTTGGGTGTAATTTCAAAGGTCTTATAACAGGGAATCGGGGTTTGAATACATGGGGGTAGTGTAAGAGTTGTCAATGCATAATATTTTCCCATGGTCTTAGTTATATTTTGACCATTGCCCGTCATAATGAGTTGTCTTAATAACAGGACAGTTTGGTTAGAACAGTTATTGTGTTTCTTTTTATTTCAATATTTTCTAAGTTTTATTTTAGCAAGCAGGGAGAGAAACAAATATGAGCTTCTAAATTTCGTGGCCGACAGAAGTTG
Source organism: Chloranthus sessilifolius (assembly GCA_021018995.1). Classification (NCBI taxonomy): domain Eukaryota; kingdom Viridiplantae; phylum Streptophyta; class Magnoliopsida; order Chloranthales; family Chloranthaceae; genus Chloranthus; species Chloranthus sessilifolius. The sequence goes on along the minus strand of CM037585.1, from coordinate 111,189,783 downwards.
GAAACTTTTAATTCATTGCTCCGAATAAACCTGCAAAAGATTAAGAAGAGAAAAAATATAAAGAAATATAAAAAGAGAAAGATAAATATTGGTTTCTAAAAGAATAAAAATAGTAGATAAAAATAGAAATAAGATAAATTCTGCTTTCCCGACAACGACGCCAAAAACTTGATCGCTGATTATTATGTATATATATTATGTTAAATTAAGTCTTAATATATTGCAAGTGCACAATGGAAATTATAGTACTAGCATAGGATCGTTCCCATGAGGAAGTTTATTTATTTAGTTATTTTTGATTTATAACTTCTAATTAAATCCTTATTTTAAAAACTTCTACTTATCTTTAAGATCTAATCTACTGGAGACATATGAATAAAAGAATAGTTTCTTAATCTAAAGTGGATAAAATAAATCCTAATCCTCCTTATTAAGGCCGTCAATCTTAATCTTCAGCTATCGGATATTTATGAAAATAAATAGTACCGTTATACCATATCTCTAGTTTCCTACCATTGGTCGTCAATCAAGTCTAAGATCCTATCAATACAGATTTAATCTAATGAACAACTTCCTAAAATCTGGGCGTCAATCAAACTTTAGAAAATTGAAGATGGAAAAGTAAAACCCGTTACACTAATCTGCAAATTCTAACCTGAGTCGTCAATTCAAATTAATATTTAGAGATGTTTACAAAGCAAGAAATAAAAGAAAATAAAATCTATCTAAAAAGCAAAGTAAACTATATCCTTCACCCGTCGGCCGCAGTCGTCAATTGCTCATAAGAAACTACAGATATCTACACTAATCTTTAGCACTCAATTGCAGTCATCAATTGCTCTTGAGAAACCTCTGATATCTAATCTACTCCAACTATTTTACACTACTGATCAGAAGAAAATCAAACCTTAGGCGTCAATTGATGCTGAAGTTCTTCGATGCTTATTCCTATGCTGAGCTCTCTTATTTATAGATCATAAGGAGTCGGTGTACAAAGATCTAATTCTAATAAAAGAAGCTACTAAAGATAAAAGTATCCTAATATAACCCTAATTCCTAATTTTATTCTTCCTTGCTTTCTTTAGTTGATGTGCTTCTAGAAGGTTCTTTAGTCTTCAGCAGCAGAGTCTTTTGGAGTTAATCTTCATCAATCTTCTCAGATCTGTGGTCCACCAAACTTCTAATTTCAAAGATCTTCTAATTTAATACATGGCGGTGATAATCTTCACTCACGTGATCAGCAACAATAGATATAGCAGCAAGAAAGCTTTTATTATCACAATCGTAGATAATGATTTTTCACTTTTTCTTCTTTTGTCTAGAATTCGTCAATCACGATTGTCTATTTCTATTCTCACTTCTTTGGAAAATCATAAATCACGATTTTCTTCTTTTTATGGCTTTCTGACTTGGACAATTTTTTATTTTGAACGATTGCTTTTCTTTTATCTTTTGTTGCTTTCTGAAGAGTCGTCTTTTGAAGAATCGTAAATTACGATTTCTTAGCTTTCAGCTATTGGCAAATCATCTTTAATGCTCAATCATCTTTTTACTGTATTTTGAGTTTATTTTGGCAAAGATTAACACTTAGGCTCTCTTTTACTCTTTATCTTTAATATCTATACACCAGTAACTCATTAGTAGCAACCTAAATCCTAGTATCACTAAGTTAAGGGTGATAAAATGGTAAATTATGTGACTGATCAATCATCATGTATTGTTGTATTGTTATTAGGATTAGGCCTAACTATTATAGTTGTCATTAGTTTTTCTCATAGTTGTAGGTTGTAATTTTTGTTATTCTTTTCATTTCATCGCTCTTCAGGAGCCTCCCTTGTTGGCCATCAGCAGTGCGTTGTCGGAGTCCCATGCGTGGTACCGTGCCCTGCCTGAGTTTCAGTGGGCGCGATTGGTGGCCTTCAGCTTCAGGCTGTTCTTGGAGTTAGAGCCCTTCCCGATTGATCGGGGTCTAATCGGGGCCATCCTAAAGAGGTGAAAGGAGGAGCAACAGGCACTGCTCTTCCCAGTATGGATGATACTGTTGACCCTAGAGGAGTGGGTTCACATTACTAGGCTCAGATTCTAGGGGGAGCCAGTGACCGGGCAGATGGAGGGGGACTATCTGGCAGTATGCAAGGAGATACTCAGGGATATTAGCACAACAGATCTGGACCAGGGGTGGTCCAGGTCACCTGGTTCTTTGACACCTTCGCCAGTTGTTCCTTCGAGATGTCATTCAGAGAAGAGGATGATATTCTAGGCATGATGCGCGGCGATGGCACTCTGGGACCCTGTGATGGAGCAAGGAGTGGCAGCAGTTCGAGTGCTCCAAGCATTCCTGATGCATTTCCTTGGTGCATTACTATTTTCATCTTTGACCCGGGGTTGTGTGATGGGTCTATTCTTGACACTCCTCGGGGACTTGGACCGGGTGCCCACCTATGCCTGGGGTGCGGTGGTGATGGCACATCTCTATCAGTAGTTGTATTGTAGAGGGAGGGCCGTCACGACGATCTGAGGGCTTCCCTTCAGGTGAGTTTTGGTCATTTGTGTTGGTGTTGTAATGTCTTAGTCGTCTTGTCTTTCATCCTAGTGACTGTTCTTATGTTTCTCCAGTTTTGGGCGTATCACGACTTTACCTTTCTACGCCCATGGGTCCTGGCGGAGATCACTTTCACGTTCCCGCAGATGCATGTGTGGAGGAGGGCATTAGGGTGTCGTTACCAGTCTTCGAACCTGTAGACCGAGCGAGGCCTTTTTGAGAACATGCACGCAAGGTAGGTACGTGTCGTTTATGTTGTTAAAGTGTTTAGGTTGTAGGTTTTAGATTTTACTGATGGGTTCATTCTTTATGGTAGGTCATTTGGAGGCCCTATGCGATCCGAGAGGGCGCCGAGCAGTCAGTGATTCAGTCTGGCCGACCTTTCTTCGATGTGGACATCTGGGTCCACTGCTTCGAGAAGGAGGAGCACATCCATCTATCTCGGGTAGCCAAGTAGCTGGGGCACCCTCAAGGAGTCCCATAGGAGATTTTCCACTGGGTGGTGAAGAGTATGTCCCCTTGGTAGGGACTTTGCATCACGGATGAGGGTTCAGCTTGACGACTTTAGAGCTGGGGGGACCAGGGTGACAGGGGCACGCGATGAGGTGAACGCTTGAGAGTTTATGAGGTGGTTTTGAGAGCTTGGCGGTGGCTAACTCTTCACACACCCTTTTCACGAGAGTGGCTCTTTCACAATTGGCGGTCCTGAGTTAGCCTCGGCATTGAGGGAGAGGCTGGCCGCGTTGGACCAGAGCAATCTTGATTTCGGGGTCCGAGGAGCGATGGACACCCTTCACAGGGCGATGGAGTAGATGGGCTATGCTCCTCGGCTCGATGAGGAGATGTTACGCTCTCTGACAAACTCCATCTTCCAAGATAGGGCTGTGGAGGATGAGTTGAGGGCCCAACTGGCTGAGACTCGGCAATTTCTGGTGAGTTGATCTATTTATTTTAATTATTGGTCTACTTATTTTGTTTCCAGTCAATCTAACATGGTTGTTCTATTTTGTTCCCTTATTTATCAGACCGAGAGGGAAAGTGAGGTCACCAGTATGGCAAGCATGATCGAGCTGCTCTGAGGTCAGCAACAGGCTGGTTGAGAGGTGGAGGGTAACCTGCATTCAGAGATTAACCGACTGGTAAGTGTTTTGCATTTGGTCCTAGTGTTATGCCTTGACATTATTTCTGATGTATTTGTTAGGCATCTTGTTTGCAGAGGGCAAAGTTATCTGTTGTTGGTAGGTTTGCTCTGACATTTTATCCGTCTTCTGCTGCCTCGTCTAGTCGAGAGGATCCAGTGATAGCCCAACTTTGGGCTGAGCTAGAGCACTAGGTGAGTTTCTTTTATTTTATTAGTTTCATTTCATCTTGCCTGATGGTATACTAATATTGTGTGGTATTTCAACGTCAGGTTGTTGAGGACTTCCAAATGAGGGAGGCGGCAACTGCATCTTTACACCCGGAGAGTCAGGTATAATATGTTTTAATTCATGTGTTTATTGTTTTACTTTGTTTAACTAGTTTTATCTAACTTGTTTCGCGTTCGGTTTATTTTTCTCTTGTGCAGGTCATCCCTGACTTCGCTCTCGAGGCTCCTCCTCTGGAGTCTACTCCTATTCCTACTCAGGTATATTTAGTTAGTGTAATTTTTATTTTTGATTTCCTGGTAGTAGTATTATCTGATGTGCTTATTTGTATTGCAGCCATCTACATCCGAGATTCTCCAGCGCCACCTGCCGATCCGATGACTGCTGCGATGGTCGAGCGCCATCTTTGGGAGAGGGCGGATCTGGTATGCATCTTTTCTCCTTCGCATTTCCTTTCTTCATAGGTATGCTCAATTCTTGACTTTGGGTGATCATGTAATCTCATCAGCTCGTGGAGTCACATTTGGAGGTAGCATAGGCGCGCGCCGTTCCGGAGGTGAGGCCGATTCTCAGAGATATGTATATTCGTGAGGACCTACTCATTGATATGCACATCGCGCAAGAGGCATAGACGGAGGTGATAGAGGCAGCTCGTCAGATGGTGCGGGCTGAGATGTAATTGACGATAGAGCGGTTGTAATATCGACTTGGGAGGAGCGAGCGAGGGATGAGGGGGATGGTTGGTCGCCTTGCTCCGTCAGAGTCAGTGGCCACTGGCTCCCTAGTTGGCCTGCCCTATAGTACGATGCGTGAGATTGTGAGGGATTATGCTTACGAGGACTAAGTCATCTGGGAGTTACTTGCTGAGGGTCCTTCCCGTTCGTGGTCTAGGTGGTTGGCTAGTCAAGCGAGTGAGGGAGGCTCCATTGCGGGGCCCTCTTTTTCAAGGGAGTTTCCGCCGACTCCGAGTGTCGGCATTGAGTTCTCGGTGGATCAGTCTTCTGATCCAAGGGCCGATGATACTGGTGATTTCGGTGACCGACCATCCCAGAGGCAGCGTAGGGAGTAGGGTTGTGTATATATATTTTTAATATTTTGTTATTACTTTTATTATTTTTTTATTCATTGTATATACAGGGGGTATGCCCTCAGTGACAGATGTAAAAGACTTTGATATATTATATAGAATTTTTTGGTTCAGATATACCTGGTTTTGCTTCCTTTTGTGTTACCTTCCATAGTTTAGTTGTCGGCTTTTAGAGCCGTCTTCTATTATTGGGACTTGGATGCTTCTTGAGTTGGCCCAGTAATAGTTGAGGGCCACTCTATAACTGCACACGAAGATAAAGTTATTAGTAATTTTAATTGCTCCCTTGTTGATTGTCTGTCAAGGGGGGAGGCATCTCAGACTAAAGTCTGGTAACAAACGATGGATCATTGTATATATTTTTTTGTTTTTGTACTTTTCATTACAAGGAAAGGAAATAATGCAACATGGAAAGCAAATAACTGGAAGAAAATTCTAAAACTAAAAAAATGCCTTAGTGTAGGAGCATGATAGAGTACGCAGTGCAGTGTCATCGGTAGTCTTCCTGCGGTGATGACTCTGTCATTTGGCATCCGTCGGTGAACAAGCAGGGGCCTCAATCCCACTCCTTTTCCAAAAAAATGCCCCATTGTCAAGGTGTAATGGAGCCTTTTTTTGATCCCATAAGTACTTGGGCCTATGAGGAGCCATGCGTGTCCGGCGAGTTAGTGTTGAGAAAAGTTCCTTGATACTGTCACTGAACCAGGGGAGGTCGTTTAGTCATATCAGTCGTATATTGGGGTTCTACCTTCGGCAATGATTATCTTATCTAGTAGTCGTTATTAGGGGGGCTGCAGTAGATAGTAAGTGGTCGCATCCGTCATCATTCACAAGTTTTTGGTTTCATTTATGGGGATATCTTAGGAGGGTTTTGACTCATAGTTTGAAATAAAAATCAAGGGTGAAAGAGGGGGTAAGGATCAATGTCATGAAGGAATAGTTTCTATCTAACGATTTCTAAAAGAGATAGGTAACAATCTTTTTCTCAGGTGGTATGGGGTGCCATGATTGAGCTCTCCGTCATGCTTTGACACCATCAAAGTCTAACATTCTATGGTTAGCAGGAGTTTGTCCTCCTCCCGCCACCTTACGACGACATCTAGTAGTATCGGGATACCAGGGATGCCCTCGCAACTTTGCTTATACCTCCCTAGTAAGGCTACTAGGGATGTCCTCACGATTTGCTTATGCTCCCCTGAGTCGATTGACTGGTTCATTCATCATATTGCTCTCTCTCAATTATGTGTATATATGTATTTTAAAAGTAGCCTGTTGACACAAGAATGATGAGTTTTGATTGATACTAACATCTTCATTTTCTATGCTTTAACATCTCCTCCAATGGTGGGGGAAAGGGGTGAGAATCGAGATTTACTTATGCTTTTGGAAGAGGTAAGGTATTCCACTAGTCCCTTTGATCAAATTGCTCGAATGAGGAGGTGGGCAATGAGTCAGAGGCCTTCAAGGATATCCTAGGAAATGAAGGCCTACGACCAATGAATGAGTCATGATGATTACGGGGGTGGTAAATATAAGTATCTGACTATGGGGTATGACGATCACGATGCTAAGGGTAGTACTTTCTCAGGTACATGGCATTCCAAGGGCTAGGGAGTTCTTCCTCGTCCTGGGTATGCGGCTACTACAACGTATGGGCCTTCCCAGTTCGATTTTAGTTTTCATTTTGGATGGATATGTTTGGAAGGCATGATTTTCTTTAAGATTAACTCTCCAATTTCAAAAGTTTGCTCGAGGACTTTCTTATCGTAGGCCCTGGCCACTCTCCTTTGGTATACTTGAGCATGAGCAGTTGCCCTTAGATGCATTTCATTGAGTTGTTCTAGCTTAGCGAGCAGATAAATTCTCCTTTCGTCTAGAGATAGCTCATCATCCAGTTGGATATATAGGGATGGTACTTGTATTTTGTAGGGTAGGACTGCTTCCATCCTATACGTGAGGAGGTAAGGAGTTTGGTCAGTGGTCGTGCGAATAGAAGTTCTATAGGCCAAGAATGCTTCTGGTAGTTGTTCAGGCCAATCAACTCCATTGCTCGTCTCCACTGTTCATTTTAGAATCTGGATGAGAATTTTGTTGGTAGCCTTTGCTTGTCCATTTCCCTGAGCATAGAACGGTGACGAGTGGCATAGGTCGTTGCCAAATTTCTTACACAGTCTCTGTCTTTTCTGCGATGAATTGTAGCCCATTATCGGTGATGAACATCTTAGGTACTCTAAACCGAGTGATTATGTTCTGAATGATAAACCTTACTAGCATCGAAGTGGTGATTCTGACATATGACTCGACTTTTGCCCATTTGGTGTAGTATTCGGTTGCGGTGATTATGAATGCATAATTGTGAGTATTCCCGACTGTGTCCGTGAAGGGTCCAATGATATCAAAGGCCCACATCAAGAATGACCATGGTGAGGTTATGGGATTCAATGCAACTGAGGGGACTTTGATGAGCACGGCATGTTCTTAGCATTGTTTGCAGCATTGGATGTAGAGGTGACAATCCCTCATCATCGTCGGCCAGTAGTAGCCTTGTTGTATGATCTGATTTGCAAGTCTCTAACAACCAACTTGGGCACCGCAAGCACTGGCGTGTGCTTCCCGAATGATATATTGTCCTTCGGTTGTTGTGACACATCGTAGCAGTACTCCTTTGGTGAAGGTTTCTTTATATAGTGTCTTGCCTAGGATGCAGAACCTTGCACATCGATTCCTGATTATCTTTTGTTCGTTCTTCATAGCGTAAGGAAGGTCATGGTGATGCTTTAGAAAGTTCCATATGTCAAACTACCATGGCTGTCCATCATCGATTGGTGATTTCTCGAATTTGAAGGTTGTTACGTCGGCTTCTTTCTTCATGGAATTTCCTAGTGTAGGTTGCCCTTCGTTCGTGATGTCCTTTGGCCTAGCTAGTAGTTCTGGTTGCACTTGTTAGGCGACTTTGTGTGTTGGTGTAGTCAGCTTCTCGATGAAGAAGGATTGGGTACTTTGCCTAACTAGTATTTGTATGTCTAAGGCTAGCGTGGCAAGAGAATCTACGACCTCATTTTCTAGTCTAGGGATCTGTGTGAAAGAGATTCTCTTGAATTTATTTATCAAAAATTACGCTGTCGCTAAGTATGCCATCAATGTACTTTCCTTGGTCTTCCATTCTCCGATGACTTGTGATATCACCAGTTTGGAATCACCGATCATCTTCAACTTCTTGACACCCAGCTGCAGCACTGCTCGTAGTCCTGCAATGAAGGCTTCATATTCTGCAACATTGTTAGTGACTGGGAAGTCGAGGTGGAAAGCTTTTGGTATGACAACTCCCTCAGGACTTAGTAGGACTATCCCGATGCCTTTCCCTTTGTGATTAAGAGTGTTAATTACTAAAAAATATCATTTTTCACTGCTTAAACTAGCCTTTACTACTCCTTGAAGCCATTTAATAATTCTGTTTTGAGTATATTATCTAGCTAAGAATAAATCTGCAACTTAGCATAACAGTCATGCTTTGGAGGCCAAAAAAGAGAGGGACTTTAAGCCAAGGGATGCAGCTTAGAGAAGAAAATTTGATACCCCATGGTGGTACACATCATGGTGACTAATTTGGTTGCCTAAGGGTGCACTAGAAGTTCAATGTTTGAGAGATAGGTGGGCCAAACAGAGAACACTGCTACAGCAACATGTGCACTGCAGTAGAGGAGAAAAACATCAACCTTGCACAGCTGAAATCAAACTCGCAAGGCTCTCGCACAGATTAATTCATTCAGAAGCAACCTCGTGAGCATCTCGCGTAGTCCAGAGAGGTAGCTTAGTAAAAAGCTCACGCACATCTCGCGTAGCTCACAGCGGAAAAGTCCTCGCAAGAATCTCGCGAGGTTCAGACAGTTCAAGAGAGCCAGAGTCTTGTGTAGCTCAAGAGGAGAGAGAGTCCCAGAAATCTTCTCGCGCAGCTCTCACACGCTTCAAAGTAAAAGCCAGCCACAGGAAGAACCTGTTCCACATTGGCAAGCAATCTCGCAAAGCTCTAGCCTATCCTCGCGAGATCCAAGATGCATGGGAAGCCATCTACCCGAGAACCTCACAACCAAACCAGAAGGCCTAGCTGGGCGAGATGCACCATTCACTGCAAGGCAATGCCTCGTGAGGCCTCTTCAGCAGCTAATCCAGCCTCGCGAGCACCTTTTAACTTCAAATCCATCCGCACGAGGAGCCATGTGAGAGGCAGAACCACAGGTCTAGCCTTGCGAAGCTCGGGTTCCTGCTTTTCTCAATGAACATCAGGGACACATTGGGGATTTACCCACTTATAGGGCACACATTCTGAGGTTCCAATCTATTCCCACACATCCTGAGGCATCCAAGGGCTACAAATAAGCCACATCTTCAAGAAAAAATTAGGGTTTCCTCTTCTATTTGGCCAAGGCATTTAACATTAAGTATATAAGCTGTAATTTCAGTTTTAGAATCATCTCTTCCTCAACCTAATTCGGCTGAGAGCTCAAGTCAGATTTGATTAGGTCATCATCCAATTTTCTTTTCTTCTTCCTTAGCCAAGCATTTGCTGGCTATGATCTTTGTATATAGCTAGGTATAGTTTATTTCAGTTTTGCAAGAGGTTTTGTATAAATTTTGGAAGCTGTTGTGGGCTATTTTTCACAAGGCTGTTGTCTTGAGGGCACCATTGTAAGTATCTTTATTGCAATGAAATGCCATTTTATAGTTTGATTAAATCTGTATTTGTTCTTTATTTAGCATATGGATTTTTATGGGTTTCATGCACCCATTGTTGCTTGAGCTTGTAGCCGTGCAACAATTGTGACAGCAGCAATTTTCTTGCTCGATCTCAGTCATCTGTGATTTGGATAGCCTGTGACCATTTATGTAGATAGACTATAGCCCTAGGGTGAGTCTAAGTCACAGATCTAGATGGATTCTTCCTCTCTTCGCTTGAGCTTGTAGCCTTGTGGGAGATTGTGCAGAGACAAGCCCCCTTGATTTTACATTACTGTTATTAGGATCTTAGATATGATCTTGTGTAGAGATTGCATATTTGTGAGTTGAGTCATTACAGGCCTTTTGTCGCAATGACTAGTTGATTCTAAGTCCCCAAATAACCTCTAATTATTTGTGATTTGTACTAGATTTTCAAGGGCTATTTGATCCTATTTTTTGCATGAGCTTGTAGCCTTGCAAAAGTAGTGTCTGCAATGATGTTCATGTTCTGATTTAGCCCATTTGACTGGAGGAAATCCCTTGGATAGTCTGTGACCAATTAACTGGACAGGCTATAGCCTTAAGATCAGTCCAGTCTCTTGGATCAGGTTGGTTTTCTGATTTAATCTTGATGATTTGATCCTCTCCCTTGGATAGTCTGTGACCATTTAAGTGGATAGACTATAGCCTTAAGAGACCAGTTCAAGTCACAGGGGTTGAGTTAGATTCCCCTACCTTGCAAATGTGCTGGTAGCCATCTAAAGGAGTACTACACAGACATCTCTAGATCTGACTTGTATGACTGATGCGACCTTAGCTTAGCTGCATACTTCTCACCATTTTATTCTTTATTTTAGCACACCATCACCACCTTTCTTTTAAACCCTTTCTCATAGCATATGACCTCACTTTATTTCTTTAGTTTTAGTTTAGTTGTGACACCCTACACTCCCTTTCTTTAGGATTGCCAGATCTGTAGTCAGATCTGGAGGCCTACTAACATAACCCTTTCTAGGTTCCAGATCAATTTTTTCCTGTGGGACAAACTCTTACTTTAAAACTTGCTACAACAGGCCCTGTATCTTGTAGTACTATGTATATTTTAGAGTTGCTGTTTTTCATTTTCTTCATCTCACTCCTCTTAGCTTTGATTAATTTTTACCATTACTGGTTTTCTCACTAATAAAATAATAGCACCTGAAAAATCCCAACAAGGTTTTGGTGCCACTACCAGGGATTCTTTTATCTAATTAGTAGACCTGAGTTGTATTGTATTTGTATTTACAAAATTCTTTGTTTTTTGAATAAAAGTACTACTGAATCTATTGTGATTGTTGCAGATTTGGATAGCAGCAGAAGGGAGAAATTAGAGCTGCAGCTGGAGCTTTGCTACCTCTAGTTTTCACCTCTTTCACCCTAAATCTCAGTTCCATTTTTGCTGTTTTTATTCTCAGTAGTTCATTAGTACCTGTAAATAGTTTCTTGTTGTTTATAAAAAAAAATTTTAGTGTGTTGTCAGTGCTTTCCTTTACTTGTTTTGTGTGTGTGTATGCATGGTAGAAGGTCCCTTAACCCTGAATTAGAACCTCCAAATCTTGAGGTAGAAAGGATCTTTAGACTTACAAACACCACACAAATCCCTGTTGATAATACTGTGCCAGCTGAGATGGGTGAGCAACAGAGAACCCTGAAGGAATTCAGTACACCAGGGGCATAGACATCCCTCTTCTGTATTCAATTCCCTGTAGCTCAGGGAAACTATGAAATTAAATCTTCCACCATCAACATATTGCCATCGTTCCATGGGTTAAGTAAGGAAGACCCATATAAGCACATCAATGAGTTCTTGGCACCTTGCACCACATTCAACATTGCTGGCTTGGGAGATGAAGCCACCAAATTGAGGCTTTTTCCTTTTTCCCTAAAGGATAAAGCCAGAACTTTGCTCTCCATGCTCTCAGCCAATAGCATACAATCATGGAATGATCTCCAATGCCAATTTTTAGCTAAATTTTTCTCAATGAACAAAATCGGCTAAATGAGGAAGAACATACTTTCCTTTGCTCAGTCCTCAACTGAAGATTTTCATGGAGCATGGAACAGGTTTTAAGAGCTGTTAAAACAATGTCCCCACCACCAAATCCCTCAGTGGCAGCTTGTTAAAGTCTTCTACGAAGGAATTGATCCCAAGAGTAGGGATATGGTGGATGCCTCATGTGGAGGTACCTATCTCCATAAGACAGCTGATGAGGCTTGGGAACTGTTTGACATTATAAGTGAGAATTCCATGTAGCAGAAGTCTCTGTCCCTCAATGACATTGAGACTCCAGCTAGAATGGTAAAAGAATCGACCTTTAGAGGTGGGATGTTTGAAGTCAATGTGCATAGTGCCTTGAGAAAAAGGTGGACAGCTTGACCATGAAATTTGACAAGCTAATGAGTGTGATGCAGCCTAGACTAGCTGCACAAGTAGAGGAGGCATGTTTGGTATGTCAGTCCCCCACACACTCAATTGTGGACTATCCATCAACCAACCAATACCTTGAACTGGTCTTGGAACATGTCAATGCTACCCAGGCATATGGGCAGCAGCCTGCTGGGTACCAATGGAGAAACCACCCCAATTTGAGGTGGAGGCAAGACACATATCAGCAGCCCCAACAGCAGCCATTGGCACTACCTTATAGACCACAACCATAATACAACCAGGGATATGCACCTAGATAGAATTTTTAGCTGCCTGCCCCACAACCAAACCATTTGGTTTGGCCCCCATCACAGCCCAGATCCTCTTCTTTTGAAGAGCAAATATTGAAATCAATGCAAAAACTGGGAACCTTAACACAGACTATGAACTCTCATGGTCAAAGCATTAAGAAAATAGAGGACCAGCTCGGTCAAATCTGCAATGCTTTGAATAAGAGAGAGGTGGGCAAGTTGCCTAGTCAACCCTTGGCCAACCCTAAGGGTTAATACATGATTGGAGAAGGCTCCTCTACTCATGAGGAGGATAATGCAATTACCACCCTAAGGAGTGGCAGGGTGGTTGATAATCATGTGGGCAAGGCAGCTGAGGAGACCAAGGAGAGTGAAAACGAAAAGAATATGAGTGAAAAGGAAGAGATGAACTCATCCCCTGCTGTGGAGTAGCAGGAAGAAAATAAGGGGCTAATGTTGAGCCCCAACAAAAAGAAATAAATGAAGAAAAAAGACAAATTTGACCATGATATTGCTAGGCATGCAGCTGAGGTACTAGCAGTACCACAACTGCCATTTCCTCATGCACTCACTGGCCCATCTCCTTTTGATAAGGGGAATGCTCAGATGGAGGAATGTTAGAGACCATTAAGTAAGTCAAGATTAATTTATCCCTGCTTGATGTCATTAAATAGGTCCCTGCCTATGGCAAGTTCTTAAAGGACCTTTGTACATAAAAGAGGAAAGCAAGAGTTCAGTTGTCCAAGAAGGTCTTTGCTGCAGAACAAGTGGAATCTGTGCTGTTATTAGGCACACCTGCAAAACTGCAAGACCCAGGGGCACCTCCCAGCCCCTGTGTAATTGGTGACCACACTATAGGCAGAACTCTTTTGGACTTGGGAGCTAGTGTCAACCTACTCCCATATTCAGTATATGAGGAGCTAGGTTTGGGAGAGCTGAAACCAACTCCAATTGTGCTCTAGCTGGCTGACAGGTCTAAGAGATGGCCTATGGGTGCGGTTGAGGATGTTTTGGTGGGGGTGGACAAGTTCTACAACCCTGCTGATTTCCTAGTTTTAGACATGGAACATTGCAAAAGTAAAACCTCAATTTCTGTCATCTTGGGTAGGCCATTCTTGGCCACTGCCAATGCCTACATTCAATACAGGTATGGGGTAATGGAGGTTACCTTTGGGAACATGAAGGCCCAGTTAAACGTGTACAATGTTGTTAAGCACCCTTAGTAGGACATTGAGGACTGTTGTGCAGTGGATGTACTAGAGGACCTTATAGAAGAAGAGTTATTCAATCTGCTGGATTGGGATAAAGTTTTTTAGAACCTGGAGACTGTTTGGAGTGAGGATGAGAAGGAGGCCCAAATTTTAAGAACTGAAGACAACATCACATCAGAGTCTTCAGTGGGTCTAGTGTAGCATTCCAGCTGAAAACCTACATTACTGCCCCTGCCTCAGACCTCCAAGGAATCTTTGTTGCCTTCCATTGAGAGCCCACCTGATCTGGAGCTTAAATAGCTGCCAGACATATTAAAGTATGTCTTTTTGGGGCAAGACAAAAAGCTTCTAGTGATTATCTCTTTCTCTCTTACTAGTGAGCAGGAAGAGGAATTATTGAATGTCCTTAGGAAGCACAAAAGGGAAATAAGCTGGTCAATATCTGATTTAGGGGGGATTGATCCCTCAGTTTGCATGCATAAAATACACTTGGAAGAGGGTTCAAAAACCTCTAAGGAAATGCAGAGGAAATTAAGTCCTCACATGCAAGAGGTGGTCCTGATAGAAATAGTGAAACTGTTAGATGTAGGGGTAATCTACCCCATTTCAGATTCAGAATGGGTGTCCCCTATTCAGGAGGTCCCCAAAAAGTCAGGCATAATAGTTGTCACTTCTAATTCTGGGGAGTTGATGCCAACCAGGGAGACCACTGGTTGAAGAGTTTGCATTGATTATAGGAAGCTCAACTCCAAAAGCAGAAAAGATAATTTCCCTCTCCCCTTTATTGACCAAATTCTAGACAAATTGGCTGGAAAAATATACTACTGTTTTCTCGATGGGTACTCAGGTTATGACCAAATATCTGTGTACCCTCAGGACCATGAAAAAACCACATTCACCTATCCATTTGACACTTTTGCATATAGAAGAATGCCATTTTGACTGTGGAATACCCCAACCACATTTCAGAGATGCATATATGCCATTTTTTCAAATATATGATTGGCAAGTTTTTGGAAATCTTTATGGATGATTTCTCAGTTTTTGGGGACAATTTTAGTCACTGCTTGAATCACCTCAGCCTAGTGCTGTAAAGATGTGAAGAGACCAACCTGGTCTTAAGCTGGAAAAATGGTTAGTTCATGGTAACACAAGGAATTGTGTTAGGCCATGTGGATTCCCAGAGAGGCATTGAGGTTGATAGAGCCAAAGTTGACTTAATCTCACACTTGCCCCCACAAAAAATTGTCAAATAGATCGGGTCTTTCCTTGGGCATGCAGGAGTCTATAGGAGGTTCATCAAGGACTTCAGCAAAATTGTAAAACCTCGTGCCACCTGCTCTGTCAGGATGTGCAATTTGATTTTTCTGCTGAGTGCCTTGAGGCATTTGAGGTCTTAAAGAAATGCCTAACCTCTGCCCCTGTGATTCAAGCCCTAGACTACTCTCTCCCATTTGAACTGATGTGTGATGCATCAGACTTGGATGTAGGTGCTGTCCTAGGACAGAGAAAGGACAAGCTGCCATCTGTGGTATACTATGCCAGTAAAACCCTGGCAGAAGCTCAACTCAATTACACCACAACTGAGAAGGAGCTTTTGACAGTTGTTTTTCCTGTGGATAAATTCAAACCTTACCTACTTGGGTCTAAAATTTTTGTATTCACTGACCACTCAGCCCTTAAGTACCTACTAGCTAAGAAGGATGCCAAGCCTAGATTGATCAGATGGATCCTCCTATTGCAGGAGTTTGATCTTGAGATCAAAGACAAAAAGGGAGTAGAAAAAGTGGTGGCTGATCACCTGTCTAGGATTTTGATGGATGATTGTGCTGTTGCACCTGTTAAAGATTTTTTCTCTGATGAACAAATATTTGCTATTCAGTCTATTGTGCCTTGGTTTGCCAACATTGTTAACTAATTGGCTACTGGCAGGATTCCTCCCCATTGGTCTAAAATGGATAAAGACTTGTTCTACTCACAAGTCAAGTACTTTTTCTGGGAGGATCCATGCCTATTCAAGTACTATGCATACCAAATTGTAAGGAAGTGTATCCCTTAGAGTGGCATCCCCAGTATTTTGAGCATGTGCCATGAAAATGCCTGTGGGGGTCACTTTAGTGGGAAGAAAACAACAGCTAAGGAGCTGCAATATGGTATTTATTGGTCTTCCTTATTCAAGGATTCCTATACACACTGCAAGGCTTGTGTCAAATGTCAAAGGATGGGTGGCCTGTCAAGAAGAAATTCAATAACACTGCAGCCCATCCTTGTTGTAGACTTGTTTGATATTTGGAGAATTGATTTTATGAGCCCCTTTCTACCTTCAAATGGTTACAATTTTATTCTTGTGGCTGTGGACTATGTTTCTAAATGGGTAGAAGCAGCTGCCACAAGGACCAATGACCATAAGGTTATCCTAAAATTCATTAAAGAAAATATCTTCTCCAGATTTGGCGCCCCTAGAGCCATCATCAGCGATGGGGGCAGCCAATTCTGTAAAAGAAACTTTGAGAGCTTGCTCAAGAAGTATTTTGTTACCCACAGGATTGCAACTCCCTACCACCCACTGTTGTCGCTCCAAGTGTGCCAAAAATGTGTGCAAAAAATTAAAGAATTAAAGAATGCTAAATTATATGGATGTTAACTTATGAAAGGGATATCAGCACATTGGGGCTAACACTGGCCTGCAAGATCAGGGCCAATTGTAGCAAGTTTTAAAAGTAAGTATTTCAAGATCGTCCACAGAGAAGTTTGTCTAAAATGAGAGATAAACCTCCAGATCTGTGCTACCAGATCTGGCTCTATAATTATCTAAAATAAAGAATAGATAAAAGAGAGTGTTGGGTTTTGTCACGTTTAACTAAAAGCAAATAAAGAAAAGAACTAACTACGTGATCCAGATCCGAGTTGTGGAGGTGTTTAAAATAAGACAAATGCAGAAATAATAGCTTCATGTATTTTAGCCTTTGAATTTTAATGGAGAATCGTAGTTCAACAGAGCGATTCAATCTTCATCGGCTACCGACAGATGTAAGAGAAATAAATCTGAATTAAGGAATAGGTTTAGACTTATGGTGTGATTTGTCACAGATCATCGCCTAGTCGTGGGCCTATTCTTTATTTGAACATGAACATCATCGTAAATCTTGCTTGAAATAGGTTACCAACGCTAATTAATTGGGATGATGAATTAAGGGAAGTTGGATGCGGATGAGTGAATCTAAAGAAGTCTAATGCACTAAGGTGAACATTCGAACCCTCGACATGACTCCAATGGAGAAGACACAAATTACAAAGAACCTTTTAAAATCCAACGTTACAATTACAGAGCACGGCTTAGAGAGCCCTCGGACTTACGCCCGAGCTTCTCGAAGAGCCCTCAGTTCTGATCTTGAATCCGAACTTGGAAGTACAAATCACTGCAATGGCTCTCAAAGGTAAAATACAAGAAGGGATTACAGGGAATCGATGAGCTCGCGAATGGGGAAACAGAGATGAAAACTCTAAAATCTGGATACCCCAATTGGGCAAATGTCTTCTCAATTTATAGCTTTCCTCTATCCCGCAAAGAGTTGACCAATCGAAGTGCTCGATCTGGATTGCCCAATGGCCGTTGAGCACGGGGATCCGGATCTGTTTCGCCAATGAAAATGCTCGATCCGGTTCACCTAATCAGCGTTAGAAGCATCAATTACATTATGGGAATTCAAAAGCTTTGAGCTTCTAAAGTTCCCGCCAAGTGATTTCATCTTGGGTTTTCATGTGCGGAATATGCCTTTGGTTTGTGCTTGGAATCTTCCGGAATGTCTCTGGGCGTTTAATTACATTAGGGCGCGTCTGAGTTCTTGAAATGCCCTTCAAAGTGGTCAGAATCTCCAAGATGCCATTTCAGAGTTTAAGGGTCTTTTCAAAGTAATTTGGCTCAAAGCTCTTTTCGTGGGGTTTCATTCTTGAATTAAACTTTTCTTCTTTTCGCAAAGGTCATTCTTCTATTCGAGGAGTGTTTTCTTCTTTTCGCAAAGTTCAAGGTTCTTTGAATAATAGTAGAAGTTCTTCTTGAATTGAACTCTAGGCTCCCATTCTTCTTTGAATTGACTTTTAACTTGATTTTTCCTTTGCGAATAGTAGAAGTTCTTTGCGTATTGAGCTTTAGCTCCCATTCTCCTTCTCCAGGTCTTTTCTTGCTCTTTTAGGACCTTTTTAGCCATTGCAGAGGCTATTTCTTCACTCCCTCTTTGAGCTTGACATGCGTTGTCAGCTTTTTGATCATTTTAGGATGGTTTCGGTTTGGACTGTCTTTTTGGTTAGGCTGCAATATGAACACTAAAGCACTTATTTAGTCCTCTCAAGGGTCTTTCAAGGCTCATGTTTAGGGGTGAAAATGGTATTTTTCACTACTTAACACACCAAACCTAAGCTTTGCTAGTCACGAGCAAAGAAACATAAAAAAACAAAGTAAAGAGCCACTTTTGTAGGAAGCAGTGCATTTAGCATATGCAACAAGCCTTTTCAACCCCAGGTGATCCCTAGAGGAGGAGTGAAGTCTCCGAGGGTTTTCAAGTGAAGGTACCCACAAACTTCTCCATGAAACAGCTTAACATCAAGGTGCAATATTATCAAATGAGCAATCAAGGAGCAGGGTTAGTTACTCTTGAATCAATGATGAAACAGAAAATTTGATTATTGTTTGCAGTGAATTTAAACATTTATAAACCTCATGAATGTTTCAATATTTCCAATCTGTGAACAGTCATAGAAAATCATACAAATGTGCCAAGAAGTAAGCTCATCCTATGGATAAAATTAGGTTATAAGTCATACTTAAGGTGCTCAAGTTCCAACCCAAACACTCACTAGGGTATACTCTCATGTTTTTGTTGAGGGTTCATTTTCACTCAAGCTCAAGAGCGCTTACATCTCCCAAATGGATCTGTAAGCATGAGCATAGGCATGATTCTTAGGCAATGGCATCATTGACATCTCCTCACCATAGATTGGGTCACTTCTTATCTCCACATGACAGCTCACTCAACTTTGGATCACAAGGGCTTTTAATCTAGGTTTGTTTGTATGGCTTATGGAGTGAAGTTTCAAGGAAAGGCTTTGAAGAGGTTTGAATTTGAGAACTCGAAGTGCGGAGATGGTTCATGACTCCACCTTTTGAGTTTAGCTTCTTTCTTCTTCTTTCGAGATTCTCACATTCACGGTGATCGTTCTTTCTTTGATCTTGCATTTTTCAACATAAGGTCCCTTTTTGCCTTTTGCTTGCAACTTTTTACATTGTTTGTCTCTTCTTTTCTCGTCACCATATTGCCTGTTTTTGAGGTATTTTCTCTTCATTTTCTTGATGTTGCCCAGAAATGGTCCATCTTGATTCTTTCTCCTTTACCTCCTGAATTCTGAGTGAGGGAAGGCTGAATTGGTTCCATAGGTTCGTGCAAGTACTTTTGAGTATTTTGATGAAGAATTGTAGGATTTATGACTCAAATGGGGTACAAACAGGCAGATTTTTCTTGGTTGGTTCTGTTAGGTTCAAGCTGTCAAAGAAGGCCTTGATCTTTTCCTCGCTTTCATGAGTGTCAAGTTACTTGTTTTAATTTGGAGTTTCCTAACTTCTAGTGGATCTAATGCCTCACCAATCCTTTGAATCGAAAAATTGCCTTAGTCACTCTGCAACAGAGATGGAAAATATATGGGCTCAGTGCTCACGGGTTATGGTTTTTCCGTGAGCTTTTAAGTATGTCGTTACCTTTTCTCTTCCTTTTGACTTACTACGTGTCGATACCAAGATATGTTTTATGGTGTAATCATCATGGAAATGTAGAATATCGCAAGGTTTAGAATGTCTAAATTTGGCAAAGGAATTTTAAATTTTCTAGTTGTCATGATTCTTAAGTAAATTAATACATTTCCTAATTACTTAGGTGATTCTGCTGCCCTTATGTTAACTATTCCTAGGCAGACTTGTCCGCCACACCCCCAAACCTATGGGGAACAGTGTCCTCACCGGTTCAAAGGTGGCATGGTCACTTTATACGAAAAAATTGAAGCAAGGCGACAACAATAAGAAGAAAAAATAAACAGCAGAAATGACATGGAGAATGGGAGAAAGTAAAGTTTATTAACTAGAAATATTTTACATAAAAAAAAAAAAGAAAAATAAAGACAGAATAGGATGTGTTTTTAGGGGAGGGGGTGGGGGCGGTGGAGGGTGGAAGTGGCGGGGAAGGTTGATTTTTGTTTTTCCGAGGAGGCCGGAGTTGGGCCTCCTTTTCTTTGGCCAAAATCGCGAGGACCTCTTCAAATTGGCCCCAGAGGGGCCGAGCGGATCTGCACCTTCGGTGGTGGTGGGTCCACCACATGGGGTAAAAGCGGTGGTGTGGCTTATTGGCTTGGTCGTCGCCATTTTGGAAGGTGGGGAAAGATGTGGGGAATTTGGTAGAGGTTGGTTATTTATAGGTAAGGTGGGGAAGCGAAAGGGTGGAACTTGAATGGGGGCATTGGGAATGCTCATGGCCGAGAATCGTGGGTCATTAAGTAGCATTAGGCGCATGCGTGTGGAGGCGTGAAAGTAACTTTGCATTTAATTCCCCAATAAGTGCGTAACAACGGAAATTGGGGAAGCGTGTGAGGAACCGTGTCCACACTTGTTGTTGTAAGGAAAAACAAAGAAAATAGCGAGCTCACTCTGAGATCTAAATGGTAGAATTTATGAAAACAGAAACCAAAGAAAAGAAAAATAAAAATAAAAAAATAAAAAAAATAAAAAGCGTAAACTAAGAAGCAAATAAACTAAGAAGCAACAGTAAACAAATGCATGCTTACAATTTGGGTTTATTCCTCCTAAATCAAGAATGGTCCCCAATTGCTTTCTTGTCTGCTTTTAGAACTACCAATGACTCCTCTTCTTGCTCCTTTGTAAGGGAGGAAGAAATAATCTGAGTAGTGTTTGATGATCTCCCAAAATACATATTTCAGATTTTTGGGGAGCTGTTGAGTTCAATTCAATTAATTTGAGAAAAGAGGGCAAGAAAGGTACCTTGGTAACTTGTGGAAGAGGGAGAGGAGCAGGTCTCCAAGAGAGAGAACTTGATGATTGTTGGTGAGTGCCTTGCACAAAGCAGACTCCTTTGAATTTGATCTCCTTTTCCTTCTTTCTCGGATCCCCAATCCTTTTTAAATTACGTGGTGGAGTCTTTACCTTGCGAAATGTTTGGAAAGACTCCTCCACCGACTCATCAATGATGCCAACATGGAAACATTCCTCGAGAGAATTGAGGTTGAGTAAGATTATACACATTCAATTTAACTTTCATATTTCCAAAGACACCTCCATGATGCCGGACTGCATTGAATGCATGCATTAGTCAGAGCTGTGAATGGTCTTCCCAGAATGAGGGGATGGCGGTGGTACTTTTGGTTGGTTCCATGTCCAACACCAAAAAGTCTAGGTAGAAAAACTTGTCTACTCCTACCAAAACATCTTTTCCTTCAGATCTGTACCTAGCTATAACACCACTTGAGTGGGTTTCAATTCTCCCAAACCTAGCTTCTCATAGATGTAATAGGAAGCGGTTGACACTAGCACCAGATCTAGCAAGGCTTTCTCAATGGTGTGCTCCCCAATGATGCAGGGATTGTGGGGATTCTGTGGTCTTGCATCTTAGGTGGTGTTGCAATTGATAGCACTTGGTTGATTTTCTCAAAGAAAGGCCTTCTTGGATAAATGTATCCTAGATTGCCTTTTGTGGGTGCACACCTCTTTGAGAAATTTTGCATAGCGAGGGACTGTTTGATTGCATCAAGAGGTAGATTAATTTTAACTTGCTTGAATGTCTCCATCATTTCCTCAATTTTTGTGTTTCCTTTGTCAAAAGGAGAAACCGACTTCATTGCATGGGGAAATGGGAGGTGAGGAACAAATTTCTCCTCCTCATCTTTTCAACAATTTTGTTATTTTACATTTTTCATTTTTTGAGTTTTCGATGTAAATCAAAACAAACATTAAACAATGAGCACGGTTCTCAAGAAAAAATAGAAAATGAATGAAAAGGAGAAGGATGCAAACTCAAGCAGATCTGCCCGACTTTGGTCCAGATGCTCCTTGTTGACTACGCCCAAATCGCAAACATTCAAAAGCGAAAGACTTATTCAAATATTGACAAAACTAAAAAGAAAACTCAAACTACTACCCAAATTTGACAAAAGACAAAGAGTGGCAGCAAGATTTATTCAAATAACTAGAAGGCAAAGAATAAAACTCGGAAAAATAAAAAATAAAAAAAATTCTAGGAAAAGCAGGTTTTCTATACAAAAGCTCATCAGTAGACATTTAATCAAGCACTTGGAATGCAAAGTGCAGTTTAAAGCAAAATTAAAATAAATGAAAATAAACATAGGTCTATCTATTTTAGAACAAACTTGCGCCAAAAAACTTGTTGTCGCTCCAAGTGTGCCAAAAATGTGTGCAAAAAATTAAAGAATTAAAGAATGCTAAATTATATGGATGTTAACTTATGAAAGGGATATCAGCACATTGGGGCTAACACTGGCCTGCAAGATCAGGGCCAATTGTAGCAAGTTTTAAAAGTAAGTATTTCAAGATCGTCCACAGAGAAGTTTGTCTAAAATGAGAGATAAACCTCGAGATCTGTGCTACCAGATCTGGCTCTATAATTATCTAAAATAAAGAATAGATAAAAGAGAGTGTTGGGTTTTGTCACGTTTAACTAAAAGCAAATAAAGAAAAGAACTAACTACGTGATCCAGATCCGAGTTGTGGAGGTGTTTAAAATAAGACAAATGCAGAAATAATAGCTTCATGTATTTTAGCCTTTGAATTTTAATGGAGAATCTGTAGTTCAACAGAGCAGATTCAATCTTCATCTGGCTACCAGCACAGATGTAAGAGAAATAAATCCGAATTAAGGAATAGGTTTAGACTTATGGGCGTGATTTGTCACAGATCATCATTATGTGGCCTATTCTTTATTTGAACATGAACATCCTTGTAAATCTGCTTGAATTAGGTTACCAACGCTAATTCGCAGGGATGATGAATTAAGGGAAGTTGGATGCGGATGAGTGAATCTAAAGAAGTCTAATGCACTAAGGTGAACATTGGAACCCTCGACATGACTCCAATGGAGAAGACACAAATTACAAAGAACCTTTTAAAATCCAACGTTACAATTGCACGGCTTAGAGAGCCCTCGGACTTATTCTGAGCTTCTCGAAGAGCCCTCAGATTCTGATCTTGAATCCGAACTTGGAAGTACAAATCACTGCAATGGCTCTCAAAGGTAAAATACAAGAAGGGATTAGAGGGAATCAGATGAGCTTCGACGGAATGGGGAAACAGAGATGAAAACTCTAAAACTGGATACCCCAATTGGGCAAATGTCTTCTCAATTTATAGCTTTCCTCTATCCGCATAAGTGAGTTGACCAATCGAAGTGCTCGGATCTGGATTGCCCAATGGCCGTTGAGCACGGGATCCAGATCTGCTCGCCAATGAAAATGCTCGATCTGGGTCAGCCAATCAGGCGTTAGAAGCATCAATTCTGTTATGGGAATTCAAAAGTCTGTTTGAGCTTCTAGAAGTTCCCGCCAAGTGATTTCATCTTCGGGTTTTCATGTGGGGCGGAATATGCCTTTAGTTTGTGCTTGGAATCTTAGGAATGTCTCGGGCTTTTAATTACATTAGGTAGCGTCGAGTTCTTGAAATGCCCTTCAAAGTGTTGTAAATCTCGATATGCCATTTCGAGAGTTTAAGGGTCTTTTTAAAAGTAATTTGGCTCTGAAGCTCTTTTCGTGGGTTTCGATTCTTGAATTAAACTTTTCTTCTTTTGCAAAGGTCATTCTTCTATTCGAGGAGTGTTTTCTTCTTTTCGCAAAGTTCAAGGTTCTTTGCGAATAGTAGAAGTTCTTTGCGAATTGAACTCTAGGCTCCCATTCTTCTTTGCGAATTGACTTTTAACTTGATTTTTCCTTTGCGAATAGTAGAAGTTCTTTGCGAATTGAGCTTTAGCTTCCATTCTTCTTCTTCAGGTCTTTTCTTGCTCTTTTAGGACCTTTTTAGCCATTGCTGAGGCTATTTCTTCACTCCCTCTTTGAGCTTGACATGCGTTGTCAGCTTTTTGATCATTTTAGGATGGTTTTCGGATTTGGACCTGTCTTTTTGGTTAGCTGCAATATGAACACTAAAGCACTTATTTAGTCCTCTCAAGGGTCTTTCAAGGCTCATGTTTAGGGGTGAAAAATGGTATTTTTCACTACTTAACACCCACAGACCAGTGGGCAAGTTAAAATTTCAACTAGGGAGATCAAGCACATCTTGGAGAAGACAGTGAGGACAGATAGAAAAGACTAGGCTATGTAGCTGACTAATGCCCTGTGGGCTTATAGGACTTCCTATAAGACCCCTATTGGCATGTCCCCTTTCAGACTGGTTTATGGCAAGACTTGTCATCTACCAGTGGAGTTAGAACATAGAGCCTACTGGGCTATTAAAACTCTGAATTTTGATCTAATTGCTGCTGATGTACACAGGAAGCTGCAACTGTCAGAGCTAGAGGAGCTCAGATTAGATGCTTATGCCAACTCCAGAATCTACAAGGAGAGCTAAAGTATTCTTTGACAAGGGGCTGTTGAGGAAAGACTTCAAGGATGGTGCCAAGGTATGGTTGTTTAACTCCAAGCTAAAGTTTTTTCTAAGGAAGTTAAAATCAAGATGGGATGGACCTTTCACTATCATCCAAGCCTCCCCATCTAGTGCCGTGGAGATAATGGACCCAACTTCTAGGAAGATCATGAAAGTGAATGATCAAAGGCTGAAAATTTGTATAGAAAAATTCGTGGAGCCTCCTCAGACCATCCACATTCAAGAACCTCTCATTGCTAAGTAATCCACAGCCTTGTAAACTGTGTACCATAACTATGTTTAGTTGTTTTACTGTGTGCTTTTAAAACTTCTACAATTTGTTGTTTTTGGTGTGTTGTCATAATCTATGTTGCTGTCTGAGTGTCTAGAGAGTCTAGATTTGAGTCTATGAGCCTTCACCTACACTAAATTGAGCCATCTGCTTGTTTAAGTTCAATGTGAGATAGACTGGTGCAATAGGGAGGTTTGTAGTCCTTGGCTGCTATGATATGAAGTTTGAAAATATGTGCATGAAGTATGCAATGGGCATGAGCTTAACAAATGTGAAATAGGTGAGATAGGACAAAAATCTAGTGCTGCTGCACCAAGGTAGGGTGCATGACAGTTGAAATGCACATGCTAGTGCACAGGCACTAAAAAGCAATAGATTTGGCCCTATTGCGAGCTTAGTAATTCCAAGTACATCCTCGTGAGCAGTTACCAAGGCAGATTTGTCCCTCTCATGGAGCTAACTAAGCCCTGCGAGCCAAAGTTCAAGCAAACAAATGTTTCTCGCGAGGCTCTGATAAAGCGCATCTGTGCGATAGCCTCATGAGCAAACCACCCAAAAACTGAATGAAAATGAGCCTCGC
This sequence comes from Chloranthus sessilifolius, assembly GCA_021018995.1. Lineage (NCBI taxonomy): Eukaryota > Viridiplantae > Streptophyta > Magnoliopsida > Chloranthales > Chloranthaceae > Chloranthus > Chloranthus sessilifolius. Next base: position 111,164,628 of record CM037585.1, on the reverse strand, counting down.
GAGGTATCTTTTTCTCAGCGAATATACTCATCGTGAGGCTCCTTTTCAACTGTGCGAGCAGTACTTTAAAATACATTGAGATGTGCGACAGAGTCATCCCAGGCTCATTTAAGCTCGCGAGGCTCCATTTGAACTACGCTAGCATTGGTTTATTTCACACAGAACTGCGTGACATGTGTTGTCCAATATTATTTTAACTCGCGAGGCTAATTCTTCTAATCTCATCCACACAACCACCTCGTGAGAGCCTCGCAAAGCACTGGTTTCTTCCATTTAAACCCAACGAGGTGCTTCTTCATTTAATCTCTCTCTGCCATAACTTTCATCACACACCACAGAGTTGTCTTTTCCATTTCTTCTCCTTCACTGCCTATTTGGCCCCAGCCCTTACACTTTGCCCTTATCATTTTGCTCTGCATCAGCTTTCGATCATTCCACACCAAGCAAAAGATAGATTGACTCACTATGCAGTTTTTCAACTGAAACCCTAGCTTTCAACGGGTAAGTGCTCTGCTCCCCCACCTGTGATTTCTTTTTCATATTCCTGTTGGTTTACTACTTGATTTTTGGGAAGAATTTCTATGGAGAACCCTCAGTGAAGTGTGAGCTACCTAGAGGTTGTATTTCAAAACCTAAAATTTAGGATTCTGAGGAAATGGTTGGTAAATCCCCATTTATAGAGGGTCTGGCACCTCTGGTAAACCCTCAACCCACTACCATACTAGCTGCCACTAGGAAATCAGTAAGAATAGCAGAGGCCTCCACAGTGGAGATCACTGAGGGCACTGGTGCCTCTGAACCCCCAGTAGAGAATCCTAAGAAAAAGGTTGCACCCAAAAAGAGGGCCATAACTATTGCTGCAAGCCTTAAAAAATCCAAAAAGCAGAAAAAGGGCAAGGAACTTGTTTATGAGATCAACCCATTGACAACCCCCAGTGAGTTCTTGGCTGCCATTAAATTGGAGCCTAAGATTGCCTTTGATAAGGCATTTTTTGAGAAGGAGCCCTTAGCTACCCCATCAATTGCATACCTGACTAGGGCCTCCTTGTTTTCTCTGCTCAGGCCCCCGTTGGCGTTAGCCAACCCTAGGTTAGTCCAATTGTTTTACCAGAACATCAGGGTAAAGGAGGATAATGATGGACACCCTATATTGTTGATCCTCATTGACAACTTTGAGATGTTGATGGGCCCTTTTGAGATTGCTAAAATCCTAGGCATACCAGCTACCTTCAACCCTGAGTGTAACCTGGGAGTTCCCCTGACTACCTCTATCACTGAGATAGCTAAAACAGTTACAAGAGGAAAGAAAGCATCAGGAGATTCAATCAAGAGGGGGAATTTGGAGCCAAATATGTTATTTATGGATGATGTTTTGAGGAAAAATGTATTTTGCTCTGGGCATCTACAAGAGAGGAGGGTACCCATAGCTGATGCCCTCTATTCCTTCTCATTGGGGCATTATATTGATGCTGCCCATCTAATTTTTGAGGGTATGAAGGATATCCATGAGAAGGTGAAAAATAAGCAGAAGCCACATGCCCTGCCTTATAGAAGGATAATCACTGGCCTGCTAAAACTAGGTGGATACCGGTTGAGAATGGGGGAGCCAATGGAGTCACTGACCCTAGTGGTATTTGGAAAGAAGCTGTGGGGGATCAGTAAGTCCTTGATTGAGAATAAGAAGGAGAAGAGGCTTGTAGCACCTACCATTCATGAGGCAGCTACAGTAGCTACATCAACAGTTCCCAGCTCTGCCCCATCAGCCTCACACATCACTCCTAACATTCCTCCCATCCCACCTTCCATCAACACTCCCTCCATCACTATCCCTATACCTACCATCCCTGTGTCAATGCCTAGCCCCATACCTTCAATCCCTAGTCCACAACCCACACCCTCTCAAACCATCCATGTGCCAGCTCCCACTGCACCACCCATTTACCCTGCCCACCCCATCCCACCTGTAATAAGAACCTACACTAAAAAGAGAATCTCCAAACACACCAAAGCTCCCACTGAGCCTCCCTAGCCCATTACGTTACCAGAACCCAGTCCCCTACCTCAGCCAATTCAAATCCAAGAACCCCCTACCATTACATCTGAACCCCTTTTACCAGATCCTATACCAACCTCTCAGCCCATAGCCACTACCATTGACCCACCTACTACCAGTGCACACATTGACTCTACCCACACTGCCCTAATTACCCATTCTCACTCACCTACCCATACCTCTCCACTTCCCCCCACTCATAACCAAGACCCATTCACCAGTGAGGGGTACACTGCCATAATGGACTCCATCATGGAGGACATCAGGTATGAGTACACACCTCTACTTGAATCACCATAGCATACCCATTTCACCGTTGACCCACCTTCTCCACTACCAAACCAATTCACCCATGCCCCAACCTCACCTTTCCAACCCATCCTACCCAACCCACCCACAATCCCCACCATTCCATATCCCTTACCTCATATACTTACCCTACTGGCCTCCCTTCAAACCCAAATATTAGCCAACACCTAAAAGCAGGCCACCCTCCAAACTAGCCTACAAGCCATCCATTCAACCCTACAGACCTTTACCCCTCCAACCCATCCACCTTCAGCCTCACAAATACCTGTTTCTACCCCCCCTCCTTCACCTCAACCTTCATACCCACTACCTACAACCCCAGCTACCACTGAAGCAGTTCCTCATATTGAGGATCTGATCATGGCAATTGTCCCACCTACCTACCTCAGCCCCTACCTTCCATGGTGACAGCAACTGCTGTCACTCAAACTAAACCTGAACCTATGGAGTTGATCCTTATTTCACCCTCCCTGGCCTCTACCTCCACACAAACCCATTTTGAGATAGAGGAACAAACCCTCCTTCTCCCTACCTTTACCTCTGCCTTTACCTAGATTCAGCCAAGTGAGGAGGAGCTGGCCCCCATTCTTTCACCACCATCTGCTCTCCCATCCCCATCATCCATTGTTCGGACTTCTTCACCCTTAGAAGAGCCATGGAAGACAACCCCTACATCAGGAGGGATGTAATAAGAGGAATGACTGAGATTAACACTGCCATCAAGCAGCCATTCCTAGCCCAGATTGCCCAGCTACAGCTGGACCACAGAGTTGAAAAGCTACAGTGGGAGCAGTTGTTATACAGAACCTTGAAGCTGTATGAAGAGCAGATTCAAAAATCAGAAATGTTGGGCAAAGTGGTAGAGACACTCCAAAAAACATTCTCAGTAGTACACCCAACCTCATTAGCTGGAGTGCCAATCAATGAGCCTACCGTGGACCACTAAGCCTCAAAAACCAGCTACAAAAAGGACAAAGGTTGGTGCTACCAAAACTGAGAAAGTGAAGAAGGAAAGTTTTAAAGAGAAGTATCATAAAATGGCAGATGCTTATGGATGGGGACCAGTTGATCTATCTAGCTCAGATTCAGATTAGGTTTAAGAAGTGTCAGTTGTCCTTAGGATTTAATTTATGTTTTACACATGTAAAAATCTCATTTGTTGTGTCTTCTATATTGCTTATATTAATGCAAATTTCTCTTTTGTCTCTTTTTCCTTTGCTGTATTTTTTTTTTCTTGTCTTCTGTTATGCATGTTATTTAACTATTTTTTGTGTGTTGCTTTATGATTGTACCCTGTTGCCACTTAGGGCTTACTCTTTGAAACAATGAGGACACTATTATCAGTGTGCGCTTTTTTTGGGTTCCTCTCGGTCCCCATTAAATCAATGGCCCAATTCTGTCCAAGTGGACTCTAGCGATGCAACGTTTGGAATAGTGGAGGTAAAATAAAAAAGGGAGATTTTCTAGAAAGATTCCTAGTTGTTGCGATCGCCAGTTGCAGATATTTAACGACGCTGCAACACATCAATGATCACTCTTTAGAGCAGGTGTGGGTTACTTCTTTACTGAAGCATCCACCTATGAACGTCAGTGGCTATGGCTCTTCCTTATAGTTTAGACAGTTTAATTTTCCTTTTCTTTCCCTATTATTTCTGGAATTTTGATCGGTTTAGGTTTCCTGACTCTATTGTGAGTTTAACTATGAATTTATTATAGTGATCTAGTCTAATATTCTAATTCTATTAGGAGTCTAATTAATTTAGTTTCCTAATGTTATTAGAATTCTAATTAATTTACTGTCCTAATACTACTAAAAGTCCAATTAATATCAGTCTCCTAATTGTACTAGGAATGCCATTATGTTAATTTTAACGGAACTATAATTAAGTCAAGCATGCTAATTATACTGAAATTTTTAAGTGAAGCAAATATGGTAATTGTATTGAAATTCTAATTGGAGCAAATATAATAATTTGACTGAGATTCTAATTAGAGCAATTATAATAGTCCTACTAGAATTCTAATTGGAATGGAGGACTGATTTTACTAAAATTCTGATTAAAATAAGGAACTAAGTTTACTAGAATTCTGATCAGAGCGAGAAATTGATTATCCTAAAATTTTAATTAAAGCAATAAATTATCTATGCTAAAATCCAATTAAAATAACGGAACTAATTTTTCCTAGAATTGTAATGAAGGCAATGAGTTAATTATGCTAAAATTCTAATAAATAAAAAAAGCATTTAACTATACTGGAATCTAATAAAGCATGGAATTAACAATGCTAGAATTATCTAATTAAAATAAAGGAACTAGTTTTATTAGAGTTCTAATCAAGGCAATTATTCTAATGATCTAAATTAAAATAAAGCATGTAAATTAATCATACTAAAAATCTAAGAAAAGGTCATGAAACTGATTTTCTAATCCTAATTCAAGCAATAAAATAATTCTAAAAAAAGGGTTTTGGGCCCGCTATGCTAAGGAGGATTGGCCTCATTCCCGAGCACCTTCCGTAAGCTCCCTTGGGCAAATCGAGTGGCTGAGATTAAAGATAAATTGGATTTCGAATTATAATATTGGTATTTTTGGATTTTCAGAGTCGATTTCGGGATTATAATTGTGAATTAAATTAAGAAACTAGAATTTTAGAAAACTTAATGAATATTTGGGATTTTAGAAGTATTGAATTAAGAAAATAAAACTAAAATTTAAAATTCTAGAACTGAATTCAGGTTTGAAATCAAAAAATCAGACCGTATGATTAAGGACTGGTTCTAGAACCTAAGAACTAGAACTAGAGATTAATGGTAGGACTGGAGATTAAGATTTTAGAACGGAGTTGAGTCTAGGGTTGGTGAATTAGACCTTTAGATTAAGGACTAGTTCTATAAACGAAGAACTAGAACCAGATATTAAAAATTACAGTCTAAAAAAAAGGGTGCTATGGTCTAAAACTGAAAATTCAATATTAATTATTAAAACTAAGAGAAGTCCTAGGTCTAAGAACTAAAATTAAACTAAGGGGTCAAGGCTAAAGGTTGGATTTTTACCTAGGGTCGGGGCTGCAAAGAGAAATCTAAAAAATTCGAAGCTTGAATCTCGAAATCATGGCTATGTTCCTCTATGGGTTTGTTCTTGAAGTTCTTTGGTTTCGAAATCCAAAAAAAATCTGTTCTCTCAAAATTGTCAGCCTCTCGGGGTGAATTATAAAAAATATTTTATAGGTTTTACTCCAATTAACGCCATGTTTAAAGTGTTTAACTGGATTACGGGCTGGTCTCCCGATGCTTACTCGCTTTGTGTCGGTCACTGACTCAGTGAACGACTGGCTGACTTGCTCAGCTAGTTTCCTAGTTCTAATAATGTTAGGACTAATTGCGCACCAATTATACGGTGCGTAATCTGATTAAGCGCCTCTTTCAAAGCGTTTAATCAAGGAAGCTTGGGGGCAAGGACTATAAGACTAGGTCAAGCATAGGCCAATTGCGCACCGGTTGTGGGGCTCTCAATCTGATCGTGCGTCTCATGTGGGGCGCGTGATCGAGTCTCAAGGTGGTCTGGGAAAGGACGTCTGGTCTGAAAGGGGGACTGATTGCACGTGTGTGGTTTTACATGTAATCGAATTACGCCAGACTATTATTTCAGCCTGCATTTTGACTATATACTATTGTTTCAACATATAGTCTCCCTACGTTAGGATCTGAGCCATAGAGCTATTATTTCAGCCTGTGTTCAACCATGTACTATTATTTCAGTGCATGGTTCCCACATTAAGGTCATGGGGCCTGAAATGCTAGACTATTATTTCAGCCTGTGTCCAGCCATATACTACTGTTTTAGCATATGGTCCTACATATTAGGGTAAAGGTCTGAAATGCAATACTATTATCTTAGTTTGCATTCTGCCTATATACTATTATTTAAGTTTATAGTCTCCCTACGTTGGGATCTGAGCCATAGAGCTATTATTTTAGCCTGTGTTCATCCATGTACTATTGCTTCTGTGCATGGTCCCCGCATTAGGGTTATGGGGTCTGGAATGTCTGATTATTATTTCATCCTGTCTCCAGTCATATACTATTGTTTCAGCATATGGTCCCACATATTAGGGTAAAGGGTCTGAAATGCAAGACTATTGTTTCAGTCTGCATTCAGCCTATATATTATTATTTCAGTATATAGTCTCCCTACATTGGGATCTGAGCCACAGAGCTATTGTTTTAGCTTGTGTTCAACCATGTACTATTATTGTAGTACATGGTTCCCAATTTATGGGGCCTGAGCCACAGAGTTATTATTTCACCCTATGTCTAGCCATATACTATTATTTCAGCATATGGTCCCAATTAGGGTTATGAGGTCAAAGGTTGATCGAAGAGATTTTTATATTCTGAGAGGGCAAAATAGGGGTGTCTACAGATGCCCCTCTTCGGTGCGCTCTTGCGAAGTAAGAACGCGTCGAAGAAGTAGACACCTCTCATCCGAGGTGTCTTCTCGTTGCTTTTGGGAAATCACAAATGTGAACTGGGGATGCTAACATGACATGCTTGGTTTTCTTATCTATCAGTGTAAGCTAAAATGGAGCATTCGGGGGCCTAGTGGTAGTTGTCGAAAGGCGTGCTCCATGCCGTGGATGCCCAGGGGCGATTCCATCTCGTATCATTACCCACTGTCATAAAAAGTCGACGGGGGATATCAACGTATCCTATTCTACGGGTGCAAGGGGCATTCCATTGCATGGTGCGACCTACTACGAGTGACAGCCAAACGGAAAGGAGAATCACCATATCCTAATCTGTGGGTGCAAGGGGCATCCCACCGCATGTCGAGACCTGCTGCAAGGGGCAATCAAACAGAGGGATATCACGCAATCGAGGTACCGAGGGCGTCATATAAATATCCATAAATAGGTCTAGGGACTAACAATAAAATAATGCTATTTAATGTCGAAGGCTTTCACAAGTCATGTAAGATCGGGCGCGCCATTGCTCACACCAATGCGCGTTAGGCTTTCCTTTTCTAGAAGGCATTTATAAGTTCTTAGATTAAATATACTCATGGTTTGGCTTTCCAGGGGAATGGCTGGCTTGGGCTAGTAATTGAAGTAAAATTTAGTAGGTGAGTCTCTTTGTTCATTTTTTTTCTTTGGTTTCTTTCTATTTTTGTTATTTTGGGAGTAAAAGATTTTTGGTTTTAAGAGTAAGTGGTAAGAGTTTTTTTTTTGTGTGTTGTTTATTTTTTTTCTTTTTTTTAGAAGTAAAAAATTTTTGTTTGGGAGTAAGTAAGGGGTTTTGAAATTTTAGGGAATTTAACTTAAGATCAATTCGGTGGTAAATCGATTGAAAACGTGGCTTCCGTGACGTCGCTGAGCAGATCCACCGGTACAGGATTTGTGAACCCGACCATTAGTGTGGTTGTCAAGACGATACTTGGCATGCCAGATGCTCCAGCTAACCTTCTCAACGAATACTGATGAATGTCTCTTATGGGAGGACTACAGTGATTCGCTAGTTGAGAGAGACGGGTTTTGAAAATATTTTTACTTAATCATAGCTAACTATATTTTACAAGAAATATCGCGTAATTGAAATGTGGGTAGTACTTACCTGGGGGTGATACTTACCTGGATTGTGCGTAGCTTGTATGATTCGTGATGGGACTTGGGGATTGTTGGGGTGATGCTGCGATGGGACTTGGGGATTCTTCTCTTTTCCTCGTGTCCGTTGTGGCAGAGCTTTGTGAGTCTCCGTGGGATGTAATGTCTTGAAGAAGTGATGTCGCAATGGGAGTTGGCATTGGTCGGATGCGAGAGGACATGGGAGGAGTCTCGAATCTTCATGTATTTCTGTTGTGGCAATGGTGTTTGGTGACTATTACGTAGCGGGCAATTTGGGACGAGGGCTCTTTACTTTAGTGACGGGACATGATCGAGCTTTCTCCCTTTTTCATATGGCGTGGTAGGCGTTGTTTGAGCTTTTTGGGTAGTGATGTTTGCATTGGGACATTGGCTAAGCATAGTTAGCGATGGGACGCTGGTAGGATATTTGAGCGATAGATATGTCCTGTTTCTTTCTTTGACAGATCTTTAGTTATGTAAGATCATGTTGTGATTGCGTCGTGATTGGCTTCATTTTTTTTGGCTTGTCACGAGAGGGTGTTGTAGTGGCATGATTGATTTATTGTGATGGACTGGATATTGAGGTGGCATCATGTGTGTGCATCTTATCGTGATGGGACATTTGTGATGGGGTTAAGCGATGGAATAGGAGTAAGTGGTTGTGCCATTCTTTCTGAACAATGTGTGAGGTAACGCGATGGGATAGGAGAATTTTGATCAAGGTGGGGTGAAAAGGTGCGAGGGTGGATTAATTCGGGTATTGCGCGCTTGGTATGTGCCGCTCAATATGATTGTGCGCCTATTTCTGGTGCTATCACAGGTTTGACGGGTTGTTTGCGCGTATGTGAGTTTACATGTGATTGTATTATGCGCTCTAATCGTAATGCATGATCAAGGCGTCACCAGGTCACCGCGTGGGCTACCTTTTGTATTGCGCGGCGTGAGGCCTTCATTTGATGAGGTTACGCATTTTTCAATAAGTGTGTGATCGGAGCGTCGCGCCATTTGTGCTGGCGATGGTTCAGTTGCGCGCTCAGGTTGGAGCGCACATTTTGGATTGAGCGCATCGTGTGATGTGCGTGACCTAGTTAAGCACACGTGTCGGGGCGGGTGATTCAGTCCGTACTTTATATGAGCAAGGGAGCCTTTATTTGTTTCTCATTCTCTGGTTCAGTCTCGAGTTTTACTTTTTATGAATATTTTATGTTCTAAAATTCGTGTTTTAACGATATCGGGTGATCTAACTATCCGATTGAGATGTCGTTTCTTCCTGTGTTCGATACTTCGCGTGATCTTGACCCTGAGGCCATGCTCAGGAACATCATTATTTTGGGAATGGGCAGTATTAGGAATGAGGACGTTAGTCTTGACATCGATCCCTGTTAGGGAGCAGTGAAGGCAGCGTTGAGGAGACGACGGCAGAGGCAGTGAAGATGGAGGAAGAGGAGTAACAAGTGGAGGGATGTGTTTCCCAACCAATCCTTCCTAAAGTCTTCGATTGGGCATTCTGCTCCTCGCTTCGTGTTCATTTCGGGTTTTCGATTTTCATTTTGAGTCATAAGTTAAGTTCTACGTTTTCGTTTTGGGTTGTAAGTTCAGGAGGTATGCCTCCAGTGATATTGTATAAATTTTTTAGTTCTAAATAAAAGAGTATTATTTTTATTTATTGTGCTTAGTACTTGTTTAATGGATTAGTCATGTATATTTGATTTGATTTAGTTTAGGATTTAATTTAGCTTAGAGTTTATCCTGAGATTAGTTTGTTTTATGGCATTTTGTTTAGAGGGTTTACTTGATTCTAATGGGTTTGTCGAGGGCATTTTTTTTTGTGGGGTCCTAAGCAAGTTAGGGTCTCATTTTGGAGGGTCATTTTTTTATCACTTGCTTGGTTTAAGGTTTGATTTGACTTGAGTTTTGGTCTTTTGTTTGATTCAACATGATACTTATTAAAAGGTGTGAGTTTTCAAAGGTTCTAAATGGGTGTTAAGTATTTAAATCCTATTGACTTGTTTACTTTGCTTTGGATTTGTGTTTCCTTGAAAGGATAAGTGTTGCATGATTATTGGTTTATTAGGTTGGTCATGGATTGTGATTTTTTTTTTTTTAAGGGAGTATGTGTTTGGTTTGGATTTAATTAGATTAGAAGGGTTCAAAGGTGTGACACATGTCATTTGGTAATTTAGGAGGTATAATTTATAAATGTGTGAGCTAAAAGCTTTGAGTTCTTGTTGTTTTGAATTTTATTTCAAGTTTAGAATTAGAAGTCTTGGGGCATTTTTTTTTATTGTTAATGTGTTTTCTTCCTTTTTCTTTCATATCTCGGGTACTGAACCCGAAGAGTTATGTTATTACGTGGGTTATTGAGAATGGATGGGATTGAGAATGCAAGGTGACAGTCGAATTGTTGTCATACTAAGGGAAGAGGTGGAGGAGAAAAAGGTGGTAGAAAGGAAACCCAAGGATAAGACATGGTCAAAGTTCTCGTGACCGATGCCTATGTTTCCTCGGTAGGCTTTGCGGATTCAGTGTTAGTTGTTCCTCCTTGTTATGCTTTCCAAGGTGATCCTCCAAAGGTGGATCCCGTAGATCCTGGGTGGCTTTCTGTGAGCCACTCTTTCTTTTCCGTCGGTTCGGGGCAAGGGGAAGAGGTTGTCATTGTTAGAATTCATTCAGGGTGCATTCCTCCTCCGGGCTTTTCTGAGATCTCTAGTTTCTCGAATAAATCCGGATTCGGGCACTGCCTGAACATGTTGATTTTTAAGTTTCATGTTTTAAGTTGTATATTCAGAGGATATGCCCTTGGTGTGTTTTGTAATTGTTTTATTCATTTATGAAGTAATTATATTTTTAATTCTATTTTGGTTATTTATATTTAGTGAATTTTGACTTGGTTTATTTTATAGCTTACTTGATCTGGTTTTGAATGTGACGTTTTTCTTATTTAATATTTCTTTGCGCTTGGTTCGATTGGGTTTATTTTATTTCAAATATGGGGTATGTTGGGAGCATTTTTAGTTTTGTTTTGTTTAGTCTAAGATCAAGTGTGTAAGTGATGGGGGGCATTTTATTTGTTTTTTTGTTTGTTTAGTTTGGTCTTAGTTGGAGTGTGTACGTGATGTTGGGGAGGGCATTTTTTTCATTTTGACTCGAGGTGTGTATGTCCTAAGTCAGAAGTATTTTTGGATTGGCTCTAACAAGGGCATAGTTTAGGTTGGTAGTCAGTGTCGGAAGTTTCCTAATTTGGTCCTGTGAACCTGCTGTTATGGGCACATATTTTGTGTTTCTGGGAAATTGTGCGCTTCACTCCGAGCGCATAAACTAATTGCGCATCAAAATGGGAGCGCACATTTCGAAGGGTCGGAAGGTCATTAAGCGCCGACACTCGATCGTTTAATCAAGTTCAGCGCTTGTCATGGGGCGCAGGATTAGGGCAGTGGCCGGTCACTATTGCAGTGACTGTTGGCATTCGCGCGCACGGGTTTGGGCTCTTGAGATGATTACGTGCCTGGTGGACGATGCGCAATCAGGTGGTCGGGTTAGTTTGAGCGGGCGACAATCCGTTTTCACACTCGAGGATGAGCGTTTGATCTGAATTAAGCGAGGGAACCATGGTGCGTGATTCGGTTGAGCGCTTGAGTTCACGCGCGCGACTCAGCCATGTCTTCTAAATAGTTCAAAAACGTTTCATTCTTCCCGCGCTATCCGTTTTGGTCTTTGATTCTTTTGTTTTCTTGTTTCCTTGTGCTCTATTTTTCATGTTTTCATGATATCTTACGATCCGATCATCCGTTTTAGGTGCCGTTTCTTTCATTCTTTTTAGTTTTTCAAGTTCTTTGTTCTAGGATAGAGGGTGAGAGTGGTGATAGGTACGATCTTACTATTTCTGAGTTGGAGAGGATGATGATGGGGGAGATAGGTGAGACCTCTGAGGCTCGGACCGATGCCATTGTCGGGGAGGTGGATGTCGAGGAGGTGGCTAGAGAGGAGGTACTGAAGGTTGACCAGGTGGAGGTCAGGGAGGAGGTACCCAAGATTGAGTAGGGTGTAGCTGAGGATTAGGGTGAGAGGGTTGTCACTGGTCTTCGGATCTTCAGACCGCACGGTCTTTTCGAGGATATGCATGGGGTCAGGTATATATCATCGTGTGTATGTTTTATTTCATTTTTTTTAGGAACTGAGGATTCATTGATGGGTTGGCTTGCTCATTTGGTTAGGTGATTTGGAGGCCATAAGTGGCTGAGGAGGATGCGGGTGTGCTGGTGACCCAGTCTGGTCAGCCCTTCTTTGACATGGACATATGGGTCCATTGTTTTGAGAAGGTGGAGAGGATCCACCTGTCTCGAGTGGTGCGGCAGCTGGGGCTCCCTCAGGGAGTCCCTTCAGAGATTCGCTACAGGGTGGCGAAGAGGATGACAGCCTCCCCCCCAGGCGAGAATTTTACGGAGTGGATGGCGCTTTAGATGACCGATATCAGGGCTAGGGGGACCAAGGTCATAGGGGCGCGTGATGAGGTCGACGCTCGAGAGTATAGGAGATGGTTTAGTGCATTGGGTGGCGGGCACCTTTTCACACATCTCTTCCATGGGAGTGGCTCTTTCGCGGTCGGTGGGTCGAAGTCGGTATTGCCATTAAGGAAGACATTGGCCGCATTAGAGCAGGGCCATCTCACTGCGAGTGTGCAGGGGGCATTAGACGCCCTCCACAGGGCGATGGAGTAGATGGGGTGTACTCCTCATCCAAATGAGGAGATGCTGCACTCCTTAGCCCTCTCGGTTGCTCAAGCTAGGGGAGCATAGGATGAGTTGGGGGTTCGGCTAGCAGAGACTCGACGGCTCTTGGTGAGTTAATTTATTGGTCCAATTGTTTATGTATTATGTGGACCTGGTCTTCCAGTTGTTCTGACATAGTTGCGGTGCCTTTCTTTATTTTGGGCAGTCCGAGATGGAGGCCGAGGTCATTAGTCACGTGGCAATGATCGAGTTGTTACGCAGCCAGCAGTAGGCCGGCCAAGAGGTGGAGGCCAGTTTGTGATCTGAGATTGACTGATTGGTAAGTGTCTATATGAACTTGGCTTTGTTAATTGTTAGCGTTGTGGGCTTGTCGACTAACATGTTCATTGTCATTCATAGAGAGCCGAGCTCGCTGCTGGAGGTCCCGTTCTGGCATTTGATCCATCTTCAGTTATTTCCTCAAGTCGGGAGAATCCAAAGACGGCTCAGCTTCGGGCCAAGTTAGATCATTAGGTATGTTCCATTCAATCCTTCAACTCGTTTCCATAAACATAATAGTTAGTTGGGTGTTATTGTTTTGCTTTCTTAACATTACGTGGTATTTTAGCTTCAGGTTGCTGAGGATCTTAAGACAAGGGAGGCGACTGCTGCCTCTCTATGTCCCGAGAGTCAGGTATAGTTTTTGGATTGGTGTAATTCAGTTTAGGTTATTTCCTTTTATTTTGTTTTGATATATTTTGTGTTGGTTTATTTTTATTTTTTTGTGCAGGCCGTTCCAGACTCCGCTCCTGAGGCTCCCCCTCAAGGGTCTGTTCCTATCCCTACTCAGGTGTGTTTTAATTATTGCATTTATGGTTTATTTATCATTATAATGTCATCTGATGTGTTTGTTCATTCTCGTTGCAACCGCCTATGTTTGTCGTCCCTTCCGTGCCTCCTGTTGATCCAGTGAATGTCGAGACGGTTGAGCGACTTTCAGAGGAGAGGCTGGATCTGGTATGATTCTTTCCTTTTCAAAGTTCCTTTTTTTTATGTTCATATATATATATATCTATATAGGTTTTCTTTGACTTGGTGTAATTACGTAGGCTCGTTAGCTTGAGGAGGTGCGTCTAGAGGAGATGCGAGCGCGCGCCACTCCTGAGGCGAGACGAATCCTTGGGGAGACGCAGAGTCGCGATGACCTATTCGTTGAGATGATGGTTGCTTAGAAGACTCAGGTTGAGGCATTAGAGGCGGCACGTCGGACGATGCGGGCAGAGATGCAGGTGTCCCTAGACCAGCTGCAGTATCATCTAACGAGGAGTGAGCGGGGGGTACGTAGGTTGGCTAGTCAGCTTGGTGGATCAGAGTCGAGGGCTATGGGTTCCTCGGCTGGGCAATCTCGTTACACGTCTCGTGATCATGTTAGGGGTGATGCTCGTGAGGATTCTGTCGTTCGTGAGATTCTTGCAGGGTATCCTCCTTATTCTCGAACAAGGCGGTCTGTTAGTCAGACGAGTGAGGGGGTTTCTATGGTGGGGCCTTGTCGTCTAGAGGTTTCGAGGACTCTGAGTGTCAGGATCATGTTTTCGGAGGACCAGTGCATGGACCTCTGAGCGGATGATATCAGGGACAGCAACACTCGTCCATCCTAGCAGCAACGTAGGGAGTAGGGGTATGTGTGTGTTTTCTTTTTGCCCATTGTGTTTGTATGCTGTATATATAGGGGGGATGCCCCTCGTGACAAATGTAAAAATAAAACTTTGATATATATATATAGACTTTTTTTATAGTTTAGATGTACCTGATTGGCTCCTTTTCTTTTAGTTACCTCTTGCGTCTACTTTTGCTTTTTAGTTTCTTTAGCATCGCCGACCGTCATTGGGACTTGGATACTTCCTGAGCTAGCCCAGTGGTGGTTGGAGGTTGCTTCGTCTCTGCACATGTAAAGGTAACGCTATCAGTAATTTTTGTTCTCCCCCTTGCTAGTTGTCAAGGGGGGTGTATCTCATACAGGGGTCTAGTAATAAGGGTGGATATGTGCTTTCTTTTATTTTTTCATTTTTCTTATATTTGAAATGAAAATAATGCAACAGAGAAAGCAAATAACTGAGACAAAAATAGTAAAAATAATAAAATAAAAATGCCCCAGTGTAGGAGCGTGGTAGTGTTGGCAGTATAGCATCTTTGGCAGCATTCACCGAATGGTAATTTTGTTATTACTCATCTTCTCCGTGGATGAATCGGCGCTTCTAACATGATTCTCCTTCTAATAAAAAAAAATCCCCAGTGTGTAGATGCAATGGAGCTTTTTCGGGCTGTTGATGAGCATATTAGGTCTATAAGCAGTCATGGGTATTTGGTGAGTTAGTTTTGAAGAAAAGTTTATCAGTACTGTCATCAAACCGAGGAGAGGTCATTTTGATTAGGTCAGTTGTATACGGGGGTCTATCTTAGGGTGGTGGTCATCCTATCCTATGTTTATTAGGGAGAAGTACGGTAGGTATAGTAGGTGATTGCATTAGTCATCATTAATTGGTTTCAGTTTGATTCCTAGGAGTATCCTGTAAAGCTTCTGATTTATCATTCGAAGTAAAAATAGAAGAGGGGGGTAAGGCTCAGTGATATGGGGAATAGTTTGTATCTAATACTTTCTAAAAGGGATGAGTAACAATCTTTTTCTTGGAGGGATATAGGATGCCATGATCGAGCTCTTCGTCATATTTCGGTACCATCAAAATCTCATATTCTATGGTTAGCAGGAGTTTGTCCTCCTCCCACCACCTTACGACGACATCTAGTATTATGGGGACATTAGAGATGCCCTGGCAGCTTGCTTATACACTTATAGTAAAGTTATCAGAGATGTCCTCACAGTCTGCTTATGCTCCCCTGAGCTCATTAAATTGTTCATTCATCGTAATGGTCTCACTTAAAATTTTGATATATGTATTCTTCGAAAGCATCCTGCTAGCGCAAGAATAGCGAGTTTTGATTGAACTTGACATCTTTATTTTTTTTTGCTCTAACATCTCCTCTAATGGCGGGGAAGGGAAATGAGGATTGGGTATTACTTATGCTTTTGAAAGAGATTAGGTATGTCACTAGTCCTTTAATCAGATTTTTTGAGTGAGAAAAAATGGGCGATAAATTAGAGGTCTTAAGGATATTCTGAGAACTGATGATGTACGACCAATGAATGGGCCGTGAGGACTACAGGCGTGATAAGTATAAGTATTTAACCACAGGATGTGATGGTCACAAGGCTAAGGATAGTATTTTCTAAGGTACATGACATTCCAAGGGCTAGGGAGTTCTTCCCCGTCTTGGTTCGTCAGTTTGTATGCATTTCCAGGGTATGCGGTTGTTATAACATAAAGGCCTTCCCAGTTCGATTTCAGTTTTCCTTTCAGATGGGTGTGCTTGGAAGGCATGATTTTCTTCAAGATTAATTCTCCAATATTAAAGGTTCATTCGAGGAATTTCTTATCGTAAGCCCTGTCCACTCTCTTCTTATATACCTGAGCGTGATCAGCTGCCCTTAGACGTGTTTTATCAAGCTACTCTAGCTACGTGAGTAGGGCAATTCTCCTCTCGTCTAAGGATAGCTCACTATCGAGTTGAATCCATAAGGATGGTTCTTCTAGTAGTCGTTTAGGCCAATCGGCTCCATTGCTTTATTTCTACTTTGTGTTTCAGGATTTGAATTAGCATTTTATTCGTAGCTTCTGCTTGTCCATTTCCTTGAGGGTGGAACGGTGATGAGTGACGTAGATCGATGCCGAATTTCTTATATAACTTCTTTGTCTTTTCTGTGACAAACTGTGGTCCATTGTCAGTGACAAACATCTTGGGTACTCCAAACCTGACGATAATATTTTGAATGATAAACCTCCCGAGTGTTAAAGTGGTGATTCTGATATAGGATTCAACTTCTGCCCATTTGGTGTAGTATTCGGTCGCTATAAGTACGAACGCATGCTTGTGAGTGTTCCCAACTGTGCCCGTGAAAGGTCCGATGACATCGAAGGCTCACATAAAAAATAGCCACGGCGAGGTTATAGTGCTCAATGCAACTGATGGAGCTTTGATGAGTATGGTATGTTCTTAGCATTATTTGCAGGATTGGACATAGAGGTGGCAATCTCTTATCATCGTCGGCCAGAAGTAGCCTTGTCGTGTAACTTGATCGATGAGCCTCTGTCTATCAGAGTGGATGCCACAGGCACTCGTGTGTGCTTCTTGAATGATGTATTATCCTTTGACAGTCGTGATGTATCCTAGTAGTACTCCTTTGGTGAAGGCTTCTTTGTATAATGTTTCACCGAGTATGCAGAATTGGGCGCATTGATTTCTTATAGTTTGATCTTTGTGGTGTATGGAGGGACATGTTGATGCTTTACGAAGTTATAGATGTCGAAATACTATGGCTGTCCATCGTCGGTTGGTGATTTTTCAAATCTGAACAAAGCGACTTTGGTTTTTGCCTTGATGTGCTTTTTCGGAGTGATTGCTTAATTTAGTCCTGTGCTTGTGGGGAGGATTGGTAATTCTCTCTTAATGGTCTATGTTACCTTGTGGGTGGGTATTGTCAGCTTTTCGATGAAGAAGGTCTTGATACTTTAGCCGATAGGTATCAAATATTGAGTAGTTTCTAGGTATGCCATTAGTCTCATTTCCTTAGTTTTCCATTCTCTTATGACTTGTGAGATTACGAGCTTGGAATCACCGATGGTTTGCAACTGTTTAATGCCTAATCATAGTGCTATTCATAGTCCAGCTATAAAAGATTCGTATTCTGTGACATTATTAGTGAAAGGGAAATCTAGTTGAAAAGTGTTAGGTATGACAACTACTTCGGGGCTTAGGAGGACTATCTCGATGCCTTTTCCTTTATGGTTTAGAGCACCATCAAAGTAGAGGGTTCATGACGTCTTATCGGCCTCTTCATTATGAATCATGAGTAGGTCTTCATCGGGGAAATCCGCGTGTATGGGCTCATTACTCAGGAGTAGGAGATCTGCGAGGTAATCGACGATTGTTTGTCCTTTTATCGACTTCTGCATGACGTAAGTGATATCAAATTCTTACAAGAGCATATGCCAGCGAGTAATCTTTCCTGAGGTTGCGGGCTTTTCGAATGCATACTTCAAAGGGTCCATTCGGGCTAGTACTAGTATTTTATGTGCTCTGAAGTAGTGCCATAATTTAGTTGAGGCCCACACCAATGTGAGGTAGGTCTTCTCCATCGAAGTATATTTTCGCTCGTACTTGACCATCATCCTACTAAGGTAGTAGATAGCCCTCTCTCTCTTGCCGTCTTCTTTATATTATCCCAGAATCACTCTCATTGCTTTGCCATTCGCTGACAGGTATAGGATAAGAGGTCTTCTGGGAACTGGTGGTGATAATATTATAGACGCAAGGCAAAATTCCTCCAGAAATGGCGTAGCTTGTATATTATACACGCTAAGCAAAAGGTCCTCCCCTCTATCCTAACTTCGAATCGTCATATCTTTTGGTGTATGACTTGGACTGAGGTGATTCTTGGCCCGTTGGAAAGCTAGGAACCTCTACTTTCTAATGATATAGAATTCAGCTCCAGTAAAGGTCCCTGTAAACTTTGGCACATATCCTTCCAACCACTGCCTAGGAGGGTTTGAAACGGGTTTGGGCCAAATTTGGGTGTCTACAGATGCCCCTCTTTGGTATCGGATCACTAATGATCGAATGCCAAAGAAAGAGACATCTGAAGAGGCCCAAGGCATGCTAATAGGTTTGACGTATTCAAAGAGACCTCAAACATCAAATGATAATGTGGTGAGTATATGGAAGCCCTGTATGTCAGGTAGAATGTCCGTTCCTCAAGGCCATCGATTCTCAAGCGCTTAGCGACATTACTGAGCATGACCGAGATGGTGTGAGTTACGAAAGCCCAATATAATGGAAAAAATATCTGCTCCTTTATATGGCTGATGAGGTGTGATGTTTAAGTTTCACTCTGAATGAAACAGCCCCGCGAGTGGGGGGTGATCGACTTATACTTCAAGGTGGGCATAAAGCAAAGACGTGAAGATCCACACTTTGTGTCCAATCTTATGAGGTATTGATTGCCCCATTTGATCAGCCACGGGTGCCCCTATGCAAAGTAGGGTTCGAGGTCTTCGAGCGAACTCATCGATCCGCGAAGAAAATTTAGCACAACTAGCCGAGCGGAGCGAATATTTATGTCGCAACGCTTTTTGGGAGTGACTGCCGCTTTTGGTAAGTCACATATTTTTGTTGTTTTATTTTTAATGTATTTATTATTATTTATTATTTATTTTTATTTTTTTTGTTCAGGATTTTGAGCGTCCCTAACATCTTATTTTTGCACAATCCTTAAGCGGGCCGAATGGAAGTTGACGTGCTTCTCGGGACATGTGCCACTTCAAAAAAGGAACACCTACACGTGTAAGGGAAGATTTAAGACTAGTGTGTGTAATATACACACTAGGCCAAATTGGCAAAATTAAGCCTAGAGTGCATAATATACACGCTAGGCCAAATTGTGGCTTAATTCAGCCGGGCCCGAGTAGAAACCCAAAAATTTGGTGACCTTTCGAATTCTTTCTTTCCCCCTCTCTTTAAACCAAAACGGGAGACCCTCTTTGTGTTCTTTTGATTGATTCGAACCTCGACATCACGCCGGTGTTCAACATTGTTGATTAATCACGCTCCCTCCTGCTGGATCTAGGGCTTATTTCTCTTTTAAGGTAATTATTTTAAACCCCTATTTCTTTTGATTTATATTCTTTTTTCTTCAAATGGGGTTAGGGTTCTTGGATCTAGATGATTTCCTTTGCATGTATGATTTTTTTTGTGAAGGTTGCATCCATGTGCATGAATTTTTATTTGAAAATGGGTGTATTTTGATCTTTTATATTGAATTTTTTGGGAAAATGGATGAGTTTTTGTTTGAAAATCTTGATTTCACTTCATACAAGTGTGATCTTGATTTTTGAAATACATGGTGGAAAAAAGTGATTCAATTTTGATTTTTTTTTTAATGCATCCCTACCTATAATTTCAATGTGTATGCATTGTGGGGATTTTTTAACCAAAATACTGAGAGGAAGAAAGATGTTTTTCCTAAAACTGAAGTGTGGGGGCTGTTTTGGGGCCGTCCTTCGATGCCCTCTCCGATTTTAACATCAAAGTGATGATTTTTCCTTTTCCTTTGGTTTTGAAATAATTGGTTTTTGTGCGAATGAGGCATACTCACCTTCCTTTGATCGGATATTTTTAGCAACGCTTTTGATGATTCGATTATGATTTTTGGCCGTTGATGATGATTTTTCTTATATACCTGTTCCATGTTCCCTTTTTTTAGGATGTCAAGTGAGGAAGAACAGGGTCAAGAAGGTGGTCCAAATGTGATTTATGGTATCAGAGGGGAGCACCTTATTCAGGTGCAACGCTCCTCCCATGCCTGGTATGAGATGCAGGGAACCGCGGCCCGCAGCGGATTACTCCATCAGCAGTACACCCATATCTTCAACTTCAACATAGCCGGTCAGGTAAGAGAAGTATCCTTTGGTTGTCTCTCTCTGTTCGAACCCTTTTGCTCTCGAATCTGACACAGTTTACTCTCTTGATGTAGTCTCTGCCCCCGATTATGTTCCGAGGAGGTTGGTTCGACATCCAACACCTCTACATTCATCTTCCGTAGGTCATGAGGTTCCTCCTGGTTCAGGCTGACTTTGGGGACTTCCTGTCATGCCCCGCTATGAGAGGTGATATGGCTTACGTGAAGGCCCTGGTGGAGTAGTTTTGGCCTGAGATGATGACCTTTCACATGTTTGTCGCTGAGATGGCCATCACCCCTGTGAACTAGTCTATAATTATCGGGATCGGGATAGGAGGGATACTAGTGGTTCCCCCCTGCATAGCAGATCGTGTAGAGGTGATTCAGTTGATCTAGGATTACCCTTCTTCCCAACACATGACCAACTTTGAGGTCAAGCTATCCTGGTTGGTCGACCTGTTTGATGTTGACGAGTTGGTGGATTCGAACCAGCCAGATATGGACATTGTTATTGAGCCCAATCACGCACTGATGTTGGCCCATATCTTGCTCCTCTTTCTCCTGGGTAAGACCATTTTTGCCAATGATAGTGGCAGTCGGGTCTCGCTATCCCTCCTTAGTCTGATGGAAAACTGGGAGAATGTGCATCATTTTGACTGGGGGGGTGTTGGGTATGCCGTGTTGATGGCCAGTTTGGCCAGAGCCTCAGTTGGGGATGTGGCCTCTATTCTTGGCTTTTGACATGCGATCGAGGTGACCTTTTCACTCTTTTATCGCCCATGGTTTGTCACCTAGTTTGCTCTTAACATATTTTCTTGTTTGTTCATCCTTTCAGGTTTGAAGTACTTACATTTTTAGTCAGGCTGCCCCCTGCTCTACTCGAACGAGTTTACGTAACCCCTTATGAGCTGCTGGCATAAGAATCATCACAATGACCTAGGGATGAAGCATCTGGAACTAGGCCTGAGGTCCCAGTTTGATTTGATGATCCCAGAGTAGGTATTGATACCCCCCCCCTTTTCAGTTTTAGAGATTTTTTCTAGAGTTTTGATGGTATTGCTTGACTAATAGGCTTCTCCTTTTCTGGGTAGATTCCTTTTGATCCCTACGTCAGCTCCCCTCTCTGGGTTCGTGCCACTGTGGATCAGTCCTGAATGTTCGTCGACCATCACATCATCTTCTTATACAGCTTTAGGTCAGAGTTTATGATTTGGGGGAGAGAGTGGTGCATCAGTATCGGGACTATTTTACAGTGCTGCAAGGTCCTCGTAGGGATGTTATGTCACTGGATGTTACGATTGAGGAGCTCGCCGACGGGATCCCTCGTCATGGTATTCCTGCAAATGATCTCTTTGAGCAAGGTGGTATTAGATGTGGTATGAGTCTCTTCCTTATCGGTCCATCCTCCCACGCTTTGTGTCAGGTGCCAATTTTTTGGCATTCGGAGGCCCACGATCTCATGTATTCCTCCTCTTCCTTTCTCCTATATGTGGGTCCCTGACTATCTTTTGATTTGATTTTGATTTTTTACTGACTAGATTTCTGCCTCTTTCTTTAGTTTGAGGAGGGAGAGGATTCTAACGAGGACGCAGCAGAAGCAGGCCCTACAGAGGTGTCAGGCGCCGGACCTTTAGACCCTTCTGGTGCGGGGGCCTCGGGGACCTCGACCATGGAGACTCAAGGGTCCTTAAGGCATTTTGACGACATGCTCCTCTCAGGCCTGTGTGCTGATGTGACAGAGTGAGCTCATCTATTTACTAAGGCAATTAGGGCCCCTCCTCTCGAGTTGGTTCCAAGGGTGTGTTTTCTTTTCTGCCTATTATTTTAGGGACATGCTTGCTCTTGTATTATTTCCCCTGCAGCTGGCCTATCTTTCTTTCTTCTCCTTGCAGGATTATGAGTCGGTTGTCGACCAGGCAAAATAGTATCGTCATATTGCTGGCCTTCGGGATGTGGAAGTGGTAAGTATGACACTGATTGGTTCTGCTAGTTGCTTTGCTACTTTATTTTCAACTGACCTTAACTAACCTTTTGGTATGATGCTTGCAGCGTGCTCGTGAAAAGGAGTCGTGCTCATTGCACACTAGACTGTCCTAGGCGTGGTCCCGAGTGGGGGATGTACAGACATATCAAAGTACCTCGTGCCGGTGAAGGAAGACCAAGGGCATCGACTAGGAGCAGCTCGCTTTTTTTTTTTTTTTTTGATGAACATTTTGAGACTTTTGAGCATTTTCTTTTTGTTTTGGGAAGTAAATCTAATGACTGATTGATCATATTTGGATGATTTGTTTAGAATGAATGTTCTTTCTTTTCCCTCTTATTTGTTCTATCTCTCTCTTTTGGATATGGCATGCTTGATCATCTGAACTTAAAAAAATGGCCCTTAGGTCATGTACTTAGTTAGCATAGCCGAACCCTGTATGTTTGTTATGCGGATGGTACCTAAAATAAAACCATGTATACAGGTTAGATGGTGAACTTTGGTATCCGAACTCGTGATCTGGGGTGCTTGAATGAGAACAGAATTGGTGCGTGTGACTGGTCAAAAGACCGGTGGCAAATTCTCCCTATCTCTCTCTCTCTCTCACTCTCTCTCTCTCTCTTTGGTTTTCTGGCCTAGCGTGTATAATATACACGCTAGGCAATTCTGGGCATTTTTTGACCTAGCGTGTATATTATACACGTTAGGCATTTTTTGGGGATTCCCTGGCTTAGCGTGTGTAATATACATGCTAGGAAAAATCTGGAGGATTTTGAACTAGCGTGTGCATTACATTCGCTAAGTGCTTTCTGGGCAGAGTAGGGTCTTTAAAGCCTGATAACTCATTTCTTTTTCATCATTTTATCGGGTTTTGGATTTTCGCTCCCATATTTTCTTTTCACATTCCCGAGGGTGGGTCCATTGTCCTACATCATATATTTATTTCTTTAAACATCTTTTTATGACCAGGGATTCGCTTTCTGATCTCGCCTCTCTTGGGGGATCCGGGATTTCTACACTGTGTGGGGCCCAATGTTTTGAAGAAATGGATCGATAGCTTGAATGAGACCGAGCTTGCGGGCTTGGATCAACTCGGGCTGGCCTGTCTCTCATCTTTCCTTGAAGTTCGTCCGCTTTGGGACTTTATTTATGCAACAGTTGTGCATTTGGGAAGTGGAAACCGATGTCTTCTGCTTTAGGACCCGTGAGTTGACTCCCACTCTTGAAGAGCTCTCCAATCTATCGAGTTTGAAGCTCCATTGAGGCCTTGCTAGGGTAGTGCCGAAACTAGGTTATGTTAAAGCCGTCTACACGACTTTAGGATCAAAGAAAGCTAATTATGAGAAAAGCCTTGTCAGTGGGCCCACTAGGTGTTCGATAAAATTCCTGAGAGAGCTTTTTGGCGATGAAAGCCTGTAAAAATTGCTAGTTAGAAACATCTATAATGTAAAAGCTTTCGCTCTCTGCCTTCTCTCAAAGGTCCTTTTCTACACTGGGGGGAGAGCTTTTCTCTAGCACTTTGCGACCTACTGGCGGAGCTTGAAGAGGGTTGCTCTGTGATGCATATGGTAATGGCGGAGCTTTACCGCTGTCTCGTCGCCTTTGATTTGGGCAAGGTTGAGTGCCTCTGGGGTTGTCTTATTCTGTTCCAGGTTTGGCTTGGGGAGCATCTAGTCATTTTGGGGCTCGTGCCCTGCTTTTATGTAGTTCGTGGGGAGGTGGCACGCTTCTTTTTAGGCTGATGCCATAAGTTGCCATAGGGGAATATGTGCCAGCAGAAACTTTGGTTGTCTGAGGCTGAGCTGGTATGGAGGTATCTATGGCTTGACAGGACCTTTCGAGTAGTTCGATCTAGAGATCATGAGGGCATCACACTTCTTGGCTTGACTGGCAGTACCTATTATTTTCCCTCTCAGGTGCTACGCCAGTTTGGTTATACTCAGCAAGTGCCCTGCTCGGAGAGACCTCCCCTGTGTGGATTGATCTATTCTCGGGGATCCTCTAGGGACATAGATGGGATAGCCGCTCTTTGGGAGATGCGTCAGTCAACGGATATGTGCGGTTTGGAGTAAGGAGATTCTCTTTTGGCTTTTCCAGAGTATGAAGCCTGGCTACTATCCGAGAAGCCTTATATCCGTTGCTTAGATCATGCGGAGAGCAGTGGTGTAGAGGGTCCTTGGCCAAGGAAGGAGTCGACACTTCTGGCTCGGATTGAGCTGCTGGTAGATGAGAAACGTGTCCTTCACGAGTGTTTAGAGAAATAGCAGGTTAGAGCATATGTTGCAGAAGAAAGAGCTAGTGTTGCAAAGTGTGAGGTTCTTCGTCCGGAAGGAGCCTTAAATGATGCTCTTGGTTCCACTGATGCTTCCCGAAAGTGATACAAGGGCCTTCATGGTCGCTGGATGACAAATCGAAATGTTCGGGAGGATGCATTATGTGCATAGATCCATGCCCTAAAGCTCGAGTTGGGTCGTTAATTCAGACTTGCACATACCCTTTTGCATAGATAAAAACACCATAGGAAGGTACATAAGAAACCCCTGTTAGATATTTTCTGGTATATATATTTGTTTAGTGTTTTTTATTGCTTTTTCAATTTTGTAAAGGGAAGCCAGGCATCACACTGATTATTTTTTGAGATGTGGTGTGACCACTGTACAAATATGTAAATGGAAAAGGAAATTCTATTATCTTACATAAATATTATCTTTTGTTGCCTTAAAAAAGGGAGAAATCGAGTGTCACACTGATTATCTTTTTGAGATGCGGTGTGCCCATAGTGCTGACATTAAAATGGGAAAGAGAAATTTATTATCTAAAAGTCGTCCATTTTGAGATGTGGGGGGTACACAGTGCAGGCATAAAAATGGGAAAGGGAAATTTATTATCTTTTATAATAGTCGTCCCTTCTCCTCTCCTTGAAGGGATAAACTAGGCATTATATTGATCATCTTTTTCGCGGTGTGGTGTGCACAGTCTCGGCAAGAAAATGAGAAAAGGAAATTTATTATCTTTTATAAATGCTGTCTCCTCCTCTCCCTTTTTGTTTGATGCCTCAACCTTCGGATGAGGTGACGGGTCCCATTCTAAGCATAGCTGAACCAGTTCATGCTGTCAAACCTAAGTGAGGTTCATCATTTTTTACCAAGGTTTGTACATCCATTCCTTTGGATTGAATCGATCCTTTTCTCCCTACCTTGGGTTATGTATTTGATGGTGCGGTCCAAAGATATACCTGATCAGGTCCCATCTTTGAGTGAGCATGAGTGGCCCAATATTGAAGACTAGATGTCACAAAAATGTGACCAATAGAGGATAATCGATTTTCTTCTTTCTTTTAAATATTTTACTCACAGCGCCCAAGACAGGTTTCGCCATGCCCATTGTTTCCCTCTTTTTACCCGTAGCGCCCTTTCAGGTTTTCACTATGTCCATAGGTTTGAATTTTTACCCCAGGTGTCTTTTCAGGTTTTCACCTGGTCCACACAAGCTCATTGTTTTTACCCATGGTGCCCTTTCGGGTTTTCACCACGTCCTTTTTGCTTTGAGCTTGTATTTTTGTTTTCTTTTCTTCTTTATTTTCTCAAAGGCCACGACGTGGATGCAGACTCCATCATAACTGACTGGATGGAGTTCTTTTGTTGTCTCACATCTTTGTTTGTACTGACTCAATGGATATTATGACTACTCGTAGACCTTGAAGAGGGCATTCTCTCAGGATGAATCATAGCCATGGGTAAGGTTAAAAGGTTTCCTTGATTGGGTTCTAGCTACCGCAATACACTTCTCCCTTGGGGGT
Organism: Chloranthus sessilifolius; assembly: GCA_021018995.1. Lineage (NCBI taxonomy): Eukaryota > Viridiplantae > Streptophyta > Magnoliopsida > Chloranthales > Chloranthaceae > Chloranthus > Chloranthus sessilifolius. The sequence goes on along the minus strand of CM037585.1, from coordinate 111,138,585 downwards.
CTTTACTGTAAATGCACAATGATTTTTCTCTCTTTTCTTTCATATTTTTTTGTTCTTTTTATTTTTTTCAGACAATTTCTTTTTTGGGGTTTTGCTTTTCTAATTTTTTTAGATTTTTGAGGGTAACTCTTTCCTCTTCCCTCTAGTATATACACACATTTTTCTTTTTTCTGGGAGGGGGTACGAAAGGAAGGCCAATGGCTTAAATTGGATAGCAAAAGGGTGTGCACATTCAGGGACTCTTTCTGGTTTCTTGGCTTTGAAATAATGGCCTCTTTCATGGGGTCCTTAAGCAGTCACGTATCCATCTTATTAATACTTACCTTGTCGTGGAGACTAGGAGTAGAATCATCGTACGTATCCAGCATTGATTGACTTAGGAAAGTGATCTCCATCCATGGTGGCGAGGCGGAGCGCGTACCCCAAGAGCACTTCTCGGATGACATAAGATCCTCCCCAGTTGGGCTTGAATTTGCCTCTTGGATCTGCTTGGAGAGAAGGGAAGATTTTCTTGAGTATGGTGTCTCCCACTTTTAAATCTCAAATGTGAGCATGCTTGTTGTAAGCACGTGCGATCCTTCTCTAATAGGCTTGGGTGTGACACAAGGCTAGGAGCCTTTTCTCATCTAGCAGGTTCAATTGCTCAAAGCGGGACCTCTCGTTTTCGGCTTTCGATAGATCAGATTCGATGAGGATGCGAAGTGAAGGTACTTCAATCTCAACTAGTAGCATGGCCTCGATTCCATACACAAGGGAAAATGGGGTTGCCCCTGTAGCGGTACGGATCAACGTTCGGTAAGCCCATAGTACAAATGGTAACATTTCGCTCCAGTCACAGTACGTAACAACCATCTTCTCAAGGATGCAGATGACTATCTTGTTAGCAGTTTCTACAACACGGTCGGTTTGTGGCTAATATGGTGATGAGCGATGATGTTTTATTTTGTACTGCTCGCAAAAGCCTCTGATGCGCTTGTTTGGAAAGTTGGTACCATTGTTTGTGATGATGCCTTTGGGTACACAGAACCGACAAACAATATTATTCTTGATGAATTTCTCGACATGACTGGCCGTGATGTTTGTATAGGATGCTGCCTCTACCCATTTGGTGAAGTATTCAATGACGATGAGGATGAACTGATGCCCATTAGATGCTTTTGGGTTGACCTTTCTGACAACGACGAAGCCCCATGTGGCAAATGGTCAGGGAGTGGTCAGGCTGTGTAGATCTATAGCAGGAGCATATATCAGACTGGAGTGTTCTTGGCATTTGTAGCACTTCTGAACATGCTTCCAACAGTTAGTTTTCATGGTGGTCCAAAAATACCCTTCCTGTAGGATCTTTTTGGCGAGCATGTGCCCATTGACGTGGGCCCCGCATACCCTCTCATGGATTTCTTTCATGATGTTGGCTGCCTCGCCCTCAATAAGGCATCTGATCAAGATATTGTTATAAGATTACATGTAAAGGCACTTGCCACAGATGATGTAGTTCTCTGCTAGACGTTGGATGGTCTGCCTGTCCGTCATGGGCGTACCTTCAAGGAAAGTCCGAGTTTCGAGGAAATTCTTGATATCTGAGAACCATGGAGGCTCATCATCTAACTTTGTGGGTTCCTCAACCTGGAGATAAAAGACATGCTCACTCCTTTGTTCAATCATGATTGGCTTCATCTCAACCCCATACAGAATTTCGACCATTGATGCCAATGTTGTTAAAACATCGGCAAATCGATTTCTTGCACGCGAGACGTAAGAGAACATAATATCATTGAAGTATGCTATCAGATCTTTGAGGTGCTTCTGGTATGGGATTAGCTATTCAGCCTTCGCCTTTCAATCTCCATTTGTTTGGCATATGATTAACTGTGAGTTGCCAAACACCCTGAGATGAGTTACGTTTAGGTAAAGTGTTGCTTGTAGTCCAGCTACGCAGGCTTCATATTCGGGCATATTATTTGTGCATGGGAAATTGAGTTTGATGGAGAGTGGTACGTGAGATCCTTTTGGCGAAATCAGAATAGCACCGACTCCTTGACCTTTGGTATTTGTTGTCCCGTCAAAGTGCATTACCCAGGATTCCTCTATCTCCTCTTTATCATCCTCTGTTATAAACAAAATGTCTTCATCTAGGAATTCAATTCTCAAAGGTTCATAGTCAGGTAAAGGATTCTTGGCCAAATGATCAACGAGTGCTTGCCCGTTGATCGACTTCTGAGTGACATACGTGATGTTAAATTCCGATAAGAGGAGTTGTCAGCATGCCGTTCGGCCCGTGAGAGTTGGCTTTTTGAATAGGTACTTCAACGGGTCCATTCAAACTAGGAGTAGAATGGCTTGAGATAGCAAGTAGTGACGGAGCCTCTGTTAGCCCAAATGAGAGGTTGGCATGCTTTCTCCAGATGAGAATAGTGTGTCTTGTAATCAGTGAACTTCTTGCTAAGATAATAGGTGGCTTGCTCTCTTCTTCCTGTTTCATCATGCTACCCTAGGACACATCCCATCGAAACCTCTATTGTAGAAAGATACAATATGAGTGGTCTCCCTGATACTGGTGGTACCAAAATTGGTGGGTTGAGAAGGTAGCCCTTAATTTTATCAAATGCTGCTTGACCGACATTGTTCCATTCAACCGGCAAATCTTTTCTCAGTAGTTTGAAGATTGGCGCGCAGATGGGAGTGAGCTGTGCAATGAAACGACTGATGTACTGTATCCTACGCAAGAACCTTTGACCTCTTTCTCGGTAGATGACGGTGGAATATCGACAATGGCTTTTACCTTAATCTGGTCAACTTCAATGCCTCTTTGATTGACAATGAAGCCTAGTAGCTTTCCTGACATGGCGCTGAATGCACATTTCTAAGGGTTTAGGCACAACCTATATTTTCTTAGTCTCTTGCACAATTTTTGGAGGTTTATCAAATGATCCTTTCCTTCATGAGACTTAGCGATCATGTCGTTGACATATACCTTAATTTCTCGGTGCGTCATGTCATGGAACAGTGATGTCATCGCTCTTTGGTACGTCGCTCCAGCATTTTTCAACCCGAATGGCATGACTCGATAAATGAAAGTTCCCTATGGAGTGATGAATGTTGTCTTCTCTTTGTCTGCCTCAGCCATCTTGATCTGATTGTACCCGGAGCATCCATCCATAAATGAGAGCATCCCATGCCCAACAGTGTTATCGACCAAGATGTCAATGTGTGGCAGTGGAAAGTCATCCTTTGGGCTCGCCTTGTTTAGGTTTCTATAGTTGATTCACATGTGGACCTTTCCATCTTTCTTCGATACTGGGATGATATTGGCTAGCCACTGCGGGTATTTAGAGACCATGAGAAACCTTGCATTGTACTATTTGATAACTTTATCTTTCACTTTCTGCATCCACTCTGACCTGAGGCGTCTCAACTTTTGCTTGACCGGCTTGACATCTGGATATAACAGCAGCTCATGCTCAACCAAATCGGTATCCAAACCAAGCATGTCCTCGTATGACCATGCGAAGATGTCTTGGTATGATCGAAGGAAATCAATCATGCTTTTTCTTTCCTCGGGAGATAGCAACGTTTTGATCTTGATGATTCTTGGAACCATCTCTGTACCCAGATTGACGTCCTCTATTTCTTCAACAATCGGTATAGGGCCATGCTCAAAATCGGCAAGTCGGTCAAGGAGCTCATTGGGAAGCTCCTCAGTAGGGATCTCCTCGTCCAAACTCGTAACTCCTACCTCTTCTTATATTTCTACAGGGAAGGGGTCGACTTCACGTGGGACGGGTTTCTCTATTAAGGCATCATTTTCTTTGATTTTCTCTAAAATTTTAAAAGTCTATATTTTTGGATTTTGTATTTTTTTTATTTTTTTAGGATTTTCCTTTTTTTCGAAAATGGGCCCTTGGCAAGGCGAGTTTCTATATATACATGGTATTACCTACCAAGGACTCACCTCACTTTTTACAAGTTATTTTTTTTGGGAAGTGGGTGTCAAATTTCAGGCCATTTGCTGCTTCTAGAGTTAGGGGCACAGTCGCCCAATTTCTTACCTGTGGTACTATCCCTTTACCTGGCCTTGCAGTGGAGGCTGATCTTGTTGGCTTTTGGGGGTCGACCTCCATCATGTTTATCCTGGGCTCCTCCAGGATTCTGTCCTCAAATGTTAGCACGGGTTTGTGGTGGCTTTCCGCAGGGGATTGAATTGACGATGGAGCCTCCTCCTCGAAAAGAGACAAGGAGGCCAGGTCTATCTCTATGGCAGGGTGAATGATCTGAGGATTGGTTGGGTGAATCACAACTATCAATTTGTACGAGGTCAGCTGTGTTGCTGTTGAGAACTGGAAAATACCATTTTTCACCCCTTAATCTGGGCCTTGATAGACCCTTGAGAGAACTAAATAAGTGTTTTAAGTGCCTATATTGCAGCTAACAATAAAGACAGGCTTAACCATAAAAGTAGCTTAAAAGTGCCAAAAAGATGACAATCCATGTCAGTCCAAAGAAAGGAAGTGAAGAAACAACCTCATCAGCTGTTGAAAGGTCTAAAGTAAAGAGGCAAAGACCTGTAAGCGAAGCAGGGAACAATTCGAACAGAGAAATGCACTACAGAGTTCTTTTCGTAAAGAACCTGCACTTTTCGTAAAGAACCTTGAACTCTACGAAAAGGACTAAACCTCCAGGCGTAGCTTTCGAAGAGCATCTGAACTCCTCGAAGAGAAGATTAAACTTTGCGAAAAGGAGAAAACACACTTCGAAGAGAAGATTGAACTTTGCGAAAAGGAGAAAACACAATTCGAAGAGAGATTGAACATTGCGAAAAGAGCTTCAGAAGTCACAGCACTTTGCGAAAAGGTCCCTAAGCTCTGCGAAAAGGTATTCTGGAGATTCACAGCTTTAACAAGGGCAATTCAGTAATCTGTTGCACACGTCCCAATGCGTTTTAAAACCTAGGGACATTCCAGAGGGTTCTAAGTATAAAGCGAAGGAATATTCCACCCCACGTGAGCACCTAGAGAGGGAATAACTTGGCGGGAACTTCTAGAAACTCTAACAAACTTTCAAAATGCATAACATAATTGATGCCTTTTTCACCTGATTGGCTGAAACAGATCGAGGAATTCTGATTGGCCAAAATAGATCTGGATCCTTGTGCTCGACTCCTATTGGTTGATACAGATCTATCCAATTCTGATTGGTTGATACACATCTGAGCTAGCTTAGGGAAAACTATAAATAGACGAACCATTTGCCCAATTGAGGCATCCAGATTTTGAGTTTCATTTCTAATCCCGCATTTCCCAGCCAGACAGCTTGTCTGTAATCCTTGTAATAGCCTACTTTGTACTTGCATTTGAGAGTCAGAGATCGCTATAATTCAAAGGAGAGTTTGCATCCAAGACCGCAAATCCGAGAGTCATAAGCCGTGTAAGGATGAATTTTAAAAGGTTGCAGTAAACTATGCATTCTCCATTGGACTCATGTCAAGGGTTCCCTCTGATCTCCTCAGTACATTAGACTCCTTTAGATTCATTGTTTTGCATGCAATTTCCCTTGATTCATTAATCCTGTAAGAATTAATGTTGGTAACCTAGTCTCTTCAAAGATTTGCAAGTGATGTTTCCTATTGAGGATTTGGATTAAAGACTATTGGATGGTTTGTGGCCATTAAAGTGGACATGTACCATAGCCATAAGTGTAAGCCTAATCCTTGAATTAGATTTATCTCTCTTACATCCGTGCTTGTAGCGATGAAGATTGAATCACCTCTCATTTGCGATTATTCTCATTAGATTTCAAAGACCAAATCAAAGTTAGATATTACTTCTCCATTTTTTGTATAAGTTTACCTCAAACGTTTCCCCAACTCAGATCTGGATCACTTAGTTTAATCTTTACTTTTATCATTTAGGTAATGTGACAAATTCAACCTCCCATCTTATGTGCTTTGTAGATAGGATCAGAGGTCAGATCTGGTAGCTCAGATCTGAAGGTTTATCTTAAATTTTAAATCAATTCCCTGTGGACGATCTTTTACTCACTTACATTTAAAACTTGCTACAATTGGCCCTGATCTTGCAGGCTAATTCTCTTCTAACTGTGCTGATATTTCCTTATTTGTTTATATAGTCTAGAGTCACTGTAATTTAGCAGCTATAAATCTATTTTTCAAAACTCACATAAATCAAGCACACTAAGAAGATAACAACAGTTGCCCCATTCTAATCAATCTTTACAATCCCCGTGCTCACGAAGGTACTCCAGATGTGAGGTCTAGGGCAAGGTTCTTCCTCTAGGTCTATTCCCCTGGCTGTTGCAGCATCAATGGTTCAGGCCTTTTCTTTAGCCTCTCAGACATCTTCTTCGGTAGGCCTATAGCCTAAGCCAAATTTGACCCGCAGTTCACTTTTGGCTCTTACTGCGCCCCTCCGTCCTTTTAGATGAGGTCCTAACCCTTTACCTTTCTGATAGCCCCATTTTTGGAGCATGACTACGACTGCAACCATTCCACCACCGGTTTTCAATGTGATCCTTTCGAGGGGCTCGGGGATTACCGTTGATACATCGTACTCAAAGCTATGGAGGTCTGTATCGTCGATTGTATGTGGCACATCCAATACTTTGGGGTTCTTGTTGTGGGTAGCTTTTTCTCTTTCCTCCTGTCCCTCACCCAGAATGGTGACAATCTTTTATTCTGACACAAATCTAAACTTTTGGTGCATGGTTGAAGGTATTGCCCTGACCTCGTGTGACTAAGGGCACCCTAATAATAGATTGAATGTAGATTTGATGTCCATAACTTAGAAGGGTATGGAAAAGGTCATTGGCCGATGACGAACTCAAGGTCAACTTCTCCAATTATCTCTCTTCTCATATTATCAAATCCTCTAGCACTTGTTCTTACTGGCCTGAATGCGAAGGGATCCACCCCTATCCTGGTTCTTGTTCTGAGAGGGCACACATTCAAAGTAGACCTGTTGTCTATTAATACCAATGGAATCACCAGGTTCCCAGCTTCTACAGTAATGTTGAGGGGTTTGGAGTGATTATTTCCCCCATCCGATAAATCATCGTCGGAAAAGGAAATGGCATTGGGAGCCAACAACTGCCCGATGATCTATCCCACCTCATCCGGGGTTACTTGGATAGATACATGTGTATTCTTTAATGCTCCCATCAAAGATTGGAAATGAAGCGATGATGTCATTAATAGGTCCTAGACTGTGATGTGTGCGAGCATTCTTTTCAATTGTGTTTCAAGTATTTGCTCTCGACTCATTTTTTCGAAGGGGTTTACAGTTGTAGGTTCTTTCTTCTCTTCTTGCTGGGTTGGTGCTAGTACTTCTGGTTGCCATGAGATTCTTCCTAATTGAGTGAAGAAATCCATTGCCCCTCTCTACTACTACCCGCATTGATATCTGTCTGATTATAACTAAGCGGGACCTGATGAGGATCGTAGCTTACTCTCGAGATTTGGAATGGAGTGGATATAGGCCTCATAGGTTCTTGGACTGGTGGATTGGAATGGGTGGATAACACTTGGTTAACTTCTATTGGATAGATTGGGGGGGTGGCGAAAATGGGCCACGTTGGGTTAGTGGGGATTGTGCATGGCTATATTAGGGTGGTGTGATAGGGGTAGGCCATTGATAATTAACTAGTGCCAGAGGGGGGTATGGGGCAAAATCAGCCATCAGGTAATTGGTGGGGGTTGCTGCTGCGTATGGTTGATATGGGTTGGTTTGGACATAACTGACGGGAGCTAGTGATGAAAAATATGCCCTTAAATCTAAGGGTTTTGTCAGTGGTGTGGGATTAGGAAAGTAATCGGCCAAATTCAGGGGCTTAATTACTCCAATGCTTCCATCCTCCTGATCTCTCTGCCTTGGAGTGCAACTATGGATTTCTTCAATCCGTCGCGATGATGCGCTCAAAAAAATGGAGTTGCCACCCGAAGGTTTTGGTATCACGGGATACCCAAAATCAAGATCGTGTGTACTGAAGTGCTTGATTTGACTCTGATCTGGTCTACGCCAAAGGCTCATGGGTAGGGGCTTTGGTTATCAATTGGGAAGGTGTTAGGCACCCAATTGACCCATTCATAAGTAGCCTCTACTATGGCCAAGTATAAAAAATGTATAAAAATGAGCGGTACTTCCTCTTGCCCGAAGGAACTCCAATCCTATTTGAACCCCCTGCAATCACCGAAATTTCGACAACGTAACGGCTCAAATTCTAAGATAGAGGAAAAGAAAAAGAAGGTTGAGGAAATGAGGAGAGAGCCGAGGCTCTTGGGCCCTTGTAGCACCATCGCCGGATCTTCGCATGAATGATGACTCCGGTGAGCTTCCGATAGCACAAAAGGGTTAGAGATGGGTTTTACCTTGCTAAAGCTTGGATGTTAAGAGGTTAGGAAGGATGGTGTGAGATAGTTGGCCAAGCTTCTAAAGCTTGGGGGTGATGGATGTGAAAGAGTAATGGTGTAGGAACAACTAGGATTCTAAGGCTTTGATGGTTTAGAGCTTAGAAATGGGGAGGGAGTTTTGTATAGTTTTTGCTTTAGGATTTCAAAAGTCTTTAAACAAAGGGTGGGGGTGGTTCTCTATTTATAGAGAAAGGGTGGATTAGTGAGTGGTTAGGTCACTAATGGGTTTAGAAATTAGGTAATCCTAGATCTAACGTTTTTAGGGTTTGTAAGAGCTTGGAGAAGAGAGAGTTGGGCTTTAATGGTGGATGATGGGGCGATAACTTAAATGGCAAAAGGGTGATTCCTAAGGTTGGGAAAGGCATATGGGTCCTAAAGAAACAAACCCTAAGCTTTGGGATGATCCAGAAGTCAAACCCCCAATTTTCCTAATCAACCATTTTTTAAACATGGTTTGAGTTTTGAGAAGTTATGGCCCGATTTTACAATTTCCAACACAAATCCGTATTTTTCAAATTGTCATAACTTTTGATATACAACTCAAAATTTGGTGAATCTTAGCTTGTTGGAAAGCTTGGAACCTCTACTTTCCAAAGGTGTAGGCCTTAGGTTGGGAAACTATCTGTGCAAAACTTGATACTCCTCTTTTCATCAACTATTTTGATTGATTTGAAACAGGTTCTATGGTTCCGTTTTAGGCTTTCTAAGGGTTTCGAAAGGTTTGGGTTGCTTCCTAAGGGTTTGGGAATGGATATAAAGGTTAGATTAAGTTCTAAGGGTTTTGGAGTTGCTTTTGAAAGCTCAAGAGTGCACCGTTCTCGATGTATGGGTCGATCGGGCCTTGGGCCAAATTTGGGTGTCTACAGATGCCCCTCTTTGGTATCCGATTAGTAACGATCGTATGTCAAAGAAAGAGACATCTGAAGTGTCCTAAGGCATTGTAACAGGTCTGCCATATTCAAAATGAACCTCAAACATAAAAAAAAAAAGAAAAAATAGAAAGAGTGATGTAAGCCCAACACTTGGGATAACGTGCGTCACTCGGGAAGGAAAGTAGTGAAAGCCCCAAACTTTGACTCCTCGAGATCATCGGTCCCCAAGTGCTTCACGATATTACTGGGCATAACCAAGATGATGTGATTATGCTTGATATTTGAGTTTCATTCTGAATTAAACAGCCTCACGAGCGGGAGGGTGATCGATCCATACTTAAAGATTGGCATAAAGCAAAGATGCGAAGATCCACTGGCTATGCCAATCTCATGAGGCATTGATTGCCCCACTTTGATTGGCACGGGTGCCCCTACCCAAGGTAGGGTTCAAAATCTTTGAGTGAACTCATTGATCTCGAAGTTAATTTAACACAATGACTCAAGCGGAGCGAATATTGATGTCGAACCACCTTTTGAGAATGTGTGCAATGCTTTTTTTCTTTTTTTTTTTTAACGGGCTATCTGAACCTCAAACCTCGGAGGGCGCATGTCCAAATAGCGCAGACCAAAAGTCTATTCCTCCAAAATAGTTTGATGAAATTAAAGCTAAGACATTCAAGTTCATATGATATCGAAGGGATCGGGCTAGAATTGAGTGTCCACGAAAAGAGACATCCAATCATGGTCTCTGTCGTCAATAATATTACAAACTAACGACTATGCATAAACATGAACTCATAAGGGGTGATAAATAACAAGGCGATCGAAGTCCCGACCCAAATCTCGTCCGGGTACAATTTACAGGAACAAACCATCCTATGGATACCCACACACATGGCACCTATCTAAGGGATACCGTGCAGGTTTAAAAGCTGCGGCAGAGAATGAGCCCTTCTGCATCCATATTTTAATATAGTTGTTTGATAAGTAATTTCATATCTGATAGGTTGGTCTTAACCAACGATTGACCTTTCCGACAACGGAGTTATCGGAAAGGTTGGTCTTAACCTTTTCGACAACGGAGGTTGGTCTTAACCTCAAACCCCGGAGGGCGCTCGCCCAGATAATGTAGACCAAGAGTCTATGCCTTTGAAAATCATGTGATGAACTTGAAGTTCAAGGACCTCAAGTTCACCTGAAACTAAAAAGGAGCGATCAGCGCTAAGATTGCAGTGGAATCAATCTGATTTAACATCGACTGTTTGATCGAGATTGACACCGTTGCTCTTATCTTGAAGTAGGATTCAAAGATCCAAGGCGAACCTTAGACTTAGGACATTATTTTAGTGCAGCTGTGTTGCCGATAAAATATTGATATTTTATTGCATTGAAACACACATGTGCGTAGCTGTGCGACAAAAAGCACAATGAAAACATAGATGTATTTTTTCCTTTTTCCTCTTCTTTTTTTTCTTCTTTTTTTGTTTTTGATTTCCTTTCTTTCATTTTTTTTTAAATAGACCGAATGCCTCAGGTGAGTGGTGAGATGCTTAATCCACAGTCGTCGTTGACATGGAATATCCTGGCAACTCGAGAGGTTGCTTGATTCGAGGCTTTGGGTCATTTGATGTTCCTGCACATTCTCAAGAAAACGTTAGTCCTTTTTTGTTTATATAGACAATAAAACAGAAGAAGCAGACTTTTAACTACATTTTTTTCATTTTTTTGTTCAACAAATATATATATATATATATATATTTATTTATTTTTTTTTTGGGATTTTTCTGGACTTTATATATTTTTTTGTTCTTCTTCTTTCTTTTCCCATTTTTTTTGAGACAAAAGTACGATGCGACACATATGTACATGGACATAAATTGGAGTAACAATATATTTTCTTTCTCTTTTTTTATTATTTAATTTTTATTATTTTTATTTTTTTGAAAGACAAAGAAAGTGGTTATTATCATGATATTTGGATTGGAAGGGCTTGTGGCTCAAAATCGTTTAATTTTTTTCCATCATTGCCTTGATCAGTTTAGACTCTTTGGGGCATTCGCTAGCCTTCTAAGATTAGGGTGTTCAGCCCTTGAAATTGATTCAACCATTTATCATGCCTTGAAACAGCCCAGTAAGTGTTTGTCTGAGTGCAACAAACGTCTAAGGACTTTGAAATGCAGTACCTATATTTTCCAAAAACTTTCTGCCCCCTTTTTTTTTTTCAAAACCATTTTTACTCGTAGCGCCCAAGATGGATTTTTGCCATGCCCGTTTTCGCCCTCTTTTTTACCCGTAGTGCCCTTTCAGGTTTTCACTACGTCCATGGGTTCTTGCATTTTTACCCCAGACGCCTTTTTAGGTTTTCACCTGGTCCGCACAAGCTCGCTCTTTTTACCCATGGCACCCTTGCGGGTTTTTGCCACGTCCTTTTTGCTTTGAGCTTGGATTTTTTCTTTTTCTTTTCCTCTTTATTTTCACAAAGGCCACAACATGGACATGGACTCCGTCATAGCCGGCTAGATGGAGTTCTTTTGTTGTCTCACAACCTGGCTCGTATGGACTCAACGGATACTGTGATTGCTTGTAGACCTTAAAGAGGGCTTTCTTTAGGGATGTATCTTGGTCACAGAATTGAAAGGGATAGGTTGAGAATTTTGAAGGTATTCTGGGGTTAACAAGTTTCCTTGATTGGGTTCTAGTTTCCATAATGCACTTTTTCCTTTGGGGGGTTTTTACCGTGCATGCCCAATGATTTTTCTATCTCTTTTCTTTTCTATTTTTTTGTTCTTTTATGCTTTTTTTTCAGACAATCTCTTTATGGGATTTTGCTTTTCTAATTTTTTTTTGGATTTGATAATAACTCTTTTTCTCCTTTTTTTGTTTGGTATATACACTTTTTCCATCTTCTTTTTTGGGGAGGGGTTTAATGAAAGAAAGGCCAATGGCTCAACGGGTGTAGCAAGGGTATAAGTATTCATGGACACTATTTTACTTGGCTTTGAAATGATGGCCTCTTTTAAGGGGCCCTTAAGTAGTCATGTATCCATTTTAATCAGCACTTACCTTCCCGCAGGAGACTACGAGTAGAATCATTGTACATACCCAGCGTTGATTGGTTCAGGAAAATGATTTTTGTCCATTTGTAAAATGAGACTAGGCATGTGCCTTAAGGGATCCTCCCTAATGATATAACATTCTTCCTTGCTGAGAGTACTATTGAACAAAGTGGTTCCATCTTGATTGCTAAGTTTAAAACCTGGTGGATAGAGTTGGCTGTAATAAAACTCCTTTGCTGGTAGAGGGGGTATCTTCTGATGAGTTCATACCCCTGGTGGGCCAACTGATGTATTCTTTGTTGACAATTCATTGGCAGAGTTTTGAGAAATGAACGATCGATGAGTCATCTCCTGGTTCTCTGACTTGAAGTGCATGCCCCTGCCTAATTTGTGTATTAATGTATGAAAGAGAATCACCGAACGAACGCAGACACGGGAGCTAATTGGTGAATTTTCTTCTTCTGTACTTTTGGATGTAGACGCTCGATGTTGATCTATTGATTTGAATGCTTTGAGATGATGAGTGAACTCCAATTTCATCGGGAATCTGAATTCTTTGATTTACAAGCCTTACTCGTGATATTATTCTTCACTTGACCATTGTCCAAATGAGGTAGTTCTTCTTGAGATCAATCGAGAACATCCCAGAACTATCTAAGGTAATCAATCAGGCAACCTCTTTCCTTTGGAGACAAAATACCCACATCTTTGTCAGCTTTGATTGCCCCTTAGAATTTAGTTTTGTTTCTTAGTATCCTCCATGATGGAGACAGGCACAAACGCATATGGCGCCAACAAATCCGTTCCATTCTAACATTTATGATAAATAACCTTCATGAAAAGAGTTAAAAGCAAGTTGTTTCAACCAAGTTCAACCCTTAAGATTATTATGTTTTTTTTTTTGAATTTCGAAAAGGAATTTTTTCCTTTCTTTTTTTTTTTTAAAAGATTTTCAACATAATTTAAGCCATTTTCTTTCGCTTGGCCCTTGGCAGGATTAAAACATTTATACAATCACGCCTGCCAAGGGCTCCTCAAAACATCAACTGCCTAGACATTTTTTATCAGGACGATGTGTCGCCTGGATGATGAGTGAGACAGATTTCCTTAATGACACCATACCTTTGTTACTTACCTGTGGGGGATTTGGCATTGAGGAGGCGTGGCCATTTATTTAGACAAGTTGGGCTTGGAGAACTGAGTGGCTCCTACGAGCATTGAATCCTCGCATAAGATTCCCGATATGACCTACTGGCCTATTCAAAAAAGGGGGGTATGGCATGGAGAGCTCGGTCCATGAGTTATTGAGGGAAAGGTTAAATGACCTTGGCTTCAAAATAACCAAGGATGATGGGAATGTCATCCATGGTCTCAAGTTCATGATGGTGAATGAGGATGATTTGCATGGCTTTGAGAGGCTAGACATGAACGATTTTAGGCTACTGAGTGCAAATGATTTCATCTGTGGGGAAATGAACAACCTTGGGTTTATTGCACTGATTGATTCCGGATTAGCAAGAATGGTGGATTTTTGATTATGGGAAATGAATGATTTTGAATGTCGGGAAATGGAGGGGTGAGGGAATGATTCCCAATGATTATGGATGACATATTTAAGATGTTTGAGGGCGAATTCCCCCTCCTGAACCATTGGTGGGATGCTGATAACTTCTTTTGATGAAACCACCTGGCCATTGGGAGAAATGGTATTCTTCTGCCCCTTGGATGCAAGGGTTGGGCGGCCTCTGATTAGAAAATTTTTGCTGGCCGATATCGCGGGCACTTCCAAAGGTATTTTTGGCAGATTCTCAACGGCCACCTCGACTTGCAGCTCTTTTGACTCTAGTACCACTCGGCTTTCGAGTAACCCCTCTAAAGAGGTTATGAGAGGTTCATTGATCTGCACTTTCATTTTTTCATGAGGGTAGAGGTGTGCCTCTCTTTGGGGATGCCTTTGCCTTGGTCCTTCATCCTGATCCTGATCCGTTGCCTCTACGAGTTCATCCGACATTTGTGGATCTTCGGAGATTTTTACATTTTCATGGGGCTTTTGATTAGATGAAGGCAAAGGGCCTTTGAATTGGCGTCTCCAGATTTTCTTGGGTCGTGCATGTGATTCCTGAGACACATTAATAGTTGGCATGGATGAGAGACGTTTTAGTAGGTCCAAGGTTAGACCTTCATATTGCACCGGTTTTGAGAAGTGAGGACTCGAATATGTTAGCTCACGATCCTCACTTTCAAATACCTTATCCTCATCTTCTTGATCATCAAAGAACCACTCATTTTCAATGATATCTCCCTCAGTCGGCAATCCGATAGCTTGACCATTTGAGGTTGAGGGAAAATAGTCTGCTAGGTTGGGTGGTTCCATGCAAGGCTCGATTTTTCTTACGGGCGACTTTGAGGAAGATGCCTCCTTTTTCCTATGCATGCATGGCATTGTCTTAAATCGACACCTACCTCCTTTCTTAGGTGAGAGAGTGACATGTTTCACCATCATGAATTGAGGTGGGTCAATAGCATCTTTGGGTTTGAATTCAGCAACCAAGCTCTCTTGCCATCCACCATCCATGGGTGGGACATGGATTATGTTTGGGGAAAGTTTTTATGGTGCTTGGGTTTGGTTGAATGGGGATTGAGAAATGTGTTGTGGATCGGATTAGAATGGTTGTTGAGGGGATTGAATTGGGTATTGGTAATGAGGGTGTTGGAAGGTATTGGAATTTTAGAGAGTATGTTGAGGGCTTGATGATGGATTAGAAAGACTTTGGGAAGCCTTCCAAGTGGTGTATTCCCTCACTATGTCCTCCATTATTGACATAGGATCGGATATGGGGACGGATTTGGATGGCTCACTTGAGGTGTGAGGTGGTGGTGGCAATGCTTGGGTGGAGTTGGAAGGAAAAATGGGTATATTTGGGGTTGAAATGGGATATATTGGATGTGGACGGAGGGAAATTAGGCATGGTTTGGGTAAATGTGGAGATGTGGGTTGGATTTTGGGTAGATGTGGGAGGAAAATTTGGCATGGTTTGGGTAGATGGGGAAAAAGGGGGTATTTGGGTTGGGTGGAAAATGGGGTAGATTTGGAGTGGATGGGGAAAATTTGGGCATGATTTGGGTGGATGAGGAAAACTGAGGTGGATTTGGCGTGGTTGTCGAGGGAGAATGGGGTGCATATGAAAAATTGGGCATGACTTGGGTAGATGGGGGAAAATTTGGTGTATTTGGATTGAAGGAAAAGTGGGGTGCAAGTGGAATGGATGGGACAAAGTTGGGAAAAGGTGGAAAATTGGGGGGATTTGGTTTGGATGAAAATAGGGTGGATTGGATGTAGAAGGAAAAGGGGGTGTATTTTTGGTGGTAATGGAGGAAAAATGGGGTGGATTTGGAGGGGAAGTGTATGAAAATTTGGGTGTAAGTTGGGTGAAAGTGGAGTCAGAATGGGGTATGGTTTGGGTGGATTGGGGAGAATTGAACATGACTTGGGTGGTTTGAGGGAAATTGGACATAACTTGGGTAGATGCGGGATGGTGGTGGTGGGTGCGGCGATGCCGTGGTTACGGCACCACAAGTTCTCGCTTTTTGAATGATTTTGTATATATATGGTTTTTTTTTTTGGAATTTTGAATTTTTGTGAAAAAAATGAATCTTGGAAATCTTTGGGGCATTGGAACTCCCTTTTCAGGTCATGTTCACATCCCAAATGCCTCCCACGGAGGGATATCGATGGGCTTTGGAAGAATCAAAGGAAATCCTTTGATCTATGTAAGGGCACAGAAATCCACGCGACGACCCGATCCCCTGGATGAGTTGAAAAGAGGGTGACCTCTCTTGACTGACAGGAGCACATTGGGTGTCAAACGTGTGAGATTTATCGGGAGTGTTAAACCACTAGGTGGGGGGACAGGGCAATGCCCCTTGGGACTTTTTCTTTACTTTTCAAGTTCCTCCTTTCCATTCCTAGAGAATACAAGGCTTTTTTCTATTCCGCTAGCGCTCTCCCCAGGGTTTTAAGGCTTTGTCACAAGTTCGGTCACCAACCCGATATACCTCTGCACAAGTGCCTTCTCGGGAACTGGATGGGGTGGTTCCTTTCGTGATCATCACCACTAGGGCTACTGCCCTACTTGGAAATTGGATGGATGTATCACTACCTATTTCCCAACTCTTTTAAAATCTACCCACCCAAAAATGAATTAAGTCCCCTGTTAGTTCAATTTTAATTTCAACTTTAGGGAGTTTTCTTTAAGTCCAAAAATGGGTGGTGACAAACTCGTGCCGCCTCTACGGGCCGGCGTCTACTAATGAAATATGAATCTAAATTAGCAAGTAACCCGCCAAATGGCTAAGGTGTGTAAATGATAAAATTTAAATGCACAAGTAGGCCCCGCCAATTGGTTAAGGCGCGTAAATGATGAAACTGTAGGGGTAAGTATAAAAATGCTCAGGTAGGCCCGCCAATCAGCTAAGGCGTGTAAATGATCGAATCCTAGGGGTAAGTATAAAAGTGCTCAAGTAGACCCGCCAAACGGCTATGGCACGTAAATGACTGAATCATAGGGGTAATTATAAAAATGTGTAGAATCGTAGGGGTAAGTATAGAAAAGACAAGAAAGGTTAGTAAAAACAAATGAATAAAGCACATGCAAAAATAAAAGGTCAAAACTTCAAGGGAAAGCTCTACAAGCTACATCCCCAACGGAGTTGCCATCTGTGCAATCGTGGATTTCATCAATCTGTCTCTATTTATGGAGAAAGGGTGGATTAGTGAGTGGTTAAGTCACTAATGGGTTTAGAAATAGGTAATCCTAGATCTAGGGTTTTTAGGGTTTTTAAGAGCTTGGAAAAGAGAGGAGTTGGGTTTTAATGGTGGATGATGGGGTGATAACTTAAATGGAAAAAGGGTGATACCTAAGGTTGGGAAGGGCATATGGGCCCTAAAGAAACATATCCCAAGCTTTGGGATGGTCCACATGTCCAACCCCCAATTTCCAAATCAACCAATTTTTAAAAATGGGTTTTTTGAGTTTTAAGAAGTTATGGCCAAATTTTACAATTTCCAGCACAAATCCATATTTTTCAAATTGCCATAACTTTTCATATACAACTCCAAATTAGGTGTTTCTTAGCTCGTTGCAAAGCTCAAAACCTCTACTTTCCAAAGGTGTAGGCCTTAGGTTCGGAAACTATCTGTGCAAACCTTAACACTCCTCTTTTCATCAACTATTTTGATTGAGTTGAAATAGGTTTTATGGTTCTGTTTTACGCTTTCTCGGGGTTTAGAAAGGTTTGGGTTACTTCCTAAGGGTTTTGGAAAAGCTCTAAAGGTTAGATTAAGTTCTAAGGGTTTGGGAGGTGCTTTGGGAAGCTCGGGAGTGCGTCGTTCTCGATGTATGGGTCGATCGAGCCTTCGGCCAAATTTGGGTGTCTACACATGGTGTTATAAAGTCTTCCCGAGTGCGGATATACTTTGAAGGGTTGAACTCCTCATCATCCTTCTCTATCATGCTGACAGTTGGCCTTGGGCCTACTCCACCTAGTGGATGTGGTGGTAACGGCACTTGATGTATATTGGCATGTCGGTTGGCCTGGCGAAGTATCGGAGAAATGATCTTGTTGACCTCTATTAAGTCTTATATTGCATGCTTGAAAGGGGAGCAGCGATCAGTTTGGTGGCTCGGTCCTTGATGGAAATTACAATGAGTATTGGGGTCGAAATTCCTTAGGATCGGATTCGGAGGAGATCGTGGTTGGAGTGCAGTGACCAAGCCTTTTTCAATTAGCAAAGGCAGAAAGACATTCAAGGATTGCCCTAAAGGTGTAAAGACTCGATCAAAACAGACCCTTCTCTGTTCTAGGATCATTTGTGTCCCTTGTCCATTTCCGATCCTCTACATTTGCTCACTTCTGGTTAGTGTTGGTTGTGCTACCTTGAACTGAAATGGAGTTATGCTGGTGTTGGGTCATGTATTTACGACCGCCTATACATCCGCCTTAGTTCTTCTATCATTCCTTTGTTTAGTGAACCTTTGAACATTGCTGTTTACAATTTTATTTAATCATCCTTCTTTTATGGCATCATCACATCTCTTGGCATTTCTCACTAAGTAAGTGAAACTGGACTGTTGTTGGTATACCAAAAAATTTGAGATGACCGGCAGAATGTTTTTCGAGATCATCTCGATTTGCTCATTGTCGGATATTTTATTCCTGACCTTAGTTGCCAATGCCCTCCACTGCCCAAGGTAGTCACTGAATGCTTCAACGGGCTTCTGGTTTAGCTGGGTTAGATCTGGCTTTTGGGGTTCGATGTCTATGTTATAGACATACTATTCTTGGAACAGGTGGGTTAGATCCTTCCAAGTTTTGATCATGGAAGGTTCTAAAGAAGTGAACCACCTTAGAGCCGGACTTGTGAGACTCTTCTGAGAGACTTTTATGAGCAAACGCTCATCTCCTCCATATTAACACGTGTCCCCACAGTAGGACTTGAGATGTGAAATGGGATTACCCGAGCCGTTGTATTTCTCGAAGACTGGCACTTTGCATTTTGGGGGTAAGGGGACTTCCGTTGCATGAATTTCAGCTTCACCCATCTTCATCAGCTATTTTTGAATTTTGTTTATTTGTTCTTTTAACAGCACTGATTCATTGGGTAGTGGGGCTGGCCCCTCAATAGGCTACCTCCATTCACTTTGGCTTGTCGGCAAGTTAGTGATCACATGTGGTGGGGGGTTGAAGCTAGTGAATGCCCCAGTATAAGCCTCGCTATTCCTGATCTCATCCTCCTCATGTTATGGGTCCATAAATGGTGGAGGGAGGGAGAGGTTATCCTGTTAGTTCTGAGTATGTTGGATGGGTGCTTGGTGTGACCACTGTACATGGGGGAAGCTCTGATGAGTTGCTGGTGGGGTGATGGGATGAGTGAATGACGGATTTTGGGCTAGTGCCTAATGAGGCCACTATACTTGGGGGAATCCTTGGGGATGGGTTTGAGAGGAATGGGGATGGGTGAACTGAGGGTGGTTGATGGTATGAGATAGATTCCCATACTGGAATGGGTATGAGGGATGTGGATGAGTGAGGCCCATGCTATGATGAGAAATTGGCTGAGGTGGGTGCATCATTTGAGGGGGAATGGGGGCTTGTTGGGTGTATGTGGGATGTTGTGAGAATTATGGCGGGTTTGAGAATGGGGCTCTCAGGTGCGGACCTTGATGGGCTTGGGTATAGGGTACTGGGCCTTGATGGGCTTGGGGTATTAGGCTCTGGTGGGCTTGGGGTATTGGGCCTTGATGGGTTTGCGATATTGGGCCTTTGTAGGCTTGGGGTATTGGGCCTTGGTGAGCTTGGGGTATTGGGCTTTGAGGCCAGCTCACATGTCCCCATGGTTGATGGGGGTCTTGGGTGGTATGAATAATGGGGGGTTGATTGGAGTTTTGGGGAAAAGAGGCATGAAGATTTTGGAGGACATGGGATGGGTATGGAGATATGTCGGATGGATGGGGGAGGCTGCTTAGAGAGGCCTTCCAGATTGTATAGGCCCTAGCCATCTCATCCATCATGGCCATTGGATTGGGTGAGGGGGTGGATGTGAATGGTGCATCCGATGGAGGGGACATATGGGGCATGGGCGGATGGGTGTATGGGAAAAATTGGGCATGACTCGGGTAAAATCAAGCATGACCTGGGTAGTTGGGGAAATATGTGGTGGATTGGGCATGGCTTGGGTGAAATAGGGTGTTGAGTTTTGAAAAGGTATGGGCAACTGGGGTATGGTTTGGGAAAATGACGGGGAATGAGGCGTTAGATTTTGAGAAAATATGGGGAAATTGAGTATGTTAAACGTGGAGGGGAAATGGGATAAATCTTGGGTGGTGGAGGAAGAATGGGGTGTTTGTTGAATGGATGTGGAAGATGAAGTTAGATTGGATATTGGGGGGGAAATGGGATGGAATTTGAAGGAATGTGGAGGATGTGGATGAAAATATGTGCACCAAAGGGTCCAGTGACAGTAAATGAGGGTTGGGTGTGCAAAGTGGAGATGGGGATTTCTTCTATGTGGGAATGAGTCGGGAATGTGGTGAGGATGAATCGGGATCGGCATAAGCCCGATAAACCACCCACGACATGGCCTGGCGGCAAGTTGGGTATGGATGCCTCGGGTGTGGCCCGAATAATTTCCTTCTTCCCCTACGGGATGATGGAGGGTAAGGTGATGCTGTTGTGTCGGCACATCAAGTCTTTTTTTTTGGTATTTTTTATTTTTCTTGATTTTTTTTTTTGGTTTTTGGAAAAATAAACCTTTTTATGATGAGTTTCGAGACCTTGGAATCCCCGTTTCAGGTGGCGTTCAGACCCTGAATATTTCCCACCGTGGGACCCTGACGTGCTTCGGACGAATCAAATGAAAATCCCTTGATCTATGGGAAGGCACAGGAATCCATGTGACAACCTGATCCCTCGAAAAAAATCAATAAGTGGTTGACCTCTTTTGACCGGCAAAGGCATATTGGGTGTCGGAATGTGTGGGATCTACCGAAGGCACTAAGCCACTAAGCGGGGGACTTGGGGGATGTGTAAAAAGGCCTTAGATTATGGCTGCCTAGCCAGCAATATGCCTAGCATATGTACTATATACGCTAGGCCAAAAATCTAAAGATTTTAGTTTAACATGTATATTATACACGCTCGGCAAAATCTGACGATTTTGAGGTTAGCGTGTATATTATACATGCTAGGGCAATTATGGGGATTTTTGGCTTACCATGTATATTATATACGCTAGGCAAAAATAGTTTATATAAACTATTTTGATAGCAAACAGCAGGCTCAAATTTGGTCTGTTTCTCTAGTTTTCGGGAAGCGGTGCTTTCGGAGACTGATTTTCTTTGTTGTAGCGGGTCACTCCTCTTCGAACCTAGGGATATAAGGTTGATTCGGGGCAACTAAATGCACTCCCCAAGAGTTTTAAGCTTTGTAACCAGATCGGTCACCCACCCGATTTACCTCCAGCGCAAGCGCTTTCTCAGATACTAGATGGGGTGGTACTTTTTCAGATCATCACCGCTAGGGGCAGCCGTCGTACTAAGAACTGCCGACGGTTGTATCGCTACCTAAATTCCCGCGCTTTAAAATCTACCCTCACAAAAATGAATTAAGTCCCTTAGTTCACTTTTAAGGTTCAATTTTAAAAGCGGGGTTTGCTTAGGTTCAAAAATGGGTTGTGATGATCTTGTGCTGCCTCTACGGGCTAGTGTCCACTGGTAGAATATGATGACACAAATGTAAAAGTGCAAGTAGGCCCACCAATCGGCTAAGGTGGTAAAATGCACAAGTAGACCCGCCAATCGGCTAAGGCGTGTAAATGACGAAAAAGTAAATATAAGTAAAGACAGTGCTCAAGTAGGCCCACCAATTGGCTAAGGCATGTAAATGACGGGAAAGTAGGGGTGAGTGTAAAAATGACAGAAAAGTAGGGGTGAATATAAAATAAACGGAATCGTAGGATAAAGTATGCCAAAAGAGATAAAAAGGTTAGTAAAACCAAGAATAAAAAATAAACAAAAGAGGCCAACTTCAAGGAGAAGCTCTACAAGCTCTCCCCAGCAAAGTCGCCATCTGTGCAACCGTGGGATCCCTCATGGGTCCCGTCGTGACAATGCGCTCGTAAGGAAAAAATATCGAGTCACCACCCGGAGCTTTTAGTGTCCTGGGAAATCTAAATCAATATTAAAAGCAACGAAGTGTAAAAATATGACTCTGATTTATCAATTCACGCCAAAGGCTCTTGGGTAGGGGCTTCGGTTATCGATCTGGAAGGTGTTAGGCACCCGATCAACCCACTTGTAAGCGGTCTCTACTTATGGCCAAAAGAAAAAAATAAAAATAAAACAACACTTCCTCTTGCTCGAAGGCGCTCCGATCCTATTTATGCCCCCCGCAATCACCCAATTTTCAGCGGCGTAATGGCACAAATTTAAGGATAGAGGAAAAGCAAAGAAGGTAGAGGAATAGAGGGGAGAGTCGGAGTTCTCGGGCCCTTATAGCACTGATGTGGACCTTCGTGTGGGTGCACCTGATGAGCTTCCGATAACTTAAAAGTTTTAAAGATGGGTTCTGATCTCTAAGGCTTGATAGCTAAGAGGTAGAAGATGAAGGTTGAAGGGTAGATCTCACCTAGGCTAAGGAGTTTTTGATGGAAGGTGGGGGATAAAGGCTGGTTTCAAATTCTGGAATTTGTATGGGTTTGGTGCACCAAAGGGGAGAAGGAAATCTCTAATCTTTCTTTCAAAAATTTCTCAAGCCTTTGTAAAGGGAGGGGTGGCTCTCTTTTTATAGAAAAGGAGAGGCTTAGGACGGTACGTAAGAGCTAATGTGATTAGCAATTAGGTAATCCTAAATCTACGGATTTTGGGTTTTTCAAGGTCATGGATAGGTGTGAAATTGGGTTCAATGGTAGATGATAGGGTGGGGTTTTTACGGGTTAAAGGGTTGCAAATAGGGTTAATGGGGGTGCAACAGTTTTAAAGAAACTCACCCTAAACATTCGGATAGTCAACAAGTCAAACCCTAAAAATGAAATTCAGGCAAAATCCTAAAGTTACTCTAGCTAAGCCTAGTCTGTATATTACACATGCTAGGCATATGTATAGTGCTTTTGAGAAGTTCAGAGCCCGCTGTGGGGCCCACACTCTTGAGGGAGAAGGCTTATTTGGCTTAGCGTGTATATTATACATGCTAGGCCAAATTTCTATAGAAATAGCCTAGCATGTATATTATACACGCTAGGCAAAATTCCTTCAGAAATGGCCTAGCGTGCATATTATACACGCTAGGCACAATGTCCTACCCTCTGCCCTAACTTCGAATCATCATATCTTTTGGTGTATGACTCAGATTGAGGTGATTCTTTGCCCATTGGAAAGTTGGGAACCTCTACTTTCCAATGCTATAGGATTCAGCTTCAGTAGACTTAGTGGATATGGTGATTGCTCTTAGACCTTAAAGAGGGCTTTTCCTCAAGATGTATTGTGGCTATAGGTAAGGTTAGGATTTGAAGGTATTCTGGGTTTTAAAAAGGTTTCCTTGACTGGGTTCCAGCTGCCTTAATACACTTCATCCTTGGGGGATTTTTACTGCACATGCCCCGTGGTTTTTCTATCTCTTTTCTTTTCATTTTTTTTTAGGGGTTTTATTTTTCTGATTTTTTTGGATTTTAATGGTAACACTTTTTCTTATTTTTTCGTTGGTGCATGTACACACATTTTTTCTTCTTCTTTCTTCTCTTTTCTCTCTTTTTTTTAGAGGGGTTATGAAAGAAAGGCTTATGGCTCAAATTAGGTAGCAAAGGGTATGAGTGTTCAGGGATACTTTTTAGCTACTTGGATTTAAAATGATGGCCTCTTTTGTGGGGTCCTTGAGCAGTCATATATCCGTTTTATCAATGCTTATCTTGCCGCAGATATTATGAGTAGAATCGTCAGATGTACCCAGTGTTGATGGGATCAGGAAAGTGACATCCTTCCATGGTGGCAAGGCGGATCACGTATCCCGGAAGCACCTCTCGGATGACGTACGGTCCTTCCCATTTTGGCTTGAATTTCCCTCTCGGGTCGGCGTGGAGGGAAGGGAAAATCTTCTTGAGTACTGTGTCACCCACTTTTAAATCTCGAATGTGAACACGCTTGTTGTAAGCACGTGCGATCCTTCTTTGATAGGCGTAGGTCTGACACGAGGCTAGGAGCCTTTCATAGAGTAAGTTCAGTTGCTTAAAATAAGACCTCTCTCTTTCAACTTCTGGTAGACCATATTTGATGAGGATGCGGAGTGAGGGTACTTCAACTTTGACTGGCAGGACAACCTATGTTCCATACACAAGGGAGAATGGTGTTGCCCCTGTAGCGGTACGAATCAATGTTCGGTAGGCCCATAATGTGAATGGTAACATTTCACTCTAATCTCGATAGGTGACGACTATTTTCTCAAGGATGCGAACAACTGTCTTAAACTTTGGATACATCGGTAGCTCATGCTCGACCAAATCGGTATCCAAACTAGGCATCTCCTCATACGACCATGCGAAGACGTCTTGGTATGACCAAAGGAAATCAATCATGCTTTTGCTTTCCTCAGGAGACAGCGATGTTCCGATCTTAGTGATTCTAGGAACCTCCCCGGTACCTAGATTGACATCTTTAGTCTATTAAACGATCGAGTATGGCCATGCTCAAAATCGGTAAATTGGTCAATGAGCTCACTGGGACACTCCTTAGAGGGGATCTCCTCGTCCAGACTCATGATTCCTACCTCTTCTTGTATTTTTACAAGAAAGGGGTCAATTTCACGTGGGACAATTTTTTACTTTTATTTTTTATTTTTTTTTATTAAGGCATCATTTTCTTTGATTTTATTAGGAATTTTGAAAGACAATATTTTTGGATTTTACAATTTCTTTTATTTTTTGGATTTTTTCTTTTTCTTTGAAAGTGGGCCCTTGGTAAGGCGGGTCTCTATATACACATGGTACTACCTGCCAAGGGCTCACTTCACTTTTTATAGGTTGTTTTTTTTTTTTAGGAAGCAAGTGTCAAATTTCAAGCCAATTGCTGCTTCCAGAGTTAAGGGCCTAGTCACCCAATTTCGTACCTGTGGTGCGACTCCTTTACCTATTTGATGGAGGAGGCAGATTGAGATGGCTTTAGGGAGTCAACCTCCATCATCTTTATCCTGGGCTCATTCGAGACCCTGTCCTCAAACGTCAGCATGGGTTTGTGGTGGTTTATGGCAGGGAGGTACATTGACGGGGGAACTTCCTCCTCGAAGAGGGATAAGGATGCCAGGTCCATTTCTATATCAGCAGGAATGATTTTGGGATTGGTTGGGTGAATAGCAGCTACCAGCTTGTGTGGGGTCAGCTGTGTTACCCCACTCTGATCAATATTTATGACCCATGTGCTCACGAACGTGCTCCGGATGTGAGGCCGCGGTCGAGGTTCATCCTCAAGGTCTATCCCCCAGGCTTTGGATGTGGCAATGGTTCGGGCCTTCTCTTCTAGCCGGGTTGGTACCAATACTTTAGGTTGTTTAAAGATTCTTCCTGATCGGGTAATGAAATCAACGGCCCCTTCTCTGTCGCTTCCTACATTGATGTCGGTCTGTTCATAACTAAGTAGGACTTGATGGGGGTCGTAGGTCAGCCCTGAGATCTGAAATGGGGTGGGTGAGGTTATCAAAGGTGCCTATATTGATGGCACGACAGAATGAGGCTAAATCTGGTTGACAGGTGCTGGAGATGGGTAAACTTGTGGGGGTATGGAAAAATTGGGCCCATTGTAATGGAGTGTAACTAAAGGTGGATTGATTGGGGCTGGAGCAAAATTTGGCCAACTGTATTGGATTGGTGCTGGCGATGGATTGGGTTACACATAGTGATCGGCTATTAGTGTTGGGAATGACTGAAATATCTGGGGTGAGTAAAAATTGGGCTCCACATGGTTGACAGACACGAGTGTAGGGAAATACACCCTCAAATATAGGGTTGCTGCGGCTTGCGGTGTAGGGTTTGGAAAATAATCGGCTAAATTTAATGGCTCGATCACCCCTATGATCTTATTCTTATAACCTTGTTGCTCGGGTGGCATGAAACTCTCTCTTTTAGCAATGGATTCAGAGGGATCAAATTCTTTCATCCCTTCCTCCAACATGTTAATGGTGGCCCTTGGGCCCATTCCTCCATGTAGGTGCGGCGGTAACAGTGCCTGCATGATATTAGTGTGTTGATTAGCTTGAGGGTGCTGGCGGTATGAGTTTCCCTGCTTCTATCAAATCCTCTATTGCGTGTTTCAAAGGAAAACACCGATCAGTTGGATGTCCTAGCTCTTGATGGAAACTACAGTGTGCTGGGATCATTATTTTTGGGGATCGGATTCGGTGGGTGTCTTGGTTGAAGCTGAGTAACCAAACCCTTCTCGATCAGCAACAGCAAGAGGACATTTAGGGATTGTCCTATGGGAGTGAATACTCAGTCATATCAGGCCCTTCTATGCTTAGGGGTCATTTACCCCCAGGGGACATTTACCCCCAGGGGACATTGTTCAGCCTTTGAGCCTGATTTGTTGGTGCTGGGGCTTACGGTGCTGCCCCAAAACTAGAATGGTACTATATTCGTATTAGGCTGTGTGGTCATTATAGCGCTGACCTCTACCCCTGCTCCTCTCTCGGTTCTCTGTTTTGAAAATTTGTGAACCCCACTGGCTATATTCTTGCTCAGTCGTCCCTCTCTTATTGCGTCCTTGCAACGGTTGGTATTCCATACCAAATCAGTAAAGCTAGACTGTTGTTGGTATATCAAGAAGTCTGAGATAACTGGCAAGTATTTTTTGAGATTATCTCGATTTTCTCGTGATCAAGTATTCTATTTCAAACTTGAGCTGCCAATGCCCTCCAGCTCCCAAGGTCGTCACTGAATGCTTCGTCGGGCTAGATATGACTTGCGGGGTTCAGTGTCTTTGTTGTAGACATACTGTTCTTGGAATAGGTGGGTCAGATCTTTCCATGTTTTAATCATGGATGGTTCAAGAGAAGTGAACCATCTCAAAGTTGGCCC
This sequence comes from Chloranthus sessilifolius, assembly GCA_021018995.1. Lineage (NCBI taxonomy): Eukaryota > Viridiplantae > Streptophyta > Magnoliopsida > Chloranthales > Chloranthaceae > Chloranthus > Chloranthus sessilifolius. Next base: position 111,111,624 of record CM037585.1, on the reverse strand, counting down.
CGTAAGATTCTTCTGGAACACTTTGATGAGGAGTTGTTCGTCTCCACCATATTGACACATGTCCCCACAATAGGACTTGAGGTGTGCAATGGGGTTGCCCGTACCATTGTATTTGTCAAATGTGGGCACTTTAAATTTGGGTGGCAGTTGTACCGCAGTAAAAAGGCACAGATATGAGAAGTCTGTGGCATGAATCTCGGTTCCCCCCAACTTCATCAGGTGCTTCTGGATTTTATCCATTTGTTCTTTCAGCTACTCAGATTCTCTAGATGATGTGGCGAGGGTTATTCCCTCAAGAGGCTGCCTCCCTTCATTTTGGACCGCTTGGGGATTGATAAGTGTGGGTGGTGGGAGATTAAAGTTGGCGAATGACGCCGCATAGGCCCACTATTTCTGACATCATCTTCCTTGTATTGTTGATCAACATACGATGAAGGAGGGGTGAGGTTATCTTGCTAATTCTCAATGGGTTGGGTAGGTGCTTGATGAGGCCATCGGCGTTGGTGAGAATTTTGATGAGTGAATGGGGGATTTTGAAGGGGTTGAGTGGGTTCTTGGCGGGACCACTGTATGTGGGGGAATTTTTTATGATGAGTTTGTGGGGTAAGGGGATGGGTGAATTGTGGATTTTGGGCGGGTGCTTGATGAGGCAACTGGGCTTGATAAGAATTTTGTTGATTGGGTTGGGGGATGAGAGGATGGGTAAATTGAGGATGGCTGATGGTATGGGATAGATCCTCATATTGGGAATGGTGTGAGACATGTGGATAAATGGAGCCCAAGTCAGATTGAGGGATTGGATGAGAGGGGTGAGGGGGATTAGCAATTTGAGGGGGAATGGTGGTTTGTTGGGTATAGGTGAATGTGGGCAATTGGGGGAATTGTGGATGGTTTGATGATGTGGGCCTTGGGCTTGGTCCGGTTCGGGCTTGTGGGCCTTGGGCTTGTGTGCCTTACTCATATGGGTCTTGGGATTGTGGGCCTGGGGTTTGTGGGCTTTGAGCTTGTGGACCTGGGGCATATGGGCTTTGAGCTCATGGGCCTGGGGTATATGGGCTTTGGGTATATGGGCCTTGATGGGCTTGGGTATTAGGCCTTGATGGGCTTGGGGTATTGGGCCTTGATGGGCTTGGGTATGGGGTATTAGGCCTCGAGACCTGCTCAAATGACCCCTTCATGGGGGGCTTCGATGGTATGGACAATGGGAGGTTGATTAGGATTTTAGGGGAAGGAAGTATTGAGATTTTGGAGCATTTATTGGGGGTTGGGTATTTGGGGTGGAAGAGGATGGCTTTGGGAGGCCTTCCAAATGGTGTAGGCTTTCACCATGTCCTCAAGTATGGGGTTGGAACTGGATGGCTCACCTAATGAGGGGGATGTATGGGAGAAAATGGGCATGACCTGGGTAGAGGTGGGAAAATTATGCATGGTTGATGAGGGAAAGTTGGGCATTGTTTGGGTAGATTGGAGAAAATTGGGCATGACCTGGGTAGATGGAGGGAAATGTGGTGGATTTTGGGTGAATGAGGGGAAATGGGGTGTATTTGGAGGGGATTGGGATAAATTGGGCATTGCTTGGGTGTATATGGGAAAATGGGGGATATGAGGATTTGATGTGGAGTAAAAATTTAGGTTGGATGTGGAGGGTTGGGATGTATGTTGTGTGGATGGATGTGGAAAATTGGGTATGGTGGAAGTGGAGGGAAGATGGGGTATGTTGGATGTGAATGGGGGAAAATTGTGCATGGTGGATGGGTTGAGAAAATTGGTCATGACCTGGGTAGACGGGGATATATGTGGCGTGTTTTGATTGGAGGGGAAGTGTGGAGTGGATATGGGAGACTTGGGAATGGTTTTGGAAAATGATGGGGAATGGGGCGTCGAATTTTGGGCAATTTGAGCGGTGGTGAATTGGAAAATGGGTGCACCGAAGGGCCCGGTGACGGTACATGGGGATTGGGTGAGGAGGATGGATGTGAACATCTATTCCGCATGGGAATGAGTTGGGGAATGCGGCGGGGATGAATCAGGATTTGCGTATGCCGGATCCACTGCCCACGACATGGCTTGGTGACGGGTGGGGTACGGGTGCCTTGGATGGGGTCCGTAAAGTTTCCTCCTTCCCCTACGAGATGACGGAGGGTAAGGCGATGCTGTTGTGTCGGCACCAAAAATCTACTCTTTTTTCAGTTTTTGGTTTATTTAATTTTTTTGAAGTTTTGTCAATGGATTTTTATGATGAACAATCCCAGGGCCTTTGAATTCCCGTTTCGGTTGGCTTTAGTACCCTAAGTAAATCTCGTGGCAAGACCCTGACACGCTTCAGAAGAATCAAAGGGGAACCCTTTGATCTATTGAAGTTATGGAAATTAATGCAAACAACCCAATCCCACGGAGTGAGTCAATAAGCGGTTACTTTTAACCAGTAAAAAATATCATTTTTCACCTCCTAACCTGACCTTCGATGGACCTTTGAGTTGACTAATAATGTGTCTTGAGTATGTTTTATAGTTAAGCAATAAATTACAGTCCTAGTGCGAACATCTATCTAAAAATGCCAAAGAAGAAACTTGTTGTTTCAACATGTGCTCATACAGCCCAAAAGGCCGGCCATCTAGTAGTCACAGAGCCTTAGAACCCTATGGCAATGGCATGTGTCCAACTGTGTACACATGGGAGCCAAAGCAGCTGTAGTGGATGAAGATTAAACCCCTCAAAGGGCACTTAGTGTTGGACAGATGAAGGACAACACCCCAAGCTGTGTACCAGCTATGGAAGCAAAAAACAAAACATGTCGAGAGGTTAATTCAACCTATCAAGAGGTTCTGGTGAGAGAAGTCAACTTGTCGAGAGGTTGGGATGCTTAAATATGAAGCTGTCGAGAGGTTCCCACAACCTGTCAAGGAGTTAAAACTGCAAAAAGCTACCTATCGAGAGGATTTGAAGGTATACTTAAACCTATCGAGAGGTGCTGAGATGAGGAAGTGGACTTATCGAAAGGTTTACAACACCTGTCGAAGGGTTTAAAGTGCAACAGAAGAACCTATCGAGCAGTCAGAGGCAACCTATCAAAAACTTACCTGAAGCTGCATTCATTCTCGTGAGGGTGCTTTCATTCTGTCGAGAAGAACTTCCAACCTATCGAACAGAGGGAAAGAACCCATCGAGAGGATGCCTGGAGCTGTATTGGATACCGAGAGGTTGATTCATCCTGTCGAGTAGTTGTCCATCCTGTCGAAAGCTTAAGCCAACCTATCAAATGGAGCACAAATGAGTCTCAGAACCTATCGAGAGGTTCCCTAAACCTCTCGAAACACAATTTGGGAACTTCGCAAACGTAGCCACATCAGTTGCTCACTTCAATGCTCTGTGCATGCATCCCGAGGCATGTTAACAACCCTTGAGGGTATTTTTGGAATACAAATGAGCATGAATGGGAACCCTCTAACCACCTCACATGTACTTGTCTAGTTTGAACCAATTGGGGAGAGTTTTTAGAAGTAAAATTAGCCACATTAGCAACTCAAAATAACAGAATTATTCCCTTGAGCTCTGATTGGCTAAAAAAGATCTGAAGATAGAGGGGAAGACTATAAATGGAAGAGAAATTTCACAAAAGAGGCATCCAGAAATTGAGAGAGCTCAGAGATAAAAAATTTGAATTCCCTCTTCCCTCTAAAATTTCATCCCTCTTCCTTGCCCATTCTCTCTTTAGTACAACCATGGTTGGCTAAACACTGGTAGTAGCTAGGGTGAGGTCAAGCTGTAAATTGAGAGGTTGAGAGCTTTGTAAGAAGATAAGATGTTGCACAGATTGCAGATCTGAGAACAATTGTACTTTAAGTTGTATTGAATCAGTGAATTGTTGATTGTAAAGTTAATTTGAATCTATTAATCTCTTGATTGCCATTTGATTTCCCTAGATTTGATATCCCTGTGGATGCCCGAGCTTGTAGCCTTGCATCCACAACCTCTGCAATGATTTAATTGTTCTGATTAATACCTTTGAATTGGAGGAAATCCCTAGGATGATCTGTGGCAGTTAAAGTGGACAGATCATAGCCTTAAGATCAATCCAATTCTCTGGTCTAGATTGGATTTTTCTACCTTGCATCTGAGCTAGTAGCCAGATGAAGGATAGTTGCAAATCAATCTCTTGCATTGCCTCTAAACCAATCAATTTTCAGTGAAGACCAAAATCCCTAGCTGCTATTCTCCCCCTTTTGATTTTAGTTCCCCAAATCTTTTTTTTCCATTTCATTAAATCTGTGTTTTACTCACCTCTGGATCATTTGCTCTTATATTTAATTTTCTATAGTTTTAGCAAAGTGACAATCCCTTAAAACCTCTCCTCTTTCCCTTCTTGCTTTAGTTTAAATTAGGATGGGATAGAGTACCAGATCTGTTCTAGATCTGAAGATTTACCATATTTTGAAGAACATTTCCCTATGGACATACCCCTGCTTACCCCTTTGAAGCTTGCTGCAACAGCCCTGATTCTTGCAGGCCCGATTGCCTTACCTTGGTTCCATTTTTTCATAATTTGTCCTCTAGTTTACTATTTTTAATCCTTTAATAATTACAAGGTAGGTAATACAATAAGTTTTTGGCGCCACTGTCGGGGATCTATGCTTTTAGAATTGGTAGATCTAAGTTTTTCTTAGTTTAGATTTAGATTTGTAATTGCCTGTTTTATGTTTGACTAATTGCTGCTATAGTTTTTTATAGTTTAATTTTGTGTTGCAGGTTTGGATCTGTAGTTCTGAGAGGAACATTGTGCTAATTGTAGGAGCAAGGTGTGCTTGAGTTTGCATTTCCTAACTCTTTTACATTTTCAGATCTGTAAACTTTTATATCTACAACAATAGTTGTTTGTTTTAGTAATTATTTTGCTGACATCTGTGTTGAAATTTTGTGTGCTATAATTTTGTGTTGTGAGTGGTGTATGTTTGGAAGAAGAACTCTCAACCCTGAGATTTTACCATTAAATCTTGAAGTTGAGAAGATTTTTAAGTTTAGACATACTACACTTACACCTGCTGAATCTGAGACTATTGAAATGGGTGAACAACCTAGATTGCTAAGAGATTACTTTGCACCTGGTGCATATAATTCTCATTTCTGTATACAATTTTCAGCTGTGGAGGGAAATTATGAGATCAAGTCTTCAATAATTCAAATGTTACCTTCTTTCCATGGGTTGAGTAAAGAAGACCCATACAAACATGTTGATGAATTCCTTGCTTTGTGTACTACTTTTAATATTGCTGGTTTGGGGCCTGAAGCCACCAAACTTAGGCTATTTCCTTTTTCATTAAAGGACAAAGCTAGGGCCTGGTTGTCTATGCTCCCAAACAACAGTATTAACTCTTGGAATGACCTGCAATGTCAATTCCTAGCTAAGTTATTTTCCATAAATAGAACAAGTCAGTTGAGAAAAAGCATCATATCATTTTCTCAATTCTCAACTGAAAGCTTTTATGAGGCTTGGGAAAGATTTAAAGAGCTGTTAAGGCAATGCCCCGATCATCAAATATGGCGGATGCTTCTTGTGGAGGTACATACAAAGTTTCTATCAAGGAATTAATTCAAAAAGCATAAATATGGCGAATGCTTCTTGTGGAGGTACATACCTTCATAAAACAGCTGAGGAAGCATGGGAATTATTTGAGGTCATTGGAGAGAAATCAATGCAGCAAGAGACCTTGTCTAGGGACATTAAGTCTCCAGCTAAATTGATGAAAGAGAACACAATAAGAGGGAGAATGTATGAGGTCACTGGCTACAATGATTTAGAGAGAAAGGTAGATAACTTGACTCAGAAGTTTAATAATCTCATGGGAGCAATGCAGTCTCCAATGGCTGCCAATGCAGAAGAGGCATGTCTGATATGTCAGTCTCTCACTCACTCCCTTGAAGAATGTCCCTCTGCTACACAATTTCCAGATATGGTTATGGAGCATGCAAATGCTGCTCAGTCCTATGGACAACAGCCAGTTGCTGGTTACTCTTGGAGAAACCACCCCAACTTGAGGTGGAGACAAGATAACTTCCATAACCCGCAACAGTAGTAGCCAATGCCCTATAGAAATGCTCAGCCTTATCAGCATAATTTCTTCCAAAAGCCCCAATACCAGCAGCCTATGACCTAGCTAATGGCACAACCTGTACATCAAACTGCACCATTCCCAGCACCCTCTAGATCCCTCACATTTGAAGATCAAGTTCTGGCTTCATTGCAGAATTTGGGCTCTTTGTCTCAAACAGTTAACTCATATAGGCAAAGTATTAAGAAGATAGAGGATCACCTTAGTCAGCTATCCAATACTTTGACTAGGAGAGAAGAGGAAAGACTGCCTAGTCAGCCTATGAATAACCCAAAAGGGTAGTATATGGTGGGTGAGACTTCTTCATTACATGAAGAAGCTAAATAAGTCACCACTTTGAGAAGTAGAAGGCTGGTTGATAACAAGGTTGGTGTTGAGTTTGAGAAAAGTGTAGGAAAAGAGAGAACATCCCATGATGATATGCAGCAGGAGCAACATATGAGAAATAAAGGGGGTGTTGATGAACCCCAACAAAAAAATGAAAACAAAAATAAGGAAAACCTGATGAGATTGCTAAGGCAGCAAATGGGAGATCAGTCCCTCATTTGCCATTTCCCAATGCATTTCAAGCACCTTATCCTTTTGATAAGGGGAATGCTAAAGTTGAGAAAATGATGGAAATATTTAAAAAAGTGAAGATCAACTTGCCTTTACTTGATGCAATCAAGCAAGTGCCAGCCTATGTAAAATTTTTAAAAGATTTGTGCACACACAAAAGACAATCTAGGATGCACCTATCCAAGAAGGCTTTTGTGTTGAGAAAGTGAACCAAGTGCTGTCTATTGCAACCCCAACAAAGCTCCAAGACCCTGGAGTTCCCACAATCCCTTGCATCATTGGAGATCACACAATTGAAAAAGCTTTGCTAGATCTGGGGGCTAGTGTGAATCTACTTCCATATTCAATTTATGAGAAGTTAGGTTTGGGAGAATTGAAGCCCACACATGTGGTATTACAGCTGGCTGATAGATCTGAAAGAAGGCCTGTGGGAATGATAGAATATGTGTTAGTTGGGGTTGACAAGTTTTTCTATCCAACAGATTTTCTGGTTCTTGATATGGAACCAAGCAAGTGCACTATCTCCGCTCCTGTAATTTTGGGCAGGACTTTCTTGGTCACTGCCAATGCTTGTATACAATATAGATCAGGTGTAATGGAGGTATCCTTTGGAAATATGAAAGTGAAATTAAATGTCTATAATGCAGAAAGTCAGCCTCACTTGGATAGTAAGGACTGCTTTTTGATTGATGTATTGGATGAGCCTGTGGAAGAGACTTTGCCCAAGCTACTGCATTGTGATGATATGAGTGATGATTTTGAAAATGTTTGGAATAAAATTGTGGAAGAGAAGGCCCCCACACTTGTGATTCATGAGGTGAAAACCTTAAATTCTGAAGTGGGGCCAGCAACAAGGTATCCTCCTTGGAAACCAGCTGTGTTGCCACTTCTACCACCTTCAAAGGCACCTTTATTACCTTCACTCATAAGTCCACCTGATGTGGAACTGAAGCAGCTCCCCAAGTCTTTGAAATATACAGTTTTGGGAGCAAATCAGAAGTTGCCTGTGATAATTTCTTCTTCCCTCACTGATGAGCAAGAAGCAGAGCTATTGTGTGTTAAAAAAGCATAAGAGATAAATAGGTTGGACTATTACTGATCTTGGAGGAATCATTCTTGCTATTTGTATGCATATGATCCACTTGGAAGAGTGTTCCAAACCCTCTAGAGAGATGCAGAGAAAGTTAAATCCTCACATGTAAGAAGAAGTGATGAAAGAGGTGGTTAAATTGTTAGATGCAGGAGTCATATATCTCATTTCAGATTCTGAATGGGTGGCCCCTACTCAGGTGGTACCTAAGAAATTTGGAATCACTGTGATTAAATCAGATTTTAGTGAGCTAATTCCAACTAAGGAAACCACTGGTTGGAGGGTGTGCATTGGTTATCGAAAGCTCAATTCAAAAACCATGAAAGACCATTTTCCTTTACCCTTCATAGACCAGATTTTGGACAAGTTGGTAAGAAAAGTTTTTATTGCTTTCTTGATGGATACTCTAGGTATAACCAGATTACTGTGTATCCACAAGGCCAAGAGAAAACAACTTTCACATGTCCATTTGGCACCTTTGCCTATAAAAGGATGCCATTTGGATTGTGCAATGCCCCTGCAACTTTTCAAAGGTGTATGTATGCCATCTTCTCGGATTTGATTGATTAGTTTTTACAGATATTCATGGATGATTTTTCTATCTTTGAGGGCAGTTTTAGCCAATGCCTACATCATCTCAGTCTAGTGCGGCAGAGATGTGAAGAAACCAACTTAGTTTTGAGTTGGGAAAAGAGTCATTTTATGGTCAATCAAGGCATTGTCCTTGGCCATGCTGTTTCCCACAGAGGCATAGAGATAGACCAAGCTAAAATTGATTTGATTGCATATTTTCCCCCACCTAAAATTGTCAAACAGGTCAGATCCTTTTTGGGGCATGCTAATTTTTATTGGAGATCCATCAAAGATTTCAGTAAAATATCAAAACCTCTTTGTCACTTGTTGTGCCAAGAGGTTCCTTTTGTATTTAATGATGATTATCTCACTACTTTTGAATTTTTGAAAGGATGTTTGACCTCTACACCTGTCCTTCAAGCACTTGATTATTCTTTGCCATTTGAGATGATGTGTGATGCATCAGATTTTACTATTATTGCAGTTTTGGGGCAAAGAAAGGATAAGTTATCTTGTGTAAATGCTTATGCAAGCAAGACAATGATTGATGCTCAATTAAACTACACCACAACTGAGAAGGAATTGTTAGCCATTGTCTATGCTTTGGAAAAATTCAGGTCTTATGTATTAGGATCTAAGATTGTAGTGTTCACAGACCACTCGACCCTTAAGTACCTTTTATCTAAAAAGGATGCCAAGCCAAGATTAATCAGATGGATCATCCTATTACAAGAGTTTGATCTTGAGATTAAAGACAAAAAAGGGGTTGAAAATATGGTTGCAGACCACCTATCCAGGATCCTAACTACTGAGTTTGATAGGTTGCCTGTCAATGACTTATTTCCTGATGAACAACTATTTACTGTCAGCATGACTACACCTTGGTTCGCAAACATAGTAAATTACATGGCAGTGGATAGGATTCTCCCACATTGGAATTAAATGGATAAGAACCTTTTGCTCTCTCAGATCAGATATTACATGTGGGAGGATCCATACCTTTTAAAGCACTATGCAGACCAAGTGGTGAGAAGGTGTGTCCCTGAGAATGAATTCCATAGCATACTAACCATGTGTCATGAACAGCCTTGTGGAGGACATTTCAGTAGAAACAACTACTGCAAAGATACTTCAAAGTGTTTTATTGGCCCACTATCTTCAAGGATGCATGGAAGCATTGCAAAACTTGTGAAAGATGCCAGAAAATTGAAAGTATTTCAAAAAGAAATTCCATGCCTTTATAGCCCATACTTGTTGAATTATTTTACATTTGGGGGATTGACTTCATGGGCCCCTTCCCTCCTTCTTATGGATACAATTTTATTCTTGTGCCTGTGGACTATGTGTCCAAATGGGTTAAGGCCATAGCCACAAGAACCAATGATCACAGACTTATCCTCAACTTCTTTAAAGATAATATTTTCTCTAGGTTTGGCACTCCTAGAGCTATCATTAGTGATGGGGGAAGCCATTTCTATAATAGAAAGTTTGAAAACCTGCTTAGGAAGTACTCTGTAACACACAGAGTTGCCACCCCATACCACTCGCAAGCCAGTGGGCAGGTGGAAATTTCTAACAGAGAGATCAAACACATTTTAGAGAAAACTGTAAGAGGAGATAGAAATGATTGGTCCTTGAAGTTGACTGATGCTCTTTGGGCTTATAGAACTATCTATGAGACCCCAATAGGGATGTCTCCCTTTAGGTTGGTGTATGGCAAGGCATGCCATTTACCAGTGGAGTTAGAACATAAAACCTATTGAGCTATTAAATCATTGAATGTTGATCTAACTACTGTTGGTATGCATAGGAGGCTGCAGCTGTCAAAGTTGGAAGAGGTGAGATTGGAAGCCTACTCCAATGCAAGGATTTATAAACAAAAACCCAAAGCTTTTTATGATAAGCACTTGCTGAGAAAGGAATTTGCTGAAAGAAATTTCCCAGGCAAGTTGAGATCTAGATGGGAGGGACCATACATTGTAATGCATGCATCCCCATCTGGAGCTATTGAAATCATGGATCCAAAGGATGGTAGGATCATGAAAGTTAATGGTCAAAGGCTCAAACTCTTTGTTGAAAATGTAGTAGAGCCTGTGGTGACCATTCACCTTCAAGAACCTCCAAAGTGTGACTGATTTTCAACATTGTACACTATGTATCATAACTATCAGTTCTATCTTTGTTGCTATTTTCAAATATGTTTATCATTGTGTATATGCTGTAATTTTATTTAGTTTTTCATTTAGAATAATGAGTCAGCTATGATAAAGTTAGGAAGGTCCCTAATGCATGAGAAATAAATGGGATCAGATGAGGATTGATAAGTTTGAGGTGAATGGAGACAAGTGAACTGATGAGAAATAATGTGGATTGCTAAACATACCTGTCGAGAGGTGCTAAATGATTTTTGATAAGTTCTGAAGGTTTTCATTGAGAATTTTGACAGGTACTGAAGGTGTAAATGTGAATTTCGACAGGTATTGAGTACCTCTCGAGAAGTTGAGAGAGGAAGTCGACAGGTACTGAAGGCCATGGCTGCATTTTTGACAGGTTCTAATACCTGTCGAGAGGTTGGCTGCTGAAAAAAACAAACCTGTTGAGAGGTTGGATGAACCTCTCGACTTAGAAATTCTGAAGCCTATGAACTTGTCGAGAGGTTGAACAACCTCTCGTAACCTTCTGCCTGAGAAGTTTACGTTTTTCAAATGGTTTTAAGTATTCGACAGGTTGCTTCAAGTTATCGAAATCTTCTTGCCAATCCTGTTGAAATAGCATTTTCCTTATTTTAAACCTATCAACGAGTCATTTCATCCATTCGATAGATTCTATTACAAACTTGGTTTTCCTCTGCCCAATTTCCAATTTCCTTCTTCCTTCGCCATCTCATTGATTCCAATTCCAAGTACCTTGTCGTTGTTTAAAGTGCATTAATTTTGCAAAGGCAACATTTCGCACCTGATTTGAGATAATTTGATGTTGTGTGTTGCTATGTTCGAGAAACCCTAGGTTTTTGGGGTAAGTCCTTAACCTTAATCTTGTGATTTTCCAGCATTATTGTTCCATTTTTTTGGAAGTTTTTAGTGTGTGTGGTAATTTGATTGGGCAAAGGAAGTTTGTTGTTGGTTGTTGAGAGTTGATTGTGTGGATCGTGTGTCCAATGACTGACCGTGAGGATACCTTAGCTAATTTATTCAAACCCCCTTCCAAATCCGCCACCAAATCAACCAAGAAATCTAGTAGGTTAGAGACAGCCCAAAGATGACCCACTTGCTAAGAGGAAGCTCATTATGGAAAAACCCAAGAAAACTCAGAACGCCAAGAAAGCCAAACTAGTTGAAGAGGTTGTTGAGAATTTCCCTGAGCCTGAACCTAACCCTAAGACACCTGTGAACCTAACAACCCCTAAAGAGTTTGTGGATGCCTTAGGTCTGATTCCTGAGATAAGCTTTGACCTACCTTATTTTTGTAAGGTAGAGTGCAAGGAGACCTTGGATTGCTTGGTTAATGCATCCCTGACACCTCATTACAAGAAAAGGTCTACCCAACACTGGTCAAGTTGTGGTATCAGAACATTAAGAAAAAGATGAAGCCAGGGTCAACTGACCCTGTGCTTGTGGTTTTGATTGACAATAGGATGGTAGTTGTGGACTACAGTGATATTGGATTGGTGTTAGGGGTACCATTAGTAGCTGACTCAACCTATGGCCTAGGAGCACCTGATAATGTGTCCTTTAGAGCAATGTCTAGACATTTGACCTAAGGCATTGTGGGATCTGGGGAGTCATTGATGAGAAGAGATCTAGACCCTAGCCTATTTTTCATTGATTCAATCTTGAGGAAGAGTATCTATGTCAATGGACATCAGCAGGAGAGAAGAACCCTTGTAGTGAATGCCCTTTACTTTTTCTCCAAGGACCAGTTCTTAAATGCATCTCAGCTGATATTAGAGGCCATAGTGAATGTAAATGATAAGATAAAAAATGGATAAATGTTACCAATGTTACCCTATAGCACACTCATCACTGCTCTGCTAAGGAAAGGAGAATATGTGATACAAAAGGATGAGCCAATGGAAAAATTGAGTCCAAAAGTGTTTGGGAGAAGAGCTTGGTCCACAAGCATGACCCTGATTGGGAAAAGCAAGAAGAAGCCAATGGAGTGTCCTAAAAAAGAAGCATCTCAGGTGACCAGCTCAGCAGCTACACCTGTGATACCTACAGCCCCATCAGCTAGCTCAGCAGCTACACCAGGGACCTCTACATCAGCTAGCTCAGAGCCTCTTCCTACCTCTACTGGTACCAGCTTAGTGGGCCCACATGTGACCTCTGCATCCATACTCCTCCCTTCCACTGCTATGACATTGCCCATGGTTAGCCCTGATGTTGTCAGTTCAGTTAGCGTCCCCATTCCATCACCTTCCATACCATCCATTTCAGTCCCCATACCTTCCACCATTTCAGCTATCCCTTCTATCATCATCACCATTACCCCTGTGTCAGCTCCTACTACTACAAACCTAATTGTTACCATACCTTCACTTCCCATCACATCCACCTACCAGAGAAAATCAAAATCAGCCACAACCCCTCTAGCTAGCCCATCCATCCCATCTTTAGAACCCTTAAGTCCTCAACCAGCAGCTCCATCTACATCAGCTAACCCAGTTACTTCTTCTCCACCATCCATACCCTCTAGTATTGACCCCACTACCTCCATATCACCTGCACATACTCAAGATTTGGACACTACACCACAGAGGAGTACTCATCCCTAATAGACTCCATTATGGAAGATATTGGGCATGAGTACTCCCCTTTACCTGACTCTCCACAACCTACCCAATTCCAGCATGCTCCCACATCTCCTTTCCAGCCTATTATACCCATTCCACCAGTTACCCAAGCCCCACACTTACCAGATGCCTCTACTCAGATCCTTTCCCTTCTCACCTCCATCCTTGCCCAGCTTCAAACCAACACAGTAAGCCAATCTGCTATGGCCACCTACCTCCATGCCATTCAATCTACTCTAATCCCATCTTCCTCAACCATTCACCCTCTTACAACTCCTACTCCTACACCTATTCCTGTACCCACTCCACCTCCATGCCCTCACTTGTCCCCTATAGTAGTGGCTTCCACTGCTGAGGTGGAAGAACCAACCCCCCTTCTACTCGAGACTCCTCTACTAAAACTGACTTTGAGGAAGCAGCTTTGTCCATCCTTGCTGTAACCCCAATTGACCCCTTGGAGGCTAAGCTACCCTTTTTACCTTTTACCTACCCTCCACCCCACCCGAGTCCATTGCTGTGGAAGAGGAACTGCTACTGACCTTCATTTTACCATCACCACCACTTCCTGAGCTCCCCATCACCCCCTCCTCCATGGATGACCCTCATCATTGGGCCATTGCCCCATATGGCACCAACACCTTTTCACCTCTGCCATCCCTCATAAAAGCCATTGAGACCAACCAATATGTCAAGGAGGATGTTAGATTCCTAGTGGATGCTGTCGTGGTTTTGCTACAGCAAGCCCATGAAGAGAAAATTGACCTCTTTTGGAGGCCCATAGGAAAGAGGAATGGAAATTATGGAAGATGGTCCTCAATTCCCTCGATCTGTACAAGATGTATAAATAGAAATGTGAAATGCTAGCTAGGTTAGTAAGGACCCTCTCCCTATACTCAGCCTTGGGTCCTTCAAAATCCAAAGGCATTTCCATCAAGGAGCCTAGCACAAGCCCAAGAAGAAGAATAAGCCAACTGCAATCAAATCCACACCTGATGCTTCCAGCATAGAACCAGTGAAGAAGGACAAGAATCCTTATGAAAAAAAAAATGCCCGGGACACTCCTTTTGTTTCAAGTTCAGATACTAACTCTGAGTAGGTGTAGCCTGTGTTTAGGATTTTATAGTAGTTAGTTTGTATGTAAGATTATGCTGTATATATTTTTTTGTTAAATGTAGAATGTGCTGTCTCTTTTGTATTTTGTAAATACTTTTTATTCAAAGAAAGGTCTCGTTTTCATTTCCAATTGTGATTATTATGTTCCTATTTGCTTCAATTTGTTCTTGACTGTTCTATCTGCTTAGTGATCATTCATTTCTTTGTGCTTAACCTGCTGTTTCCTTTTCTTATACTTCCTAAAACAATGAGGACACTGTTCCTCATAGGTTTGGGGTTATAGCAGGGTAATTTTGAAAAAAAAATTATGAGATAATTAAGCCAAGTGCAATGATATGAATGAGATCAAAACAAATCTAGCAGAATTTCAAACTGAGCAATTTTGAAAAAGGAAGATTTAAAAATGTATGGTAGACTGTTTAATTTTTGGATCTTTTTAAAATTCATCATTTCCATGAAAGATATCATCAATAAATTTTTGCCAAAATCAGTGTGTAGTGAACCATTAAGGAGAGAAAAAGTAAGAATATGTCTTGAGAGTCCTAAGGAAGACCATTCCTAATAAAAATTGGGCTTGTAAAAGAATTTCTTTTGAAGAGTGTGTTGGCAAATCTTTCTGCTCTAGGGACTGTTTGAACCTACTCTTTCTCACTAGAAGTTATGCAACTCCAAGTTGAAACAAATTGACAAAACTCATGAATGCAAGAAATGATGTAAGGCCCTCTTTTGGACAATTTGAGCTAAAAGGATCCCTACCCTTTGAACTGCCTTTGATACACACTATTTGAGCTATAAAATTCCAAGCTTTCTTTGAAAAAAACTAGAGAATTTAAACCTAAGCCTCAGTGACCTGATATAGCCTAACCCTCACTCAGAGATTTCAGAAGGTAAAAGAGAAGAAGCTGAAGAAGGTTGAGCTAGTTTAACATTTGGTGCCAGAAGAAGAAAGGACATTGTGGCAGCTGTGTGCCAGTTGTAGAATTGTGACATTGTAGCACATATAAAAAAATAAAAATAAAAAAAGAGAGAAAAATGCAAATGAAAAGAATACAAAAAGAAGAAGAAATAAAAAAACAATAAAAAAAGAAAAAGATAAGTCACTTCATTTGAAAGTTGGAAGAAGATGAGAAGAAGATGAGAAGATGGCTACTTCAAATCTGACAATTCAAAGAAGATGAAGATATGCTAAGAATAAGAAGGTGTTATCATGACCACCTCCTTACCTTTACTGATTTCACAATTCTGAATCCCTCTTTACCCCTTTTTCCTTATAAACCTCATTCATAAGCCACATTACAACCTAATAAAAAGACCTTGCTGATCTAAAGTTGATTGAGCTGTCATGTGGAGACAATGTATAATCTATGGTGAAGAGAGTTAGAAGATTTCAAAAATAGAGCGCTGCCTATGCTCTTGCTTGCAGCCTTATTTGAGGATTGTAATTGCTCTTGAGCTGTGTAAAATGATACATCTTTGAAAACACTTGATAGAGTATGCCTGTGAGATAATTAGGTTTGAAATTGGACTATTTAGGCATTGTTTAAACCTAATTCTTAAATTAATGGTGATGTATATACTGTTATATACGTAGCATTCCCTTGATGATTTCATATTAGTTATGATGAGTTTGAAAAAGGATTTAGGTATTAAATTTGGTTGCATTTACTACTTTGAAACTTCAAAAGTCCAAAGGGTAAGGTATGGAATAAAGCTGAATTTATTGGGACCTAACTTGTAACTGTTTGCACTTGGTTTAATCATGTTCATATGAAAGTTTGTGGGTAACTTCATTGAAAACCCTCAGGAGACTTCATTCCACTAGGAATCACCTAGGGGTTTAAAAGGCTTGATGCATATGCTAAATGCATCTGTGCTCCGTACAAAAGTGGCATTTTCTATTTTCCATAATTTTTTTTAATTTCTACTTTGCTCAGGGACTAGTAAAGCTTAGGTTTGGGGGTGTGTTAACCGGTGTAAAATATCATTTTTTACCTCTTAACCTAACCTTTGATGGACCATTGAGTTGACTAATAATGTGTCTTGAGTATGTTTTGTAGTTAAGTAAAAAATTGCAGTCATAGTGCAGACATCCATCTAAAAATGCCAAAGAAGAAACCTGCTATTTCAACATGTGCTCATACAACCCAAAAGGCCAGCCATCAAGCAGTCCCAGAGCCTCGGAATCCTATGGCAATGGCATGTGTCCAACTGTGTACACATGGGAGCCAAAGGAGCTGCAGTTGATGATGATTGAATCCCTCAAAGGGCAATGAGTGCTAGACAGAAGAAGGACAACACCCCAAGCTATGTACCAGCTGTGAAAGCAAAGAACAAAACATGTCGAGAGGTTAATTCAACCTGTCGAGAGGTTGGGATGCTTAAATATGACGCTGTCGAGAGGTTCCCACAACCTGTCGAGGAGTTAAAACTGTAAAAAGCTACCTGTCGAGAGGATCTGATGGTATACTTAAACCTATCGAGAGGTGCTGAGATGAGGAAGTGGACTTATCGAAAGGATTATAGCACTTGTCGAAGGGTTTAAAGTGTAATAGAAGAACCTGTCGAGCAGTCAGAGGCAAGCTATCGAAGACATACTTGAAGCTGCATTCATTCTCGCGAGGATGCTTTCATCCTGTCGAGAAGAACTTCTAACCGGTCGAATAGAGGGAAAGAACCTGCCGAGAGGATGCCTGGAGCTGTATTGGATACCGAGAGGTTGATTCATCCTGTCGAGCAATTATCCAACCTATCGAAAACTTAAGCCATCCTGTCGAATGGAGCACAAATGAGTCTCAGAACTTGTCGAGAGGTTCCCTGAACCTCTCAAAACATGATTTGGGAACTTCTCAAACTCAGCCACATTAGCTGCTCACTTCAGTGCTCTGTACATGTATCTTGAGGCATGTTAACAACCCTTGAGGGTATTTTTGGAATGCAAATGGGCACGAATGGGAACCCTCTAATCACCTCACATATACTTGTCCAGTTTGAACCAATTGGAGAGAGTTTTTAGAAGCAAAATCAGTCACAGCAGTAGCTCAGAATAACATAATTATTCCCTTAAGCTCTGATTGGCTAAAATAGATCTAAGGACAGAGGGGAAGACTATAAATGGAAGAAAAATTACACAAAAGAGGCATCTAGAAATTGAGAGAGCTCAGAGATCAAACATTCGAATTCCCTCTTCCCTCCAAAATTGCAACCCTCTTCCTTCTTCCCCATTCTCTCTTTTTAGTCCAACCGTGGTTCGCTAAACACTGATAATAGCTAGGGTGAGGCCAAGCTGTAAATTGAGAGATTGAGAGCTCTGTAAGAAGATAAGATGTTGCACAGATTACAGATCTGAGAACAATTATACTGTAAGTTGTATTGAATCAGTGAATTGTCGATTGTAAAGTTAATTTGAATCTATTAATCTCTTGATTGCCATTTAATTTCCCTAGATTTGATATCCCTGTGGATGCCTGAGCTTGTAGCCTTGCATCCACAACATCTGCAATGATTTAATTTTTCTGATTAACACCTTTGAATTGGAGGAAATCCCTAGGATGATCTGTGGCCATTAAAGTGGACAGATCATAGCCTTAATATCAATCCAATTCTCTGGTCTAGATTAGATTTTTCTAACTTGCATCCGAGCTTGTAGCCAAATGAAGGATAGTTGCAAATCAATCTCTTGCATTGCCTCTGAACCAATCAATTTTCAGTGAAGACAAACTCCCTAGCTGCTATTTCCCCCTTTTGATTTTAATTCTCCAAATCCTTTTTTCCATTTCTTTAAATTTGTGTTTTACTCACCTCTAGATCATTTGCTCTTACATTTAATTTTCTATAGTTTTAGTAAAGTGAAAATCCCTTAAAACCTCTCCTCTTTCCCTTCTTGCTTTAGTTTAAATTAGGATAGGATAGAATGCCTGATCTGTTCTAGATTTGGAGATTTACCATATTTTGAAACACATTTTCCTGTGGACATACCCCTTCTTACCCCTTTATAGCTTGCTGCAGCAGCCCTGGTTCTTGCAGGCTTGATTGACTCACCTTGGTTCCATTTTGTTGTAATTTGTCCTCTAGTTTGCTGTTTTTAAGCCTTTAATAATTACAAGGTAGGCATACAACAGTTACCCTCTTTTGATTGGCGGAGGCGTATTGGGCTTCGGATAGTGTGGGACCTAATCAGAGGTGCTAAACCACTAAGCGGAGAAATCAGGGATGTGAAAAAGGCCTCAAATTTTAGGCTGCACTGCTCAGTGGGGACATATACACTTGGCGCGTGTATTACCTGCGCTAGGCCAAATTTGACAAAATTTATGCTTGGCGCATGTATTACATGCACCAGAGAAAATCTGGGATTTCCAGGCTTGGCGCGTGTAATAGATGTGCCAGGTCAGTGGGGTCAAATATTTTGACAGCAGAACAACATGCCCAAATTCAGTATATTTTTTTGGTTTTCTGGAAGTAATGCTTCCGGAGACTGATCTCTTAATTGCAACGGGTCTCTCCTCACCAAATCCAAGGGATACAAGGTCGATTTGGGACTACTAACGCTCTCCCCCAAGGGTTTTGAGCTTTGTAACAGGATAGGTTCCCAAACCTATATACCTCTGGCACAATCGCCTTCTCAGATACTGGATGGGGTGTTACTTTTCCTGATCATCACCACTAGGGACTGCCATCGTACTAAGAAACGGGTGTTTGTATCTTTGCCTAAAAAATCCCAACCCTTAAAAATCTACCCCCATCAAAATTCAATTAAGTCCCCCTTCTTGGTTCAATTTTAATTTCAGATTTTAAGGGAGATTTCTTTTAAGTCCAAAAACAGGTGGTGGCGGTCCCGTGCCGCCTCTACGGGCCAGCGTCCATTGGTAGGATATGATTGCAGAAATTTAAATGCTCATGTAGGCCCGCCAATTGACTAAGGCGTGTAAATGACAGAAAGTATAGAAATTATAAAGACGATGCGCAAGCAGGCCCGCCGATCGGCTAAGGCACGTAAATGACGGAAAAGTAAATAAAACGTAAAGACGATGCACAAATAAGCCCGCCAATAGGCTAAGGCACGTAAATGACAAAAAATAGAGAAATTATAAAGACAATACGCAAGTAAGCCTATCAATCAGTTAATGCATGTGACATGACGGAAAAGTAGGGGTGAGAAAATTGATGGAATCACAGGGATGAATGAAAAATAAGAGAAAGACAAGCAAATGTTAGTAAAAAAAAGAAAAAGGCCAAATTTCAAGGGAAAGCTCTACTAGCTCTCCCCAGCAGAGTCACAATCTGTGCAACCATGAGATTTTTGACAATCCCTTCGTGACGATGCGCACTCGTATGAAAAAAAAAGAGTCGCCACCCGAAGCTTTTGGTGTCCTGGGAAACCCAAATCAATATTAAATGCACCACAGTATCAAATATGACTCTGATTCACCGGTCTATGTTAAAGGTTCTTGGGTAGGGGTTTCAGTTATCGATCAGGAAGGTGTTAGGCACCCGATCAACCCGCTCATAAGCGATCTCTACTTATAGCCAAAAATAAAATAGAAATAAAAAGGAAAAGAACACTTCCTCTTGCCCGAAGGCACTTTGATCCTATTTGTGCCCCTCTGTTCCAACTGAGATTTCGGCGGCATAACGGCACAAATTTGAGGATAGAGCAAAAGATAAGAAGGTAGAGGAATAGAGGAGAGAGCCGGAGCTCTCGGGCCCTTATAGCACACGTGTAGACCTTCACGTAGGTGCACTTGATGACCTTCTGATAGCTTGAACGGTGAAAAAGTGGGCTCTAACCTCTAAAGCTTGATGGCTAAGGGATTAAGGAAGAAGGCTAGGGTAGCTCACTCCTAAACTTAAGGGTTTTTGGTGAAAGATGGGGACTAAGAGGACTTTTTGAATTCTAGAATTTGTATGAGCAATGGGGCACCAAAGGGAGAAAGGCTTCTCTCTTAGGAAATTTTTTCAAGCCTTTAATCCAATGGGAGGGGCTCTCTATTTATAGGAAAAGAGAGGGTTAGGGGGGTGCTTAGAGGATAATTAGGGTTAACAATTAGGTAATCCTAGCATCTAAGGTTTTCTAGGATTCCAAAGGCTTAGAAAGGTGTGAATTAGGTTCAATGGTAGATGATAGGGTGAGGTTTCAAATGACTAGAGGGTTGCAAATAGGGTATGCATGGGTGCAACAGTCCTAATGAAATTCATCCTACACTTTGAGATGGTCAACAAGTCAAACCCCAAAAGTGAAATTCAGGGAAAAACTCACAGTTATTGTAGCTAAGCATGGCGCATGTATTAGATGCACCAGGTAAAAATACAGTACCTGGAAGTTCAAAGCCCGCTGGGGGACCCACCTATACTTGGCATAACTAATACATGCGCCAGGCCATTTCTGGAGAGAAATGACTTGGTGCAAGTATTACATGCACCAAGTACACATATCTTCTCGCAAGGTTCTCGCGAGGTTCAATGCATGTTTCGCGAGGTTCAAATGTTGCCCATTTTGTGCCCAACCTTGGAATCGCTGTAACTTTTGATGTATAACTCTGATTGAGGCGATTCTTAGCTCATTGGATAGCTGGAAACCACTACTTTTCAATGGTATATGATTTAAGCTCAGTAGGAGTTCCTACCAGCCCTGGTTCATCTCTCTCTAACCATTGCCTGTGAAGGTTAGCTATGGGTTCGGAGAGGTTTCTAAGGTTTGGGATTGGTTCCTAAAGGTTCGGGGAGGATTCTAACGGATATGGGGTGATTCCTAAAGGTGTGGGGAATGCTATCGGAAGCTCGGGGGTGCGCCTCTCTCGAATATGTCTCGACCGGGCCTTGGGCCAAATTTGGGTGTCTACAGCAGATTAGTGTAATGGTTTCTATTTTCCATCTTTTATTTTCTGGAGTTTGATTGACGCCTAAATTTCTGGTAGACTTAAGATTAGTATAAATCTATATTTAATGATGCAAATTTTTTATTGACGCCCAAATTCTAGAAGACTAAAATATAGTGTAACGGTATTTTAAATTTGTAAACATCCGATAGTATAAGATTGTGATTGACGACCACAATCTGAAGAAGGAGGATTTAGGATTTATTTTATGCAAAAATTAGTTTAAGAAAAAATTCTTTATTCATATTTCTCAAGTAGTTTAGGAACTTAAAAGATAAGTATAAGTCTTCAGAAAATTAATATATATATAAATATAAATATATATATATATATATATGAGATAAACATATCCACATGGGAACGATCCTATGCTAGTACTATAATTTCCATTGTGCGCTTGCAATAAGTTAAGACTTAATTAATTACATATACATAAGTAATCCAGCAATCAAGTTTTTGGCATCGATATCGGGGATAGGGTTTTTCTCTATTATCTCTTTTATCTTTATATTAGTTTAAGAAAATAAGTATTTATCTTTCTCTTTTTATATTTCTTTATATTTTTTATTTTCTTTGATCACTTCTCAAATCTTTTACAGGTTTATTCGGAGTGACGAATCCGAGTTTCAACTTTCCCTAATCAGAAAAGCTAGAGGCCCAGATTTGTTTCTCTCCCTGCCTTCTAGAATAATAATTTTTCTTTTTGTATGCATCACACTAGAATAATAAATAAAGTTAAAAATAGAAAAATATAGTTTTTCTTTTTATATGCATCACACTTGATCTCAGAGTCAAGATTTCTTCGAGTGTGATCTAGAAATTGAATTGAAAGGACTCTCCTGCGTAATTTAGCAACGAACCGAATTCCCACAAGAGAATCCTTAACTATGGCTAACGATCATTCAATTCAAGCATACTTAATCCCGGTTGCTCTGACTGCACCCTCTTGTATAGTTATACCAGAGGTCACAGTCGGACAGAAGTATGAAATCAAGCTCAATACACTTCAAGCTATACCCTCTTTTCATGGGCTTGATAGAGAGGATCCCTATCAACACTTAAGGGATTTCTTAGAACTCTGCACGATGTTAAAACTGTCAGCAGTTACTGAGGAATCAGTTAAGGTTGTTCCCTTTCTCTCAAGGATAGAGCGAAAGCATGGTTGACTTCACTGCCTACCAGGAGTATAACCACTTGGGAAGAACTACATTTTAAATTCTTAAATGAGTACTTCCCAACTGGTAGAACTAACTAGATTCGACAAGCGATTCAAGATTTTAGGCAACACCTGGAGAATTGTTTCACGAAAGCTTGTAGCGCATGAAGGACTTACTGAGGAAGTATCCTCATCACGATGTGCTGAACTGGTCGATAGCACAGAGTTTCTATCAAGGGTTGACTGAGACCAACCAGTCTACAGTCGATGTCATAAGTGGAAGAGCCTTTATGGATCAAAATGGTCAACAGTCCTGAGAATTATTCGAGAAGTTGGCCGATAACTCAAAGCAAAAGCAGGCTCTGCTTAGATCTGATCCCGATATCACCCATTACATCGCACTCACGAGGGGTGGACTTTATGATATCAACAAAGATAAAGTAAAGAAAGAGCATGATATTAGTGCAAAGGTTTTGGCTCTTGAACAACAAATTGCAACATTCTTGCCTGCCAAACCGAGTACTCCGAATAGATCCTTGGTTAATTGTTCTAATTGCCAGACTCAGACTTGTAATGAAAATCCAGTTGCGTCATTGTACCAGGAGGTAGTGGAAAATGAACAAGTAATGGCTTTTCAGAAGGGAGATTATGGAAGCACGTATAATCCAGCATGGAGGAACCACCCTGAATTTAACGATGGTTCCACAGGAAGAGCACAACTAGCACCATCGATTGCGCAACCCCAATTTCTCCAGACCCAAATTTTCCACCAGAGACCTCAAATGCCTACTGCGCAACACCAATTTCACCAGACTCAAATTTTCCACTAGAGACCTCAAATTCTTGCTGTGCAACCCCAATTCGGACCACAAAGCAATGCACCTGACACTACCATTGTTAAAATCCTCCAGGATTTGCAGCAACAGTCGCATCAACACTTGAAAGATCTGCATCAACTTGCTCAATTCTCTCCAGTGCTCCATTCTCATACCCAGTCCATTACAAAGCTGGAAAGCTAGATAGGTCAACTAGCTTCCCAAGTGGCGAAAAGAGAGTGGCCAATTGCTAATGCAGCCAGTCAACAATCCTAGAGGACAAGTGTTCTTGGGGTATACATCAACTACCCAACATCAACTATAAAAATATCATGGATCGTTGAGCTACCGACTCATCTGTAGCACCCATTGTAAACTATGTAGAATTATTTCTGTTTCTTTTCAGTCTAGGTATTATACTACAACCCAAATCGTTGAAAATTGATGGATCGTAATATAATCCCTACTGTATATTATAGCAAATAATTGTATAGATTTATGATTGATCGTCGTTATGGTCTTGTCTATTAGTGAAAGCATAGTGATTACGATTTAACTGATACGAGGGTTTGTACTTACTATTGCTGAAGGCTAGAATCAACCGATGACTCTAGGTTACCACACTTGTGATGACCGATTCAACAAGTCATCAATAAGATAGGGCCTACATATCCGAGAGAGGATACGTCAACCCCATTTTTGAACCCTCCATTTTTGCTATCGTTTTCCTTTTATTTTTTAAAAACTCATCGACTAAGACTCAACCATTTTGGTTTTTAAAGTCTTCCTTGTATCTCCTGTTTGATTTCGAAAAACCTATTGAAGTTCTAAGCAATATCCTAAAACTATGATTTGGTGCTTAATCAAGATCAAGGTAACAATCTCTATTTCTAAACGGATGAATCTCTATAAATGTGTATGAATGTTTATATGCATGTTGCGATTTATTAAATAATATTCTCTACGTCTTGCAAAAAAATAAATTGCAGCATGTCGGGAGAAACAGGCAAGTGACAGAGGGAGGAAGAAGGAGACGGTGGTAACAATTCAGATAAACTCTCCACTCACAAGCCATATTGCACGGCTTGCTACCCTCAAAGATAAGTCAAAAGCAACAAACTAACCTAAAAAGAAAGCTAGGTCCTCAGGGGTGGTTATTAAAGTAACTCAATCTGAAAGAGTGGAAACTGAATCAACATCTGCCCCTGTGAAGAGTTCAAAAATAGATAAAGGTAAAAAGCCAATGACCTCTGATAGGACTTTGGAATGGCTCCCCAAATCAATCAAACATCATCTGGTGGGAGCCAAAGCCTCAGTAGACGTTGAATTTTTGGAAAATTTTGAAATTAGTTGAGAGGCCATTAAATATTTTAAGGATGCTAGACTGCAAAATATCCTGGAACCAGGAGTCACACCAGCCTATCTTAGAGTGGTGAGGCTGTTTTATAAAAATTTGACCAACAACAGCAAGGGTCGGGTCCCAGATCTCTCCCCTAGTATTGACGGGTGACCAATCTGGATTACAAAGGAGATGATCGCCAGGATAATGCACTCACCTATGCAAACATCTGAACTAACCTCTGACCATTTCGAAGCCCATATGTTAAGGATGCCACCCAATGTTCTCTCGGAGTTTCTTCAAATGGCAACAAATCTACTAGGAAAACCTCCTTGGGATAAATCATTTTTCCTCCACAAGGATTTGGAACAATGGAGTTTATTCCTTCACTTCTTAGATGTTTTAATTCAATAAGACCATCCACCCCACTGGTCACGGTACACAGATGTGAGCACTTTTTGTGAGGGCCTTATACTTGATGGCTAATCGTTACTGGTTTGATGTCTCTTCCTACCTTTTAGAAGTTATAAATATCGTAAGGGAGAAACTGAATAGAGAGAAGTATGAAAAAAATAAATTGAGTTCGCCTTTTGAAGGCTTAATTACCAATTTATTAATGAATGTGGGATATGAATTTGATCCTAAAGTAAATGCTCTTCCTAGAACAGAGGATAACCTCACTACCAAGACTTATAGGAGAACTCTAAGTGCTGCAAACAAATAAAAAACCCCTATTTCAGCATGCACGGAGAGTGTCCCCTCTATGCCTGAGGGCCGAGAAGAATCTGCTATGGAGCAGTTAGCAGAAGTTACGATCCCGGAAGAAGTAGTTACGGAGGAGGGAGTGAGTACTTCCACTCAACCTCAAGAGAGAGTGGAGAGTGGCTCTCCAACACCTAATAGAGTAGCTGAGTTAGAACTCCCAGTTGTAGACCAAGCTAGTCTGTATGACCCCGCTTTGGACTCACCGATATGGCCCTCTATGCCCCTTTCAACTGAGGCAAACACACTGCTAATGGTTATAGAAGCAGAGCCTGTGAGCCCAATGACATCTGTTGCAGACGAAATCTTTCAGCCAACATAGCAGGCAGCTGAAATGACCACTTCTAGCCCTGTTCCTATACCTATAGAGTCTATTGCTCAACCTGTAATTTCTACTGCTATAGAGCAGACCCCCATAGTTCACACAATAGAGGCAGGACCAAGTTTTGGAGCTCCTAGGACGGGTTTTGTTAAATTACTAAATCAGAAGATATCTCCCTCAGTCACCACCGCAACAATCACCGAACTAGAAAGAAGGGTGAGAGAACTACAATAATGGAACTTTACAAATGCCCCAAATTTGATGCCATTGCCAGGTGTGGTAAGGAAGTGGATGGAGGAATTTCATAGACTAAAGAATAGAATACTTGAAACTACACTGACTTCTCAAGAGCGTACAGAGATAGTTGAGAGTTTGTGACGGAAAGCTACGAAATATCATTATGCACACTGGGCAGCAAAAATAGAAAAAAGAGTCCAGGAAGCCACTTCAACCCTTCAAGAACAAATCACCCAACTACAAACATAAAATAGAATGATGAGTGAATATCAACAAGTTTGGGAAGAAGAGAAGAAGGCATATGAAGAAAAAATTGCAACTCTGATTGAACAATTTGGAGGATTAATTGAAATTCCAGACGATATAAAAACTACAAAGGAAAAAACTCTCAAAGATTACCAACAAGAACTCAATAAACAGCTGGATGAGAAGAATCATCTATTGACCGTAGCTGAAGGGAAAATTCTAAAACTACAAGAAGATAAAGATTCCCTTAGTTTAACCAATGTTGAACAGAAGCAGATTATTGAGTCTCTAGCAAAGAAATGCTAGGCCACAGTTACAAAGAACAAAATGAAGCAACAAAGCTGAGAATAAAGATATAACTAAAATCTGCCATAATTAAAAAGTCGATTGCAGATTTGAAAAATAAAGAAAAGGAGCAACAAAATCTGGAAGGAAATTCTTGCAAAATGATAGATGAGGAAAACATGGATGAGGCTGAGCCTGTGACACATGGAGAACCACTTTTAGAAGAAGAACAAGATAATCTACAGATGTGGTGTCTGACTCGGAAGAGGACCCTACTACTTTCATTCTTGTACCATACCCTTCATAACCAAGTGAGTAAAAAATACATAACATCACAAAGCCTCATAGGTATGATCTTTAATGTAAATAAGTTTTTAATATCCCATGTTTTTTGTGCCAATGAGGGCATTGCCCAAATTAAGTTTGGGGGATACACAACTTCTGTGTATAGTAGTCGTTAAATTGTAAATTAATATATTAGTTAGTTTTATTTAGTCTGATTTTGCATAATATTTTATTTATTTTTAGTTTTATAGTTAATCATTATATGCAAATTATGATAATAAAAAATTACGAATCTTGAAAACTTACGATCCATCATAGTAGAAGTTCCATAATCAAAGAATATAGAACAATTACAATTAATGTTTAGCTCGTTAAACACTGTATTAGAATGAATGTTTGAAACAATAGATTTGTCTGAACTGCAATCTTTTAGAGTATAGTTTCAACATTATAAACCACTGAGCATTAGAGACTAAATTTTCCTTTCCTTGAGAAAGAGACTGCTTCTATTCAAATCAAAATTTCTTTGAACTTCTCTACTGTATGAAATCTCATATTGCTGAACTTAGAATCCAAATATTCTATGACTAAGATAACTTGATTTTTTGTCTAGAACTATCTATTAGAAATATCAAAACAATAAGGAATCTATGCTAGTAAATCGTAAAGATGATTAAAGGCCATCTTTTGATTAAATCAAAGCTAGAAAGCCAAAATCCCAAAAAATAACTTATCCTTTGAACCCATAATAGAAGCCTAAACTAAAATTTCTTTGTACCCAAATCTAACCTTAACCATATGTACTACCCAAAGCTTTCAACCTTTGACCCTTAAAATATGGGAAAAGAGATGAAAATCCTAAAGGACGATTTAGAAAGGAAAGAAAGAAAAATCATGAAATACAATTCTACAAAGAAAAGGGATTTATAGAAAAATAAGTGGGAAGAAGTTACCCAAATCCATGGATACTTATTGATGCTAAATAAAAGAAAGAAGAAGAAAAGATAGGAGAAAGAAGAACTAAATTCTCAGAAAAACTTTTGAATCATTTTCTACCTTTCTTTGACACCGTCTGAAAACCTAAAGTCCCATTACAAGCCGAAGGAAAGACCTTTTTAATTTACGATTTGTAATAGCATAAGCCTAGTAGATATATGAATAATAGATACTATGGATTGTACAGGAAATCGTATGAATATGATACATTATCTTTTCCATGAGATTCATTCATTTTTGCAATCATCCTTTGAATAAATTACCATGAGAACCCAAAAAGTTTTGATATTTTTTGAGAGTATGTCAATAGTGAATTTTTGAATGAAAATATTTTTTAAATCTATAGTTTAGAAAAATCTATCAAGAATAAATTGTTCACTAATGCATACACTACTATTTACTATGAATTAAAATTGTTGAAGTTCTAATCAAAGATAACTGTTATAATGGAAAGAAAGGATAAAAGATTGATAATTTTAGAAATATCATAACAATCACGTGATGATCAACTTAGTTAACTTAGTATATGAAAATTAGCTTTGATTTTTTATTTAAATTTTTTTTTTTTAATATTCTATTTTGAAGTTTGTAAGTAACTTCACTGAAAACCTTCAGGAGACTACAACTCCTCCACTAGGGATCACCTAGGGGTTTTAAAGGCTTGTTACATCTGCTAAATGAAATTGTGCTCCCTACGAAAGTGGCATCTAAATTCTTAGTTTATGATGTTTTATATTTCCTTGGTTGCTAAGGACTAGCAAAGCGTAAGCTTAGGGGTATGATCAGTCACAAAATATATCATTTTATCACCTTTAACTTAGTGATGCTAGGACTTAGTTTGCTGCTAACAAGTTGATGATGTGCAGATATTAAGGTTTAAATCTAAAATAGAGCACAAATATTAATATTCATTAAAATAAACTCATAAAGCAATAAGAAAGACGATTGAGTGAAAAAAGATGAATCATCACCTACTGAAAGATGAAAAATCATATTTTACGATTTTGCGGAATGTTACAAAGGAAAAAGTGGAAAATCATAATTACGATTCTTTAGACAAAAGCCGTTCAAGAGTGAAGTACGATACAACAGAAGACGATGAATCGCAATAAAGAATCATCTAGGAAGAATCGTTCTATAGGAAGCTAGAAAATCGTGATTTACGATTTTTCAGAGAAACAACAATCGTGATTTACGATTTTTCAGAGAAACAACAATCGTGATTTACGATTTTACAGAAAGAAGGTTTCTGAAGCTGCTGATCATGTGAGAAGAAATCTTGACTTAGAAGGTTGGCCAATCACAGATCTAAGAAGATTGACGAAGAAGAATTTTAAAGGACTCTGTTGCTGAAATAAAGGAGAAAATCCATAAGTACATCAACTGATTGAAAGCAAGAAAAGATAAGATTAGAAGTAGAGTTATATTAGGATAGTATTGTTTTAGTAGTTTCTTTTATTATAATTAGAAGTTTTGTAAACTAACTCCTTATGATCTATAAATAAGAGGGCTTGCTATAGGAAATATCATCGAAGAAATTCTCAACATCAATTGATGCCTGAGGTTGGGTATTCTTTCGATCATTAGAGTAGTTTAGTTTAGATATCTAAGGTTCCTCGGTCATAATTAACGACTAGGATTGAGAGCTGGAAGATTAGAGTAGATATCTATAATTTTTCAAAAGCAATTGACACCTGCAGCTGAGGGGTGAAAGGTATAATTTTATTACTTTCTAGTTTAGATTTGTTTTATTGTAATTTCCAGCTTTGCAACCATCTTCAAGTTTTAATTTTAATTGACGACTCAGGTTGAGATTTGCAGATTAGTGTAGTAGTTTTTATTTTCCATTTTTGATTTTTTGGAGTTTGATTGATGCCCAAATTTATGGTAGATAAAATATTAGTATAAATCTATATTGAATAATGCTAGTTTTTGATTGATGCCCAAATTCTAGAAGACTGAAATATAGTGTAACGGTATTTTAAATTTATAAACATCTGATAGCTGAAGATTGTTATTGATGACCACAATCTGCAGAAGGAGGATTTAGGATTTATTTTATACAAAAATTAGTTTAAGAAATAATTCTTTATTCATATTTCTCAAGTAATTAAGAACTTAAAAGATAAGTATAAATTTTTAGAAAATTAATATATATATATATATATATATATATATATATTTATATATGAGATAAACATATCCTTGTGGGAACTATCCTATGCTAGTACTACAATTTTCATTGTGCGCTTGCAATAGGTTAAGATTTAATTAATTAGATATACATAAGTAATCCAGTGATCATGTACACAAGGCAAAATTCTGGAAAAAATGGCATTGCGTACATAATATGTACGCAGGGCACATTTATGGGTAGAAACAAAGCAGGCTTGTATTTTTCACTCAGGGAAGGCCCTTTAGGGGTGAAGGGATTCACCTATGGGTCTTATGGGTCTGTTTGGGATTTCTAAGGGTTCTGATTGGCTCCTAAGGGTTTGGGAAGTGCTCTCGGAAGCTTAGGTGCATGCCTTTCTTAAAGTATGTGTCAATTGTTTCTTGGGCCAAATTTGGGTTTCTTCAGTGAACAATTACGCAAGCCACGTGATGACACAATGATTAAGAGCTTGCTTTGTAAGCAGGAGGTCAAGAGATCAAAACCCTACTTGTAGACACCCCCATTTTGCCCTCTCGAAATATACAAATTTGTTCGGTCAACCTTTGACCTCATAACCTTGATGTGGGACCATATGCTGAAACAATAGTATATGGCTGGACACAGGCTGAAACAATAGTTCTGTGGCTCAGGCCCCATACCCCCAACGTGGGAACCATGCCCTGAAACAATAGTACATGGCTGAACATAGGCTGAAACAATAGCTCTATGGCTCCG
Organism: Chloranthus sessilifolius; assembly: GCA_021018995.1. Classification (NCBI taxonomy): domain Eukaryota; kingdom Viridiplantae; phylum Streptophyta; class Magnoliopsida; order Chloranthales; family Chloranthaceae; genus Chloranthus; species Chloranthus sessilifolius. Next base: position 111,081,186 of record CM037585.1, on the reverse strand, counting down.
ATCCCGACATAGAGAGACTATACACTGAAATAATAGTATATAGTCGGAATGCAGACTGAAATAATAGTCTTTAATTTTAGACCCCGTAACCCTAATATGGGACCATATGCTGAAATAATAGTATATGGCTGGACACAGGCCGAAACAATAGTTTTGTGGCTCAGGCCCCATACCCCCGACATGGGAAACATGCACTGAAATAATAGTACATAGTTGAACATAGGCTGAAATAATAGCTCTGTGGTTTAGATCCCAACGTAGGGAGACTATATACTGAAACAATAGTATATAGTCGAAATGCAAGCTGAAATAATAGTCTGACATTTCAAGCCTGACCCAGACAACCCCGAATTAATCACCTAAAACCAAGTGCTCAATTCACTTACACGCCAAATCACAAGCGCACAATCAGTCCCTTCTCAGACCAGACTTCCTTTACTCAGATTGAGCACCACATCACCAGTGCACAATTGGCCTACGCACGGCCTAGCCTCACCGTCCTTGATCCCTAAGTTTCCTCAATTAAATGCTTCAAGAGTGGTGCTTAATTGGATTACTGTTGTCTATTCAGGTCTATTAGAGGATGTGCTGATTTATCATGTGGTGTTGGAAGAAAATTAAAATCAAAGTAAAACAGAGGATAAAAGTGATATGGTGAAAACAACAATCCTAAAACATCCTAAGCCTGCAAGATCCAGGGCTATTGTAGTAAGTTTTGATAAGTAAGAGTTTTTTCGACAGAGAAATTGATCTAGAACCCAAAATGGGCTATAATAGTAGGCCTCCAGATCTGGCTACAAATCTGACAATCCTAAACAAAGGGAGTTAGGTGTCACAACTATACTAAATTAACCCTAACAAAAGGGAAATACAGTGCAACCCTATCCTAAACAAAGGGTTTGGAAGAGTATGGTGATGGTGTGTGCGAAAATAAAATATAAAAATGATGGAAAGTAAGCAAGTTAAGCTAGAGTTAATGCAGTAATGTAACTCAGATTTAGACTGTCTCTGCAGTGGTCCTTGCTGAGATGCTATCAATAACCTCAACGAGGTAGAAGAATCCAATTTAACCCATGCCATTTGGGGAGCTCTTAGGGCTATACTCTGTCTACTCAAATGGTCACAGAGTATCTGATAGAGTCTGTCAAATCTCATTGATTAAACCAAAAATGCTAACCTAATCTAAAGTAATCGACTGATCATTTTCCCAACCATTGGACCAGATCAGGCCATGAAAATTATTACAGACACTATATAATGCCAGTGCTACAAGCTCCCCAGATCTACGTACAGATCTGGCTAACATCCATAGGTATTCCAACCCATAAAATCCTATGTACTTTGCCAAGGCCAACGGCTCAATGTGTCTACACAAAGGATGAGCAACAAGTTGAATAAGGATTTAGATTCAGCTGGTCATTGCTACAAAAGGCCTGTAATGACTCAGTCTCAAGCTGTAATTACTACAGAGAAATCAGATCTAACATCTAATATCGGTCAAGTAAAATAGAGGGGAGCCAGTTCCTGCACAAACCTCCTCACAAGGCTCTAAAAGCTCATGTGTAGAGGAGAAGAATCCTTCTCAGGCATGTGGCTGGACACCACCCTAGGCTTATACTCTGTCCACTCAAATGGTCACAGGGTATCTGATAGGTCTGTCCATTCCACAGAGATCTGAGAAAGAATATGTAAACTGTTGCTGCCACCATGGAGTCCCAGGGGTACGAGCTCTCCAGATCTGGCTATAGATCTGGCTTGCTATCCATGGGTCTATTAAACCAAGGGTAATCAGATGGTAAATAATAGATCTACCAGAAATTGAATGGGCTAGTCCCAAAAACATAGATCCTATAGACATCTAAGGAAACCGTAAGATCTATAGATTTAATTAGTCATTAATATAATAATTCATTGATAAAAGCAAAACTAACAATGAACTGTCTCAAGGCTGAAGCCTCTACACAACTGCCCATCTAAAAGACCCAATGTATACAAAGCCTATTACAAAACTAAAATAAAACTAAACCTAACTACTTATAAATGGATTAGCCAGCCAATGCTGAGCTCAGAGAGAAGAAAAATAAGAAAAAGAGATGATCAAACCCTAACCCTATCCTGTTGGAGCTCTCAGTCAACAGAGGATGAAGGAAAGATGATAAAACTAAACTCTAAGTACAGCTTATATACTCTGTCCATAAGGCCTTAGCTCAAAAGAGATTAACCCTAATTTTTCCAACAGACGTGGAACTGTTACAACCCTTGAATGCCTTGAGATGTGCGCCTCCAAATTTGCACCTCGGGAAGTGTGCCCTAACCTTGGGAAATTCCTAAAAGATCCTTGAGTTAAAACTGAGAAGTGGAGAGCCTGAGCTTCGTGAGGTTGACATCTGCATTAATTCACTCGCACAGTGGCAGAGCCTTTGCGGAGAAGCATTACAGCTACTTTACGCTATAATATTGTCGCACAGGTGATTTAGAATGCCTAGATTTCTCGCGCAGTAGAGCTTTAGAAGTTCAAAATCGTTGGATACTCATGCAGGTAGGCTCCTGCGCTTGCATAGTAACTGGTTAGGCTTCAGAGTGCGCAAGAGCTATGCGAGAAAAATTCTAGGCGTCTCTCTTCTAGGGCTTCGCGAGAACTCCGTGAGGTGACAAATTGTTCTTTATGCATATGGATTCGCTATGTTCTGTGTGCGGCTACTTGAAGGCTCGATCTCCGCGAGAGCTTTGCGAGCATAAATTCTGAGGGTTTTAAGACTTGAGATCTTCGTGATTTCTTTACTGCTCTCCTCTTGACTGTGCATCCTATCTGCATGAGGGCAGCTTCCACTGCATCCTTAGCTCCGCGAGGGAGCTCCTCAACTCTGCGAAATGAGTCTTTTGATCCTCTGATGCATTGCACTTGCTGCTATTGTAGCTTCCTCGATTCTCTGCTAACTTCTTTCATCTGCTAGACTTTTGGTCAATGATGACCAGAAAATGAGTCACCATGGTGAGCATATCAGGGTGTTCCCTTAGGCTTTGGCTCAGCTGTCATCTTTGCATGTTTTCTTTCTCTTCTTTGGACCAATAAGCAAGGATATTATATTTTGCTGCACAATTTATTACTAACTACAAAACACACTTAACAAATGATTATTAGTAAGCTTCAAGGTCCAGCAAAAGCTAGGTTAAGAGGTGAAAAGTGGTACTTTTCAGTGAATAACACACCCCCAAACCTAATCTTTGCTAGTCCCTAAGCAAAGGAAAAATTAAAACAACTACTCTAAGAATTTAAATGCCACTTTTGTAGGGAGCACATATGCATTTAGCTTATGCATCAAGCCTTTTAAACTCCTAGGTGATCCCTAGTGGAGGACTGAAGTCTCCTGAGGGTTTTCAGTGAAGATACCTACAAACTTCTTAATAAAACAGTTAACAAAAGTGCAAAATTATCAAGTCAGCTGTCAAGAAACAGAGCATCAGTTCACCTTTGATTCAACAAAAATGTGAGAAATTTGAATATCTGATATGCACAGACATTTAATCACCACAACTTTTACATAGATACACATCATTTTCAATTAGATCACAACAAGAGAAAACATCACATGTAGGTTAGTACTGAGCTCATCATTAATTCAAAAATTAGATTATAGGCCATGCCCAATACATTCAACATCAGACCCAATGCTCACCAGGGCAGACTCTCATAAGGAACTTTGAGGGTTTTCATTTTCTCTCAAGCTCAAGAGCAGTTACAGGCCCCAAATGGGTCTGTAAGCATGAGCATAGGCAAAACACCTAAGTTTTGGCATCATTGGCTAATCCTCACCATAGATTGGACAACTCTTTGTCTCTGCATGATAGCTCATTTAACTTTGGATCACTGGGTCTTTTGACTGGGTTGTAACGTGGCTTATGGGAAAAGTTATAAAGAATGGAAGGTTGAAAATGGATTCAAAATTGAGAAATCAGTAGGTGAAGGAGGTGATTCATGACTTCACCTTCTTCAGTTCAGCACCTTTCATTTTCTTTCAAAATTTTCAGACTTGAAGTGGCCAACTTCTCCTCTTGTTTTTAATTTTTCCAATGAACTTTTCCTCGTAACTCCTCTCTTATTCTTCTTCATTATTGTTTTTATTTCTTTTAGATGCATTTTTCTTTTTATTTTTCTTTTTGTTTTTCTGACTTGCCACCTCTTTCCTCAGCTGCTACACTGCTAAGCTTTAGGTATCTCTTCTTCATTCACCCAATGTTGACCCTATCTTGTCCATCTTCAGCTCCTTCTCCTTTACCTTCTGAATTCTCAGAGTGAGGGTAGGTTTGAATCAGGTCCATAGGTTCAGGTACAAGTACTCAAGTGTATTTTGAAGAAAATTGGAAATTAAGGCTCAAAAGGTGTGTGCACAAGGGTAGTTGATTTGGGTTTGGTCTGTTTAAGCTCAAACTGTCCAAGAGAAGGCCTTGATCCTTTCCTAGGTGTCATGAGTGTTGTCAGTTGTTTCAAGTCGGAGGTGCTTAACTTCTAGTGAGGGCATTGACTCAGTCATTACTTAGAGCTAAAAGAATTTCCTCAGTCACTCCTCAGAGGAAGGAGAGAATTTTTGTAGGCCCAAATCTCACTAGTTTTGGTCTTCCATTGAACTCTTAGGCATGTCATTACCTTTTTCTCTCTTTAATGATTCACTAAGTACTGATACAAGTGAGTTTTATTAGTGTTCACATCATGGAAAAATTAAAATTTAAAAGCTTGTAATGCCTAAAGGTCTGCAAAATTTTTAAATTTCTCATTTTTTATGATTCTTAAGTGAGCATGGCTCTATTTCTATCTTACTCACTTGATTCTGCGACACTTAGGTTAACTATTTCATTGGCAAACCTTGCCACACCTCCAAACCGATGAGCAGTATCCTCACTGATTAAAAGGTAGATGTGGATGTACAACAGGCTCAAAACAATAGAGATATTAAAAGAAAAGAAACAGCAGGAAAGAAAAACAGACAACACACAACAAACAATAAATAGACAAACAAAAATAAAGAAAGACAGTGAACGAAATAGCACATAACAAAAAGAAATTTCAGTATAACAACAAAAGTATGTACAATGTAAGGGAAAGTAAACTACAAAATTACACACTACTTCCTAACTAAATACATGTACAAAAATTAATCATCTGAGTCTTTGGCTTCAGCAGGTGGTTCCTGGACTATGGCTTTTGGGAAGTAGTTTTTCTTGTCCTCGCAGTGCTTTTTCTTTTTGGAGTGGGTAATGGCTTTGGGGTAGGGTCCTTGAATTTGAGTCCAGGTTTAACTTGGCTAGGTTCCTTTGAATCTGGAGCTGTTTGCTGGAGAGGTACATCTGGGTTAAATTCTTTAAAATGAGCTTCTGCCAACTCCCTGTCAGTTTGTGCATTTACAGACTTCTCTAAAGCTGCAATAGTCACCTCATAATCATAAGCCCTCTCCTCAGTCAGTCTCAATCTCTCTTTCAGTTCCTTGATCACATCTTCTTGACTCTCAACTCTACTCTTTTCCTGATTGTATTGAACCATAATCTCTCTCCAATCTTGCTTGATTTCCTTTTTCTCAACCTTATGAGCAAGCATCAGGAGTTTAATTTTATGAAAGAGGGGCTGTCGCACTGTAGCTTTTAGGTCAGCCATGCCTTGAACTGCATCCTTCTTTATGTAAGCATTGGCTTGCATGGCCCGGAGGAGGGTGTAGTAAGGAGGCTGGGGATTACAAGAGGTAGGATGTATGGGCTGAGCAGCATGGGAAGAAGTGCTAGCCAGCAATGGAAAGGGGCAGGATGAAGATAGGGGTGGGGTGGAGGGTAGAGGGTGAGGGACATTAAGGGCAGTTTTAGGTATGTGTTGTAGTTGAGGTTCAGGGTCTGTTTAGGTGGGCACATCTTTAGAGGTGATCGGAGAAGTTTCTGGGAGAGGTACAATGGGTGTAGGAGCAGGTGGTGGATTATGGATTGATGTAGTGAGAGGGACTGTTGGGAAGGTTGGGTTAGAGTGGTTAAAATTGCTTGGATGGATTGTAAAATGGTTGGGATGGATGCAGGGTTTGGTAGGGTGGAGTGAATTGAATGAAGATTAGCCTCAATGGATGCTTGGGTTTGTGTATTGGCCAACATTTGGGAATGAAGGGAGAGTAAAAGGTGCAGAATTTGTAGTAATAGGTCAGGTATGGTAGTGGCTGTGGGTTGGATAGGTGAAACTGGTTGAAAGGGGGAAGTGGGTCTATCAGTGAAGGTAGTGGCCTGTGGTGGTGTCTAATGTGGAGGGTCAATGTGAGGGTGAGGTGAGTCTGGGAGAGGGGTATACTCCAGGTTGATGTCTCCTAGGATAGTGGATATCATAGTGGAGAATTTCCCTCCTGTAAATGGGTCATGGTCATGGGATAATGGAATGGATTGGTCTAGGGGTTCACATGTGATAGGTACAAAGAGTGGGGAAGTCTCAGTGGAATAATGTGGGGTTTCAAAGGTATGGGTTTCAGGTTCATAGGGTGTGGGTATGGTGTCTCGAATGGTTGTGTTTTCAAGAATTTGAATGGTTTGGGACATATAGGTGGGATGGGGTTCAGTGGGGGTTTTGGTAGCTTTTCTTTTCTTCTGGTATGGGGTCTTGACAGGTGGGCTAGGATGAGCTGGAAATTTAGGTAGGAGTGCAGAAATGGGTAGGGTGTCAGTGGCTATGGTGGATGGTGGTGAGATTGAGGTGGCTATGGCTGTGGTGATTGGTGATATAGGCTCACGTAAGGATAGTCGACTTTTGTGGGGCTGTGAGATCTGGGTTGAGGGTGGAGGTGATGTGGCAGTGAGTGTACTTAAAGGTGGTATTAAGGGAGTTGGGGTTGGCATGGAGGTAGAGGGAATGGCTGGGGAGGTAATGGTTGTGCTGGCTGGCACATGTGAGGTGGAGGATGCAGCAGCATCTGCAGTAGCAGTAGCAACTGCAGCAGCTACTTCATGAATGGTGGGGGCTGCTTCTCTCAGTAACTCCTCCCTCTGCTTTTTGTTCTTCTCCATCATTGTACCATTGATTTCCCACTATTTCTTTCCACTCTTTTTGGGGTTCAGGGTCACTGTCTCCTCCTCCCTTTGAAAGGGGTATTTTCCAAACTTTAACAATGCAGTAATAAACCTGCAGTAGGGAAGGGCATGAGGTTTCTTCTTGATTTTCACCTTTTCACATAGGTCCTTAATCCCCTCAAAAATCAACTTGGCTACATCTAAGTAATGATTCCTGTGAAATGAGAATCGGGCATCGGCTATGGGAGTCCTCCTCTCTTGCTCATGGCCAGAGCAATAAACATTTTTCCTTAACACCCCATCCATGAATCTGAGGTTGGGGTGCAGGTCCCTCTTCCTGATTGAGTCACCTGAGGTAGTGATTCCTCCAATTAACTCCCTAGCTATCTCAGTGATGGTGGCAGTCAAAGGAGGACCCAAGCCCCATTCAGGGCTTTAGGTGGCTGGTATCCCCAATATTCTTGCAATGTCAGACTTGTTGAACAGCATCTCAAAGTCATCAATCAATACCAGTAGTGCTGGGTTCCCATCATCACCAGTTTTCAACCACATATTCTGATAAAATAGTCTCACTAGTCTTGGGAAAATCAGCTACATCGAGGGCCACAACAGTGGCAGCAGAGATGCCTTAGTCAGATACTCAATGGAGGCAGAGGTCTCTAGTAGCTCCTCAAAATAGATTTTGTCCAAAATAGTTTCAGCCTCCAGCTGGATTGCTTGCACGAATTTAGAAGGGACCCTGAGGTATTCAGTAGTCTCTTCCTCCCCAACCTCCGGGATCTCAGGGCCTACAGCTTTGCCTTTTTTCTGTTTCTTCTTTGATTTTTCAGGGCTCTTACCAGGTGGGTGCTCTATGGCCCTCTTCTTTGGGGCTGATTTCTTCTTTTCTTTTGGGATTAGGGGCTCAGCAATAGGTGGAGGCACCTCAGAGGTCTCCAATGTGGAGGCCTATGCAATCCTTACAGATTTTCTAGTGTCCACAGTGTTGCCACTAGCAGTAGGATTTAGCATGGCGGTTAAGGTATCTATGAATTTTGAACCAGTGGCCATAGGTGCTCAAATGATCAAAATTAGGGCTCACAAATCTAAGAAAATATAGAACACACTTAATACGCACAGAAGCATCAAATTTTTCCCTTCTTTCTCTCCAATTTACTAAACCAATCAAAGCACAGAGCGAGAGTTAGAGAGCTTACCAATTGAGAGCTAGGGGTCCACCTAAATACTTGCACAGTGGCTTAAATCCCCCCAAACCTTGTTTAAAGTGACCAGGAGTAGCTGGGGAACAAAATGGTGGGAGGAAAATGCATTAGGTGGAGTGGCTTAAGTTGTAGAGAAGAAAGCAGAGAAAGGGGATTTCGATTGTGGTGCGGAGAAGTTAGGGCAGAAAGATGAAATGAAGAAATTGAAGGGTTTCACAGAGTTTATAGAGCTAATCCTGTGGCTTGCGGAGTTGGAAATAAGTGCTCGTGGGGTAGATTTCTCGCACAGTTAACATTTAATCCCGTGAGAAGTTATGTCGTGCAGAAGAAAACTGCCTTTTAATGCATTTCGCGGAGCTGAAGCTTTGCCTTGGTGCGTGAGAGCTATTTCACCTTCCAGAATTTTATCCCGCGATGTTCTTTCGAAGAACAAAACATATGATAATCCTGTCACGAGGATTGGGCTTGCAGAGAAAAAGTAACTCCGCGAGGCTCTATTGCAGCCATTATTCAGGCATTTTAGCGTGCGGGAGAGCCAAAAATGGGCTTGCACAACTGATTGAACCCTTTAAGGCCCGCAAGAAAGCAATATGCTCAACCTTTAATCTTTTAACTCAATGTTGCACATTGGTTAGTGCATCCATGCTATTGTGCACCTGACCACAGAGTATCAGTACCAAACCTCTCGCATGTACTTCATTTCAACATGATAATTAAGTATCCCTTAACAACATCAATTCATCAGAATTACAAAATCTTAAAGTTAGTTTTTCATATCAAGTTCATGGCAATTATGAAGAGAGCACCTCAACCATTCATCAACAAACATACACAACAAATTCAAATGAAAAAAATGCACATGTATTCAACACGAAATTCAATACAAAATTCAAAAATAGACAAAACAACACAAACAAAACAATATCACACTGACAACAGAAATTGACAAATTTCGAAACAACACACATCAGAACAAACTTTTCCCACATATGGTACACTTATTACCAATTTTTGGATCACTGAGCACTGGCTTTCTCATAAGTGGAGGATGCATCTCTAATCATATACTGCCCTTTTGGATTTGTCAGGGGTTGACTAGGCAATTTTCCTTCCTCCCTTTTGTTCAAAGCATTACAAATTTGACCCAACTGGTCCTCAGTCTTCTTAATACTCTGTCCATGAGAATTGACAGTTTGTACCAGGTTCCCCAAATTTTACATTGAAGCTAGCAGCTGCTCTTCAAATGAAGAGGATCTGGACTGTTGTGGGGGCAGGGCCAACTGGTTAGACTGGGGGTAGGTAGCAAAAAATTTTGCCTTGGTGGGTACCCTTGGTTAAACTTGTGTTAGGGTCTGTAAGGAGCTACCACTTGCTGCTGCTTGGGATGAGGATATGAATCTTGTCTCCACCTCAGGTTTGGGTGGTTCCTCTAAGAATAGCTAGCAGGCTGCTGCCCATAAGTTTGAGCAGCATTGGCATGCTCCATAACAAAATCAGGAAATTGGTTGACAGATGGACAATCATGAATAAAATATGTGGGAGATTGGCATATCAAACATGCTTCCACCACCTGTGCAACCGTTCGTGGCTGCATCACATTCATTAATTTGTCAAATTTTAAGGACAAATTGTCCACCTTCCTCTCCAAATCACCTTCCACCTTAACTTCATATATTCCACCTCTAGGGGTGGCCTCTTTCACCATCTTAGCTGGGGTCGGGCTGTCATTGGGTGACAGAGACTCCTGCTGTATGGAATTTTTTCCTATTATATCAAACAGCTCCCAAGCTTCCTCAGTTGTCTTGTGGAGGTAGCTACCACCATAGGAAGCATCCACCATATCCCTGCTCTTGGGATTAATTCCTTGGTAGAATACTTGCACTAGTTGCCACATTAGAATTTGGTGGTGGGGGTCATGAAATCTTTCCCAAGCTTCATAAAAATCCTCAATTGAGGACTGAGTAAGACAAAATACTTGTCCTCATCTGGCTGATTTTGTTCATGGGAAAGAATTTGGCCAGGAATTTGATTTGAAGGTCACTCCATGACTGTATGTTGTTGGCTGGGAGCTTTGATAGCCATGTGCTGGCTTTGTCCTTTAGTGAAAAAGGAAAAAGCCTCAGTTTGGTGGCCTTAGGTCCCAAGCCAGCAATATTGAAAGTAGTGGAAAGTGCTAAAAATTAGTCGATATGCTCATAGGGATCTTCTTTACTAAGCCCATGAAATGAAGGCAGCATATTAATGGTGGAGGATTTAATTTCATAATTCCCCTCAATAGAGGAAAATTGAATGCAGAAGGGAGAGGTGTACTCCCCAGGTGCATTGTGCTCCTTTAATGTTCTCTGCCTCTCAGCCATGATAGCTAGTTTAGTTTCAATAGCAGGGCCTTGTGTGGTGTGTCTAGGTCTAAGGATCCTTTCAACCTCTAGATTTGGAGGTTCCAACTCATGATTTAAGGACCTTCTACCAAGCATATACTCACACCCACAATAAGTAAAGAGAATGCTCACAAGCACAAAAAAAAAATTTCAAACAAAAATTAATAACTACATAGATTTACACTAAACAAATAATAGGGAATTAAACATAAATGGATTGAGATTTAGAAGAAAGGAAGGGCAAATAGAGCTAACTACACTCCAGCTGCAAGTCTAGCTTTTCCCATCTTCTGCTGTCCATTTTTGTAAAATTCTAAAAAATATCAGTAGTACTTTATTCTAGATTAGGCATAGCTATAAAGAATTTGAAAGTCTAAATTATAGTACAACTCAGGTCTACTAAAAAGATCAATATCCTCGGCAGCAGCGCCAAAAATTTGTTATCTATTCGAGTCTGTCAGAGGATATGCTGATTTATTATGTGGTGTTAGAAGAAAATTAAAATCAAAGAAAAACAGAGGATAAAAGTGATATGGTGAAAACAACAATCCTAAAACATCCTAAGCCTATAAGATCCAGGGCTATTGTAGCAAGTTTTGATAAGTAAGAGTTTATCCCACAGAGAAATTGATCTAGAATCTAAAATGGGCTATAATAGTAGGCCTCCAGATCTTGCTACAGATCTAATAATCATAAAGAAACGGAGTTGGGTGTCACGACTACACTAAATTAATCCTAACAAAAGGGAAATAAAGTGCAACCCTATCCTAAAGAAAGGGTTAAGAAGAACATAGTGATGGTGTGTGCCAAAATAAAATATAAAAATGATGGGAAGTAAGCAGGTTAAGCTAGAGTTAATGTAGTAATGTAACTTAGATTTAGACTGTCTCTGTACTGGTCCTTGCTGAGATGCTATCAATAATCTCAACAAGGTAGAAGAATCTAATTTAACCCATACCATTTGGGGTGCTCTTAGGGCTATACTCTGTCCACTCAAATGGTCACAGAGTATCCGATAGATTCTGTCAAATCCCATTGATTAAACCAGAAATGCTAACCTAATCCAAAGGAGTGGACTGATCATTTCCCCAACCAATGGACCAGATCAGGCCATGAATATTATTACATATACTGTGTAATGTCAGTGCTACAAGCTCCCCAGATCTATGCACTGATCTGGCTGACATCCATAGGTATTTCAACCCATAAAATCCTATGTACTTTGCCAAGGCCAACGGCTCAATGTGCCAACACAAAGGACCAGCACCAGGTTGAATAAGGATTTAGATTCAGCTGGTCATTAATACAAAAGGCCTGCAATGACTCAGGCTCAAGATATAATTACTACAGAGAAATCAGATCTAACATCTAATATCGGTCAAGTAAAATAGAAACCTTCTCACAAGGCTCTAGAAGCTCATGTGCAGAGGAGAAGAATTCATCTCAGACATGTGGCTGGACACCATCCTAGGGTTATACTCTGTTCACTCAAATTGTCACAGGGAATCCACTAGGTCTGTCCATATCACAGAGATTTGAGAAATAACATGTAAACTACTGCTGCCACTATGGATTCCCAGGGCTACGAGCTCTCCAAAGTTGGCTACAGATCCGGCTTGCTATCCATGGGTCTATTAAACCAAGGGAAATTAGATGGTAAACAATAGATCTACTAAAAAATGAATGGGTTAATCCCAAAAATATGGATCCTATAGACATCTAAGGAAACCAAAAGATCTAAAGATTTAATTTGTCATTAAAACAACAATTCATTGATAAAAGCAAAACTTACAATGAACTGTCTCAAGGCTGCAGCTTGTACACAACTGCTCATCCAAAAGATCCCAATGTATACAAAGCCTATTGGAAAACTAAAATAAAATTAACCTAGCTGCTTACAAAAGGATTAGCCAGCCAATGTTGGGCTAAGAGAGAAGAAAAATAAGAAAATGAGATGATCAAACCCTAACCCTAGCCTGCTGGAGCTCTCAGCCGATAGAGGATAAAGGAAAGATGATAAAACTAAACTCTAACTACAGCTTATATACTCTATCCATAGGGCCTTAGCTCAAAAGAGATTAACCCTAATTTTTCTAGCAGACGTGGCACTGTTATAATCCTTGAATGTCTTGAGAAGTGTGCCTCAAAATCTGTGCCTCGAGAAGTGTCCCCTAACCTTGGAAAATTCCCAAAAGGTCCTTGAGTTAAAAGTGAGAAGTGGAGAGCCCGAGCTTCACGGGTTGGCATCTGCATTAACTCACTTGCACAGTGGCATAGCCTTCGTAGAGGAGCATTTGGCTTAGGAGGATTGTTCACTTGCGTGGTAGATTCTCAGTTGATCGTGTAGCTACTTTGCATTGTAATGTTGTCGCGAAGGTGATTTGGAACGCCTAGATGTCTCACGCAATAGAGCTTCAGAAGTTCTCTCTCGCTGGATACTCGCGCAGGTAGGCTCCTACACTTGTGTAGTAATTGGATAGGCTTCAAAGTGCGTGAGAGTTGTGAGAGGAAAATTCTAGGCGTCTCTTTCTTCTAGGGCTTCGCAAGAACTCCGCAAGGTGAGAAATTATTCTTTATGCATATGGATTCGCTATGTTCTACACGCGGCTGCTTTAAGGCTCGATCTCCGCTAGAGCTTCGCGAGCTCAAATTCTGAGGGTTTTAAGACACGAGATCTTCGTGATTTCTTTACTGCTCTCCTCTTGATTACGCATCCTATCTGCGCGAGGGCAGCTTCCACTACATCATTAACTCCGTGAGGGAGCTCTTCAACTCAGCGAGATGAGTCTTTTGATCCTCCAATACATTGCACTTGCTGTTGTTGCAGCTTCCTCTATGCTCAGTTAACTTCTTTCATCTGCTAGACTTTTGGTCAATGATGACCAGCAAATGAGTCACCATGGTGAGCATACCAAGGTGTTCCATTAGGCTTTGGCTTAGCTATCATCTTTGCATGTTTTCTTTCTCTTCTTTGGACCAATAAGCAGGGATATTGTATTTAGCTGTACAGTTTATTACTAACTATAAAATACACTTAATAAATGATTATTAGTGAGCTTCAAGGTCCAGCAAAGGCTAGGTGAAAAGTGGTACTTTTCAGTGAATAATAATTACGCACCCCAAAATGGGTGCTCAATTAGTTCTAACATGATTAGAACTAGGAAACTCACTAAGCAAGTTAGCCGGTCACTCACTTAGTCGATGATCGACTCAAAGCGATTAAGCATTAGGAACCTAGCGTGCAATTCGATTAAATGCCTGAAACAGGGCATTTAATTAGAAAAAGACCTATAAAAGATTTTTTTCTTATTTCGCCTAAGAGGCTGGACAATTTTCGAGAGAGAACGAACTTTTTTTGGGATTCTGAAACTAGAGAACTCTGAGGACAAACCCATAGAGCAACTTAGTCATGATTTCAAGATTCAAGCTAAAAATCTTCGAGATTTCTCTCCGTAGCCCAGACCTTAGGTAAGGATTTAAATTTTTTTTAATTCACGACCGTAACTTCTAGTGTCTAGATTTAGGAATTCTATTAGTATTAATTTTTAGTCCGAGACCGTAGCACCCTTTTCGGACCGTAATTCTCTATATCTGGTTCTAGTTCTCTGAATTTAGAACCAGTCTTTAATCTGATGGTCTAATTTACCGATCCTAGGCTTTAATTTAGTTCTAAAATCTTAATTTCCTGTCATATCATTAATTTCTGGTTCTAGTCCTTAGATTCTAGAACCAATCTTTAATCATACGGTCTGATTTTTTTATTTCGGATCCGAATTCAGTCTTAGAAATTTAAATTTTTTATTTTAATATTTCTAAAAATCCTAAATATTATTTTAGTTTCTAATTCTAGTTTCTTAGTTTAATCCATAATTACAGTCCAAAATCGACTCTGAAAAATTCAAAAATACTATTTTATGATCCTAAATCCAATTTATATTTAAATCTTAGCCATCCGATTTGCCATACGGAGGGGACTCTGGAACGAGGCCAATCCTCCTTAGCATAGCGAGCCCAAAACTTTTTTTTTTAGAATTATTTAGTTGCTTTAATTAGGATTAGAATATCTGTTCCATAATTTCTTCTTAGAATTTTTAGTATAGTTAATTTACATGCATTATTTTAATTAAATCCTTAGAATAATTACTTCAATTAGAATTCTGATAAAATTAGTCCCTTTATTTTAATTAGATAATTCTAGCATAGTTAATTCCTCGCTTTATTAGATCTCAGTATCATTAATCAGCCCTTTTATTTTAATTAGAATCTTAGTATGATTAATTCATTGCTTTGGTCATAATTCTAGTCAAATCAGTTCCTTTATTTTAATTAGAATTTCAGTATGATTAATTCCTTTATTTTAATTAGAATTTAGTATAGTAAATTCAATGCTTTAATCAGAATTTTGGCAAAAATTAGTTTATTTGCTTTAATTAGACTTTTAATAAGATTAGTATATTTGCTTTAATTAGAGTTTTAGTAAAATCAGTCTTCTATTTCAATTAGAATTTCAATAGAACTAGTATACTTGTTATGCTTAGAATCCCAGTATAACTAGCTTGCTTAATTTTATTCGAGTTCTATTAAAACTAATACACCTGCATTCCTAGTATAATTAGGAGGCTGCTGTTAATTGGACTCCTGATAGAATTAGAATACTAAATTAAATAAACCAGAATAAACTTCCATAACTAAACTCGCAACACAATTGGGTAGTCTAAACTGATCAGAACTACAACAATAATAGGAATAAAAGGAAAATTAAACTATCTAAATTATAAGAAAAGACATAGCTGCTGACGTTCGCAGGCAAACGATTTAGTAAAGAAGTAACCCACACCCGCTCTAAAGCGTGATCATTGACGTATTGCAACGTCGTTAAATATCTGCAGCTGGCGATCGCAACAAACTAGGAACCTTCCTAGAAAACCCCCTTATTTGTAATCTTCCAAATGCCGCATCGCTAGAGTTCACTTGGACGGAATTGGAGCCATTGATTCAACGGGGACCGAGAGGAGCACAGAGAAAGTGCGAACCAATAGACTAGCGATCGCGATGGGACACTTTTACAAACTCTTTTTCTAGATAGTTAGTTTTTATCTTATCTCCCTATTTTTTTCTTTCCACCGTGTCATCTAGGTCCCCTTTTATATATATATATACATGAGTCTTTGTCAAAGACTCGAGATGTCTGGTATACGAAGAGTGAGTTTAGGAGACCCACCATTGTGGGGATATCATGACAACTCCATGTACAGAGAGTAACCATTTCACAATTCCAGCCCACGGCAACCTGAGATTAATATGGTCGGTGAACAAACGAATCCCTTCTCTACCTTACACACCAGGAATAATCATAATGGGAGAGATGGTGGCATCGGACAAAACCTTACTGCTCAACAAATCGTAAAACTCAGTATTTAAAGAATACAAAGAGGAGATGACAACTCTGAAGAATTGCTTCAAGGGTTGGCCACCTCATACGAAACCATTAGGCCACGACAATTTTCAGAGGAACAAGAGTGACAAGAGAGGCCACCTCCTACCCTTAGCACGGTGTCAGCTCGCGCCACACCAATGAGACAACATGCCCACACATTCTTCAACGATGACCCTTTAGACAAGGTTTGCTCACGTGTCGCTCCAAAAGACAGCACCATTAAAATTGAAGATCTCCCTAAAAAATGCTCAATGAGTACATGGCCAAGAGAGAGCGCCTCAGTCACTCATTCAGACTCGACAAATTTTGTCGGGACGTCGAGTTTAATTTACCAATAGGATTTAAGCCACCGAAATTTACCAAATATATGGCACGGGAAATCCGAATCATCATTTAGTCCTCTTTTATAATGATTGCCGACCCATACGTGATAATCAAGGACTTCTCATTCACTATTTCTAATGCTCATTAGAAGGAGAAGCTTTAGATTGGTTTGCTGGGCTCTCGCTTTATAAGATAGAAACCTTTGATGAATTAGTCGGTCAGTTCTTAGACCAATACAAACACTTGATCCAAGAGACAGTCAGTCTCAACGATCTAATGGCAGCCAAGCAAGCACCTGATGAAGAATTTGCCGACTTCGTCACCAAGTTGAGAAAACTCGCTACTAGAACTGGCACTTCCATGAAAGAGAACGATTTAGTAGATATTATGATCGATAACACTAGAGAATCGTTAAAGAGTGCACTCATCATAAGTGATTGCCCCGACTTCACTGCACTCCACCCTCGGGCATCCCGACTAGCGCGACACATTAAAGGCAGAGTCCTTACACTATCCATAGTCACATCGAAAGTAGACTCTTCCAATGAATCAAAATCGAAAAATAATAAGAAAGCCTTAGGAACCAAACAGGTCAACACAATAATTAATCAAGGATAAAACTCCGGGAACAGAAATTTTCACCCACAAAACTTCGGGCCAAATCAAAATCAGCAGCGATACACGAACCAAAACCAAGGCACTAATCGGCAAAGATATACAAACCAAAACCAAAGCCAAAACCAGAATCAGGGTCAGTATCAGAATAGAAATCAATATCCCAACACCTACCAAAATTAGAACACCACGCAGAATTGAACAGCTCACGTGCCGAATTATAATAGTGTGCCCCCACCACAGAACTTTAACCTAGCCAGAGGCCCCTACCTGCCGAAGCGGGAACACTATCCCCCTTTACCAGATACGATTCCCAATATCTTTCATCTCCTTAACACTCAGAACCTCCTCTGATTCCTATAGGAAAGACCCCGCCCATGGTCAAAAAATCTAGACTACAGTAAATATTGGGCCTTTAATAGCTATGCAGAACACAACCTAGAAGAGTGTTGGGTCCTCAGGGACGTAATCTATGACATGAATGATCGAAATCAGATCTATTGGGAAGCGCTTAGGAACCCTAACTCTAATAATAACCAACCCCAACAAAATTTAGGGATCGTTAATAACTCCATGCCCAACCACAACCAAGCAACACCAGCTCAGGTCACTACCGTAGATCTCTCCGATCGATTCCCCTTCCAACCTTCCACCTTAATCACTTGCATTCAACCCTCTACTACTTCTCCAACACCAGCGAGAGCTCCTTCACCTCCGCATCCCTCGACCATGATCACTCGCATCGCCCCGCCGAATCCACCTCGTTATCTAAAATTCACTCAAATACGAGTCCATTCCTTTAAGGCCAGGAGACCGTTATCTAAAATTCACATTTTTAGTCTTCTCTTTTTCTTTTATTATTCTCTAGCTTTTTAGAAGATAGATTAGCAATTGCCTTCGATAGAATCATAGCATGTTGATTAAAGATACTTTGTGGATCAAGTTAGAGACTCAAATTTGATAGTTTTAATGAATTATTTTCAATTTATTTCATTTATTTAAAATTTTTACATTGAAATTTCTGGCTAATTTTTAGAGTTTTAAGATATAATGAATCCCATCTAAGGGATTCATCCATGAAATAGATCTATGGTTGGAATTTTAATAGACGCTTGTGTGATTTTTCTGTCTATGTATTTTTGTCGTTTATGGCATCTAATCATCAATCCGAAATATAGGAACTATTCATACTTTTCCCATGATCTTATATCTATAATTGGGTGCCCTAATCTTGTTTTTAATGTAAAAATCATAGTCATTAATTCATTGTGAGTAGATTTATTTTAATACAGTGAATGTTTTGATTCTTTTCATTAGAGGATTTGGAAAAATACTACTTTGAAATTTGATCTTGATTTAATTGTTTTAATCTTTTATAAAGTATTAATTAATTTTAATCTTTATGTAGTTTTGCATCTCTAATATTTCACCTTTAGATCTGAACTCATGGATGATAACCAAGGATGGGAGGGTTTAGTATTCCAAACTCTACTTATCTTTCTTTGAGTAATATTATATTATTTAGTTTATTCTTCTTTTACATTCATCAAATCTGTTAGACTAGATTAATATTGTGATAATTTGAGGGAATTTTGTGATTGGTAGTTTATTCATTTTTAAATATCTATTCAAAATCCTTGTGGGAACGACCTCGTACTCTGCATCTATTTACTATGGTACGATTTAAGCACTTACAAGTATTACACTTTTAAATTCGTAACAAGTTTTTGGCGTCGTTGCTGGTGATTGCAAACAAAAAATTTTAGGAATTGTAAATCAATCTTAGGAATTTTCTAGATTTAAATCAATCTTTCTATTAGTCTTTAAAAAAAAAAAAATTAAATTAAATTGTTGGAGTTATTTGTAAACTCTTATGTCAATGCATAGGTTCAATCCAGAATCATGTGCTATTTGTAAAAATTCGATAGAGATTACACCTATGTGTCCCTTGAACAACCCAAATTATTACCATGAATAAGTTTACCCAAATCCTCTTTGGAATACCTATGACTAAAAAAGTCAACCAATGATATATGAGGGTTTGATCATCCTCCAATGTGTGATATGATACCTTACTCTAATTAGAGTTCTTACTTCAACAACTTCTGTTATGAATTTTCGTAGCAAACTCAATACTTTCAAGATACAAAACCATATGCACCAGCCCAAACTTCTTCTTTCTCTGAAGAATATTTAAAAGGTTGTATGCACATAATATTTCAGGCACTTTTTAGGTTAGAATCTCAAGTTATTAAGTAGGCCAAGTGCTTGGAAAATGAGGATAAAATAGAGGAGTCCTTTATTGACACCGATCTGAATGAAAAATATCTTTAAGAGGACCCATCTGATTTCGTTCAGGAATATGAGCAGGGCCAATTAGTCACTACACTCGAGACAGGCACAACGAGCATTGAGGTAGTGCGAGTGTGGAGAGAAGAGGAAATGGAATCGAGTGATATTGTTGTCAAGGAGGGAATTGAGAATCAAATTGAGTCGAGAGAGGTAAAAATGACACCCTTACAGAACCATTGAAAGCTGATCTATCCAACTTGACCGATGAGTTCGATATCTAGTCGACACCTGAGGAATGAGGGTCATGTTAGTCGAACATTCATTCATAGAATGTTACAATAAATGAGACATAGCCTTTTCTGATCAATGTGAATTTAGTTTTGGGAGAAGGAGGAATTTCTAACTAGTTGTCTATTTATTGAATACATAAACAATCAACAGAAGGCCAAGAAAAGGCTAATGGGTTTAAATCAGGGGTGTGATCTTGTGGATGTGAAGTACAAGGTAGAGATTGAAAGGTTAGAGATGGACCATATTAGTGGAATGTGAGCACAACATGGGGCTGTAAACAAGTTCTTGATAATAAAAATGCAAGGACTATTAAATAAGTCATTGATCATTCTGAGAAAAAAAATTATGCGGATTTGAGATCCTGTTGGACTCGGAATGTGATTACACCTTGTAAATTAGTTTTGCAATTTTCTTTACACAAAAATAATAAAAAAAAATTAAATTAAATAAACATAAAAAATAAAACTAAGAAAAAAAAATTGGCTAGATACACTCAATTTTATGATTGATTATGATTATGATAGTGTTATGTTGGTAGCATTTTGTTAGTGTTGATAATCTCATCTCTATTGTAACAACCTAGATATTTCTAAACTGAATGCATCAAGCACGTGCATGTGTACTATACCAGGAGCAAATTACACCTTAGAACTTAGAACCAATCAGTCTATTTGAATGGTGAAAGGTGTGCCTTCACATACAAGTATGTGTATTAGATTGGGTACTTTAGACACAAGCTCGATGAGAGAACTCCTGGTAAAGAGCCTAGTTTGTAACCAAGAGGTCAAGGTATCAAAACAGGTAGTGAGCACTAGACCTCACTGTTGTTTTATTTTAAAACTAAGGCCCGCACATCGTAGTAAATGTGCCAGCTGCACATTGAAATTGAGCCTTAGACATAAAACTCACTTCCCACACATAAACTACATGCGATTCACTTGAGAGGCCTTTTTGTGTATGAGGAAATAGGAAAACCACCCTTTTGAAGGAAGAAAGAAGCCAGCCATCGGATTTATGCTCCGACCAGTCACATTCCAAAAAGAACCCCATTGTTTTCGACCATCACAACATCATTTCAATCAACGAATTTCCAAGATCGAGCAATCGAATGGTGGAACTCTTAACTACCGATAACTTCCGACATTGAAGGTTGTAGGCCATGCATGCACGAGAGCTACTAAGGTAAATGCCCTTACCTTTTCATGCACTCTCCATTACAGATAATTAAGCCTAGGATCATGTATGATTGAGTCGCATGCGGAGACTTCAGAAATGGAAGCATTGGAAACGTGAACGCGACAATTCTGTTGCCGATCCTTGAAATTCCCGCATGGGAATTGTTGCATGCGAAAGGATTTAAGGTAGAAATTCATGAATATGCCTTGTAAGCATGAAACTACATTGGATTAGAAATCTTGAAGGAAAGTTATGTGAAGAAGGTGAAATTTTTGGATTGAGAAAGAAAAACCAAAGGGCAGCGAGTTTAGAGGAACTCGCTGCAGCGACCATGAAACCTCGTTGCAGCAAGGTACCTCTTGAACCCCTCATTGCAGCGAGAATTCCTAGCCAATTTGGCTATAGAAAAACTTGTTGCAGCAAGTCTGAAGTTTCTGTAGACCTCGCTACAGCGAACCTGAAGCTCACTGCAGCGAGGTCCCGTATTCTGGAAGGTGTATATTTGCATCTGTGTGAGCTGTGAGAACCCTATTTTGTGTCAAAACTTCGTCATTGTCAATTAGTCTATGAACATGGTATGCTCTAGGATAAATCCAGGAGACCGTAGAGATGATCTCCACCTCGATTCACACAATTATTTCCGCACGACTCTGATATTAAGGTAGAGATAAAATCTCAATGCCAATTATATTTTTTCGCTAATCATGATCACTGATATGGACTTTAACTGAGCTCGTATTTTGTTTGCACTGTATTGTATATGCATGTTTGAAACTTTAAAATGATTAAGAAATTGATCTTTTGTACATGACGATGGCATCTTGTTCTTGGCATATTGATACATTGAGTCTTAACTCATAATTTTGACTCCGATCTGATTTATGTCATGTGATGCATATATGATCTGTTTGACTTCAAAATCATGTGCAAAGAGGAGTGGAGTCTCCAAGAGAGGGGTGGAGTCCCCGGGGGTTTTAAACCTTGAGTCCGCTACGGGATGCTTCGACATGACATCTGTATATGATACTTGATGTCAAATTAGCATTGAGGGGAGTGGAGTCTCAAAGAGAGGGGTGGAGTCCCCGGCGTTGAGACCTTGTGTTCGCTACGGACTGCTCCGTTCTCGTTATGGGATACTCACACTAATGATTTGAAATGCAATAATTTTACATACTTGGTGTGCATTGCTTTGATATGTCTATTCTCTGATGTACTCTTTTGAGAACTCGAATTTCCACACCCAGAAACCCGTATTGTCAGGATCACCCATAAGGTGATCCCTGAATGAACTGAACACTTGGTACATCCACACACAAAGCGGAAACAAAATATATATTGTAACTAAGCAGATAGAGTCATCATAAGTGTAGACACCTAAATTTAACTCAAGGCCCGATCGATGCATACTTCAAGAAGGCACACCCCCAAGCTTCCGAAAGCATTTCCCAAACCCTTAGGAATCATCCCAAAACCTTTAGAACCCCTGCCAAACCCTTAAGAATCAACCTTAACCTTTTCAAATCCATTATAATCCTTTTTCGGACCTATTTACATAGACCTCTTCTAGAGCTGAGTTATATACCATTAGAAAGAGGACTTCCCCAGCTTTCCAACGAACTAAGAATATCCTCAATCGGAGTTGTATATGAAAAGTTATGGCGATTTGAAAATTGGGTAAAAATATAAGTATTTTGCCTAGCGTGTATAATATACACGCTAGGCCAATTTTGGGAGAATTTTCCTAGCGTGTGTATTACACAAACCAGGGCGGGTTCAGGGTGGTTCTGAACCTCCAACTTCTTCTCAAGCACTGTAGCTATGCTTAGCGTGTGTAATACGCATGCCAGGCTTAGCTACAGTAACTCTTGGATTTTGTTTAAAAATAACTTTTGGGGTTTGACTTGTTGACCATCCCAATGTTTAGGATAGGTTTCATTAGGACTGTTGCACCCTCATTTAACCTATTTGCAACCCCCTAGTCATTCGAAACCCCACCCTATCATCTACCATTGAAACCCATTGCCCACATTTCCAAGCTCTCAAAATCCGAGGAAACCTTAGATTAGAAGATTACCTGATTGTTGAACCTATCTGCACTTGAATACCCTCCTAACCTCCCTTTTTCCTATAAATAGGGAGGCACCCCCCTTTGATTAAAGGCTTGAAAAAAATTCAAAAGAGAGAAAATATTAGAGTGCCCTCCCTTTTAGCATTTCACCCACAAAATTCAAGAACTAAGATTCATCCTTTACCATCAATTTTCCATCATAAATCCTTGAGATTTAGCTAGAACTACTCCTTAGCCTTCTTTTCTTACCTCTTAGCTACCAAGCATTAGAGATTAGAATGCATCCTACTACCATTAAAGCTATTGAAACCTCATCAAACGCAGCCACGTGAAGGTCCACATCGGTGCTATAAGGGCTCGAGAGCTCCGGCTCTCCCCTCAATTCCTCTACCTTCTTTGCTTTTCCTCTATCTTAGAATTGAGCCATTACACTGCCCAAATTTCGGTAAACGAGAAGTGTCTCCAATAAATCCCTACCTGACGGCACCCAATATGCTCTTGCCGGCCAAAAGAGGTCACCCTTTTATTGACTTTTCCCAAGGGATCGGGCCGTCGCGTGGATTCCTATGCCTTCATATAGAATAAAGGTTTTCGTTTGTTTCTTTCGAAGTACATCTGGGTCCTGCCATGGGAAATATTTGGGGTATGAACACTGCTTGAAACGAGAATTCCAAGGCCCTGAAACTCATCATAAAATGGTTCATTTTTCTTTATCCAAAAATATCAAAACAAAACCAATTGAGTTGAAAATTTAAAACCCAAAAAGAAAGATAGCTTGTGGTGCCGGCACAACGGCACCGCCGTACCCTCCGTCATCCCATAGTGGAAGGAGAAGACAGGTTTTTGGTCCTCACCAGAGGAATCCGTACCTAACCTGCCAACAAACCATGTCGTGGGTGGTTGATCCAGCTTCTGCCGATCCCGATTCATCCCCGCCTCGTTCCCCAACTCATTCCCACATGGAAGAAATCCCCATTCCGTTCACGCAACCCCCATTTACCGTCGCCGGACCCTTTGGTGCACCTCTCTTCCCCTCCACCTCAAACCAAAATTCACCCCCTCTCTCCCCCATATCAACTCAAAACCCACCACATTTTCCACCCCATTCTTCCTCCACCACCCAAAACTTATCCCACTCCTCTTCCACATCTAACATGCCCAATTTCCCCATATTTTCTCAAAATCTAACACCTCACTCCCCATCATTTTCCCAAACCAACCCCATATTCCCATACCTTCCCAAAATCCAACACCCTCATTTACCCAATCCATGTTCTACTTTCCCCCATCAACATCCATCCAACAAACACCCCATTTTCCTCCCACATCCACTCCACATACGGCTAATTTTCTCTCCACATTAGCCCAACATATGCCACAATTTTCCACATCTCCCATGCCTAATTTTCCCACATTCACCCAAACGATGCCTAATTTCCCTTCCACACCCTCTCCAAATACATCCCATTTTTCCCATACACCTACCCAAACTACACCCACTATTTCCACATCTACCCATACCATGCCCAATTTTTCAAATCCACCACATACCCCCCCCCCCCCGTCTACCTAGGTCATGCACAATTTTCCATCTACCTAAGCCATGACCAATTTTCCCCCATCTATCCGGGTCATGCCCAATTTTCCCCATATCCTCTCCTCATCGGATGGACCATGGCCATGATGGATGAAATGGTTAGGGCCTACATAATTTAGAAGGCCTTTGAAAGCCTCACCCATCCATCCCACACATCTCCAAATCCATCCCATACACTCCAAAATTTACATACCTCATTCCCCTAAAATCTTAATCAACCCTCCATTATCCATACCATCCAAGGCTCCCATCAACCATGGGGCCATTTGGGTGGGCCTCAAGGCCCAACACCCTATACCCTAACTCATCAAGGCCCAATACCCCAAGACCATCAAGGCCTAATATCTCAAGCCCATCAAGTCCCAACACCACAAGCCCATCAAGGCCCAATACCCCAAGCCCATCAAGGCCCAACAGCTGAAGCCCATCAAAGCCCAACAATTGAAGCCCATCAAGGCCCAAAGCTCTAGGCTCAAACCCATCAAGGCCCAAGCCCATCAAGGCCACATGCCCTATACCCAAGCCTATCAAGGCCCAAACTTAGGAGCCCCATTTGCAAACCCTCCATCATTCCCCCAATATCCCAAATTCACTTACACCCAATAGGCCCCCATTCTCCCTCAGATAATACACCCATCTCACCCAATCCCCAACCCGACATGAGCCCTATTTTTCCACATATCTCACACCCAACAAAATATGGGAATCTATCCCATACCATCAACCATCCCCAATTCACCCTTCCTCCTACCTCTCAAACCCATCCCCAAGGTTTCCCCCATGTACTGTGGCCCCACCGGCACCCATCCAGCGCACTTAGAACCATTAAGATAACCTCACCCCTCCTCCACCTTATGTTGATCCACAGTATGAAGAGGACGAGGTCAGAAATAGTGGGGCCTATGTAGGGGCATTTGCCAGTTTTAATCCACCACCACCCACATTTACCCACCCGCAGGCCATTCTAAATGAAGGAAGACCAGCCCCGGCCTTTCAATCAAAAGAGTCTAAATTGCTGAAAGAGAAAATGGAAAAAATACATAAGCAACTGATGAAGATGGGAGGAGCTGAAATTCACACTACTGAGTTCTCCGACCTGTGTCTGTTTGTGGAAGTATTACTTCCCCACAAATTCAAAGTACTTACTTTCGATAAATACGATGGCATAGGCAACCCAATTGCTCATCTAAAATCATACTATAGAGATATGTGCCAGTATGGAGGAGACGAGCGTTTGCTCATAAAAGTTTTTCAGAAGAGCCTCACAGGCCTCGCTTTGAGATGGTTCACGTCTCTTAAACCATCCATGATTAAAACTTAGAAAAATCTGACCCACTTGTTCCAAGAGCAGTATGTCTATAACATGGACATCAAGCCCCGTGAATCTGATCTATCTCACCTGAAGCAGAAGTTCGATGAGAATTTCAATGACTATCTTGGGAGATGGAGAGCCTTCAAGTGAGAAACCGAATACCCGACGATGAGCAAATTGAGATGATCTCAAAAAATACTCTGCCAGTCATCTCAGACTTCTTGGTATACCAACAGCAGTCCAGCTTCACTGATTTGGTAAGAAATGCCAACTGTTGTGAGGATGCAATCAGAGAGGGACATTTGAGTAAAAATGTGTCCAGTGGGGCCAGTGGAGTCTGAAAGTTCACCGAACAGAGGACTGAGAGAGAAGCAGGGACAGAGGTACAAATATAATGAACACACAGCCGAACACCAACATGGTTCACTTTCAGTTGGCGGCAGCACAACCAGCACCAGCATCAACAAATCAAACTCAACACAAAACAATGTCCCCTGGGGGCAAATGACCCTTGAGCAGAAAAGGGCCCAATATGACCGAGTATTCACTCCCTTAGGGCAATCCCTAAATATCTTATGGAAATTGATAATCGAGAAGGGTTTGGTTACTCGGCTTCAACTATGACCCCCACCGAATCTGACCCCAAAGAATTATGATCCCAACACACAATTTAATTTCCATCAAGAGCCAGGATATCCAATGACCGGTGCTTTCCTTTGAAACACATGATAGAGGATTTGATAGAGGCAGGGAAGCTCATACCCCTAGCACCCCCCCAAGCAAACCAGCACACCAATATCATGCAGGTACCGTTACCACCACACTCGCAGAGAGAAATGGGCCCAAGGGCCACTATTAACATGATGGAGGAAGGGATGAAAGAATTTGATCCCTCCGAATCTATCACTAAGAGAGAGAATTTTACAGTACCCAGGCAGCAAAGTTATGAGAGTGAGATCATAGGGGTGATCGAGCCATTAAATTTAATCGATTATTTCTCGAGCCCTACACTGTAAGCAACACCTTAGGATTTTAGGAGGTATTTCCCTACACATGCGCTCGTTTCCCATTTGGAGCCCAATTTTACTCCACCCCCATAATACCAAGCATATCCCACACCAACTCCTGTCAATTACATGGTGCCTAATTTTTCCCCATCTCCAGCACTAGCCCAATACAGTCGACCCGATTTTGCCACATCATCATCAGCCCAATTGCCTCCTGCACCAATCAATCACATCTGACCTAATTTTGCCACACCAGCCCCACCGGTTCAATCATGTCAGGCACTCCCATCTCTCCCATTTCAAATCCCCAGACCAAAATATGATCCCACTCAGGTCCCGCTCGATTATAGTTAAATAGACATCAATGCGGGTAGTCGTACGAAGGGGACAGTTGATTTTGATACTCGATTTGGGAAGATTTCCAAACAACCTGAGGTATCGGTACCAACTCGACTAGAAGAGAAGAAAGAACATACTGCGGTGTACCCCTTTAAAAAAATGAGCAGAGAGCGCATATTGGAAACACAGTTGAAGAGAATGCCAGTCCACATTACCATTTGGGACCTATTAATGACATCCCCAATTCACTTCCAAGCTCTAATGGGAGCATTGAAAGATGTGCACGTATCCAACAAGGTCTTACCAGATGAAGAAGGGAAATGATCGGGCAGGTGTTGGCTCCCAATGCCATCTCATTTTTAGATGCCGACCTACCATGTGAGGGAAGCAATCATTCCAAACCCCTCAACTTCATAGTGGAATCAAAGGACTTAATAATCTCTTTGGTGCTGATAGGCAATGGTTCGACATTGAATGTATGACCCCTCAGAACTGTTACCAAAATAGGGGTTGATCCCTCCACATTCAGGCCAACCAAAATAAGTGCACGAGGGTTTGATAATACCAGGAGGGAGGTGATAGGAGAAGTCGATCTTGAGTTCACCATTGGGCCAATGACCTTCTCAATCCCATTCCAAGTTATGGACATCAAGTCCTCCTTCAAGTCCTCCAATGTGGTAAAATACCAATATTTTATCAGCAACACAGCTGCGCTACATTAACGTCCTGAGTTTAAGGTTTGCCTTGGATCTTTGGATCTTACTCTAAAGTAGGAGCAACAGTTTCAATCTCGGTCAAATAGTCAATGTTTCGATTGGGTGGATTCCACTTCTAAATCCTTACGCCAAACACTCCCTTTTTAGATTCACGTGAACTTAAGTGTCTTAAGCTTCAGATTTCTCATAAAAAGGTCAATTGTTGGTTAAAACCAACCTGTCAAAAAGGAAATTACCTATCAAACGACTATGTTCAAATATGCATTTCGAAGGGCTCATTCTAGGGTGCAGGATTAAAACCTGCATTTGTACGGTATCCCTGTAAAGTGTATGCCTTGCGTTTAGGTATCCGTTGGATGGTCATTTGTTCTTATAAATTATACTCGAACAGGTTCTAGGTCAGGGGATTTATTCTCCTTTGTTTTTATCTACCCTTGATGGGTATATATTTTTGCATAATTGTTCGATAATACGATCATCATTGACGAAGACCAAGATTGAGTGCCTCCTTTGGTAGGCACCCAATTTTGGCCGAATTTGTCCAGTATTATTTGAAGTTAGGTACTCTAGGTTATGTTGATTCAGGACACACTATCAAAAATGGCACACACTCCCAAAAGGTGTTGCGACATCAATATTCGCTCCGCTCGAGTAGTTGTGCTAAATTAACTTCGGGATCGATGAGTTCTCTCAAAAATATCGAACCCTGCTTCACGCAGGGGCACCCATGGCTGATCAAATGGGGAAATCAATGTCTCATGGGATTGGACGCAAACTGTGGATCTTCGCGTCATTGCTTCCCTAATGTTGGGATTACGTCACTCTCTGTTTAGTTTTTCTCTTTTACTTTTGATATTTAAGGTTCTCTTTAAATATAGCAGACCTGTGAGCATGCCTTTGGCCTCTTCGGATGTCTCTTTCTTTGGCATACAATCGTTACTGATCAGATACTAAAGAGGGGCATCTGTAGACACCCAAATTTAGCCCAAGGCTCGATCGATGCATACTTCAAGAAGGGCGCACCCCTAAGCTTTTGAAAGCATTTCCCAAACCCTTAGGAATCATCCCAAAACCTTTAGAACCCCTCCCAAACCCTTAGGAATCAATGCTAACCTTTCCAAACCCATTGGAATCCTTTCCCATACCTGTTTTGAACCCTCCTGAGCAGTGGATGGAAAAATGTGCCAAAGTTTACTTAGACCTTTTTCGGAGCTGATTTATATACTATTAGAAAGAAGACTTCCTCAGATTTCCAACAAGCCAAGAATCACCTCAATCAGAGTTGTATATTAAAAGTTACGACAATTTGAAAATCGAGCAGAAATGTAAGTATTTTGCCTAGTGTGTATAATATACATGCTAGGCCAATTATGGCAGAATTTTGCCTAGCATGTGTATTACGCAAGCTAGGAAAATTTTAGAAAATTTTGGCCTAGCGTGTCTAATACACACGTTAGGTAAAATCTAGTCTTTTTGTGGGCTCTAGGACGGGTTCTTAACCTCCAGCTTCTTCCCAAGCACTGTAAGTATGCTTAGCGTGTGTAATACACACACCAGGCTTAGCTATAGTAACTCTTGGATTTTGTTCAAAAATGACTTTTAGGGTTTGAGTTGTTGACTATCCCAATGTTTTGGGTGGGTTTCATTAGGACTGTTGCACCCCCATTTAACCTACTTGCAACCTCCTAGTCATTTGAAACCCCACCCTATCATCTACCATCAAAACCCATTCCCCTCATTTCCAAGCTCTCAAAATCCTAGGAAATCTTAGATTAGAATATTACCTAATTGCTAAACCTATCAACACTTAATTACCCTCCTAACCTCCCTTTTTCCTGTAAATAGAGAGGCACCCCCCTTTGATTAAAGGCTTGAAAAAAATTCAAAAGAGAGAAAAGATTAGAGTGCCCTCCCATTTAGCATTTCACCCACAAAATTCCAGAACTGAGATTCATCCTTTACCATCCATTTTCTATCATAAAGCCTTGAGATTTAGCTAGAACTACCCCTTAGCCTTCTTCTCTTACCTCTTAGCTACCAAGCCTTATAGATTATGCGACCATTAAAGCTATCGGAAGCTCATCAAACGCAGCCACGCAAAGGTCCACATCAGTGGTTCAAAGGACCGAGAGTTTTGACTCTCTCCTCAATTTCTCTACCTTCTTTGCTTTTCCTCTATCCTAGAATTGAGCCATTACACTGCCCAATTTCAGCAAGTGGGAAGGGCTCAATATGATCGGTGTGCCTTCGGGCAAGGGGAAGTGCCGCTCATTTTCTTTTCTTTTTATATATTTAATTATATATATATATATATATATTTTTATATTCACATCCAAACAGTCATAGTAAAGACCACTTACAAGCGGGTTGGTCGAGTGCCTAACACCTTCCCGATCGATAACCAAAGCCCCTACCCAAGATCCTTTGGCGTAAACCGGAATCAAAGTCATATTTTTGGTACTTCAGTGTTTATAATATTGATTTAGGTTTCCCGGGACACTAAAAGTTTCGGGTGGCGACTCTAGTTTTATAACATGCGCATCATCATGATGAATTTGATAAAATTCCATGGTTGCATAATAAGGAATTAAATCTCCAATTCTATATAATAACATATCCAAAGTATGACAAAAGATGGTACTAATCCCATGTAAATCACATGGACAAAAGGACCGAAGCGAACCACCAGTGACAAACAACAGTCACCAAAACATGGTTCACAAAAATAATATAGTACGACAGAATATTTGAATTCTAATGAAAACTGGTTGGACGTAGTAAGCCTTACAATCAAATCTCAAAACTAAACACACAGCGCTCTGCCCACTAGAAGAACTCGTCGGGAGGGGGCTTTGTCTCCTCCTCTGGTATGTACTCTGGGTCCTCAGGATCAATGTCCTCAGTACCCGTGTCTACTCTTGTACCAGTCTTGGAAAGTACTCCCTATTGAAAACTTCAACAAACTTGTTCCATGTCCATAACCCCTCTGGGTTTTCCTGTTCTCACCTCATCAACACCGACTTCCACCAAGGGTCGGCATCTCCCTCTAACTGAAAGGAAGCCCAACTAACCCTCTCCTCGTCAGCACATGGCAGTCTCTGTAGAAGCTTCTCAATCTGATTTAGCCATTTTTCTACCTCTAACGTATCTATTTGAACATAAAAGCTAGGAGGTCTCAATCTCCTAAACTCAATAAAAGTTGATGGTGTCTGTGGAATCGGAGGTGTAGGTGACTGCTGATGGCTATTGATATTATTTGTAGCCATCAGTGTTTCTGCTGAGCCATGGCATTTGCCACAGCCTCCATGGCCTATGCCACTCTCTACCTTTCCTTTATATCTTGATCTCTTTCCTGATTCCTCTCCTCTGGAATGCTTCTTTCCGAAACCTCTCTATTACCAATCAGAGCCCTACTGGAACTAGTGGGAATCTCATCCCCACTTCTCAAGTTCCTCCCATGACTGCCTCTCGGTCGTCCTCTACCTCTAGTGGACATGAATTTCTGCAACATGAAACCAAAAGTTTTATTAGCAGAAGGTCCCTATACTTTGACACAATCCTAAACATGTAAATAACATCTAATGCTTGTCAAAAATCTCTAAGCATATGCTTTGATACCAACTATGACATCCCATTTTTCCCTTTTCCACAAAATCCTGTACAATATTTTTTTTTCTTTCTTACTTCTGACACTCAGGGAAAACCAGAACGTCGGATCACATTTCACAATAAGAATACAACAATTACTTGGTATACCTACAAAATATAGAATCAGAGCAAGGACACATATGGCAAAATAAAGGTTTCTTCTATACATAACAACTAAACCAAAAAGGGCCCAAAAGAAAACCACCGGCGATGGTCGACTATTACCTAAACAGTGGCTTATCAAAATATATTTACAAAAACTGACATTGTCATTGTATCTGATGATAGAACATACCAAGTCCAAGTCCAAAATTTTACAAACGGGACCCAAAATACTTCAAGTCCAAAGCCAACACCTAGGGTAGAATTCCCCAAACTAGAGATCCTGTTCCTTTCTCCTGCACCTGGTCCAAACCTACACCTGTGACGTATAGTCAGGGTGAGCTAACAGTCTAAGCTCAGTAAGGGAAAGCTCAATGTAATTTCACATTTCATCATATAAAAGCATAGATTCAATGATAGAATTGAAAGGAAATAAATAACGGAGTTTCATGGAAATAACTGGAATTTATATCAAAACAGAATCTCAAAGAAATTTTATTAGTCTACGATGGTGTGTTAAATAAGGGTCACAAAGTGTTCTCTGATTTCTTGCTCACTTACGTGTTTCACATATCATGTCATGCACAACTTAACACAATTTTAAAGACATTTAAATTTAAGCAAAACTGATCTTGAATGTAGGTTTCAAAGGTGTTCACATGATTTCTAAATCTTTTCTCATGACATAAAGAAAACTTAAAGTGATCACTTAAATACAATCTCAAGCATATATAGCATTGAGAGCCATGAATTTTCTTATGGGAATCCCTAACCATCGTCGCTCAATTGAACACTTGCGGAATTGCCCCCCACCCTGCGTTATGAGGGATACTTGGCAAAGCGAAATTACCGTTAGTCAGTAGACTTGTACGATATCCTACTGTACAGATCACGAAAATCCCATCGCGTCGATCACGGATATTCCGCCGCGTCGGTAGGGTATTCATCCACATTAAACGTTAAATCGACTGCATATGCTAACACATAATACTCACTTAATAACTCACAGAAAAATCTCCATTTCATATGCACAACAAAGGACTTATATACAGAACTTATTTTCCAAAGCTTTTATGATGAACATGCAATTTATCACAAACATGCAAATTGTCACAAGTCCAAAAACTAATGCCTTTTAAGTTACAAGTCAAAAGGAAACAAAGCGAATATCATCCCAGCTATGAGCCAAGAAGAAAAATGAAGCAAACATTGTATAAACTACGAATCAAGAAGCAAAACAAATGAATATCATACGAGCTACGAGTCACGAATTGAAATGAAATAAATATCAAAGACATCTATGAATCAAAGTCAACAGTGCAAATGGACGTTGAATTTCCCCTACCTTAAGTTTGGAGCCATTCAAAGCGACACCTAGGTCCTTATCGACAGCCTCCCATTCCCAATATACATCACACATACACGGTGTATTAAGGATTGACCTTAGTAATAACTAATAACTTAGACATATTTAAGTATTTTCTAAATATCAAGGCAGAAATGGGCAAGTTCGTGCTAATTTAGAACTTGGCCCAACTTCCCACTCAATTTTTACCTTAAAAACATTTGATTTATGAATTTATTAATTCACCAAAGTTGTAGAACACGTTATCATCCCTCCAAGGCCAAAAGAATCGCTTCAATCAAAGTTTGGAGTAAAAAGTTACGACCAAAATACCGAAGCTGTGTCGACACTTCAGTAAAAACGTGCTAACTCGGAACTTGACCCAACTTCCCGCTCAATTTTGACCCTCAAAACATCAGAGTTCAACATCACATATGTCACGCAGAAGTCAAGCAAGGGGAAAACAGTTGCTGCTCATCTTGTCGAAAATCCTTTACCTGATTACGAACCTTTGAGAATTGAATTCCCTAATGAGGACATCTTGTTCATGATAGAGGATGATATAGAGGAAACAGAGGAGTCACTACAAAAAAATTGGGTTTTCCCTACGGCCAAAAACTACCACTGAAACTATAAAAACCGCCAGCAATAGTGCCACCGGCGGTTTCAAAAACTACCCTAAAAAGTGCGATCGTTGCACGTTTTCACCGACGATTTGTACCCAAAGTATCGGCGGTTCAGAGCCACCGTCAACTATTCAAACCGCCACTCCTTTCAGTTGAAGACCGGCATTCATTACCATCTCGCTGGTGATTTCAAACTGCCACTAAACTAATCAGCCCGCCACTGCATAGATGAACTCACCGGCATTAGCTATTGGTTTATCCGACAGTCTAAACCGCCGGTGGATTTTAGGTGCTGGCGGTTCCAAACTGTCGATGCTTTTTTTTTCTTTTAATTGTTATATAGCCTGTTGGCGGTTTAAAACCGTCGGTAATCTTTTTTTTATTTTTTTTGAGCAGCTCTATTCACACCCCACCCTTTACTGAGCATACAAAACTGACTGGCTTGAATAAGGTGAGATTGGTTTTCATCCCAAACTTCATTATAATGGATCTTTAGGCCATGTATGTGCCATTAAATGGTCAGATTTTCCTTCGATGGTACGGTCATGATCAAAAGAGCCTATTGAGAAGAAAACCAATCTCCATCTTATTGAAATCCGTCAAATTGTATTTTTCACATTACACGCTGTCAGTAATTAGGTAGGAGCGAATAGAGCTACCCTTTTTACCTAAGATCACGTTGTTGACATACTCGTAAACAGACATCCTAACAAGTAAACCAAAAAGAAAATTCAATCACAATTGAAGGTAAACATCAAGAATCGAAACTTTTCAATCACAGAAAAATTTTACATCCATACATTACAACAATTTGGACCAGTCATTTTCATCTCTTACTAAGATCATAAGAGGCCAAAAGATCTAACTTATTTTACTGCCATTGACACCAACATTTTTAACAATCAACTTCAATGGATAGCTCAAAGCCCTTTTAACGATATCTGCTCCAACCTACCAACCATTAAAGGCAAGAAGACCCGCAGATAACAAAGCATGCAAAAATGATTGAACATAGTATCATCAGAACCCCTTCAGTCTGGAATCGAAAAACTAATTTAGCGATGATCACAAAAAAAAATATGGAGTGCATGAGTAGGTCCTTATAAGATAAGACACAGAACCTCTTCTCAAATGTCTCACCAACCCTGGTGACTAGCTGTCGATGAACTTGATGCCCATATGTATCAAAGAGAGCATAGTTGCAAAAAGGAAATATTTCAAATGAAAGGATATTACGATAAATCTCTAGTCAACTTGTCCACATCATATTTATATATTCCTTGCCACTCCCCATTGCTACAACAATTTAATCTCATAAAAAACTATCACAATCAATAAAAATGGGATGAATTTAGCTCTCAACAAAATTTTCATTCTCATTTTGGTGAAAAACTGATGGAAAACAGGTACAACCCAAAAAGGCTGCCCACCCCAATTTGTGAATGAGATGATTTGGTTTTCATCTCATCTGGGAAAATGAAATGAAAATTGTGCTCATCTAAACTGCTGATCTGAAGCATGGACCACTACTATGCTAGAAACATGTTATTTATTTATTTTTAAGGTTTAAGAGTAATATCAGGTTGAAAGCAATCAAGAAAGTTACCTTTTCTTTGCAGACCCCATGCAACCTGAATTGTGATAGGACAACAGATGATAAACCTATTTGAACTACACAAATGGTCCATATTTTAGTTAGAGGGATGAAATTTTTATTAGTAGAGAGCACGGGGGGTGCAGAAGTGAAAAATACCGTGATGCACCCATGTCCACCGGAAAACCAAATGAGTAGTCGGTATTCACTCGGCCACCAAGTTTATCACGTGACTCTAACAGAACTACTTGTGAAATGACATATCGGATCTGGTTAAGCAACAACACTGTCGAAAAACAAAACCCGACTTCATAAGCATGTTTATAGGCCTTCTAACCCTTCTAAAGATCCTATTAAATGCCAATCTCCTTAGAACTGCAGATTCTCAAAGAATTAACAAATAAAAGATTCCTTAGTTTTTCAGCTCTTATTTACATTAGAGAAGATTTGTTATAGGCTTTTCCTATCAACTTGTGTAAACTTTAGCATGTGTTGCAACTGATTTAGTGATAGCTTATGTGTTTTGATAGAGTGTTCACAATGGCATGGATCTAAAAGGAGTACAAGCCTAGTAGGTTGATAATTTGGCTATAAATAATTGTAGCTTATAGGTATAAACTTGAGATTTTGTGGGTTGGAAGTACTTAATAAAGGTCAGCTTCTCATAAAATTTCATGTGAAACAGGGTCTGTGGCCTATGTTTTTAGTGGCTCCAAAATCAGGGAAAATCATGTTTAGAATACAGTACAACACCAAGAGTTGAGCTGATCCAATAAAATTATCACCAAAAATAAAAATATACCATGTGGAGCCCCATTTCCTCAAGCATTGGTGGAGGAATGTGGGTTGTTTGTCAATTGCTGTCATCTGAGAGATGGTGGATGATACCTTGCCCACTCTTCTGAAATGGGATGAAGTTTGTACAGAAAATGTTGTTTATGGACTGAGAGGGCCCCCACTCATTTTGGGCTTCTCAATGGGGTGTGTGCACCACTTCACTTGGACAATTGTCCTCAGCCATCTAAGGCACCTTTGTTGCCTTTTAAGTGACTGTCCACCGAATGTGGAGCTGGAGCTACTCCCTGCATCTTTCAAGCAACTGTCAATTGCTGATTAGACGAATCTCAGGTTTGATGGAAATGTAAAGGTTTTAAAGTCATGAATCACTCCTTACCTTGCAGATCTCTCAATTTTGATTCATTCTGCCCCTTCATTCTTTATATCCCTCACCCATAAGCCACATAACAACCCTTTCAAAAAGACCTTTGTGATCCAAAGTGAAATGAGCTGTCATGTGAAGATGAGGAGTGGTCTAACCTATGGTGGAAACACTTGAGGATGTCAGGAATTAGAGCAATGCCTATGCTCATGCTTGCAGGCCCATTTGGGGTTTGTAACTGCTCTTGAACTAATGAGAATGAGAACACCCTTGAATTTTTATTGTTGAGAGATAGCCCCGGTAAGGATTGAGTCTGTATTTTAATTTCATTGGGGTTGTATCTAACTTGATTTTTGAATCAAAGGCAAGCTTTGTACTAACTTGTGCACATGGTATTTCTGATGTTAATTGAATGGTCGTGATGCACATACATGTTGATTTTGAGTTTAAAATGGCTGCATTGTTGCTGTAATTTCCTTTGATCTTTAAAGAACGGGTGTGGAATGATGCTTTATTTATTAAAATTCTATTTTTACATTAACTGCACTATGATTAACTATTTTATTAGTGAAGTTTGTGGGTGTCTTCACTGAAAACCCTCAGGAGACTTCACTCCTCCACTAGGGATCACCTAGGGGTTTAAAAGGCTTGGTACATATGCTAAATGTATCCGTGCTCCCTGCGAAAGTGGCATTTTCTGTTTTGAATAATTATTTTTAATTTTACCTTTGCTCGACGACTAGTAAAGATTAGGTTTGAGGGTGTGTTAAGCTCTGAAAAGTACCACATTTCACCCCTTAACCTGACATTTGATGGACCTCTGAGCCAATTAATAATTCGTTTTAAGTATGTTTTGTAGATAACAATAAAATAAGAGCTTAATGCAGTAATCCTATATTTTCAGGCCAAGAAGACTGCATTTTATGTCAAGCTGTTGAGCTGTTGGGCAGCCATTGAAGGCACTATGGTGGTTCACACCATTTGCACAATTTGGCACACAGTTAGGACCATTTTGGTTGCCTAAGTTGGCCCTGGGAGTCCAACTGATGAAAGGAGGAGGACCCAAGCTAAGGAGGCCACTACAGCAGACATTGCACTGTAGCAGAGGAGCAGAGGGCAAGCCTCGCACAACTCATATAGTGGGGTTCGCGCAATTAAAATAACCCAGAAGCTGCCTCGCACAAATCTTGCAGGGTTCCCATGAACCTAACGAGCTGAACACTTGAAGCATTAAAGGATCTCACGCAATTCAACAGATAGGAGCTTCAAATGTTTAACTCACAAGGTTCTCGCGAAAACCATCTACCTCGTGATTTCTCACGTCGTGTAGTTCTCGCGCGCTTCAAAACAGTCTCGCGAGCTACCTACAGCACTTAAGCCATCCTCGCGACAGGCCAGTGACTGCCTAGCGAACCAAATCACCTGGAGCTCATCCGCGCAAGCTATACTGTTAACAACTAGTGCATCCTTGAGAGCTATGTTATACATGCCAATTGAACCTCGCGAGGACTCTACAGCAGCAAAGTGAGCCACGTGACAACTGTACCAGAGCCACGCGAGAAGCTTAAAAGCAGCACTCCAACTACGCGAGGCTCGAGTTCTCAACTTCTCAGCCACTATAGGGGGACAATTTGGGGTTTTCACATTTCTAAGGCACACCTCTCGAGACCCTAATATGTTCCCACACAACCTGAGGCAATCCAAGGGCCACAGATAGGCCACTACATCAACTCCAAAGCATCCTTATTTTGGATTGGCCAATGCAAATTAGGGTTTCATGGCTTGTCCATATAATGAACTATTCTCTCTTTTGTAAACTATCCAGGAATAGCTTGAGTCTCAAGGTCAGTTTGCTCCTATGGATGCATGAGCTTGTAGCCTTGCAAACATAGTGTCTGCAATGGTGTTCATGACTGATTTGATTCATTGGCTGGAGGAAATCTCTAAGGATAGTTTGTGGCCATTTAAATGGACATATTATAGCCCTAAGATCAATCCCTCCTTTGGATTAGGTTAGATTTTTGATTTAATTAATGTGATTTGACCATCTCCCTTGGATAGTCTGTGACCATTTAAGTGGACAAATTATAGCCTTAAGAGCAGTCTAAATGACATGGGTTGAGTTGGATTCTTCTACCTTGTAGATGTACTTGTAGTCATCTAAAGGATTGCTACAGCTTCATGCGTAACACATAGTTGCATAACTGATTTATCCCTAACTGTCTACTTCTCCATCTTTTATCTTTATTTTATCACTCCATCATCATCATTCTTTTTCCCCTTTCTTTATTTATATTCTTAGTTGTAGTTTTGCTCCGTGATACTTAAACACCCTCTCTTTAGAGTTGTTAGATCTGTAGCTTGATCTGGAGACTACTATACACCCTTGTGGTATCAAATCATCACTCCCTATGGGACAAACTCATACTTTTCAAAACTTGCTATAACAGGCCCTGTATCTTGTAGGTATGTGTGTATTTTAGAGTTGCTATTTTCATTTCTTCCAGTTTTCACTTTTTTTTACCACTGTCATTTAATAATAATAATCGGCACCTAAAATATGCAAACAGAAATCCCTAGGATAGTCTGTGACTATTTAACTGGATAGGCTAAAGCCTTAAGATCAATCCATTCCCTTGGGTTAGGTTAGATTTTTCTACCTAATAGATGTGCTTATAGCCATCTGAAGCATTGCTGCAGTCTCATATCTAGATCTGAGTTGCATTACTGATTTACTCTTAGCTGCATACATCATTTTATCTTTATTTTAACACACCACCGTCACCCTTCTTTTATCCTTTTCTTTAACTATAGTTTATTTTTATGTTCTTAGTCTTAGTTTAATTTAGTGACAATCCAAAACTCCCTTTCATTAGGATTGCCAGATCCAAAGCCAAATCTGGAGGCTTACTAAACAGAGGCCTACTAAACAACCCTGGTGGTTCTAGATCAAGTTTCCTAGTGGGAGAACCCTTTCTTATTAAAAATTGCTAGAACAGGCCCTGGATCTTGCAGGATTGTGGTTTAGATTACTATTTGTGCTGATTTCACTCATTCCAACACCATCTTTGATTTATTTCTACCACCATATTTTTATCGCACATTTTTTCATAATAATAGCACAACTACATCTAAATTTTATAAATCAATAAGTTTTTCACACCGCTGTCGAGGATACTTGATCTAATTAGTAGACCTAAGTTTTTATTTGGTATGTTTATAAATTCATTTGTAATAATTTTTATGTTTGAATAAAAGTACTACTGAATGTGTTATGGTTTTTGCAGACTTGGAGCAGCAGCAAACAGTGAAGTTCGAGGCTGCAGATGGAGGTTATTTGCCTTAGTTATAAATTCATTTGTAATAAAAGTACTACTGAATGTGTTGTGGTTTTTGTAGATCTGGAGCAGCAGCAAACAGTGAAGTTCGAGGCTGTAGATGAAGCTTATTTGCCTTAGTTGCACCCCCTCTCCCTTGCTTGTTGTTTCATTTCTGTTAACTCCTTAAATTCAGTAGTAGAATTGTAGCAGTAATTGTTGTTTAAAAATTCCTTGAAGTGTGTTGTTGTGCTTTTCTTTACTTGCTTTGTGTGTGTGTATGCTTGGTAGAAGGTCTCTCAGACCTCCAATCCAACCTTTAAATCCTGAGGTAGAGAGGGTCCTTAGACTTAGGAACACCACACAAACCCTTGCTGTTTATATTGAGCCAGCTGTGATGAGTGAGCAATAAAGGACACTGAAGGAATACAATGCACCAGTGGTATATTCATCCCCCTTCTGCATTCAATTTCTTGTAGTTGAAGGAAATTATGAGATCAAAGCCTCAACCATCAACATGCTGCCATCATTCCATGGGCTAAGTACAGAAGACTCATATAAGCACATAGATGAGTTCCTTGCCCTATGCACCACATTCAATATTTCTAACTTGGGAGATGAAGCCACCAAATTAATGCTTTTTACTTTTTCCCTAAAGGATAAAGCCAGAACTTAGCTCTCCATGCTCCTAGCAGATAGCATACAATCCTGGAATAATCTCCAATGCCAGTTTTTGGCTAAATTTTTCCTATGTCTAAAACCAGCTAGTTGAGAAAGAGCATACTTTCCTTTGCTCAATTCTCAACTGACGATTTTATGGAGCATGGGAAAGGTTTGAAGAGCTGTTGAAGGAATGTCCACACCATCAAATTCCTCAGTGGTAGCTTGTCCCGAGCTTCTACCAAGGAATTGATCCCAAGAGCAGAGATATGGTGGATGCCTCATGTCGGGGTACTTACCTCTACAAGACATCTGATGAGGGTTGAGAACTTTTTGATGTTATCAGTGAGAATTCCATGTAGCAAGAGTCTCTATCCCGAAATGATTATAAGATTCCAGTTAAAATGGTAAAAGAATCCACCTATAGAGGTAAGATGTATGAAGTGAATGTGCACAATGACCTGGAAAGAAAGGTGGAGAGCCTAACCATGAAATTTGATAAACTAATGGGTGTGATGTAGCCTAGACTGACTGCACAAGTGGAAGAGGCATGTCTAATATGCCAGTCTCCCACACACTCACTTGAGGAATGTCCATCAACACGTCAATACCCTGAATTAGTCATGGAACATACTACTGCTGCCCAAACAAATGGACAACATTCTACTGGGTATCAATGGAGAAACCACCCTAATTTGAGGTCGAGACAAGACACATATCAGCAACCCCAGTAGCAGCAATTGGCATTACCATACAGACCACAGCAACAACAATAGTATAACTAGGGTTTTATGTCTAGACAACCCTATTAGCAGTCAGCCTCACAGCCAAACCAATTGGCATTGCCACCACCACAACCTAGGGCCCCATCTTTTGAGGATCAGGTTTAGTCCTCATCACAAAATCTTGGTTCCTTATCTCAAACTGTGAACTCTCACAGTCAAAGCATAAAGAAAATTGAAGACTAGCTTGGTCTAATCTCTAATGCTTTGGCCAAGAGAGAAGAGGGCAGGCTGCCAAGCCAACCCATGACCAATCCAAAGGGTCAATATATGATTAGAGAAGGCTCCTCAACTAATGAGGAAGCAAAGGCAATCACTACCCTAAGGAGTGGTAAGGTGGTGGATAACCAGGTAGGAAAGGAGAAAATGAAGGAGAATGAATGTGCAAAGGAAAGCTTGAACTCAACTCCTGCTGATGAGCAGTAGGAGTGCAATAATGGGACTGGTTTTGAGCCCCAACAAAACCAAAAAAATGAGAAAAATAAAAAGCAAAAAATTATTGATGAAAAGGAAAGGCTTGCAGCTGAGGCACTAGCAGTAGCATAGCTACCATTTCCCCATGCACTTACTGACCCATCTCCTTTTGATAAGGAGAATGCCTAAATGGAGGAAATGTTGGAGACCTTCAAACAAGTTAGGATCAATTTACCTCTACTTGATGCCATCAAACAGGTCTCAACCTATGCAAAATTTCTCAAAGACCTATGCACATAAAAGAGAAAGGCAAGGATCCATTTGTCTAAAAAGGTCTTTGCAGCAGAAATAGTCAAATATGTGTTTTCTATAGCCACACTTGCAAAACTGCAAGACCCAGGAGTACCTACTATCCCCTGTGTTATTAGAGACCACACCATAGACAAGGCACTCTTAGACTTGGGAGCCAGTGTCAACCTGCTTCCATATTCAATATATGAACAGCTAAGTTTAGGGGAGCTTAAACCTACATATGTTGTGCTCCAGCTGGCTGATAGGTATGAAAGGAGGCCTATGGGAGTTGTTGAAGATGTATTAGTGGGGGTGGATAAATTTTTCTACCCTGCTGATTTTTTGGTGTTGGACATGGAACCTTCTAAGAGTAACACTCCAATTCCTGTCATCTTGGGCAAACCATTCTTGGCCACTACCAATCCCTGTATAAAATGTAGATCTGAGGTGTTGGAGGTGACCTTTGGAAACATGAAAATCCAATTGAATGTGTACAATGCTGCCAAGCAACCTCAGCTGGACAGTGAGGACTGCTTTGCAGTGGATGTACTAGAGGACCTGATAGAGGAGAATTTATCCTATCTGCTGGATTGGGATAAAATTTGTGAAGAAGTTTAGAATATGTGGACTGAGGTTCTTGAGGAAGAGACCCCAAATTGCATTAATGAACATAGAAACATAGTGGAGTCTTCAATTTTTCTAGTGCAGCACTCCATATGGAAACCCAACTTGTTGCCCCTTCCTCAATCCTCCAAGGCACCTTTGTTGTCTTCAATAGAAAGTCCACCTAATCTGGAGCTTAAACAGCTGTCAGAGACAGTAAAATATGCCTTCTTAGGAAAAAATCAGAAATTACTAGTTATCCTCTCTTCCTCTCTCTCTATAGAGCAGGAAGAGGAGTTGCTTGAAGTCCTTAGGAAACATAAAAGAGCAACTAGCTGGACCATTGTAGATTTGGAGGAATTAACCTAGCAGTGTGCATGCACAAGATCCATTTGGAAGAGGGTTCTAAACCCTCAAGGGAAATACAGAGGAAGTTGAATCCTCATATGTAGGAGGTGGTCCTAAAGGAAATAGTGAAACTGTTAGATGCTGGGATCATATACCCCATTTCAGACTCAGAATGGGTATCACCTATTCAGGTGGTCCCCAAAAAGTTTGGTATAACAGTTATCACATCTGATTCTAGGGAGTTCATGCCAACCAAAAAGACCACTGGTTGGAGGGTATGTATTGATTATAGAAAGCTTAACTCCAAAACCAGAAAGAATCATTTCCCATTGCCCTTCATTGACTAGATTTTGGACAAACTGATAGCAAAAGCATTCTATTGCTTCCTTGATGGATACTCAGGTTATAACCAAATACCTATGTATCCTCAAGACTAGGAGAAAACAACTTTCACATGTCCATTTGGAACTTTTGATTATAGAAGAATGTCATTTGGATGATGTAATGCTCCTGCCATATTCCAAAGATGCATGTATGCAATTTTTTCAGACATAACTGACAAGTTTTTAGAGATTTTCATGGATGATTTCTCTATGTTTGGGGACAATTTTAGTCACTGCTTAAATCACCTCAGTCTGGTGTTGCAAAGATGTAAAGAGACCAACCTGGTCTTGAGCTGGGAGAAAAGTCATTTCATGGTAACAGAAGGCATTGTGTTAGGCCATGTGGTCTCCCATAAAAGCATTGAGGTTGATAGAGCCAAGGTTGACTTAATCTCACACTTGCCCCCACTAAAAACAGTCAAACAAATCAGATCTTTCTTAGAACATGCAGGATTTTATAGGAGGTTCATCAAGGACTTCAGCAAAATTTCTAAACCTTTGTGCCCCTTGCTATGCCAAGATGTGCCATTTAATTTTGATGCTGAATGCCTTGAGACATTTGAGGTGTTGAAGAAATGCTTAACCTCTGCCCCTGTGATCCAAACCCCTCACTACTCCTTGCCTTTTGAATTAATGTGTGATGCACCAGACCTGACTATGGGGGCTATACTAGGACAGAAAAAGGATAAGTTGCCGTGTGTAATTTATTATGCCAGCAAAACACTGGCAGAAGCTCAACTTAATTATACCACAATTGAGAAGGAGCTTCTGGCAGTGGTGTTTACGGTGGATAAATTTAGACCTTACCTACTTGGGTCTAAAATTATTGTATTTATTGATCACTTTGCCCTCAAGTACTTTTTAGCCAAGAAAGATACTTAGTCTAGGTTGATTAGATGGATCCTCCTACCGCAGGAGTTTAACCTTGAAATCAAATATAAGAAGGGAGTAGAAAATGTGGTGTCTGATCACTTGTCTAGAATTTTATTTGAAGAATGTGCTCCTACACCTATTAGAGATGTATTCCCTGATAAGAAATTGTTTGTCATCTAGTCTGTTGTGCCATGGTTTGCCAACATAGTCAACTTTCTTATTGCAGGCAGGATTTCTTCCCATTGGTCCAAGATGGACAAAGACTTGTTCTTCTCACAAGTCAAATATTTTTTCTGGGAGGATCCATGCCTGTAGAAATATTGTGCAGACCAAATCATTAAGAAGTGTGTCTCGGACGGTGACATCC
Organism: Chloranthus sessilifolius; assembly: GCA_021018995.1. Classification (NCBI taxonomy): domain Eukaryota; kingdom Viridiplantae; phylum Streptophyta; class Magnoliopsida; order Chloranthales; family Chloranthaceae; genus Chloranthus; species Chloranthus sessilifolius. The sequence goes on along the minus strand of CM037585.1, from coordinate 111,036,894 downwards.
ACAGTATTCTTAGCATGTGCAATGAAAATGCCTGTGGGAGTTACTTTAGTGGGAAAAAGATAACAGTAAATGTGCTGCAGTGTGGGTTTTATTGGCATTCCTTCTTTAAGGATGCCTATGCACACTGCAAGGCCTGTTTTAGATGTCAAAGGATGAGTGGCATTTCAAAGATAAATTCAATGCCACTGCACCCCATCCTTGTTGTGGAGCTATTTGACATATGAGGGATTGATTTCATGGGCCCCTTTCCTCCTTCAAATGGTTATAACTTCATCCTAGTGGTTGAAGACTATGTTTCCAAATGGGTGGAAGCAGCTGCCACAAGGAGAAATGACCATAAAGTAGTCCTTAAGTTTGTCAAGGAAAATATTTTCTCCATATTTGACACCCCTAGAGCCATCATCAGTGATGGGGGTAGCCACTTCTGTAACAGACACTTTGAGAGCTTGCTCAAGAAGAATATTGTTACCCATAGGATTGCAATCCTATATCACCCACAGACCAGTGGGCAAGTGGAGATTTCCAACAGGGAAATTAAGCACATCCTAGAGAAAACTGTTAGGACAGATAGGAAGGATTGGGCTGTGAAGCTCAATGATGCATTCTGGGCCTATAGGACTACCTATAAGACCCCAATTGGAATGTCCCCTTTCAGATTAGTCTATGGCAAAGCATGTCATCTTCCAGTAGAGCTGGAACACAAGACTTTTTTAGGCCATTAAAACATTGAACATGAATCTAACATCTGCTGGTGCAAACAGGAAATTGCAGCTGTCTGAGCTGGAGGAGCTAAGGTTGGATACTTATTCCAATGCCGGAACCTACAAGGGAAGAGCCAAAGCCTTCTTTGATAAGAACCTTCTCGGGATGGATTTTTCTGCAGGAGATAAGGTATGGCTATTCAACTCTAAGCTGAAATTTTTTCTTGGAAAGTTAAGAACTAGATGGGATGGTCCCTTCGTTGTGCTTCATGTATGCCCATCTGGGGTTGTGGAAATTATGGACGTCACAAGTGGGAGGATTATGAAAGTAAATGGGCAAAGGCTCAAGCTGTGTGTGGAAAATTCTATGGAAACTTCTGCCACCATTTACCTTCAAGAACTTCCCAATCATGAATGATCCACTGCCATGTATACTATATAATAGTATTTGGATTTAAATTTTGTCCTTAGCTTTTGTTTGAGTGTTTGTGTGCTTTTGAATTCTAGATGTGTACTTTTTAGTGTTTGTAAGAATCTTAATATGTGTCTATGAAGCTTGAGTAGCTGTGGTTTCTGAAATCTGCTTGTGTAAATTGGGTGAACTGTTAATTTTTTATTTTTATGCAGCACTGTGAGGCCCCTTGTGTTATTATGAGTAAACCATATGTGGGATAATTTGTGTGCATGAACTACAAACTATGCTTGTGTCTAGTACGTGTGCATCAGTGATGAATCATGAAGGGAACATGTGCCTATATTGATGTGGAGAAAAAGGGCTGTGACAGAAAACTATGTGATGATGCACAGGGCAGTGGGCTTGGCTGCTGATGATTGAAAAATCTGTGCTTATAGTAGCTCACGAGGCTCATTATCTTTTGACTCATCTTCGCAAGAGCCTCGCGAGGCTTTAATTTTTCACCAAAAATGCCTGTCACACAGATCAAAGTGAACTACGCGAGTTCATTCCTGGTCTGTGTGAGCTCGTGAGGATCAATTTCACTTGATTTATCTTCGTGAGATCTTCGCGAAGCGCGGATTCTGTGATTTAAAACCCCTCGCCAAGTTCTTTCACTTCTATCTTCTACCAGAGCTCTTGAACCCACTGCCGACCAAACCTCTCATCTTCTCCTCCCACTACTTGAACTGTGCCACCATCCATTCTTCAATTTTGCACTTTGCTCAACTTCACAAACCGCACATTTTTTACCTGGCAAAGTCAGATTTGGTCCACTGAGCGCTCACAAATTTGAAACCCTAGCAGTTTGGGGTAAGATTCCCAATTTTCTCTAGCTATGTATTATTGGCTTGGATAATAGTTTGATTTTTGGGAGGAGATTTGATTAAGAGACAGTTGAGAGTTGCAGGCAACCTTGGATTTGTGAACTGAAGGGATAAAAATCTAGGTTTTGACAGATGGCTAGTAGCTCCCCTTTCTTGGATACCCTACAAACACGACTAAATCCTCCCCAAACAGATCCTCCAATCCCCACCAGAAAATCAGTGACGATTGTTGAATCTTCCACTTTGGAGGCCACTGATTCCCCAACACCCACTATTGAGATCCCTAAAAAGAGGGTTGCCTCTAAAAATTGGGCCAGAACTGTCACTAAGAGCCCTAAAAAGTCAAAGAAGCAGAAGAAGGGTGAGGAGGTTGTTCCTGAGTTCAACCCCTTAACAACTCCCAGTGAATTCATGGCTGCCATTAAATTAGAGCCTGAAATTGCCTTTGACAAGGCATTTTTTGAGAAGGAACTCTTGGCTGCTGCAACCATTGACTACTTGACCAAAGCCTCCTTGGTGCCCCTGTTGAAACATCTCAATGAACTGGTGTACCCTAGGCTAGTTCAATTATTTTACCAGAACATCAAGGTAAAGAAGTCTGATGAGGGACACCCTATACTGTTGATCTTAGTGGATGATTTTGGGATGCTTGTGGGCACATCTCAGATAGCCTTAGCCCTAGGCATACCAGCTGCCTACAACCCAGAGTGTAACTTGGGGGCACCTCTGACGACCCCCATTACTGAGATTGCTGGGAAAATCACAAGAGGAAAGAAGGCATCAAGAAACTCTATTAGGAGAGATTTGGATCCAAGCCTGCTCTTTATGGATCATGTTCTGAGAAAGAGCATTTATGTGACTAGGCACCAACAGGAGAGAAGGGCACCCATTGCTGATGCCATCTATAGCTTCTCTCAAGGGCATTGCTTTGATGTAGCCCAGTTGGTTTTTCAATGAACAATGGATATCCACCTGAAGGTGCAGAAGAAACAGAAGCCCCATGCACTGCCATACAGCAGGCTAATTACAACCCTGCGAAAAAAGGGTGGCTACCAGTGGAAAGTGGGAGAAGCAATTGAGAATTTGGCCCCAGTTGAGTTTGGCAGAAGATTGTGGACAATCAGCACGTCCCTGATGAATAAGAAGGAGAAGGAATCTGAAGCAACACCTACCATTCAAGAAATAGTTGCAGCTAATCAGTTACATCAGCAGCTGCCACCTCAACCTCACCCCCCATTCCATCACCAGTCATCACCACTCCACCTTTCATCACTACCCCTGTGTCTATCATTCCATCTGCTACACCTTCCACAATCCACACTTCCATCCTTGTGTCAGCTCCTACTCATGACACCTTTCCTTTTAACCTACGGTGCAATCGTGAATATTTGACGATCCCTTAGCGACAATGCGCTCGTAATAAATATTTAGAGTCGCCACCCAGAGCTTTTGATGTCCCGAGAAATCCAAATCAAATTTAAGGAGCACCGAAGTGCCAAAAATTGACTCTGAATCTGGTCTATGCCAAAGGCTCTTGGGTAAGGGCTTCAGTTATTGATTGACAAGGTGTTACGCACCCAATCAACCAACTTAATGTAGTCTTTACTTATGGCCAAAACAAAAATAATAGAAAAGAAATGAAAATGCCTTCCTCTTGCCCAAAGGGTTTAAAAATCCTATTTATGCCCCTCTGTTCCTACCTAAAATTCGGTGGCGTAACGGCACAAATTGGAGGATAGAGGAAGAACCGAGAAGGTAGAGGAATAGAGGGGAGAGCCGAAGCTCTCGGGCTCTTGTTGCACCACTGTGGAGCCTTGCATTGGCATACTTCGGTGAGCTTTTGAAGACTTGTATGGTGAGAAATGTGGTTCTAGCTCCTAGGCCTTGATAGCCAAGAGGTAGAGAGAGAAGGCTAGGGGATAGCACACACCTAACCTAGAGCTTTTGGATGAAACGCTATGGTTTTTGAAAGGTTTTAAGGTTCTGAAAATTGTATGAGCATGGTGCACTAGAGGTGAGAGAGAAGGGATTCCTTAATCTCTTAATTACAAGTTTTTTCAGGCCTTTGTAAAGGGAGGGGCGCCTCTCTATTTATAGGAAAATGAGAGGTTAGGAGGGTGTTTAGAGGCTTACTTAGATTAGCAATTAGGTAATCTAGCCATCTAAGGTTTCTTAGGGTTTTTTGGAGCCTTGAAATGTGTGGAGAGATTCTCCAATGGTGGATGATATGGTGGGGCTTTAAACCACTTAAGGGGTTACAAATAGATAGTGAATGAGTGCAACAGAACTAGAAAAATATACCCCAAAGGTCAAGATGGTCAATAAGTCAAACCCCAATCTCAAATTTTGAGGTAAAAACCTACAGGTACTATTCATAAGCCTGGCACAACTATTAGTTGTGCTAAGCATATGTATAGTAAAACAGTGTTGTACAGTGGTTTTAGGAAGTTGACTGCCCGCGGGGGGACCCACACATGTGTGCGCAACTATTAGTTGCGCCAATCCATTTTTGGGGTGAAATGGCTTAGCGCAAGTAATACTTGCGCCAAATCCCAAAGGGGAACTCCACATAATTATATTTTTGCCCTTATGCTTCTGAACGCGATATCTTCCCACACACAGCTCCGATTGGGGTGATTCTTGGCTTGTTGGAAAGTTGAGGACTTTTACTTTTTAATGGCATATGAATTAATTATAGTAGAAGGTCATAGCTAGTCCCAATGCACCACTCTTCATCCATTACTTGGGAAAGCTAGGTTTAGGTCTGGAACGGTTTCTAACGGTCGTGATAGGTTTCTAAGAGTTTGAGAGGTTCCTAAGGGATCTAGGGTGATTCCTAAGGGTTTAGAATGGCTCCTAAGGTTTTGAAAAGGTTCCTAAGGGTTCCATACATGCCATCAAAAGCTCGGAGATGCGCCTTTCTCGAAATGTGTCTCGATCGGGCCTTAGGCCAAATTTAGGTGTTTACAGATGCCCCTCTTTGGTATCCGATCACTAATGATCGAATGCCAAAGAAAAGAGACATCCAAAGAGGCCTAAGGAATTACTGACGGGTCCGCTGCATTCAGAACAAACTTTGAACATTAGACGGATAACATGGTGAGAAAACGAAAGCCCTGTATGTCAGGAAAAATAGTCATTTCTCAAGGTAATTGGTCCCCAAGCACTTAGCAACATTACTAGGCATAACCAAAATGGAATGAGTTATGAAAGCACAATAGCTAGGAAAAGTGGTCGCTTCTCGAGATGATTTGAAGGAGTTTGATGTTCAAGATTTATTCTGAATACAACAGCTTCGTAAGTAAGGAGGGTGAACGACCCCCCACATTCAAAGATAGGCATAAAATAAGTACTCAAGGTTCCACAGTTTGTGTCTAATCATATGAGGCATTGACCACCTCATCTGACTGGTCACGGGTGCCCCTGCTTTAAGCAGAGTTCGAGGACTTTGGGCAAACCCATTGACCCCGAAGTTTATTTAGCACGACTACCTAAGCGGAGCGAACATATGTCTCAATGCTTTTTGGGAGTACGTGATGCTTTTCTAACGTGCCCCGGATCATCATGACCCAGAGCATCAATCCTCAAATGATACTAAACAGATCCGACCAAAATCGGGTGCCCACCGAAGGGGACACCTAATCCTGGTCTCCGCCGATAATGATCTTACAAATCATTTAACTATGCATAAACATGCTCCCATTAGGGGCGATAAACAATAAAGGCGATGGAAGTCTCGACCCAGAATCGGTTCGAGTATAATTTATGAGAACAAACGACCATCCTACGGATACCCAGACGCATGGCGTACACTTTACAGGGATACCGTGCCAATACAGGTTTTAAGCCTGTGAAAATAAGGGAAATGAACCCTTCTGTATGCATGTTTATACATAGTTGATTGATTTGTAGTTTCATTTTCAACAAATTGGGTTCAACCAACAATTGATCTTTTTCTGAGAAATCTGAAACTTAGGACACTAAATCTCACATGAATCCAAGGATGGAGCGTTAGCTCGAAGATTTAGCAGGGGAATAATTCTTATCGAAATATTGATCGTTTGATCGGGATTGACGCCATTGCTCCTACTTTAAAGCAGTATCCAAAGATCCAAGGCGAACCTTAGACTTAGGATATTAATCTAGCACAGCTGCATTGCTGATAAAATATTGACATTTTACCGCATTCAAGACACGCATGTGCATAGCTGTGTGTCCAATCATATGAGGCATAGACCGTCTCATTTAACTGGTCACGGGTGCCCCTGGTTAAAGTAGGGTTCGAGGTCTTTGGGCGAACCCATTGATCCCGACGTTTATTTAGCACGACTTCCCGAGTGGAGCGAATAGATGTCGCAATGCTTTTTGGGAATGCGCCGTTTTTTCAAAACACATATTTTTTGTTATTTTATGTGGAAAATTTTGACCCTTTTTTGTATTTATCAATTTATGTGATTGTTTTAGATTGATCATTTTATGTGAGTTTTATCTATTAAGTTATCATTTTATGTGATTTTTTTGGTTTAAAGCTATCATTTTATGTGATTTTTTGCTTTTTCGAAACTATTATTTTATGGGATTTTATGGTTTTTTAAAACTATCATTTTATGTGATTTTTTTGGATTTTGAAAACTATCATTTTATGTAATTTTTTTGGTCTTTCAAAACTATTATGTTATAAGATTTTTTGGTTTTTCAAACTATCATTTTATGTGATTTATTCTATCATTTTATGTGATTTTTGGCTTTTTATGTGGGATTTTTTCATCATTTTTTAAACTTTTTCAAGTTTTTCTGTGTAGGATCAGGAAGCATATTGATCTTGATCCATTTTACTCTAACACGGCTTCCCGGGCAAGCCGAATGAGGATCGACATACCGCTTGGGAGCATGTGCATCTGCCAGGGGTAACAAAACAAAGAGAGGGGGATACCGGGCTATGCCTGTGGCCCACACCAGGCTCAAACCCACTCATAAGTGGCTGGCATAATTAATATTTGTGTCAAGCCAATTGGGGGCTCAAAATAGCCTGGCGCAACTATTAGGTGTGCTAGGCATGGCTGGGGATAGAATTTACAGAGCCCGAGTTCGGGCAGTAGGGGTGTATTTTCAAAACTGCTTTCTTCCCCCTCTCCAAACTGAAAAACAGAGCCCTCTTAGGGTTCCTTTACATCGCCTCTACGTGTGCCTCATTGTCAACATTTGCTTGCGCCAATTAATCGTTCACACCGTGCTAGATCAAAGACCCATTTTCTTCAAAGGTAACCATTTAAAACCCATTTTATTTTATTTTTCTTGATTTTTCTTGCAAAGGTGATCATGATCTTGCATTTTTAGATGGTGAATGATTTATTTTCGTTGTGAGCATGTTTATTGATGATGTGTTGATGATATTTCATGGATGATGCCCTATTTTTGTTGTTTTATGGGTTTTATTAATGCATAATATATATATATATATATATATATATGCTTTTGTTATTTTTTTTTGTGTATATAGAAAGGTATCTACTTTAGGTTTTTGTTTCTATTTTCATTTTTGAATATAAAGCAAGGATTTTTGGTCTTTATTTTTTAAAATTAATTAGGGATAGGGGATTTTTGGTTTCTATTTTTTTAAAATTAATGAAGGAAAATGATTTTTTATTTCTATTTTTCAAAAATTAATTAAGGAAAAGGATTTTATTTTTGGGTTTTTGTTGTTTGAAAGCTAACAAAGGCATTGATTTATTTTTTGTTGGTTTTTTATTTTAAAAAAGAAGGGATTTTTTAGTTTTAGTTTTTTTGTTTTTATAAACATAGAGGAAAGATTTAAAAAATTTTTTTTTTTTTTTAAATTTCGATTATGGAAGTATAAAGAAAGGAAATTTTTTTGTTTTTTTATTTTATTTGCTTTGTTGTTGTTGTTTCTTTTTGGTCTTTTCACTTAACATAAAGAAAATATTTTTTTTTGTTTAATTCTATGAAAAGGAAGTTGGTATTTTCAATTTTGCTTTATTTTTGAAGACCAAAGGAAAATTTTATTTTTGAAGACAAAAAGAAAAGGGATTTTTGTATTTTCATTCTTTTTGAAAAAAAAAAGAAAGGGAATTTTTTTTTTGCATATATATATTTTTTGAAAATAAAAGAAAGGGAAGAGCATACTTACCTTCCCTTAGCTTGTAGAAAAAAAAACCGGTTCTTTATCACTAGTCTGCTATGATATGACTGATCGCTCTTGCCTTAGAATGTCTGGCGACGAAGAGTACATGCCTGAGGAGGGGCCTAATGTGGTTTATGGTCCACATGGGGAGCAATTCTTCGTGGTAGAACGCAAGGCAGGTCCCTGGCTTGAGATGCAGGGCGAGGTTGCCTGAGTTGGCCTTCTCCACCAGCAATATATCCACATATCCAACCTTGGCATAGCAGGCAAGGTAAGAGATAAGTTCAGTTTTCTTTTTGTGCAGCTTTGCTTTATTTCCCTGACCTGATGCAATTTTCTCTTTTTGATGCAAGACTTGCCCCATATCATGTTCCGAGGGGGCAGGCTAGACTTCCACGACTTCTACCGCTACATCCCCCCCGTGGTGAAGTATTTGCTTGAGTAGGCAGGTTTCGGGGAGTTCTTGCCCTGCCCCCCCATGAGGGCCGACGCCGCATACTTTAGAGCATTGATAGAGAGGTTTCGCTCGGAGACCATGTCTTTCCACATGGCTTATGCTGAGATGACCCGGTCGCCCGTGGATTGGGCGATGATTTCCGGCATTCGGGTAGGGGGTATTTCGATCACCAACCTCGCGGTGCCTAGTAGAGATGATATTGTCTGATTGATAGGTGATTACGCCCCTCGTGGAAGTTTGCACGGTACCGAGGTCAAGATGACCTGGCTATTTGAGCTCTATGGGATCGGTGAGTTGGTAGATCTGGGCCAACCAGATTTGGTGCTTTACATCGAGCCCGAGCGTGCGATCGTCTTGGCTTGTATCACACTTCTGCTCATGTTGGGCAAAACCATCTTTACTAATGCGAGCGACGAACAAGTCAATTTGGCACTGCTGAGCATGATGGATAATTGGCTCGACATCCACCGATATGACTGGGGCAAGGCCAGATATGTGATGCTGATGTATGGCATTGCCTGTGTATCCATTGGAGATGCCAAGTCCATTGTTGGTTTCTAGCCGGCTCTGGAGGTAATCTCTAACTCTTTTGCTTCTGTTAGTTTATTTGGATGGTTATTGCATGCTATTGACTTATCTTTAGTGCGCTGCTCTCCTTAGGCATGGGGGTACCTGCATTTCCAACCTAGACGTCCACTTCTCTACTCAGAGATCTACACCTATCCCCTCCTCAGCAATTAGAACAAATTCCAGCTCTGCGATGTGGGCATGAAGCATTTGGAAATGGGTCTGAGGTCCTAACTCAATTTGATGGTCCCCGAGCAGGTAAGGCCTTTTCACCTCTATTTATTTCAGTTTGGAAATTCTCCTTTGTTATCATGTTGCAATTTTGACTTATTGGCCACCTCTTGAGTTGGACAGATCATTTATGACCCATACCTCAACTCTATTTTCTGGGATCGGGTTGTCGTAGGTCCATCGCGCCTTTTTAGCAACTGCCTCGTTGTCTTCTTCTATCGGGTGTGGGTCAAGGCCTACTATATGGGGGAACGGGTAGTTCACCAATATCAGGGTTATCCCGCCATACCCATGGATCCTCCTGTAGATGTTTTGGATCCTGTGGGTAGTATTGAGGAGCTCACTGCAGCCTTCCTCCATAATGGGTTCCCCATTAATGCCCTACTCGTGCCTGGGGACTATCGGCTATGGTATGAGTCTCTACCGTATCGGTTCATTCTGCCGCGCTTTGTCCCTAGCATAAACTTTCTTGCTTTCAACAGCTTGCGCACCCCGATAATTCTCCTTTCTCTTTCAGATTAGTCCTCGTTTTGGTTTCAATTTAGCTTTGGTCCTACTGAGAGAATCTCTATTTTGTTCATAGTTTGTCCAAGGGGATGATTCTGATGATCAAGGTGGAGCGGAGGCGGGTACCGCGGGTCCTTCAAGGGTGGATCCCTCAGGTGTTGGCCCTTTCAGTGTGGGTCCCTCAGGTGAGGGTTCTTCATGTGTTGGTCCGTCGGGTACCTCTCATGTGGGTGTCCTAGGTGGTGCTCCTGCCATGGTCCATGGGACCTTCAGACGCCTTGATGATAGCTTCTTGTCGGGTCTATGTGCTGACGTGGATAAGCAGGCACACATCTCAGCTGAAGCGGTTCGGGCCCCTCCTCTTGAGGTGGTTCCGGGGGTAAGACTCTTTTGATCATTCCCTTTTGGTTCCGGCTCTTTTGATAAACATCCGTGTTTTGCTATTAAACCTTGTAACTGACGTCCTTCCCTTTTCAATGTAGAATTTTAAGTCGGCCATGGACCACCCCACGTATTACCGTAACATTGCAGAGCTTCGAGACATGGAGGTGGTGAGTACCTTGCTGCTCAGTCTTTCTCACTATTTTTCCCTCCTTGTCTTTCAATTTGTTCCTGATTTGTGACCTTGGCTATGATTTGCAGCGCGCATGTGAAAAGGAATCGCGCTCTCTACTTAGCCGGCTTTCACAGGTGTGGTCCCGGGTAGGAGATCTACTGACCTTCCAAAGCTCCTCGCGCCGGCAAAAGAGATTGAGGGGTGCTGACAAGGACTAGGCCTAGTTCCTACATTTTGAACAATTTAAACATTTTGGGATGATTTTATAGGGATTTAAAAAAGTTTGTAACAGATAATTATGGCACTCTTTGGATAATTTCTGCTTGGACATGTTTAGTGCTTTTTCTTTGATCGCATGCTACGTTTCCCTTGCACTATATCTGATTGCTTGTAGGATGGTTTTGATGATTGGTCATGAAAATGCCCCTTGAAGTCGCATGCCTTGGTGCGGGTTTCTCCCTGCACAAACGTCAAATGATTTCAATGTTAGGTGCCCTTTAATTTTTATGTTTGTAAATGTCTTTTAAGGCACAAAACAGGTGAGCAGGCTAACTGGCTAAGGGGGCTAGCAAAGGCCCACAAAATATCCCCTAAAAGCTCCAAAAATGGCATAGATGGGGGCCAGATTGACCTGGCATAACTATTACATGCACCGGGCTAATCCTGGGGTGATTTGTGCTGGCACAACTATTAGTTGCGCCAGGCTTAGCCTGGGGAATTTTGCACTGGTGCAACTATTAGTTATGCCAGGCTTAGCCTGGGGAAATTTGCATTAGCTAAACTATTAGTTGCTCCAGCTTTAGCCTGGGGGCAGTGGGCCCTTTCTATGCCCAAGAAAGTTTGTTTTGTCTCTCTTTTCATTTTGCCTTAGCCTTTTCAGCTAATTTTTCCTCTCCTTGCTTTCCCAAGGGTGGGTCCATTGACATACATTGAATTTTATATTTGTTGAAGATCTTTGTACGACCATGGACCCGCTTTCCAACCCTCCCTTACATGGAGGGCTCGGAACCAATTTACTCTTTTCTTTGGGCTTGGGGCCCAATTTTCTAAAAAGTTGGCTTGGGAGCTTGAATGAGAGCGAGCTCATTCATCTGGAGCGGCTTGGAACATCCTGCCTTTCCATCCTTCTTGAGGTTCCTCCACGGTGGGACCTACTTCATGCGGCGATGTCGTTTTGGGATACAAACGCCCATGTGTTCCATTGTGGGAAGCGGGAGCTAACTCCCACTCTTGAAGAGTTATCCAATTTGTCCGGCTTGAAGCACCACAGAGGTCTCGCAAGAGTCACGCAAAAGTCAAGTTATTCTAAATCCGTTCACCTTACCCTAGGTTTGAAGAAATTTGAGTATGATAAAAGTCTCATTGGGGGGCCCATAAGGTGTTCAATCAAATTCCTCAAAGAACTTTTCGGTGACGAAAGTCTTCAAAAATTTCCGGTTAGGAATATCTTCAATGTGAATGTCTTTGCTCTCAATCTCATCTCGGAAGTCCTTTTCTTTACTAGGGGAGAGAGCTTCTCTCTGGCTCTCTGCAACGTTTTGATCGAGTTGGTAGAGGGTCGATTACTGATGCACTTGGTCCTGCCGAACTATACCGATGTCTTGATGCATTCGCTCTGGGCGTGGTGGAGAGCCTTAGGGGATGTCGTTTGCTGCTTCAGGTCTGGTTAGGTGAGCATCTCACTATCTTGGGACCCATGCCACACTTTTACATCGCTCGAGGTGAGGTGGTTCCATGCTTTCTGGGTAGGTGTCAGTTGATTCTGCAGGGTGATTTGTCAGCCTTAAAGCTTTGGCTGACCGATGCAAAGTTGATATGGCGACTTCCTTGGTTGGGTCGGGCCTTCTCAGTAGTTTGTTCCAGAGACCATGAGGGCATCACCCTTCTAGAATTGACTGACAACACCTTCTACTTCCCATTTCAAGTGTTGCGTCAGTTCGGCTACTCTCAGCAGGTGCCTTATGAGGCAAAACCCCCTCTATGTGATTTGATATTTTCTAAGGGGTCCTCTGGGGACGTAGATTGGATTGCTGCTCTTTAGGAGAAGCGTCAGTCGACGCTGATGTGTGATATGGAGTAGGGAGATTCAGTTTAGTCTTCCCCTGAGTATGAGGCTTGGCTATTGGGTAAACAGCTTGCTGCTGATCATCTGGATTTGGCAGAGACTGTTGATATGGGAGACCACTGGCCGAAGAAGGAGACAGTGCTTCGAGTTTGCATTGAGTTATTGATTGATGAGAAGAGGATCCTGCAAGAGCTTTTCGCACAAGAGAATGTTAGAGCAGAGGTAGCAGAGACAAGAGCTGGCATAGCTGAGGGTGAGGTCCTTCGTCTAGAAGGATCCTTGAATGTTGCTCATGGGGCTACTAATGCTTCTCGGAAGAGGTACAAGAGCTTGCATGGTCATTGGTTGATCAAGCGGAATGTCTGGGAGGATGGTTTTCTTGCTGAAATTAATGCCTTGAAACGCGAGCTAGGCCGTTGATTCCCTCCTACACATATATCTTTTTGCATAGATCAGATTCACAGAAAAGGGGCGTAAGAAACCCCTTTACAGATACACATTTTTTGGTATACATATTTTCTTTATATTTTTTATTATTTTTATGCTTTTGCAAAGAAAGAAAGAAAGAAAGAAAGAAAGTTAAACATCACACCGACTATTTTTTTGGGATGTGGTGTAAGCGATACAATTGTAAAAGGAAAATCTATTATATTTATAGACTTTTTCTTTTTTATTGTTATTTTTGATTGATGGGTCCCTTTTTAGAATGTGCACAGTCTAGGCATGGAAATTGAAAAGGGAAATCGTTATCTTAAACAAAAAGGGCTTCCCCGCCCAAGTGCACAGAGGGTGGGTATGATAGTGGAAAAGGAAAATTATTATTTTTGACAAAAGGGGCCTTCCACCCTATCCTTTATTCTCTTTTTGTTTGGTTTGATGCCTCAATCACAGGGCGAGATCTCGGGTCCCCTTTTGAGCATGGTTGCACCCCTTTTAAGTGGTCGGATCTGGATGAGTTTTAGCATCTTTACCAAGACCGGAACGTCAATCCCTTTGGATTGATTCAAACCTTTCTCCTTACCTTGGGTCATGCGTTCGACAAAGCAGTTTCACAAAGATAATTTTGGTCGGGGCCCGATATGAACTAACATGAGCAGCCTAGTCAGAAAAAGGGGATCAGGGAGAGTAAACAAAAGGGCTTCTCAAACATCAATCTTATCAACCAATTCAAACCTTTTTCAACTTCTTCAATTTTTTTCTTTTTCTTTCTTTTACTCACAATGCCCAAGGTGGGTCCATCGTGCCCATTTTCGCTCTCTTTTTATCCGTGGTGCCCTTTCGGGTTTTAACCATGTCCATAGTTTTAGCTTAAGCGCCCTTCGGGTTTTCACCTGGTCCGCACAAACTCATTGTTTTTACCTGTAGCGCCCTTTCGAGTTTTCATCACGTTCATCTTGCTTTGAGCTTGTATATTTATTTTATTTTTCCTCTTTATTTCTTTCATCTTTTCAAAAGCCATGACATAGACGTCGATTCCGTCATAGCCAGGTAGATGGGGTTCTGGTGTCGTCTCATAACTCGACTTGTGTTGACTTAACAGATACTATGACTGCTTGTGAACCTAAAAAAGAGGGCTTTCCTCAGGGTGTAGCTTCACCATAGGTTAGGTTAGGATTTGAAGGTATGTTGGGCTAAAAAGGTTTCCTTGATGCGGCTTCAGTTTTTCACAACATACTTTCTTCCTTGGGGGATTTTACTGTGCATGCCCCATGATTCCTCTATATATTTTTTCTTTTTCCTTTATTTTATTTCAAGCAATCTCTTTTTGAGGTTTTGCTTTTCTGAATTTTTTTTTATAGCTATTCTACTTCACCTCTTTTTTATATATGTACACACTTTTTTTTTCTCAGGGAAGGGGTTTATTTAAAGAGAGGCCCAGGCTCAAATGGGGTAGCAAAGGATATCATCATTTTTAGGGATGCTTTTTGGCTACTGTGCTTGGAATGATGACCTCTTTTGGGTGGTTCTTAAGCAGTCACGTATCTGTTTCACCAATACTTACCTTGTCACGATAGACTAAGAGTAGAACCGTCAAACGTATCCCTCATTGATGGGCTCAGGAAAATGATCTCCGTCCATGGTGGCGAGGCAGATGGCGTATCCTGACAGCACTTCTCGGACGACATAAGGTCCCTCCTAGTTCGGCTTCAATTTCCCTCTCGGATCGGCGTGGAGGGATGGGAAGATCTTCTTCAGTATAGTGTCTCCCACCTTCAGATCTCGACCGCGGACACGTTTATTGTAAGCGCGTGTGATTCGCCCCTGATAAACTTGAGTATGACACAAGGCTAAGAGTCTTTTCTCATATAATAAGTTCAATTGTTTAAAGCGGGATCTCTCTCTCTCTGCCTCGAATAAGCTCGATTCCATGAGGATTCGGAGCGAGGGTACTTCAACCTCTACCGGTAGGATGGCCTCGATTCCATACAGAAGGGAGAATGGTGTTGCCCATGTAGCACTACAGATTGACGTTCTGTAGGCCCACAAAGTAAATGGCAGCATTTCACTTCAATCTCGGTTGGTGGCGGCCATTTTTTCGAGGATGCGGATGATTGTCATTTTAGCGGCTTCTACAGTTCCATTAGTTTGAGATCGATACGATGACGAGCGATGGTGCTTAATCTTCTATTATTTGCAGAAGGCTTGGATGCGCTCATTCACAAAGTTTGTGCCGTTATCCGTGATGATATCCTTGGGTGCTCTAAATCGGCACACAATATTACTCTTGAAAAACTTCTCGACATGATTGGCCGTGATGTTGGCATATGACACTGCTTCTACCTATTTTGTAAAGTACTCAATGACGACGAGGATGAATCGATGTTCATTTGATGCTTTCGGGTTAATCATTCCGATGACGTCAAGGTCCCAGATAGCAAATGGCAAAGGAGTAGTCATGCAGTGAAGATCGATGGCAGGAGTGTGTATCAAACTGGAGTGTTCCTGACACTTATAACATCTCTGAACAAGTTTGCAGCAATCCAATTCCATAGTAGTCAAAAAGTATTCCTGCCGTAGAATTTTCTTAGCAAGCATATGACTGTTGACGTGGGCACCGCATACTCCCTCATGGATCTCCTTCATGATATTGATTGCCTCGCTCTTAGTAAGGAATCTAAGCAAGATGTTGTTGTATGATCGCTTGTAAAGGCATTCCCCACAAATGACGTAGCCTGCCACTAAACATTGAATGGTTCGTTGGTCCGTCCTGGAAGTGCCATCAGGGAAAGTTAGAGTCTCGAGGAAATTCTTGATATATGAGAACCAAGGTGGCTCATCATCAGGCTTTGTAGGTTCCTCAATCTAGAGGCAGAAGGCCGTCTCATTCCTTTGCTCGATCATAATCGGCTTCATCTCAGCGCCATACGGGATTTCTATCATTGATGCCAAAGTTGCTAGTATATCGGTAAAGAGATTTCTTATCCGCGAAACATATGAGAATGTCATGTCTTGGCAGTAAGCTATCAGATCCTCGAGGTGCTCATGGTAGGGAGCAATTTCTCATCTTTCGTCTTCCAATCTCCATTAATCTGGCATATGATCTACTGTGAATCGTCGAACACTCGGACGTGAGTTATGTTCAGATCAACAGACGCCTACAAACTAGCAATACAAGCTTCATACTCGGCCATGTTGTTAGTGCAAGGGAAGTTGAGCTTGATAGAGACTGGTACGTGGGATCCTTTTGATGAAATTAGAATGGCGTCAATTCCTTGACCCTTGGCATTGGCTGCCCCGTCAAAGTGCATTACCCATGATTCTTCTGCTTCTTCAGTATCGTCTTCCGTCATGAACAGGATGTCCTCATCGGGGAACTCAATTCTCAATGGCTCATATTCTGGTAGAGGATTGTCAGTGAGATGATCAGTGAGTGCTTGCCCCTTGATCAATTTTTGAGTAACATACGTGATGTCAAACTCAGACAATGAAAGCTGCCATCATGCAGTCCGTCCGATGAGAGTTAGCTTCTTGAATAGGTACTTCAACGGGTCCATTCGGCCCAGGAGTAGAACGGCTTGGGATAACAAGTAATGGCAGAGCCTCTGAGTAGCCCATACAAGAGCCAGGCATGCTTTCTCTAGATGAGAATAACGCGTCTCATAATCAGTAAATTTCTTGCTCAGATAGTAGATGGCCTGCTCTCTTCTTCTCGTCTCGTCATGCTACTGTTGTTTCTTCTTAGTGTGCTTGATTTATGTGAGTTTTGAAAACACAGATTTATAGCTGCTAAATTACAGTGGTTCTAGACTATATAAACAAATAAAGAAATATCGGCACAGTTAGAAGAGAATTAGCCTGCAAGATCAGGGCCAATTGTAGCAAGTTTTAAAAGTAAGTGAGTGAAAGATCGTCCACAGAGAATTTGTTTAAAGTGTAAGATAAACCTCCAGATCTGAGCTACCAGATCTGGCTTCTTATCCTATCTAGAAAGCTGATAAGATGAGAGGTTTGAATTTGTCACGTTTAACAAACTAAAAACAAAGAAAATTTTAAACTAAATGATCCAGATCTGAGTTGGGGGAGTGATTGAAACAAAGATGGAGAAGTAATATCTAAATCTGATTTGGACTTTGAAATCTAATGAGAATAACTGCAGCTCAGCAGAGGTGTTCCAATCTTCATCTGGCTACAAGCGCAGATGTAAGAGAAATAAATCTAATTTAAGGATTAGGTTTAAGCTTATGGCTATGGTCTGTCCACTTTAATGGCCACAAACCATCCAACAGTCTTTAATCCAAGGCCTTAGTTTAGAACAAGAAGCATCACTACAAATGCCGTGAGAGATTAGGTTACCAACACTAATTCTCACAGGATTAATGAATCAAGGGAAATTGCATGAAAAACAGTAAATCTAAAGGAGTCTAATGCAATAAGGAGATCAGAGGGAACCCTTAACATGAGTCCAATTGAGAAAATACGGTTTCTGACAACCTTTCAAATCCAATGTAACAATTACGAGCAGACTTAAGCGACTCTCAGATTTGTAGTCTTGAATACGACTCTCTTTTGAATTACGTAATGTCTCCACTCTCAATTGCAAGTCAAAGTGAAGCTATTACAGGATTTCGGACAAACTATCCGTTTGGAAATGGGGAATAGGAATGAAACTCAAAATCTGGATGCCCAAATTGGGCAAATGGTTCGCCTATTTATAGTTTTCCCAAGTCCTTTCAGATGTGTTTCAACCAATCGAGGTGCTCGAATGTATTGACCAATGGTGGTCGAGCACGAGAATCCAGATCTATTCGGCAAATCAGAATTCTTCGATCCGTTCAGCCAATCGGTGATAGAAGAATCAATTACATTATGTAATTCAAAAATCTGTTTGAGCTTCTAGAAGTTCCGTAAGTAATTTCATCTTTGGGTGTTCACATGGGGTGGAATATGCCTTTGGTTCGTGCTCGAATCTTAGGTCCTTGGGTTTTAAAATGCATTGGGACGCGTGCAAAGATTCTTGAATTGCCCTTGTTAAAGCGCAAATCTCCGAATACCTTTTCACGAGCTTAAGGGCCTTTTCAAAGTGTTGTGACTTCTGAAGCTCTTTTCGCAATGTTCAATCTCTTTTCGAATTGTGTTTTCTCCTTTTCGCAAAGTTCAATTTTCTTTTCGAAGAGTTCAGATGCTCTTCGAAAACTAATCCTGGAGTTTTAGTCCTTTTCGCAGAGTTCCAGGTTCTTTACGAAAAGTGTAGGTTCTTTCTTGAAAAAAGAACTCAGTAGTGCATTTCTCTGTTGAATTGTTCCTGCTTCTCTTACGGTCTTTGCCTCTTCCTTTTAGACCTTTCCACGGTGATGAGGTTGTTTCTTCACTTCCTTCCTTTGGTGACATGGATTGTCATCTTTTGGCACTTTTGAGCTACTTTTATGGTTAAGCTTTTTTATTGTTAGTCGCAACATAGGCACTTAAAACACTTATTTAGTTCTCTCAAAGGTCTATCAAGACTTAAGTTTAGGGGTGAAAAATGGTATTTTTCACTTGTCAACACACCCCCAAACCTAAGCTTTGCTAGTCCCTGAGCAAAGAAAAGAATAAAACAAAAACAACAAAGTAAAGAGCCACTTTTGTAGAACACGTTGCATTTAGCCTATGCAACAAGCCTTTTAAACCCTAGGTGATCCCTAGTGGAGGAGTGAAGTCTCTGAGGGTTTTCTGAAGGTACCCACAAACTTCTTCAATAAGTTAGTTAAGATCACTGCAGTTACATTACGACCACTTTCCTCAATTGATTATTCACACCGTGATTATTTTTGTAAGACGGTTTTTTCGAAAACTATCAGCTTTAAAACTAAAATTCAGTAATTCTTGTTACTACTCACTCGATTTATGTCAGGGCCATTTACAGGAAAATTTATGAGTTAGCCTTTGATTTAGGAATCCGGCTTGATGTTGCCCTAATCATTGATTTCAAACCCAATTCTCACCAGATTTTCACTCAAAAAAACAAATGAGAAGGTTATACTATTTCACACACTCAAAGAGCAATTCTGAGTCCTCAAATAGGGTATGGCAGGAGCATAGGCATTGCTTTTAGTTAAAATTCCGCTCCTTTCACCATAGACTACACAAATTCTTATCTCCATGTGATAGCTCAATCCATCCATGATCGATGAGGACTTTTCTTGGGTTTGATTGTGGTGATGGGTGAAATCTCTAAAAGGGTTGGAAAGGTGTTCATATTTGAGAAGTCGATCAAGGTCGGGAGGTTATATACAAACCCACTTTTCTTGACATAGTTTCATCGTCTTCTTTTGAATTTTGAGCCAAAGTGGCCATCTTTTTCTTTCTTTTCAAACTTCCAATGAAAATGCCTTCTTTCTTTGTTTTTGCTCAAATATTTTTTGTTCTTTTGAATTAACTTGTCGATGCATGCCATATTCCTCTCTCATTGTTTCATCATTGCCTTCAACTTTTACCCTTCTTTGCTATTAAATTGTTACTCAATTCTCCTTCCCTCACTTTCTTTCCTTTTCTTGACTTCTCGGTAGGGTTAGGCTAAATGAAATGATGAGGTTTATTGGATGAGATTTCAAAGATTCATCGATTTATACTGACTCAATGGTGTGTATCAAGGTAGTTTTTAAAAGGTGGGGCTTTGTAAGGTTCAAATGCTCAAAAGGAGGCCTTACATCATGTCTTTAATATCATGAGTGCTATCAAAATATTTCAATTTGGATATGTGTAACTTCTAGTGTAAGTAAGCGATTCACATAGTCCCTAAAAGCGGAAAATATTGCCAAAGCATACCTCCAAAGAATACATTTCAGCCCAAACCTCACCTGGGTGTGGTTTTATATCAACTTCTTGAGGTATATCTTCACCGCTTTTCCTTCATTTTAGGTTTACTAAAACATCAATTTTCTTTTGGAAATTTCGACATTTACTTCATGAAAGTCTTTAGAATTACGAGAAATTCATTTTAAAAGTTTTAACTTCCTCATTTTCAAAACAACGGTGTGAAATGACTTCATTTTCAAAAGTTTTCTTGATCATAAGTCATGAAGCATTAACTTACTTATTTTATTGGCATACACTACCCCCAAACCAAAGGGAAGCGGTCACACTGGTCCAAAAAACAGAGGAAAATATAAGAAAGAAAACAACAAAAGTAATAATGGCAAGAAGACAGAAATGCCATGAGTATACACAAAAAACGAAGTTTTCTATTACAATCAGATAACACAAAAAGTACAAGGAGAGCTAATAATCGGGTCAAAATCAGATTCATAGGTTGGTTCAAGTGGCTCAACGAGTCACCGTCGAATCGAGTTAGAGTGTTGGAGTCGAACTTGATTGAGCTCTCTCTGGAATGGTGTTTTGTAGCTCGAGATACTCCTCGATTTGATCTTTATGAGGCCAAGGTGTTTTGGTGAGGCTAGTGGTCTTCAATTTTTCTTGATCCATTGGGCTTGCAACATGGACACCTTGTGTTGCTCGATCCTCACCGGTGAAATGTTTGACCAAAGAGTCCCATTTTATCTCTTTCAAATTTCATAAAAATCTCTAACTTCGATTTGGTTTTCATAGGGGTGCGGATGTAAGCTTGCAAATCAGCTAGCCCTTTGAACATCTCATGGATATAATGGTTATTTTGCATGGCTTTGATGAGGGTGACATATCGGGGGAGGGGAATGGGGTGGTAGGGGACTAAAGATGGCCCCGTGTGGTAGGGGAGAAGTGGCTAGAAAGGGGATGACAAGGTCTCTGAGTGGCTTGCTTTCGAGAAAATGGGGAGTGGTGGAGGATGGAATCAAAGGAGCTTCAGCTTGAGTATGTACTGGGTAGTAGTGGTGGTGGGTGGATCAACCAATATTACCTCTGGATCCGTTTGGGTGGCCTGGAAGAAAAATAAGTACAGGGGTAATGGTGGTTGTTTGGGATGTGGAAGCTAAGGTATGGAGCAGTTCCATTCTGGTGATTATATGTGTTGATTTGAAGTTGGGCTTGGATGGATTGAAGGTAGGTAAGGATTTGGGTAATGGATGCGGTGTGGGAGAGGTGGGCATAGTAGAGACTAGGACAAGCTGAGGTGGAGGGAGGAGGTGCAATGGTCAGAAGGAGAGGTTGAAAAGTGGGTGAAGGGAGGAGCAGTATAGGGGTGGGGTCTAGTTCCATGGTTTCAAAATAGAACCCATTAGAGAAGAGTAGGCCTCAGAGTGAAGGGCTCTGTGTTCAGGTGTAGGAGAGGTCTCTGTGTGTGGGCCGATGGAGCAGGGAATTTGAGGGGCTTTGGAGCAGAGGAGTGCAGGGGATGGGGCAATAAAATTTGTAGCTAACTCCTCTAAAGCCCCGGGCATTGGAGGGTGAAATTGGTGTTAGAATGGCCTGAGTGGTTGGTGTAGAGGGGAGTCCACAATTGGAATGATGGAATGAGTGGGAGATGGGACAGCTGGGATAGGTGAAAGTGCAGGGGCTTGAGTAGGGGAGTAGGGTGCAAGGGCAACTTCCTCCAAAGTAGGTGCAGCTGAAAAGCTGGTCACCAAAGGTACTGGCAGAGATGTTTCAAGAAGTGGGGCAGCTAAAGAGCCGGGTCACCACAGAGTTAAGCGTAGTGGATCGGGCAAAGTTGCTTTGACAAATTTGGATCTGCAACATGGCGGTGGAGCTCAATTGTAAGCTCAAATGCAGTGCAGGGTGGCTTCAGTGGAGGCTCATCTGCAGATGTGGGTTCCTCACTCACAACTGCAGTTCGAGGGCATGTGCGTTCACCCGCCTCTCTCATCCTTCTCAAGATAGCTGCTTGTAGTCCAAGCCTTTTTCCCAAAATTGTGAGGGTAATGACTTCAAATGGTCCTCACTATCAATGTCAATTTGGCTCTGAGGGTCATGATCAATCTCCAAATGGTAGGCCGCTATCTTCGCTCTTTCTTGACTTAGTACTTACATCAGCCATATAGCTTCAAAATTAACATAGGGGCATTGAAAACGCCCCATGGAGAAATGAAAGAGGGCCTCTAAAATTGGTGTTCTCCTCTCTTGGTTGTGCCCAATGACATAAAAAGTGGCCCTTAAAATGGAATCCATTAATAGAAATTGAGGGGGTAAGGTCTCTTCTCATGATGGATGCCCGCCACAATACCTTGGGTTAAATGGGCATATCTCTCTAAAAGAGGTCGTTTCGGAGCAGCCAAAGGACCAGAGGATCAAATTGGAATGGTATCCCTAAAGCTGCCCTATGTCTTCAAATGTCACAAGAAGATCACAATCATCAATGAAAATTACAAGGGTAGGGACATCAAGATCTTTTTGACCTTGACTAGGTTTTGGTACCATAACTTCACCATCCTTGGGTAAATTTTCTCTGGCAAGGGGGTAAGGATATTGCTTAGTGAAGCCTCTCTAAGGTATCTTAAGGATGGCAAGCACTCTGGTTTGGTGACGAAAAAAGTTTCGTCTACCATCAGCTCGGGTATTAGCTTCTGAGCGTCAATGAAGGGATTTGGTAGGACCAAATGAATGGGTAGAGGAGTAAGCTCAAGCTCAGGGCTAGCAGCAGCAGGGGTGGGTTCCTCATGTCTAATTTTCTTACCTTTCTCCACCCTGTCTGCCTTATCCATTGAAAGTTTCCATTTAGTTGAAGTTTTGGCTTTTCCTTTTGCTTTTGGGGTCGGTTTGCTTACTTTTTTAGCAGAGGATTTGGAGAACATTGCGGCCAATGATTTCTCTGCTTTTCCCATTCTAGATTGATGTAGAAAAATGCCCAAAATAGATGCTGACACATAATCAACTTACTAAATGATAACCAGAGAGAATGGGTAGAGAAATACCGAGATCTAGGGTTTATGTTTGAACGAGTTGTTTGCTTTGCAGAAATCCCCCAGATTACAAGCTGAAATCCTTCTCTGAAAATGCAAATGATCGACACAATCAGTTACAAAAGGGTAGTAAATTTGTTAACTCGTGCAAGGAGAGAGCGAAGTAGGGTAGCAGTGAAGAGTCGCTCTGCAAAAAGAGTTGGAAATGAAACCCCGACTTCGAAAGGGGTTTAAATATACTCAAAGTTAATATCGTAAAGCGCCTTTAAGTTTTCAAAAAGTTCCAAAAGAGACCTTTTTACAATTGCGAATGGCATCAGTACCATTCGACAAGTTAACAGCTTCAGAAACATCATTTCGCAAAGGAATTAGCTTCAGAACTATCTTTTCGAAAAGAAAATGGCTTCAGTACCAACTATTCGACAAGCACATCTTTGCTTTCGAGCAGTTCATTACAGCTCCAGAGTCTATTTGAAAAGTAATTTGGACTTTGCGAAAAGCGAATTATGACTTTGCGACTGAACTTTAAGCATGTTTAAACTATGCGAAAAGAGATAAAAGCAGAAACAGAGAAAATAAGCAAAAACTATGATATACAAACATAATGTACAGTTTTCTACCATCAAATTTTTGGAGATTCATGATGATAGATGGGCAGCACTGGCTCCTGGGTATTTTCAATACATGGTTTGAGCCTCTGACCATTGACCCTTATGATTCTTCCATTACTTGGATCAAGGATGTCAACAGCTCCCGAAGGGGCTGCTTGAATGACAGTGTATGGCCCTTCCCATCTGGATCTCAGTTTTCCTGGGAAAAACTTGAGCTTTGAGTTAAATAACCATACCTTAGAACCAGCTGTGAACTCTTTTCTCAATAAATTTTTATCATGAAAAGTTTTGACTTTCTCTTTATACAATCTTGAATTGGTGTATGCATCCATTCGCAGCTCTTCTAACTCAGCAAGTTGCAATTTCCTGTGATTACCAGCAGTAGTTAGATCCATGTTCAATGTTTTAATGGCCCAAAAAGCTTTATATTCTAACTCTACTGGTAAATGGCATGCTTTGCCATAGACCAACCTAAATGGGGACATACCAATTGGGGTTTTATAGGCTGTCCTATATGCCCACAATGCATCATTCAGCTTAAAGGACCAATCCTTTCTGTCCTTCTTCACAGTCTTTTCCAAAATATGTTTGATTTCTCTATTGGAAATCTCCACTTGTCCACTGGTTTGTGGATGATATGGAGTGGCTACTCTATGAGTCATAGAGTATTTCTTCAACAATGTTTCAAAATGTCTATTACAAAAATGGCTTCCCCCATCACTGATAATGGCTCTGGGAAAACCAAACCTGGAAAAAATGTGATCCTTAAGAAATTTCAAAACCACTTTGTGATCATTTGTTTTAGTAGCTGTGGCTTCAATCCATTTGGATACATAATCCACAAACTACTAAAATGAAGTTATTCCATTGGAAGGAGGAAAGGGACCCATGAAGTCTATCCCCAAACATCAAACAACTCAACTACCAAAATAGGTTGTAAAGGCATTGAGTTTCTCTTGAGATGTGCCCATTCTCGGGCTAGCTCGGCAGACTTACAATAAAAGTGTGGGCCAATAAAATCCACACTGCAAAACTTTTGCAGCAGTTTTGTTCCCACTAAAATGACCTCCACAGGCCTGTTCATGACACATAGAAAGTATTCTATGAAATTCTTGGTCAGGGACACATTTCCTTATTATTTGATCTGCACAACTCTTAAACAGATAAGGATCCTCCCAGATGAAGTGTTTAACCTTTGAGAAGAAAAGATCTTTATCCATTCTATTCCAATGGTGAGAATTCTTCCGAGCCAAAAGTTGACTATGTTGGCAAACCAAGTGTGTATACTAATGGCAAAAGTTGCTCATCGGAAAGATTCATTGATAGGCAACCTATCAATCTCGGCTTAAAATTTTGGAGAGGTGATCAACCACCACATTCTCCACCCCTTTTTATCTTTAATCAGAGATCAAATTCTGTAATAGGAGAATCCACGATTAATCTTGGTTTGGTGTCCTTCTTAGGCAGGTATTTCAAGGCGAGTGGTCTGAACACCACTATTTGTGAACCCAAGACATATGACCTGAATTTTCTAAAGCAAAAACAATTGCCAAGCTCCTTCTCGCTTGTTGTGTAATTGAGCTGCATCAATCATTGATCTCGAATAAGCTATGACATGAAGTAGCTTATCTTTTCTCTGTCCAAGGACAGCTCCCAAAGCATAATCGATGCATCACACATCGCTCAAAAGGTAATGAATAACTGAGACCGCAATATTGGAGCCGAAATCAAGCAATTTTTAGGAATTCAAAAGCCTTCATGCATTCATTATTGAAAACAAAAGGACATCTTGGCACAACAAATGACAAAGAGGTTTAGTTATTTTCTTGAAGTCCTTGATAAACCTTACATAAAATCCAAAGATGTCCTAAAAACTTGATTTGTTTAACTTGGGAGGTGGTAAATGTGCAATTAACTCAATTTTGCTTTGTCCACCTCAATGCCCTTGTGGGAAACAACATGGCCAAGGACAATGCCACAGGTGACCATGAAATGGTTTCTTTCGACTCAAAACTAGATTGGTTTCTTCGCATCTTTGTAGTACCAATTTGAGATGGTGTAAACACCGGAAAAACTGTTGCCATAGATTGAGAAATCATCCATAAAAATCTCCATAAACCGGTCAATCATATCGTAAAAATTGCATACATGCATCTTTGGAAGGTAGCAGAGCATTACAAAGACCAAAGGCATTCTCCTATAGGCAAAAGTGCCAAAAGGGCACGTGAATGTGGTCTTTTCCTGATCTTGTGTGGGTACAGAATCTGGTTGTAACCGAGTAACCATCAAGAAAACGGTAATAAGCATTTCACCTAGCTTATCTAAGATCGATCAATGAATGGGAGGAAATGGTCTTTTACGGTCATTGCATTTAATTTTACGTAATCATCTGAGACTCTCCATCCAGTTGTTTTTCTGGTTGACATAAGCTCACCGAATCTGAGGTTACAACGGTGATTCCAGTTTCTTAGGTACCACTGTGTAGGTGCTACCCAAGTGAATCTGAAATGGGGTAAATATTTTGCATCCAACAACTTAACAACCTCTTTCATGACCACTTCTTGCATATGAGGTTCAACCTTCTTTGCATTTCTCTAGAAGGCTTTGCATCTTCTTCCAAGTGGATTTTGTGCATGCAAGCAATTTGGGACTAATTCCTCCTAAATCAGCAATAGTTCAACCAATTGCCCTTTTATGTTCTTTCAAGACTATCAAGCTCTTCCTCTTGCTCCTTTGTGAGAGAGGAAGAAATAATGTGACAATGATTTATGATTACCTAAGAACACATACTTCAAATTTTTGGCGGTTGCTTTAGTTCTAAATCAATTGAAATTTGAGAAAAAGAAGGTAACAAAGGTACCTTAGATGTTTGTGGAAGGGGAGAGTAGCGGTTTCAAGAGAGAAACTTCTTGATTGATTAAAGTTCCTTGCACAACATTTATTTCCTCGAATTTGAGATACAACTTGCTTTATTTTTCAGCATATCCCCAAGCATCTTTAACATCGTGGTGAAATCTTCACCTATGCGAAATTATTGTAAAGTCCCTTCCACAAGTTCATCAATAGATCAACATGAAAACATTCTTGAGCTGAATTGAGGTATGTTGCATTATAAACATTTAATTTTACCTTCATGTTTCCAAATGAGACTTCCATAATACCGGACATTGAATGCAAGCATTTCTTGTGTCAGAATGGTCTTCCCAAAATAGCGGGGATGGAAGTTTTGCTTTTGGTTGGTTCCATATCCAAAACTAGAAAATCAGAGGATAGAAGAATTTATCTACTCCACCAATACATCTTCAATCATCCCTCTGGCTTTCTTTCGGATCATGCGCTGGTTGTAACACCACATGAGTGGGTTTTAATTCTCCCAAACCTAGTTTCTCATATCGGAATATAAGTAGGTTGACACTAGCACCAGATCTAATAAAGCCTTTTCAATGGTGTGTTCCCCAATAATGCAAGGGATTGTGGGGATTCCAGGGATCTTGAAGTTTATGAGGTGTTGTAATGGATAACACTTAATTCTTTCCACAACAAAGACCTTTTGGATAATCAGATCCTAGATCTGTCTTTTGTGAGTGCAAACATCTTTCAAAAATTTTGCATATCTTTGAATTTGTTTGATTGCTTCAAGCAAAGGTAGATTTATCTTAACTTGCTTGAAAGTCTCCATCATCTCATCTATTTTTGTTCCCTTTATAAAAGGGATCTGATTTCATTGCATGAGGAAATGGTAAATGAGGAACTAATCTTTCATCTACGACTTTAGAAGTGTTTTTCAAATTTTTACTTTTCTTTTTCATTTTTTGGTTTTTTGAGGTACATCAAGAACCCCATCGCTATCACTATGTCGCTCTTCTTTATATCTTTATCCTCTTCCTCATTTCTTTCTTCTTGATACCCACTTTGTTATCTATCATTTTCCCACTTCTCAAAGTGGTGATGCTTTTACTTCTTCATGTGAATTAGAAGCTTCTCCAACCATGAACGCCCTTTGGGACCTGTTCAAAGGTTGGTCGATAACTTTCCTTCCTCTCTTTTGCCAAGGTATTTGAAAGTCATCCCAATGTTTCTTCAATCTTCTTTATGCTCGCTGTGAAAATTCACGCTTGAGTTAAAGATCCTAAATTCAAGTGAATTTAGGACTTGATCTTCAAAAGAAAGGGACCCGAAGGGTTTTGAATCTGCATCGCGCAAAGTTGTTGTGGAATGGGTCTTTGAAAGTTTGGTTTGACATAAAAATTCTGATACGGTTGTGCTTTGAAAGGCATTTGATTCTTTGGTTGTTCTGTTGTTGGGATTGGTAATTCCTTGGTTCCACCTCAAATTGGGGTGTGCTCTCCATGGATATTCATTTGAGCATCTGTCCAAATGATTGAGATGAGCTTGTTCCACCATTCAACTGGGAACCGTGATGCAAGCAGGACATTGGCCAAGTGAATGAGTAGGGACCTGCATATCGTATATGCCTCCTCTACTCTTGAAATATTTGGAGTTTTAAGTGAGTCCATCAATCTATCAAACTTTGTGGTTAGATTGTCCATCTTTCTTTCCAACTCATTCACCTCATAGATCTTCCCTTTGGTGGGTTAGTGGTTGTTCAACCTAGCAGGATTTTCAATTTCTCTTGACAAAGATTCCTGCTGAGTTGAGTTTTCACCAATCACTTCAAATAAGTCCCAAACCTCTTCAACTATTTTTTGCAAGTAAGTGCCTCCACAGGAGGCATCCACCATATTTTTGCCTTTTTGATCAATTCCTTGATAGAAGCTTTGAACCAGCTGCCACCTAGGAATTTAATGATGAGGACATTGCCTTAATAGTTCCTTGAATCTTTCCCATGCTTCATGGAAAGTTTCAGTTGAGTTTTGGGAGAATGAAATGATACTTTGTCTCAATTGGCTTGTTTTAGACATTGGGAAATATTTGGCTAAGAATTGACACTGCAAATCATTCCAAGAAGTGATACTGTTTGGTGCTAACATGGATAACCATGCTTTAGCTTTATCCTTTAATGAAAAAGGAAAGAGCCTAAGCTTGGTTGCTTCTGGACCCAGTCCAGCTATGTTGAATGTGGTGCAAAGAGCCAAGAATTCATCCACATGTTTGTATGGGTCTTCCTTACTCAACCCATGGAAGGAAGGAAGCATTTGGATAGTTGATGACTTGATCTCATAATTTCCTTCAACAGTAGGAAATTGAATGTAAAAGGGGGAATTATAAGCACTAGGTGCAAAGTAATCCCTCAAAAGTCGAGGTTCTTCACCCATAGTAGTAGAATTCTGTGTTGTTTGTTTGGTTCGTAGTAGCCTTTCAACTTCTAAATTCAATGGGAGAATCTCAGAGCTGAGAGTCCTCCTACCAAACATACAACTCAGAACAAAAAAATCGATTATGCACTGAAACCTTGTAATTCCTTTCAGTAATTTCCCTTCTTTAAAAACCGGAATATGAATAACTGCACAAGTATAAACAATAGAATAGTTTAGTACTGATAAAAATTAAAATGAAAAACTTAGGTCTATCTATTTTAGAACAAATTCCCCGGCAGCGGCGCCAAAAACTTGTTGTTTCTTCTTAGTGTGCTTGATTTATGTGAGTTTTGAAAACACAGATTTATAGCTGCTAAATTACAGTGGTTCTAGACTATATAAACAAATAAAGAAATATCGGCACAGTTAGAAGAGAATTAGCCTGCAAGATCAGGGCCAATTGTAGTAAGTTTTAAAAGTAAGTGAGTGAAAGATCGTCCACAAAGAATTTGTTTAAAATGTAAGATAAACCTCCAGATCTGAGCTACCAGATCTGGCTTCTTATCCTATCAAGAAAGCTGATAAGATGAGAGGTTTGAATTTGTCACGTTTAACAAACTAAAAACAAAGAAAATTTTAAACTAAATGATCCAGATCCGAGTTGGGGGAGTGATTGAAACAAAGATGGAGAAGTAATATCTAAATCTGATTTGGACTTTGAAATCTAATGAGAATAACTGCTACTCAGCAGAGGTGTTCCAATCTTCATCTGGCTACAAGCGCAGATGTAAGAGAAATAAATCTAATTTAAGGATTAGGTTTAAGCTTATGGCTATGGTCTGTCCACTTTAATGGCCACAAACCATCCAATGCCTTTAATCCAAGGCCTTAGTTTAGAACAAGAAGCATCACTACAAATGCCGTGAGAGATTAGGTTACCAACACTAATTCTCACAGGATTAATGAATCAAGGGAAATTGCATGAAAAACAGTAAATCTAAAGGAGTCTAATGCAATAAGGAGATCAGAGGGAACCCTTAACATGAGTCCAATTGAGAAAATATGGTTTACAGCAACCTTTTCAAATCCACTGTTACAATTACAGTAGCAGCCTTAAACGACTCTGATTTGTAGTCTTGAATACAACTCTCTTTTGAATTACAGAAATGTCTCACAACTCTCAATTGCAAGTCAAAGTGAAGCTATTACAGGGATTTCAGACAAACTATTTGGTTTGGAAATGGGGGAATAGGAATGAAACTCAAAATCTGGATGCCCAAATTGGGCAAATGGTTCATCTATTTATAGTTTTCCCCAAGTCCAGCTCAGATGTGTTTCAACCAATCAGAGGTGCTCAGAATGTATTGACCAATGGTGGTCGAGCACGAGGATCCAGATCTGTTCTGGCCAATCAGAATTCTTCGATCTGGTTCAGCCAATCAGGTGATAGAAGCATCAATTCTGTTATGTAATTCAAAAATCTGTTTGAGCTTCTAGAAGTTCCCGCCAGGTAATTTCATCTTTGGGTGTTCACATGGGGTGGAATATGCCTTTGGTTCATGCTCAGAATCTTCCGAAATATCCTTGGGTTTTAAAATGCATTGGGACACGTGCAACAGATTACTGAATTGCCCTTGTTAAAGCTGCGAATCTCCAGAATACCTTTTCGCGGAGCTTAAGGGCCTTTTCGCAAAGTGCTGTGACTTCTGAAGCTCTTTTCGCAATGTTCAATCTCTTTTCGAATTGTGTTTTCTCCTTTTCGCAAAGTTCAATTTTCTTTTCGAAGAGTTCAGATGCTCTTCGAAAACTAAGCCTGGAGTTTTAGTCCTTTTCGCAGAGTTCCAGGTTCTTTACGAAAAGTGTAGGTTCTTTGCGAAAAGAACTCTGTAGTGCATTTCTCTGTTCGAATTGTTCCCTGCTTCTCTTACAGGTCTTTGCCTCTTCCTTTTAGACCTTTCCATAGCTGATGAGGTTGTTTCTTCACTTCCTTCCTTTGGACTGACATGGATTGTCATCTTTTTGGCAGTTTTGAGCTGCTTTTATGGTTAAGCCTGTCTTTATTGTTAGCTACAACATAGGCACTTAAAACACTTATTTAGTTCTCTCAAAGGTCTATCAAGACTTAAGTTTAGGGGTGAAAAATGATATTTTTCACTTGTCAACAGCTACCCTAAGACACATCCCATCGAGACTTCTATCATGGAGAGATACATCAAGAGTGGTCTCCTCGGCTCGGGTGGTACTAACACAGGTGGGTTAAGGTGGTAGCTTTTGATTTTATCGAATGCTGCCTAAAAATCATCGTTCCATTCAATGGGTGAGTTCTTCTGAAGTAGCTTAAAGATTGGCGTGAAAATTGGGGTTAGCTGTGCAATGAATTGACTGATAAATTGTATTCTGCCTAAGAACCCTCTGACCTCTTTCTCAATAGATGGTGGCGGCATTTCTGTCATAGCTTTAACTTTGACTGGGTTGACCTCGATCCCTCTCTTGCTGATGATGAATCCCACAATTTTCCTGACATAGCACCAAATGCGCACTTCTGTGGATTCAGACATAATCGATAATTTCTCAACCTCTCAAACAGTTTCTGAAGGTTTACCAAGTGATCGCTTCACTCTGGTGACTTGGCTATCATATCATCAACATACACCACTATCTCTCAGTGCATTATGTCATGGAATAGAGCTATCATAGCTCTCGGGTACGTTGCCCTGGCGTTCTTCAGTCCGAATGGCATAACATAGTAGCAGAAGGTTCCCTAAGGAGTGATAAAAGTTGTTTTCTCTCAATCTGCCTCGGCCATCCTAATCTGATTATATCTGGAGAATCTGTCCATAAAAGAAAGCATCCCATGCTTGGCAGTGTTATCTACCAAGAAGTCGATGTGCAGCAATGGAAAATTGTCCTTTGGACTCGCCTTGTTTAAATTGCAAAAATTGATACACATGTGGACCTTTCCATCCTTCTTCGGCACAAGCACAATATTAGCTAGCCACTGCGGATACTTAGATACCATGAGGAATCTCTCTTCATACTGCTTGATGACCTCATCTTTGACTTTCAGCACCCACTCGGGTCGGAGACATCTCAGCTTCTGCTTAACTGACTTCATATCAGGGTAGAGAGGCAACTCATTATTGGTGCGTGCTTTTTATGGGTTCATCTCAGTTCTCATTGAATCAGTGGCTTCCAATTCTGTCCTGAAGGATTCTAGCGATGCGATATTTGGAATAATTGAGGTAAAAATAAATTATAAAAGGTGTTTCCTAAAAAATTTCTGATTTATTGCGATCGCCAGTTGTAGATATTTATCGATGTTGCAACATGTCAATGATCACGCTTAGGAGCAGGTGTGGGTTGCTTTTATACTGAATCGTCCACCTGCAAACGTCAACAACGTTCTGTTTCTTTTGGTTAGATAGCTTGATTTCCTTTTATTTCCCTTTATAGCTATACTTCTGGTCAGTTTAAATCTCCTTTGATTCTATTAGGAATTTAGTTATATAGGTTTGTTCCAATCCCGTAAGGAATCCAATTAATGTCAATTTCCCAATTCTATTAGAAGTCCAAGTAATATTAGTCTCCTATTGGCATGAGGAGTGTATGTATAACAGTTCTGGTGAGACTTAAATTCGTTTAGGTATATCAAGTGTACTAAAACTCTGACTGAATAAGGTATAACAATTCTATGGAAATTCTAATTGAAGCAATTATAGCAGTCCTGTTAGAATTCTAATTGAACTAAAAGACTAATTTTTGCTGAAACTCTGATTTAAGTAAAGGAATTAATGCTAATAACATCTAATTAAGCCGAATAAACTAATTTTTCTACCAAAGTTGATTAAGATAAATAAACTAATTTTGTAAAAATCTCTAATTGAAGCAATGAAAAATCTATGCTAAAAAAAATCTAGTTGAAGCAACGAATTTAATCCCATTTAGTTATAATTGAAGCAAGGAATTGATCGATTAAATTCAGATTTAGAGAGGTCAATCAATCATACTAAAATTTAAGACAATTAATTAAGCATGCTGAAATAAACTTACTAATCAATAGTACTAAAAGTATAAAACTAAAGCAATAAATCAATTCTAAAATTCATAAAAAAGGGGGTTTGGGCCCACTATGCTAAGGAGGATTGGCCTCGTTCCTGAGTACCCTCCGTAAGCTCCCTTGGGCAAATTGGGTGGCTAAAGTTGAAAATAAACTGAATTTTGGGGCCATAAAATAGTGCTTTAGGATTTTTCAGAGTTGATTTCAGAATAGCAATTGTGAATTAAATTGTAAAACTAGAATTATAAGACTGAAACTATATTTAGGAATTTTTTTTAGAGATGTTAAAATAAGCAATTTAGAATTAAAAATTAAATCTTTAGGACTGAATTCGGGTCCGAAATCAGGAGATCAGGTCGTATGATTAAAGACTGGTTCTAAATTGAAGGATTAGAACCAGAAAATAACGATAGGACTGTAAATTGAGATTTTAGAACTAAATTAAAGTTTAAAATCAGTATATCGGACCGATGGATTAAGGACTGGTTCTAGAAATAGAGAACTGGAACCAGATATATAGAATTTCTGTCACGGGTGCTACGGTCTAAAACTAAAAATTAAAATATTAATAGAATTCCTAGATCTAGAGATTAAAAGATATGATTGTGAATTAAAAGTTTAAATCCTTACCTAGGGTCAGGGCTGCGGAGAGAAATCTCGAAGATTCGAAGCCTGAATCTCGAAACCATGATTAAGATGCTCTATGGGTTAGTTCTCAGAGTTCTCTGGTTTCAGAATCCTAACAAAGTTCGTTCTCTCTCGAAAAATTGCCAGCCTCCTCTCTCTTTTCAAGAAAGAAAGCTTTTATGTTTTCCTTCAATTACGCACCTTATTTCAGGCATTTAATCGAATTACACGTCAGTTTCCTGGTGCTTAATAGCTTTGAGTTGGTCACCGACTCAGTGAGTGATTGGCTGAGTTGCTCAGCAAGTTTCCTAGTCCTCACAAAATAAGGGCTAATTGCGAGCGTGATGGGAGGTGCGCAATCTGATTAAGCATTTAGTCATAAGCGCTTAATCAAGGGAACATAAGGGTTAAGAGTAATGAGAATAGGTCGGGCGTAGGCCAATTGCACGCTAGTTTTGTGGTGCTCAATCCGATCATGCATCCGATTTCAGGCGCATGATTGAGTCTCGAACAAGTCTGAGAAAGGAAGTTTGGTTGAAAGGAGGACTGATTGCGTGTTTGTGGTCTGGCGTGCAATCGAATTAAGCACGGGGTTTCAGGCGCTTAATTCGGGGTTGTCCGGGTCTGGTCTCTAGAATGAAATGCAAGACTATTATTTCAGTCTGTGTTTCGACTATATATTATTGTTTCAGTAGTCTTCCCATGTCGGGATCTTAGCCACAGAGCTATTGTTTCAGCCTATGTTGAGCCATGTACTATTGTTTTAGTACATGATTCCCATATCAGGGTTTAAAAGGGTCAAAGGTTGACTGAACAAAAAATATATTCCGAGAAGTCAAAATGGGGGTGTCTACAGATGCCCCTCTTCAGCGGCCTCTTGCGAAGTAAGAATGCGTCAAAGATGTAGACACCCCTCATTCGAGGTGTCTTCTCATTTCTCTCGGGAATTAACAAATGTGTATTGGTGATGCTAACATGACATGCTTAGCTTTCTTATCTATCAGCACAAGC
The DNA here is from genome assembly GCA_021018995.1 of Chloranthus sessilifolius. Taxonomy (NCBI): domain Eukaryota; kingdom Viridiplantae; phylum Streptophyta; class Magnoliopsida; order Chloranthales; family Chloranthaceae; genus Chloranthus; species Chloranthus sessilifolius. Next base: position 111,002,570 of record CM037585.1, on the reverse strand, counting down.
TAAAATAGATCATTAGAAGGGCAAATGATAGCTATCAAAGGGCACATTCTGGGTCTGTGGGTGCATGGCGCATTCCGTCGCATGGCGCAAGCTAACAGAGGGATTTTATGCAATCGAGGTATCGGAGCATCAATCAAATGTCCAAAACAAGGTCTAGGGACCGATAATAAAAAAGAGATGAAATATCATGTAATATCGAAGGCTTTTGCAAGTCATGTCAAACAAGGCGCGTCATTACTCACACCAATGCACGTTAGGCGTTCCTTTTCCAATAGGCATTTGTAAGTTCTTAGATTGAATGTGCTCAATGTTTGGCTTTCTAGGGGAATGGCAGGTTTGGGCTAGTAATTGAAGTGGTGTCTTATGAGGTGTGCTCAACTGAATTCTGCGCAATGGCATGTGTGCTTGATTCATCTGGAGATCAGAGGTCAATAAATTGGGAATTTTAATTCTAATGTGCTTGAATTAATGATTCTGCACAGTGGCGTATGAGCTTGATCTAATTCTGCGCAGTGGGATGTGCGCTCTATTGCAAGTTCAGGGGTTGGTTTGCAAGTTGGGTAGTCTAGGTTAGGCATTCTAGTCCTAATATGTCTGAACCAATGATTCTACGCAGTGGAGTATGTGTTTGATCCGATTTTGCGCAGTGGGATATGCACTTGATTGGGAGTTCAGGCGATGTTAGAAGTTCAAGGTCGGGTTCAAGTTTAATTTAAAGGTGAGTTAGGTCTATTTGCTTTGTTGCTTTGTTTTTTTTTTTTTTGCTTCTTTTCCCTTCTTTTTTTTTTATTTTGTTTTTCTTTGTTTGTTTGTTTGTTTTTATGGAGTAAAAGTTTTTGCTTTGTGAAATAAAGGGGGGTTTTGAGATTTTGAAATTTTAGGGGTTTTAACTTAAGATCAATTCGGTGGTAAAACGATAAAAAATGTGGCTTCCGAGACATCATTGAGCAGATCCACCGGTATGGGATTTGTGGACCCGACCATTATTGTGGTTGACAAGATGACACTTGGTATGCCGGATACTACATCTAACCTTCTCGATGAACACTGATGATTGTCTCTTATGGGAGGACTACAGTGATTCGCGAGTCGAGAGAGACGTGTTTTGAAAACATTTAATTTAATCATAGCTAACTATATTTATAGGCAATATCGAGTAATTAAAAGAGAGTGGGTAGTACTTACCTGTGGTGATACTTACCTGGGTTGCACACAACTTGTACGGTTCGTGGTGGTGTTGTAGTGTGGTTATTATTGTGATGCAGTGCTCCGAATGTGATGTCGTGACAGGACTTTGGAGATTTCTCCTCTTCAGGTCTGCTGTGGCAGGACATGGCGGTTGTGATAAATGTCTTAGGATAAATGATGCCATGATGAGACCTGGGGATTAATTAGAGAAAGGGAGAGAGAGTGTCCATTGCCTTAACGATGGGACATGATTGAGCTTTCCCTCTCTTCATCATATGGCATGGCATGCGTTGTCTGAGCTTTCTTTAGTTTTCAGGTAGTGAGGGTTGCGATGGGACGTCGATTGGACGTAGTTAGCAATGGGACATTGTTGTCTTTTTTTGGTAGATCTTGAGTTATGTGAGATCACGTTGTGATTGCGTCATGATTGGCTTAGTTTTTTTGGCGGTGTGCCTTCGACTTTTCACGATGGGTCATGGGGGCATGACTAATTTATTCTGACAGGACTAATTATTGAGGTAACATTGTTGCTTGTGCACGTTATCGCAATGGGGTCTTCCTTTTTTTGGTGGGGTCATGAGGGCATTATGGTAAGGGGCATGTGTGTCTTGCCGCGATGGGACAGCCTGTGAGGCCACGCGATGGGCCAAAAGGGTGTGACCGCAATGTGATAAAAGAATCTTGGCAGCAATGGGATAGAAGGGTCTTGAGGGAATAAATTTTGTCCAAAATCAAGTATTACGCGCCAATTTTCGGGTGCTCAATCTGATTACATGCCTGAGTTTGAGCATGCGATATCAAGCTTGAAGGGTCATTTACGCCCGGGTATGTGAGTGTGCAATTGGATTATGCGCTATAGTCCATGCGTGTGATCGAGGCATCACCTGGTCATCGTACAGTCAATGTACAGGCGACCCTTTGTATTGTGCGCTTATAGTGCGCCGTTTGATTGGTTTGCGCGGCACATGGGCTGCGCGCGATCAGAGCGTCGCGCGGATGGTGCGGGCGATGGTTTAATTGCGCGCTCGGGTTAGAGCGCGTATTTCGGATTATGCACCATGTGAGTGGCGCGTGATATAATTATGCACATGTGTCCGTGTACATGATTAAGTTCATACTCTATATAAATGAAAGAACTTTCATTTGTTTTTTATTCTGGTTTAGTCTCGAGTTTTAACTTTTTGGGAATATTTTGTGCTCTAAAATCCTTGTTTTAGTGATATCGGGAGATCTAACCATTCGATTGGGATGTCGTTTCTTCCCATATTTGTGATTTCGTGCGATCTCTGTCCTGAGGTGATGCTCATGGACGATGTTGTTCTGGGAATGGGCGGTATTGGAAATGAGTGCGCTTGTCTTCACATCGATCCTTTTTAGGGAGCATTGAAGCGGCTATGGTGGAGGAGGCGAAGATGGCGAAAGAGCAGGAGTAAAAAGTGGGGGGATGTGTTTCCCAACCAATGCTCCCTAAAGTCTCTGATTAGACGCTACAAGCAGAATCTGCTCCTCGCTTCGTCTCAGTTTTGAACTCAGTCTTCGTTTTGGGTTGTAGGTTAAAGTTTTAGGTTTTCGTTTTGGGTTGTATATTCAGGAGGTATCCCTCCGGTGATATTGTAAAATTTTAAATTATAAATGAAGGGGCATTTCTTTTATTCTTATTGCGCTTGTTTATTCGTTTAATTTTATTAACGGATTAGTTGGATTTATCTTATTTGTTTAACTTAGTTTTTGTTTAGCTTAGAATTTTTGGGAGTTATTTATTCAGCGCTTATCCTAATGTTAATTCATCTTATTGAGCTTGGTTTAGTGCATTTATTTGGTTCTAGTTGATTGATTGGGGGCATTTTTTTCAATCAATCAGGGTCTCATCCTAGAGAATTGTGCCATTTTTTTTTATTTAATTTAATTTTATTTTATTTAAAGTTTTTTGTTGATTTAAGGTTTGATTTTAACTTGAGTTTTAGTCTTTTTTTTATTGTTTGTTTTGAATCATGAGGTTGAAAATGTGTGAGTTTTCTTAGATTCTAGATAGGTGTTAAATGTCCAAATCCTATTGGTTTATCCATTTTGCTTTGGATCTGTATCTCTTAAGGTGTTAAATGTTGTGTAATTATTGGTTCATCTATGTTTGCCATGGATTATGGTCTTTTAAAGGGGTATGTATTTGGTTTTGATTTAATTTAGATTAGAAACTTTTAAAGATGTGACACTTGTTCATTCTATGGTTTAGGGAGTATAGTTTATAAATGTGTGAGCCAAAAGTTTTGTTATTTTGAATTTTATTTTATGTTTGGGATTGAAGGTTTTGAGGCATTCTTTTGGGCAATTTTTTTTATTAATGTCTTTTCTTCCCTTCTCTTTTGTATCCCAAGTGTTGGACCTAAAGAATCGTGTTTATTGTGTGGGCTCTTGAGAATGAATGGGATTGGTAATGCAAGGTACCAGTCGAATTGCTGCCATGCTAAGGGAAGAGATAGAGGAGAAGAAGGTGGTAGAAAGGACACCCAAGGATAAGGCATGGTCAGCGTTCTCATGACCGATGCTTATTTTTTCTCGGTAGGGTCTGCGGATTCAGCGTTAGTTGCTCCCCCTTTTTAGTGTTTCCAAGGCGGGCTGCTAAGGGTGGATCCTGCAGCTCCTGGGTGGCTTTCCATGAGCCACTCTTTCTTTTATGTTGGCTCGAGACAAGGGAAGGAGGTTATTACGGTTAGAATTTGTTCAGGGCGCCTCCTTGCTCTGAGTTTCTCTGAGATTTCTAGTTTTTCGAATAAATCCGAATTCAGGGATTGCCTGAACATGTTGATTTTTTTTTTGTTTCTTGTTTTAAATTATATATTCAGAGGGTATGCCCTCGGTGTATTTCGTAATCATTTATTTATTTATGAAGTGATTATGATTTTAAATTCTTTTATAAATTCCAGTTTTGTTTGTTTGAGCTTATTTGATTTTATTTGGAATGTGGGATTTACTTGTTTAATTTATTTATTTTAAATCGAGGCACGTTAGGAGTATTTCATTTTGTGTTTTGATTTAGTTTGGGGTTAATCGGAGTGTATGAATGAGGGCATTTTTGGTCCTAATGTATAGAAGGAAGAAGGAAGGGGGCATTTTTTTGGTTGTTCAATTTAATATTAATTGGGGTAGTGTGTGACATGGAGGCATTCTTTTTTTTAATTTTAGATCGGTGTTAGTTGAGACAGAATTTGCGTTTAGCTTTAGTCTTGGTTTGAGGCAAATCTTCCACTCTTTTTTGGTTTCAGCTTTAGTTGGGGTGTGCGAATGGTGTCGGGTCATTTTTTATTCTCCCCCCCCCTTTTTTTTGGGCGTATATTTTTTCGAGTTAAATTCTTTGATCAGTCCTGACAAGGGCATGGTTTAGACTGGTAATTGGTGTTAGGAATCTCCTAGTTTAGGTATGTGAAAGTGCTGCTTTATATCCGTATATTTTTTTGTGTTTTCCAGGGAATTGCGCGCTTCACTATAAGTGTTTAAATGAATTGCGTGCTAAATTTGAAGTGCGTATTCCAAGGCGTCAGAATGTTATTAAGCGTTCATGTTAGGTCGTGTAATCCAATTAAGTACTAGGTGTTGTGTGCTTGATTAGGGTGGTGGTGGTTACTGTGGACGTGACTGGTGGCATTCACGCGCCATGAGGCGGGCGTTTGATGTAATTGCGCACTTGCAGGTTGACGCACAATCGGGTGGTCGGGTTAATTTGAGCGGGCAATGATTAGATTGCGCGCTCTAGATAGGGTTGTGTAATTAAAATTAAGCGCTACTATGTTGGCGCACGATTGGTTTAAATGCATAGATTTAAGCACGCGATTCGACTGTTCCCTATAAATGGTTTAAACCCTCTCATTTTCGTCGCGCAATCCGTTTTAGTCTCCGATTCTTTGGTTTTCTTGTTTCTGTGTGCTCTAGTTTTCGTGCTTTCGTGATATCTTGTTATCTGGTTGTCCGTTTGAGACGCCGTTTCTTCCGTTCTCTTTAATTTCTCAAGCTCTTTGTTCTAGGATGGAGGGTGAGGGTAGTGTTAGACCTACTCTTAATATTTCTAAGTTGGAGAGGATGCTAGGGGCAGAGATAGGTGAGATGTCTGAGGCTCGGACTGACACTGTCGTCGAGGAGGACGTTGTTGGGGAGTAGGTCCTAGAGTTTAACCAGTCGACGGTCAGGGAAGAGGAGCTCGAGATTGAGCAGAGGGGTGTCGAGGGTGAGGGTGAGAGAGTCGAGGGTGAGATACATGCAAGTGAGGGGGCTGAGGCTACAGAGCACCAGGGTGCGGCTGCGGAGCATCCAGATTGCAGGCACTTCCCGCTGGAGGATTTCTTTACCCGAGGTCAGGTAAGCACTCATGAGCAAGAGTTCTTCCATTTTCTTAGTGACTTAGGTTATGACATAGGCTTATTAGGATTTGGAACCCTTCTAATTTATGTCGAACCTGCATTAATGACTGATTATGTGTTTACCTGTGCATCATGATTACATCTAGAGGTAGAGGTAGGTCATGTTTCTACTTAGTTGTTCTCATCATATTTCATGCATTTGTTATTATTGTCATTGTGTCCGGGGCATATTTGACTCGCTTCTAGTTTCCCCCTTTTTTTCGATTAGTTTGCCTTTCGTCATAAGTATGTGCTAGTTTTATTATTTTTGTTTGTGTTTCGTTCAATAGGAGTCCCCGCAGCTAGCTATCAGCTCGGCATGGGCCAAGTTTCATGTCTGGTATCATGCCTTGCCGGAGTTTTAGTAGGCGCGGCTAGTGTCTTTCAGTTTCAGACCGATTCTGGACTTGGAGCCCTTTCAGGTCGATCGTGGCCTGATCACGACGATTCTAGAGAGGTGGAGGGAGGAGCATCAGGTGCTTCTCTTTCTAGTAGGCATGATGTTACTGACTCCAGAGGACTGCGTTCGCATCATCGGTCTTCCTTTTGAGGGCGAGCCGATCACAAGGCGGATGGCAGGGCATTATCTAGAGGTGTGTGAGGAGATCGTAGGTGTGCTGTATAGGTCGAGCAGCTCGAGGCCAGGTATATTTCGGGTCACTTGGTTTTCCGATACATTTGCGAGTGGCTTAGTCCCCCTGAAGCGCCATTCGGAGGTGAAGGCCACCTATGAGGTGCATTGTGTAGTGGTGGCGGGTTGGGAGCCCGTGGTGGAGCCAGGATTAGCTGCGGATAGGGTGCTCCGAGCATTCTTGATGCACTTCCTTGGTGTGGTATTTTTCTCTTCTTCGACTTAGGGATGCGTCACCGAGTCATCTTTTATGGTTCTTGGGGATCTGGACCAAGTCCCTACCTATGTGTGCGACCGCGTTGGTGGATCATTATGAGCAGCTTTACTATCGGGGACAGGGCGTCGCATCGATCGACAGCTTCCTTCCTTTCATCCAAGTGAGTTTTAATTAATTAACATCACAATGTCTTTAGCTTGGTTAATTTTAAGTCGTTTAACGGTAGATGTTTCTCCTTATGTGTCGCTATTATTGTTGTTACTTTTCTTTTCAGTTTTGGGCATACGATCATTTTGCTTTCCTTCGTCCAAGGGTTTCGTTGGATGTGAAGTTTACGTTCCCGCAGATGCACATGTGGAGGGAGGCATTGAGGGGTCGGCGCTGGTCTTCGGATCTTCAGACCTCGCGCGACCTCTTCAAGGATATGCATGCAGGGCAGGTATACATTGTCATGCATACGTTTTTTTTTTCGGTGTTGTAGGATCTGGGTCTTCATTGAGAGATCGGCTTGTTCGTTTGGTTATAGGTGATCTAGAGGCCGTATGAGGATGAGTAGGTCGCAGGTGTGCTAGTGATTGAGTCTGGCCAGCCCTTCTTCGGTGTGGAGATATGGGTTCATTATTTTGAGAGGGTCAAGCGGATCCACACTTCTCGCGTGGTACGACAGTTGGGGCTCGTTCAGGAAGTTCCTCCAGAGATTCACCACAGAGTGGCGAAGAGGATGACATGCCCTCCTGGCCAAAATTTTATAGCATGGATGGCTCTTCAGATAACAGATTTTATAGTTGGGGGGACTAAAGTTAGAGGGGCATGTGACGAGGTGGACGCCCGGGAGTATGCACGGTGGTTTAGTGCATTGGGTGGTGGGCGCGTCTTCACAAGTCCCTTCCATGGGAGCGGCTCTTTTGTGATCAGAGGGTCGGAGTCCGTGTCAGCTTTGAGGGAGAGGTTAGCTGTGTTGGAGCAAGACCATCTCACCGTGAACGTGTGAGGGGCATTAGATGCTCTCCATAGGGTGATGGAGCAGATGGGGTGTGCTGCTCATTCGGATGAGGAGATGCTGCACTCCTTAGCCTCCTCGGTTGCTCAGGCTAGGGCAGCGTAGGATGAGTTGGAGGCTCGGCTAGCGGGGACTCGACCGCTCCTGGTGAGTTAACTTGCATTTTTTATTATTATTATGTGGACTTGGTTTTCTAGTGGTTCTGACATGGTTGTGGTGTCTCGTTTTGTTTTATTTTGGACAGTCTGAGAGAGAGGGTGAGGTAATGTTTACCGCCATCAGCAGCTAGTCAACCGGGAGGTAGCGGCTAGTCGACTATTTGAGATTGACCGATTGGTAAGCGTCCTCACAAGTATAGTTCTATTTATTGTTAGCATTGTGGGTTTGCCAACTGATGTGTTTATTGTTATTCCTAGAGAACCGAGCTCGCTGCTGGAGGTTTCATTCCAGCATTTGATCCATCTTCAGTTGCTTCCTCCAGTCTGGAGGATCCAGCAATGGCTCAGCTTCAGGCCGAGCTAGATCATTGGATAAGTTCCATTCAATCTTTTATCTTGTTTGTGTCCTTGCATTAGTTTGTTGGGTGTCATTGTTTTGCTTTCTTAGTAGTTTACTAATATTATGTGGTATTTCAGCGTCAGGTCGCCGAAGATCTTCAGACGAGGGAGGCGACTGCTGCCTCTCTATGTCCGGAGAGTCAGGTAAAATTTCTTTTGGTGTGGGATAGTTCTATTTTGGTTATTTCATATTTATCTTGTTCTGACATATCTTGGATTATTTGGTTCTTTGTGAAGGTTATTCCGGATTTCGCTCTCGAGGCTCCCCCTCAAGAGTCTATTCCTATCCCTACTCAGGTATGTTTCAGTTATTATGTTTATAATTTATTTGTCATTATAGTATTTTTTTGATGTATTCGTCATTTTTGTTGCTCTCCCTCCTGCGCCTCCTGCTGATCCAGTGACCGCTGAGACAGTCGAGTGACAACTGAGGGAGAGGCTGGATCTGGTATAGTTCTTTCCCATTCTTTTTTTCTCAAAGTTTCTCATTTTGTTCATGTATATATTAGTTTATGCTTGACTTGATGTAGTTATGCAGATTCGTTAGCTAAAGGAGGCGTGCCTAGAGGCAGCGCGAGTGCGTGCCACTCCTGAGGTGAGACGAGTGCTTTGGGAGACGCGAAGTCAGGTTGACTTATTTGCCGAGATGATGGCCACTCAGATGACTCATACTGAGACATTAGAGGCGGCTCGTCGAACGATGTGGGCAGAGATGCAAGCATCCCTAGATGAGCTACAGTATCGTCTGATGAGGAGTGAGCAAGGTCTGTTAGTCAAATGAGTGAGGGGAGATATGTGGCAGGGCATCGTTGTTTAGAGGTTTCGCCAACTCTAGGTGCCGGGATTGTATTTTCGGAGGACCAATCCATAGACCTCCGAGCTGATGATACTAGGGACAGCAGCACTTGACCGTCCCAGCGGTAGCATAGGGATTAGGTGTGTGTGTGTGTGTGGTTTTTTTTTTTTTTTTTGTCTATAGCATGTGTTGTTGAATATATAGGGGGTGTCCCCAGTGATAGGTGTAAAAAGAAATGGAAATTTTTTTGGCACATATATATATAGAGATTTTCTTTTATTTAGATGTGCCTGACTGGCTCCTTTTCCTTTTGGTTACCTCTTGCATCTACTTTTACTTTCTGTTTCTTTAGCGCCATCAACCTTCATCGGGATTTGGATGCTATCTGAGCTGGCTTGGTGAGGGTTGAAGGCTACTTCGTATCTGCACATGTGAAAGTAACATCATCAGTAGTTTTGTTCACCCCCTTGCCAGTTGTCAAGGGGGTGAGTATCTCAGACCGGAGTCTGGTAGCGAAAGATGGGCATGTGTCCTTTTCTTTTTTTTTTCTTTTTTCTTTTTCTTTTTTTTTAATTTTGAAAATAATGCAACAGGGAAAACAAATATCTAAAACTGAAATAATAATAAGATAATAAAATAAAATATAAAAAAATGCCCCAGTGTAGGAGCGTGGTAGGATCGGCAGTATGGTATCTTCAGTAGCACTTTTCGGAGGGTAACTTCATTATTTCTTATCTTCTTTGTGGACAAGCCGGCGCTTCTGACATGATTCTTCTTCTAACATGATTCTTCTTCTAATCTAAAAAAAATGCCCCAGCGTCAAGATGCAATGGAGCTTTTCCGGGTTTCAAGATAAGCACTTTGGGTTTATAAGCAGTCATGGGTATCTGGTGAGTTAGTTTCGAAGAAAAAAGTTGATCGGTGCTCTCACCGAACTGGGAAGTCATCTTTATGATTAGGTCAATTGTATACAGGGTCTATCCTAGGGTGGTGGTCATCCTATGTCGTGGTTTTTTTTTTTTTAGGGAGAAGTATGGTTTATATAGTAAATGATTGGGCCAGTCGTCATTCATCAATTTTCGGTTTCATTTCTAGGAATATCCTGCAAGGCTTCTGATTTATTGTCCCAAAATAAAAAATAGCGGAGGGAGGTAAGGCTCAGTGATGGGAGGATTAGTTTATATCTAATGCTTTCCAAAATGGATAGGTAACAACCTTTTTCTCAGAGGGGTGCGGGATGCCATGATCGAGCTCTTCGTCGTGTTTCGGCACCATCAAAATCTCACATTCTTTGGTTAGAAGGAGTTTATCCTCCTCCCGCCACCTTACGAAGACATCTAGTAGTATGGGGAGATCAGTGGTGCCCTCGCAGCTTGCTTATACACTTCTAGTGAAATTACCAGAGATGCTCTCATGGCCTGCTTATGCTTCCCTGAGTTCATTGACTTGTTCATTCGTCGTAATGGTCTCACTCGATCTTTTTTTTTATGCATATATTTTTTTGAAAGCATCCTACTAGCGTAAGAACATTGAGTTTTGATTGAATCTAACATCTTCATATTTTTTTTTTGCTCTAGCGTCTCCTCCAATGGCAGGGGAAGGGAAGTGAGGATTGGGTGTTACTTATGCTTTTGAAAGAGGTTTAGATAGGTCACTAGTCCATTAATCAGGTTGCCCGAATGAGAAAAAAAAAAGTGGGGGCAATAGATCGGAGGTCTTAAGGATATTTTAAGAATTGAAGGCGTACGACCAATGAATGGGTCGTGACATCTACGAGGGTGGTAAGTATAAGTATTGAACCACGGGATGTGACGATCACAGGGTTAGGGGTAGTATTTTCTAAGGTACATGGCCTTCCAAGGACTAGGGACTTCTTCCCCATCTTGGTTCGCCAGTTTATAGGCATTTTCAGGATATGCGGCTGTTATGACATATGGGTCTTCCCAGTTCGGTTTCAGTTTTTCTTTCGGGTGGGCATGCTTGGAAGGCATAATTTTCTTCAAGACTAATTCTCTGATATTAAAGGTTCGTTTGAGGACTTTCTTATCGTAAGCCTTGGCCACTCTCCTCTGATATACCTGGGCGTGATCAGCTGCCCTTAGACGTGTTTCATCGAGCTGCTCTAGCTGCGTGAGTAAGGCAATTCTCCTCTCGTCTAAGGATAGCTCATTATCGAGTTGAATGCGTAAAGACGGTACTTTTATCTCATATGATAGGACTGCCTCCATCCTGTAGGTGAGGAGGTAGGGAGTTTGGCCAGTAGCCATGAGAATAGAGGTCTTATAGGCCCAGAGTGATTCTAGTAGTCGTTCAAGCGGTCGGCTCCATTTCTTGTTTATACTATGCATTTTAAGATTCGAATTAGCGTCTTGTTCGTAGCTTCCTCTTGTCCATTGCCTTGAGGGTAGAACGGTGATGAGTGGCATAGATCGATGTCGTACTTCTTGCATAACTTCTTCGCCTTCTCCACGATGAACCGTGGTCCATTGTCGATGACAAACATCCTAGGAACTCCAAACCTGGTGATGATATTCCGATTGATAAACCACACGAGTGTTGAAGCAGTGATTCTGATATAGGATTCAGCTTCTGCCCATTTGGTGTAGTTTTTGGTCGCTGTAAGTATGAATGGGTGTTTGTGATTGTTCCCAACTATATCAGTGAAAGGACCAATGATATCAAAGGCTCACATCGAAAATAGCCATGGTGAAGTCATGGTAATCAATGCAACTGATGGAGCTTTGATTAGTGAGGCGTGTTCTTGGCATTGCTTGCAAGATTGAACATAGAGGTGGCAATCTCAGATCATTGTCGGCCAAAAGTAACCTTGTCGTGTAACTTGATCGACGAGTCTCTGTCTACCAAAGTGGGCACCGCAGGCACTGGAGTGTGTATCTTGGATGATGTATTGTCCTTCGGCGGTCGTGACGCATCGTAGTAGTACTCCTTTGGAGAAGGCTTCTTTGTATAATGTTTCGTCGACTATGCAAAATCAGGTGCATCTGTTCTTTATGGTCTTTTGTTCAATTTTCTCTCGTTTGGACGAATGTGTTGATGTTTTAAGAAGTTCCAGATGTCAAAGTACCATGGCTGTTCATCATCAATCGACTATTTTTCAAATCTATACATGGCGACTTCGGTGTCCGCGTTGATGTGCTTTTTCGGGATAATTACTCCTTTTGGTCCTGTACTTGTAGGGAGGATGGGTAATTCTCTTTTGACGATCCATGCTACCTCATGGGCGGGTACTGTCAGCTTTTTAATGAAGAAGGTTTTGGTATTTTATCCGACAGGTATTTGGATGACTGAGGCTGGCTTGGCTAAGGAATTTGCGAGCTCATTTTCTAATCTAGGGATTGCGTAAAAGAGATTCTTTCAAATTTCTTTACTAAATATTGAGCAGTTTCTAGGTATGCCATTAGTTTCCTTTCCTTAGTTTTTCATTCTCCTATAACTTGTGAAATTACTAGTTTGGAGTCACCCGATGGTTTTTAATTGTTTAACTCCTAATTGCAGTGCTGCTCGTGGTCCGGCTATAAAAGCTTCATATTCTACGACATTATTAGTGACAGGAAAATCTAGTTGAAAAGCTTTAGGTATGACAACTTCTTCTAGGCTCAGGAGGACTATTCCGATACCTTTTCCTTTATGGTTTAGAGCGCCGTCAACTAGAGGGTCCATGAGGTCTTATCAGGCTCTTCATTATGAATCATGAACAGGTCTTCATCAGGAAAATTCGTGCGTATGGGTTCATCATTTGGGAGTGGGAGGTCTGCGAGATAATCAGCGATGGCTTGTCCTTTGATCGATTTCTGTGTGACATAAGTGATGTCGAATTCTTGTAATAGCATGTGCCAGCGAGAGATCTTTCCTGATGTTACGGGCTTTTCGAATACATACTTCAGAGGGTCCATTCAAGCTAGTACTAGTATTTTATGTGCTCCAAAGTAATGTCGCAATTTGGTCAAGGCCCACACCAATGCAATGCAAGTCTTCTCCATCAGAGTATATTTTTGTTCGTATTCGACCATCGTCCTGCTGAGGTAGTAGATAGCCTTCTCTCTCTTGCCGTCTTTTTCATACTATCTCAAAATTACTCCCATTTCTTTGTCATTCGCTGAGAGGTATAGAATTAGGGGTTTTCCGGGGACAGGTGGCGAAAGTATAGGCGGATTAAGGAGGTATTTATTGATATTGTCGAAGGCTTGCTGACACTGGTCATCCCATTTGTACTCAGCTCCTTCTTTACGTAGTCTATAGAAAGGATCGCATCTGTCTAAATGCTGGGAAATGAAGCTCCTGATAAATTGCAATATTCCTATCAGGCCTCGTAATTCTTTGATATTACTGAGAGGCAGCATCTCGAGGATGGCTCTAACTTTTGCAGGGTCAACTTCGATTCCTCGCTTGCTAACAATAAAACCAAGTAATTTTCCTGAGGTGACTCCGAAAACTCATTTCTTCGGGTTCTTTTTGCTGATACTTCTTAGCTCTCTGTAAAACAAGTCTGAGCGCTTCAACATGTCCTACTCACATTTGAGACTTCACTAATATTTCATTAACGTAGACTTCTACACACTTATGTATCATGTCGTGAAAAATAGCCATCATGGCACGTTGATACGTGGCTCCTATATTCTTGAGCCCAAAGGGCAATGCGACGTAACAATATGTCCCCTATGGTGTGGTAAAGGAAGTCTTCTCTTGGTCAGACTCCGCTAATTTTATCTAATTATATCAAGAGAAGCCGTCCATAAAGGATAGCATCTCATGTCCAGCGGTATTGTCAACTAGAGTGTCAATGTGTGGAAGTGGGAAGTCATCTTTTGGACACGCCTGGTTGAGATTTCGGAAGTCAATGCAAACTCGCACTCTGCTGTCCTTCTTGGTGATAGGTACTATGTTCGCGATCCACTTAGGGTAAAGAATGACTCGGATAAATTTGACTTTGTGTAACTTGTCGACTTCTTCTTTGACTTGGAGAGTAATTTGTGGGTGCATCCTATGGAGTTTTTGCTTAACAAGCTTTGCATCGGGTTCTAAGATAAGACAATGTTCTACTAAACTCGGGTCTAAACCGGGCATAACTTCATAAGACCATGCAAAGGAATCGAGGTGTTCTTACAAGACTTGTATAATTTGTTGGCGTTCCTTAGGATTTAGCGTTGCGCTAATCAGTAACTTTTTAGGTTTCTCTTCAGTGCCAAAATTAAGTTCTTCGGTGGGTTTCGCAGCAGCTTGGGTTTGCTCATCGAAATGCTTGATAACCTGTTGGAAGTCCACTGCCTCCTCGACAACTGGTGCCCTTTCTTCATCCTCGGTAGGCTCATATACTGTGAAGTAACTACACTGGGGATTTGAATCTGCGAAAGGTACCTCTTCATTGGTGCAATTTATAACCAAGAGATCTTTGGTAAGGTAAAGGTCAAAGTTGTTGATCCTTCTCTCAAAGTCACGAAGTATCTCGTCCGGTATGATCATTGGCATATTGTCTAGCCGGGACGCTTTACGTCCCTGTGTGAAGGATAGAATAGAAACCTTAGGAGAAGAGTCTCCTTGCCTGCCACAAATCTGGTTAGGAACGAAGGATTCCCTTTCTTTTATGAGGTTTTCTAATTTTTTTGAATTTTGTATTTCCAATTTTTTCTATTTTTTTTATTTTTAATAATAAATGTGGTACAGGGTTGGTCTCCTAAAGGGGCACCGGGAGAATTGCTTCCTCTAATTGAGGGAGCGAGACGGCTGCTGGAGCTGTTCGAGCGATCTTTCAAGAAACGTAGACTTATTGCAAATTTTTTTTTTGGAGTCCTCAGCTAATGAGACCTTTTGAATGAGTGACGCGGGTGATAGTGGCACTGATATTTGAATTTCCTCTATCACGTTAATGGCCTCTTCATTGAAGAAACTCTGAAGATCATAGTCAATCGAACTATCTGCTTCTGAGTCATACTAGGGTGGTTCTTGCCACTGAGGGGATCTCTCAAAGGATCCTCATGGGTAGCAAGTTCTTTTCCTTGATCTTCATAATATGTTGGGATAAGCAAGCATGCTCGGCAATGAGGTTGATAATGGTGAAGGATGCAGGGGGATTCCCAAGGGCATTCCCATCCTTTTAAATTAGAATCGAAGATGGCATCGAACTCATCTTCTTGATCTGATAACGCTTGAAAACCTAAATTAGCTCGCTCGGCCAACTCGAGAGCGGGAAGATCTGTCCAGTAGTCTTCGTCATCACTCGGGGGAGGCTGCCATTCTTCTTTAAGAGATTTCCATGATATTTGGAGTTGCGACAAATTTGGGGATGTAGAAGCATCTAGTTCGAGTTCCTCTTCAAACTCTATCAAGGCGGGTTGAGTGTTTCCTTCTGGATCAGATAGATAGCCTTCGGGATCTTCTGCACCTTCTGCCTGTAGCTGAGCTGGTAGGTCATTTTTAGTTTCTGTCATCGCAAGTTTGGAATGGTTTGAACCCTCTATCGTAGACAGTCGGGTCCACTCGGTGAAGCATTCTAATATACAAGTGCATGCCCTACAACGGGGCTGATAAGGGTGAACGATACAAGGGAAATCCCATGGGCATTCCCACCCTCCAAGGCCAAGGCCGAGGTGGATGCTATACGGGTTAAGATTTTCTAGTGGAGCGTCATCCTCTTCCCACATTAAGCACAAGTGCTCTTCATCATCTTGCAGGACAGCTATATGAAAGTCTTCATCATCGGTAGATTCCTAATCTTCTAATCGTGGTTCAGTTTCTAGAGGCTCTTCTCTCCTCTCATCTACGGACTCTTTCAAATCAAACAGGGGCTTGACTCCTTCAAGTGGTCTATCAATATCGTCGCTAAGACTTGTCATATCATTGAATGCTTTAGCCATTTGTTCAATTTCTATTTCTCAAGATTAGGCGAAGGATACTTCCTTACGCTTTGGCACGTAAGCTTTCTTAGTGGTCCCATAGATGAAGTGATCATATAGAGACCATTTCGGTGAGGTAGGGCATAAGTCAGCTTGGGAGCCATCCGATCGATAACCCAACCCTATGTGTTTACATATTTTCATTGGAACGACAAGTCCTATGCGACCTTATTTATTATTACCGAGTCTAGTGTGAGGGACATATCCAAGTTGGTACATGAGATTCCACCCTTTCGTCGTGATGGGGGTTAATGCCATAAAGTTTGGTGAGGTCCGGACCAATCTCTCTCTTCACTAAGTTTTGTTGACGCATTGGGGGAGAACTAGGATAGTCAGGGGAGTGGACCTCTGCGACGATCGGGTCTTCAGGGGTCCAAGTCTTTCGAATATGGCTCATGTTTAATACGTAGTCATGAGTGGTTGGTATGTTCGCCACGTAATCAGTGTCTATCTCCTGAAGGGGTGCATCAATGTATATACGCGCGATGGAGTCCTTGTATGAGAATTTGATGCATTTATGGTATGTGGACGCGATGGCCTTCATGGACTCTAGCCATTTTCTTCCTAATATAAGATTGTACATACTAGCCGAGTCAAAAACATGAAAGGTGACCTCTTTCGTTACGGGCCCAAGGTGAACCTGTAGCTTAATAGTTCATTTCACGAAATGACGTGAGCCATCATAGTCTATAAGTGAGAGGGCGAAGGGCCTAGCATCTTGCTCTGTGTATTCGAGAGTCTTTAGCGTGGTGAGAGGGTAGATGTTAAGACCTGCTCCCATTTCAACTAGTGTGTGTTGCACAGAGAATCCTCTACTTATGACTGTGAGATATATGGGGGTCGCACTTTCGCGGAGGGACTCTTTGGGCATGTCTATGTCTGTGAACATGAGCGTTGGGGGTTGCATCATGACCGAAGTGATTTGATGAAGTTCGTCTAAGGTCGTGTCCTTGTCCACTTGTGTGTCTTCAAGTGTCCTTATCAACAATCGGTGATGATCAGGTGATTTGATAATGAGGTCTAGTATGGATATCTGGGCTGGGATCTTCTGAAGATGTCGCAGGAGGTCATATTCTTGTCCTGGCTCGAGTGTCACTTCTTTGCCTAGCCGGTGAACCTTGGGCGCAGGTGGTTGGAGTGGTTGAGGTGCAGAGATTAGTGGAGGGATGATATAAGGCGGGGGAGGCAAGTTGACCACTCTTTCTCTCACATTCCCCTTTGGTGGTTGCGTGCTTGTGTAATCGTTACTTTGAGGGAAAGGAGGAAGTGGGTAATTTGTTCCATACATGAGAATCGGGCACGTCAACTGCTGGCTAGACCCGACACGAGTCAAAATCGATGTGGTCATGGAGCGAGTAAAATTGGGGGTTGGAGAGTGTGCTTGCATGGCATCGTTCCATGGTGGGAGATACTATGTGTAATCCTCCTCTTCTATGAAAGTAGAGACCAGTGTCTCACCTAGGTCAGGGTGTTCCTCTTGCTCGCTTTCTCCATATTTAGTAAACACTCAGTCTTTGTTTCACTCTCTCGGCTTGGAGCCTCTCGAATGACACTTTCTATGCATGCAGCGATTTGGGCTATAGTTTAGGGAACGTACTCCCCGCACTCGGATTCAGAATCGGAGAAGGGGGTGGTAGGGATGTTGGTTAAGGATTTGGAGGCGTTGAAGGTTCTAGTGGGTGACGATGGAGGAATGGTCTCCTGGCCCTAAAAGAATATACTCATATCTGAGTAAATTTTGGGTATGGAGGCGGGCTTGGCGGGGCGATTCGAGTGATCAGGGCCGAGGGATGTGGGGGCGAAGGAACTCTTGCTAGTGTGGTGAAAGCAGTAGAGGGTTAGATGCGAGTGATTAAAGTAGATGGCTGGAAAGAAGGTTGACTAGGGAGATCCACAGTAGTGACCTAGGCAGGTGTCGCTTGGTTGTGGTTAGGCATGGGATTGTTTATGATCCCTAAATTTTATTGGGGTTGATTAGTATTAGGGTTGGGATTTCTAAGCACTTCTCAATCAATTTGATTTCGGTCGTTCATATCATAAATCATGTCCCTAAGGACCCAACAGTCCTCTAAATCATGTCCTGCATATTGATGGAAGGCACAGTATTTACTATAGTCTAGATTTGCAGGCCATGGACGAGGTTTCTCCAGTGGGAATCGGAGGAGGTTCTGAGTATTAAGGAAATGAAAGATGTTGAGGATTGTATCCGGTAAAGGGGGATAGTGTTCCCGCCTTGGTTGGTAAGGGCCTCTGGCTGGATTGAAATTTTGTGGTGGGGGTACATTATTGTAACTCGGCGTGTGGGCCGGTTGACCTCGTGTCACATTTTGGTTCTGATAGGCGTTAGGGTACTGATTCCTATTTTGATATTGGCCTTGACTTTGATTGCGGCCTTGGTTTTGGTTCGCATATCTCTGCTTGACCAACACCTTGATTTTGATTAGTATACCATTGTTGATTTTGATTCTATCCGAAATTTCATGATTGGAAGTTGTTGTTATTAGAGTTTTGCCCTTGGTTGACAACGGTATTAACATGCTCAGCCCCTATGGCTTTATTATTATTTTTTTATTTCGATTTGCTAGAAGAGCTTATTTTGGACGTGACTATGGATAGAGCAAGGTCTCCGCCTTTAATGTTTTGCGCTAATCAGGATGCCCGAGAGTGAAGTGTAGCAAAGTTAGGGCAATCACTTATGACGAGTGCGCTCTTTAACGGTTCCCTAGTGTTGTCGATAATAATATCAACCGAGTCCTTCTCTTTCATTGAAGTGTCGGTCCTAGTAGGGATTTTTCTCCATCTAGCGACGAAGTCAATGAATTCTTCGTCAAGTCCTTGCTTAGCTGCCATTAAGTCGCTGAGACTAACTGTCTCCTGGATTAAGTGTTTGTATTGGTCCAGGAATTGACCGACCAATTCATCGAAGGTTTGGATCATATAAAGCAAGAGTCCCGCAAACCAATCTAAAGCTTCTCCTTCTACTGAGCGTGGGAAGTAGTGAATGAGAAGTCCTTGATTGTCACGTATGGGTCGGCAATCATTACAAAAGAGGGCCAAGTGATGATTCGGATTTCTGGTGCCATTGTATTTAGTGAATTTGGGCGGCTTGAATCCTATTGGTAAATTAAACTTGACGTCTCAGCAAAATTTGTCGAATCCGAACAAGTGGCCGGGGCACTCTCTTTTGGCCATGTACTCATCAAGCATTCTGGGGAGGTCTTTGATTTTAACGGTCCCGTCTTTCGAAGCAACTAGTGAGCAAACCTTGTCCAGAGGGTCATTGTTAAATAATGTGTGGGCCGGTTGTCTCAGTGAGGTGGCACGGGCTGACACGATGATCGGGGTGGGATGTGGCCTCTCTTGTCACTCTTGTTCTTCTAAAAATTATCGTGACCTAATGGTTTCGTATGCGGCAGCCAACCTTCGAAGCAATTCTTCGTAGTTGTCATCTCCTCCTTATATTCTTTGGATACTAAGTTCTACAATTTGTTGAGCGGTAAGGTTTTGTCTGATGCCACCACCTCTCCCATCATGGTTGTTCCTAGTGTATGGGGTAGAGAAGGGGTTCTCTTGCTCACCAACCATATTAATTTTAGGTTGTCATGGGCTAGAATTATGAAAGGGTTCTTCTCCATACATGGGGTTGTCATGATATCCCCACAATGACGGGTCTCCTAAACTTACTCTTCATATACCAGATATTTTAAGTCTTTAGCAAAGACTCATATATATAAAAGAGAATCTAAATGGCACGATTGGAAAGGAGGAATGAATAGTGAAATAGGTTGGAAACTAACAATCTAGAAATAGAGTTTGCAAAAATGTCCCATCATGATCACCAGTCTATTGGTGCGCGCTTTTTCTGGATTCCTCTCAGTTCCAGTTGAATCAGTGGCTTCCAATTCTGTCCTGATGGACTCTAGTGATGCGGTGTTTGGAATAATTGAGGTAAAAATAAATAATAAAAGGGGTTTCCTAAAAAGTTTCTGATTTATTATGATCGCCAGCTGCAGATATTTATCGATGCTATAACACGTCAATGATCACACTTAGGAGCAGGTGTGGGTTGCTTTTATACTGAATTGTCCGCCTGCGAATGTCAGCAGCGTTCTGTTTCTTTTGGTTAGATAGTTTGATTTCCTTTTATTTCCATTTATAGTTATACTTCTGGTCAGTTTAGATCTCCTTTAATTCTATTAGGAATTTAGTTATATAGGTTTGTTCCAATCCCATTAGGAATCCAATTAATGTCAATTTCCCAATTCTATTAGAAGTCCAAGTAATATTAGTCTCCTATTGGCATAAGGAGTGTATGTATAACAGTTCTGGTGAGACTTTAATTCGTTCCGGTATATCAAGTGTACTGGAATTCTGACTGAATAAGGTATAACAATCCTATTGAAATTCTAATTAGAGCAATTATAGCAGTCCTGTTAGAATTCTAATTGAACTAAACGACTAATTTTTGCTGAAACTCTTATTTAAGCAAAGGAATTAATGCTAATAACATCTAATTAAGCCGAATAAACTAATTTTTCTACCAAATTTGATTAAGATAAATAAACTAATTTTGTAAATATCTCTAATTGAAGCAATGAAAAACTTATGCTAAAAAAAATCTAGTTGAAGCAACGAATTTAATCCCATTTAGTTATAATTGAAGCAAGGAATTGATCGATTAAATTCAGATTTAGAGAGGTCAATCAATCATACTAAAATTTAAGACACTTAACTAATTAAGCATGCTGAAATAAACTTACTAATCAATAGTACTAAAAGTATAAAGCTAAAGCAATAAATCAATTCTAAAATTCCTAAAAAAGAGGGTTTGGACCCGCTATTCTAAGGAGGAATGGCCTCGTTCCCAAGTACCCTCCGTAAGCTCCCTTGGGCAAATCGGGTGGCCAAAGTTGAAAATAAATTGAATTTTTGGGCCGTAAAATAGTGCTTTGGGATTTTTCAGAGTTGATTTCAGAATAGCAATTGTGAATTAAATTGTAAAACTATAATTTTAAGACTGAAACTATATTTAGGATTTTTTTTTAGAGATGTTAAAATAAGCAATTTAGAATTAAAAATTAAATTTTTAGGACTGAATTCGGGTCTAAAATCAGGAGATCAGGCCGTATGATTAAAGACTGGTTTTGAATCGAAGGATTAGAACCAGAAATTAACGATAGGACAATAAATCAAGATTTTAGAGCTGAATTAAAGTTTAAAATCGGTATATCAGACCGATGAATTAATGATTGGTTCTAGAAACAGAGAACTGGAACCAGATATATGGAATTTCGGTCCGAACACGGGTGCTACGGTCTAAAACTAAAAATAAAAATATTAATAGAATTCCTAGATCTAGAGATTAGAAGCTATGATTGCGAATTAAAAGTTTAAATCCTTACCTAGGGTCAGGGCTGCGGAGAGAAATTTCGAAGACTCAAAGCTTGAATCTCGAAACCATGATTAAGATGCTCTATGGGTTGGTTCTCGGAGTTCTCTGGTTTCGGAATCCCAAAAAAATTCGCTCTCCCTCGAAAAATTGCCAGCCTCCTCTCTTTTCTTTTTCGACTCAGGAATACGTCATCAGGTTGTTTTTTATGGTTCTTAGGGACTTGGATCGGGTCCCTACCTATGAGTGGGCTGTGGCAGCATTGGCGCATCTCTATGAGCAACTTTATCATCGGGGATGAAGCGTTGCGATGATTGGAGGTTTCCTTCCCTTCCTCCAGGTGAGTTTTAGTTAATTGGTGTCATGACGTCTTTGTTTTTTTTTTTTGGTCATAGCAACTATTCAATAGTTCTTTTGTTGTTTTCTTTTAGTTTTGGGTGTATGATCAGTTTGCTTTTCTTCGTCCGGGGGTTTCGTTGGAGGTGAGGTTCACGTTTTCGCAGATGCATGTGTGGAGGGCAGCGCTATGGGGTCGTCGCTGGTCTTCTGATCTTCAAACTGCACGGGGTCTTTTAGAGGATATGCATGCAGGGCAGGTATATACTACTATGTGTTCATTTTGTTTTGTTTTGTTTTGAGTTTTCAGGCTCTAAGGATTCATTGATGGGTTGGCTTGCTTGTTTGGTTGTAGGTAATTTGGAGGCCATACGCGGCCGAGGAGGATGCGGGTGTGTCGGTGATCCAGTCTGGCCAGCCCTTCTTTGATGTGGACATATGGGTCCATTGTTTTAAGAAGGTGGAGAGGATCCACCTATCTCAAGTGGCGTGGCAGCTGGGGCTTGCTCAGGGAGTCCCTCCGAAGATTCGCCATTGGGTGGCGAAGAGGATGACCTGCCCCTCTGGCTGAAACTTTACGGAGCGGATGACACTTTAGATGGCGGATTTTAGAGCTGGGGGGACCAGGGTCATAGGGGTGCCTCTTCACACGTCCCTTCCATAGGAGTGGTTCTTTCGCGAGCTGTGGGTCGGAGTCAGCGTCGGCATTGAGGGAGAGGCTAGCTGTATTGGAGCAGGGCCATCTCACCGCGAGCGTGCAGGGGGTGTTAGATGCTCTCCATAGGGTGATGGAGCAGATGGGGTCAGCTCCTTGTCTGGATGAGGAGATGCTGCACTCCTTAGCCCTCTCGGTTGCTTAGGCTAGGGGAGCGGAGGATGAGTTGGGGGTTCGGCTAGTGGAGACTTGATGCCTCTTGGTGAGTTGATTTATTGGTTTAATTGTTTATGTATTATGTTAACTTGGTCTTCTGGTCATTCTGACATGGTTGTGGTGTCTCATTTTATTTTGGACAGTCTGAGAGGGAGGTCGAGGTCGCTAGTCACGTGGAGATGATAGGGTTGTTACGCGGTCAATAGCAGGCCGGCCGAGAGGTGGAGGCCAGTTTGCGATCTGAGATTGATGGATTGGTAAGAGTCTATATGAACTTGGTCTTGTTAATTATTAGCATTGTGAGCCTGCCAATTGATGTGTTGATTGTTATTCATAGAGAGCCGAGATCGCTATTGGAGGTCCCGTTCTGGCGTTTGATCCATCTTCAATTGCTTCCTCCAGTCGGGAGGATCCAGCGATGGCTCAGCTTCAGGCCGAGCTAGAGCATTGGGTAAGTTCCATTCAAATTTTTAATCTCGTTGGTGTCATTACATTAGTTTGTTGGATGTTATTATTTCGCTTTCTTAATATTTTACTAACTGTATGTGGTATTTCAGCGTCAGGTTGCCAAGGATCTTCAGACGAGGGAGGCGACAGCTGCCTCTCTACTCTCAAAGAGTTAGGTATAGTTTTTGGTGTGGTGTACTTCAGCTTAGGTTATTTCATCTTATTTGTTCTGACATATCTTATGTTGGCTTGTTTGGTTCTCTGCGTAGGCTGTTCCAGACTCTTCTCTCTCGAGGCTCCCCCTTAGGGATCTATTCCTATCCCTGCTCAGGTATGTTTTAGTTATTATGCTCATTGTTTATTTATAATTACAGTGTTATTTGATGTATTTGATTGTTCTTATTGCAGCCACCTATGTTTGTTGTCCCTTCCGTGCCTCCTGCTGATCCAGTGACTGCTAAGACGGTTGAGCGACTTCTGGAGGAGAGGCTGGATCTAGTATGATTCTTTCCATTTCAAAGTTTCTTTTTTTTATGTTCATATATATATATACATTGGTTTTCCTTGACTTAGTATGGTTACGTAGGTTCGTTTGCTTGAGGAGGCGCGTCTAGAAGCGATATGAGCGCGCGACACTCCTGAGGCAAGGTGGATCCTTGGGGAGATGCGAAGTCATGACAACCTATTCGTTGAGATGATGGTTGCGTAGAAGACTCAGTTTGAGGCATTAGAGGCGGTGCGTCGGACGATGCAGGCAGAGATGTAGGTGTCCCTAGATCAACTACAGTATCGTCAAACGAGGAGTGAGTGGGGGGTACGTAGGCTGGCTAGTCTGCTTGACGGATCAGAGTCGAGAGCCATGGGTTCCTCAACCGGGCAGTCTAGTCACACGTCACGTGATCGTGTCAGGGGTGATGCTCATGAGGATTCTGTCGTTTGTGAGATTCTCACTGGATATCCTCCTCATTCGTGATCGAGGCGATCTGTTAGTCAGACAAGTGAGGGGGATTTTGTGGCGGGGCCTCATCATGTAGAGGTTTCGAGGACTCCGGGTGCCGGGAATGTATTTTCGGAGGACCAATCTACAGAACTCCTAGCCGATGATATCGGGGACAACGGTGTTCGTCCATCGTAGCGACAATGTAGGCAGTAGGTGTGTAGGTGTGTGTTTATTTTGTCCATTGTGTGTGCATTGTATACATATATAGGGGGATGCCCCCTGGTGAAAGTGTAAAAAGAAAACAAAACGTTGATATATATATATGGAGAGATTTTTTGGTTTAAATGTACCTGATTGGCTCCTTTTCCTTTAGTTACCTCTTGCGTTTATCTTTCATTTTTTAGTTTCTTTAGCGTTGTCGATTGCCATTGGGACTTGGATGCTTCCTGAGCTGGCCCGGTGATGGTTGAAGGTCGCTTTGTATCTGCACATGTAAAGGTAACACTATCAGTAGTTTTGTTCTTCCCCTTACTAGTTGTCAAGGGGGTAGGTATCTCAAACTGGGGTCTGGTAGAAAAGGGTAGATATGTGCTCTCTTTTTATTTATTTATTTATTTATTTATTTTTGTTTTTTTTTTTAAGTAATGCAATAGGGAAAGCAAATAGCTAAGATAGAAATAATAAAAACAATAAATAAATATGCGCCAATGTAGGAGCGTGGTAGTGTTGACAATATAGCATCTTTGGTAGCATTCTCCGAATGGTAACTGCATTATTCCTCATCTTCTTTATGGACGAGTCAGCACTCCGAATGTGATTCTCCTTCTTTTCCAAAAAAACTGCCCTAGTGTGTAGATGCAATGGAGCTTTTCTAGGCTTTGGATGAGCACTTTAGGTCTATAGGCAGTCATGGGTATTTGGTGAGTTAGTTTTAGAGAAAAGTTCATCAGTACTGTCGCCGAACCGGGGGAGGTCTCTTCGATTAGGTCAGTTGGATACTGGGGTTTATCTTAGGGTGGTGGTCATCCTATCTCGTGGTTATTAGGGAGAAGTATGGTAGGTATAGTGGGTGATTTCATCAGTCATCATTCATCGGTTTTCAGTTTCATTCCTAGGAGCATCCTGTAAGGCTTCTAATTTATCATCCAAAATAAAAATAGAAGAGGGGGGAGGTAAGGCACAATGATGTGGGGAGTACTTTGTAACTAACACTTTCCAAAAGGGATGAGTAACAATCTTTTTCTCGGAGGGATACGGGGTGCCATGATCGAGCTCTTTGTCACATTTCGGTACCATCAAAATCTCACATTATTTGGTTAGCAGGAGTTTTTCCTCCTCCTGCCACCTTACGACGACATTTAGTAGTATGGGGACCTCAGGGATGCCCTCGTAGCTTGATTATACACTTCTAGTAAAGTCCCAGAGATGTCCTCACAGCCTGCTTATGCTTCCCTGAGCTCATTGACTTGCTCATTCATCGTAATACTCTCACTCAAATATAGATATATTTGAAAGCATCCTGCTAGCGCAAGAATAATGAGTTTTGATTGAACCTAGCATCTTCATTTTTTTTACTCTAACGTCTCCTCCAATGGTGGGGAAAGAAAAATGAGGATCAGGTGTTACTTATGCTTTTGAAAGAGGTAAGGTAGGTCACTAGTCCTTCGATCAATTTGCCCGAGTGAGAAAGTGGGCGATAAACTAGAGGTCTTCAGGATATTATGAGAATTGATGACATATGACCAATGAATGGGTCGTGATGGCTATGAGGGTGATAAGTATAAGTATTTAACCACGGGATGTGATTGATGATCATAGAGCTAAGGGTAGTATTTTCTAAGGTACATGGTGTTCTAAGGGTTAGGGAGTTCTTCCCCATCTTGGTTCGCCAGTTTGTATGCATTCCCAGGGTATGTGGCTGTTATAACGTAAGGGCCTTCCCAGTTCGGTTTCAATTTTTCTTTCGGATGGGCGTGCTTAGAAGGCATGATTTTCTTCAAGACTAATTCTCTAATATTAAAGGTTCGTTCAAGGACTTTCTTATCGTAAGCCCTAGCCACTCTTCTCTGATATACTTGAGTGTGATCAGCTGCCCTTAGACGCGTTTCATCAAGTTGCTCTAGTTGCGTGAGTAGGGAAATTCTCCTCTCGTCTCAGAATAGCTCATCATCAAGTTGAATCCGTAAAGATGGTACTTATATCTCATACGGTAAGGCTGCCTCCATCCCATAGGTAAGGAGGTAGGGATTTTGGGCAGTGTCCATACGAATAGAGGTCCTAAGGCCTAGAGTGCTTCTGGTAGTCGCTTAGGCTAGTTGGCTCCATCACTTGCTTCTACTGTGTGTTTCAAAATTCGAATCAGTGTTTTGTTCGTAGCTTCATCTTGTCTATTTTCTTAAGGGTAAAACGGTGATGAGTGGCGTAGATCGATGCCGAACTTCTTGCATAATTTCTTTGTCTTCTCTGGGATGAACTGTGGTCCATTATCGATGATAAACATCCTAGGTACTCTAAACCTAGTGATGATATTCGAAATGATAAACCTCACAAGCGTCGAAGCGGTGATTCTGACGTAGGATTCAGCTTCTGCCCATTTGGTGTAGTATTCGATTGCTGTAAGTATGAACGCGTGCTTGTGAGTGCTCCCAACTGTGTTTGTGAAAGGTAAGATGACATAGAAGGCCTACATCGAAAATAGCCATGGTGAAGTCAGAGTGTTCAATGCAACTGATGGAGCTTTGATAAGTGCGGCAGGTTCTTGGCCTTGTTTACATGGTTGGACGTAGAGATGGAAATCTCTGATCATTGTCGGCTAGAAGTAGCCTTGTGATTTTGATCGACGAGTCTCTATCTACCGACGTGGGCATCGCAGGCACTAGCATGTGCTTCTCAAACGATGTATTGTTCTTCGGTGTATGTGACGCATCGTAGCAATACTCCTTTGGTGAAGGCTTCTTTGTATAATATTTTATCGAGCATGCTGAATTGGGTGTATCGGTTTCTTATAGTCTTCCGTTCGATCTTTGTGGCATATGGAGGGACGTGTTGATGCTTTAAGAAGTTCTAGATGTCGAAATACCATGGATGTCCGTCGTCGATTGGTGATCTTTCAAATCTGAACATAGCGACTTCTGTTTCTGTCTTGACATAATTTTTTCGGAGTGGTTGCTTCTTTTGGTCCTGTATTCGTGGGGAGGAATGGTAATTCTCTCTTGACGATCCATGCTACCTCGTGGGCGGGTACTATCAGCTTTTTGATGAAGAAGGTCTTGGTACTTTGTCCGATGGGTATTTGGATGACTGAGGCTAGTGTGGCAAGGGAGTCTGCGAGCTCATTTTCTAATCTAGGAATATGCGTGAAAGAGATTCTTTTAAATTTCTTTACCAAATATTGAGCAGTTTCTAGGTATGCCATTAGTCTTCTTTCCTTCGTTTTCCATTCTCCTATAACTTGCGAGATCACTAGCTTAGAGTCATCGATGGTTTTCAACTATTTAATGCCTAATTGTAGTGTTGCTCGTAGTCTAGCTATGAAAGCTTCATATTTTGTGACATTATTAGTGACAAGGAAGTCTAATTGAAAGGCCTTAGGTATGACGACTCCTTCCGGAGTTAGGAGGACTATCCCGATGCCTTTTCCTTTATGATTTAGAGCATCGTCGAACTAAAGGGTCCATGAGGTCTTATCGACCTCTTCGTTATGAATTGTGAGTAGGTCTTCATCAGGAAAATTCGCGTGTGTGTGCTCATCACTCGGGAATGAGAGATCTGTGAGGTAATCAGTGATTGCTTGTCCTTTGATTGACTTTTGCATGATATAAGTGATATCAAATTCTTGCAATAGTATATGCCAGCGAGCGATCTTTCCTGATATTATGGGATTTTGGAATACGTACTTCAAAAGATCCATTCGGGCTAGTACTAGTATCTTATGTACTCTGAAGTATTATCGTAATTTGGTTGAGGCCCACACCAATGTGAGGCAGGTCTTCTCCATTGAAGTGTATTTCCGTTCGTACTCGACCATCTTCCTACTAAGGTAGTAGATAGCCTTCTCTCTCTTGTCGTCTTCTTCATATTGTCCCAGAATCACTCCCATTGCTTTGTCATTCGCTGAGAGGTATAGGATTAGGGGTCTTCCGAGAACTGGTGGCGATAGTATTGGCAGGTTAAGAAGGTACTTTTTTATATTGTCGAAGGCTTGCTGACACTGGTCATCCCATTTGTACTTGGTTCCTCCTTTAAGTAGTCTATAGAAAGGATCGCATCTGTCTGAATGTTGAGAGATAAATCTCCTGATGAATTGTAATCTTCCTATCAGGCCTCGTAATTCCTTGATATTACTGGGAGGTGGCATCTAAAGGATGGCTCTGACTTTTACAGGGTCGACTTCGATCCCTCTCTTGCTGACTATGAAACCGAGTAACTTTTCGGAGGTGACTCCGAAGACACATTTCTTTGGGTTCATTTTTAGCTGATATTTCTTAGCTCTTTGCAGCACCAAGCGAAGTACTTCAACATGCCCTGCCTGCATTTGGGACCTCATGTTATTCACTGAAAAGTACCAATTTTCACCTCTTAACTTAGCCTTTGTTGGACCTTGAAGCAGACTAATAACCATTTGTTAAGTATGTTTTGTAGTTAGGAATAAAATATGCAGCTTAATATAAATTCCTTGCTTTTTGGCCCAAAAGAGGGAAAATACACGCAAAGATGACAGCTGAGAAAAAGCCTAATGGAACACCTTGGTAGTGCTCACCATGGTAGTGCTCACCATGGTGACTCATTGTTGTTGATCACCATTGACCAAAGTATTGCAGATAAATGAAGTTAGCTAAGGAGGGAGTAGACTGCGATAGCAGCAAGTGCAATGCACAAGAGCAGCAAGAGATAGACCTCGCAGAGTTGAGGAGCTTCCTCGCGAAGCTAAAGATGTTGTGGAAGAGGCCCTCGCGCAGATATGCCGTGTAGTTAGAAGGACAGCTGAAATGACCTCGCAAAGATCTCACTGGTTAAAGTCCCCAGAATCTGTGGTCGCGAAGCTCTCACAGAGATCAAGCCTCAAAGTAGCCGCGCGAAGAACACAGCGAGTCCATATGTACACTAAACAAAATGTCACCTCATGGAGTTCTCGCATAGCCCTGGAAGAGAGAGATGCCCAGAATTCTCTTCGCATAGATCTCGCCCACTCTAAAGCCTTACCATTGACTACGCGAGCGCAGGAGCATAATTGCGCGAGTACTTAGCGAGAGAGAGCTTCTGAAGCTCAACAGAGCGAGAAATCCAGGCGCTTCAGATCACATCTACCATAGTAAGGCAGCGTAAAGGAACTGTGGGATGAACTGAAGAGTGACTGCGTGAGTAAGCACTTCTCACCAGCTAAAGGCAACTCTGTGATGGCTCTGCAACTGCGCGAATGTACTAATGCAGATGCCAGCACCGCGAAGCTCGGGCTTTCCACTTCCTAGTTTTACCTGAATGACTTTTTTGGAATTTTCCAAGGCTAGGGTACACTTCTCGAGACATAGATTTTGAGGCACATATCTCCAGGCATCCAAGGGTTGAAACAGTGCCACGTCTGTTGGAAAAAAATTAGGGTTAATCTCCTTAGAGCCAAGGCTATTTTGACAGAGTATATAAGTTGTACTTAGAGTTTATTATTTTCATCTTTCCTTCATCCTTTGTCGACTGAGAACTCCAACAGGCTAGGGTTAGGGTTTGATCATCTCTTTTTCTTATTTTCCTTCTCTCATAGCCCAGCACTTGCTAGCTAACCCCCCTATAAGCAGCTAGGTTTAGTTTTATTTTAGTTTGTAATAGGGTTTTGCTATACATTGGGATTGTGGATGAGCAGTTGTGTATAGGCTGCAGCCTGGAGACAGTTCATTGCAAGTTTTGTGTTCATCAATGGATTGCCATTTTAATGCCTAATTGAATCTAAAGATCTTATGGTTTCTTTAGATGTCTATAGGATCCATGTATTTGGGACTAGCCCATTCAGTTTCTAGTAGATTTATTGTTTACCATCTGATTTTCCTCGATTTGATAGCCCCATGAAAAGCAATGTTAGATATGTAGTGAGATCCAGAGAGCTCAGAGGCCTGTGGACCATGGTGGTTGCAGTAGTTTTCATATTCTTTCTCAGGCCTCTATGGTATGGATAGACCAATGGGATACCATGTGACCATTCAAGTGAATAAAGTATAGCCCTAATGTTGTGTCCATTCACATATTTGAGAAGGATTCTTCTCCCTTGTACATGAGCTTCTCGAGCCTTGTGAGGAGGTTTATACAGGAACTGGCTCCCCTCTATTTTACCTAACCCACATCAGATGTTAGATTTGATCTCTTTGTAGTAATTGCAGTTTGAGGCTGAGTCATTACAGACCATTTGTAGTAATGACTAGCTGAATCTAAAGCTTTGTTCAACCTGTTGCATGGTCCTTTTTGTGGGCACTAAAAAGCAGTTGGCCTTAGCAAAGCACTTAAGATCTTATGGGTTGGAATACCTATGGATGTCAACCAGGTCTGTGCGCAGATCTGGGGAGCCTGTAGCACTGACATTACATAGTACTACGATAGCATTCATGGTTTGATCTAGTCCAGTGGCTGGGGGAATGATCACTCCACTCCTCTGGGTTATATTGACAATGTCTATTTTAACCAATGAGATTTGATAGACTCCATCGGATATCCTATGACCAATAGAGTGGACAGAGTATAGCCCTAAGAGCACCCCAAATGGTATGGGTTAAACCGAATATTTTTACCTTATTGAGGCTTTTAATAGCATCTCAGCAAGGAACACTGCAGAGACAGACTAAATCTGAGTTACATCACTGCTTTAACTCTAGCTTAACCTACTTACTTCTCATAATTTTTATATTTTATTTTAGCACACACTACCACCATCTTCCTCTTAACCCTTTCTTTAGGATAGGGCTATATTTTATTTCTCTAATTTTAGGATTAATTTAGTATAGTCATGACACCCAACTCCCTTTCTTTAGGATTGTCTGATCTGTAGTCAGATCTGGAAGTCTACTATTATAGCCCATTTTGGGTTCTTGATCAATTTCTCTGTGGGACAAACTCTTACTTATCAAAACTTGCTATAATGGACCTTATATCTTGCAGGACTATGTGTGTTTTAGACTTGCTGTAATGACCCATCTCCACTATGGATTTATTCTCTCCACTGTTCTTAATAAAATAGCAGCAGTATGAAATCCTACCAACAAGGGATATTGATCTTTTTAGTAGACCTGAGTTGTATTATAATTTAGACTAACCAATTCTTTATAACTGTGACTAATCTAGAATAAAAATACTACTGATTCTTTGTGGAATTTTGCAGAAATGGACAACAGAAGAAGGGAGAAGCTAAAGTTGCAGATGGAGTGTAGCTAGCTCTGTTTGCACTTCCTTCCCCCTAAATCTCAGCCTATTTATGCTTACTTCCCTGTATTTGTTTAGTGTAAATCTGTGTAGCTGCAGATTTTTGTTTGAAATATTCTTTGTGTATGCTTGTGATCATTTTCTGTATTTATTGTGGGTGTGGGTATATGCATGGTAGAAGGTCTTTAAATCCTGAGCTAGAACTTCCAAATCCAAAGGTTGAAAGGATCCTTAGACCTAGACACACACCACAGGGCCTTGCTATTGAAACTGAACCAGCTATCATGGCTAAGAGGCAGAGAACATTAAAAGAATACAATACACTTGGGGAGTACACCTCCCCCTTCTGCATTCAGTTTCCCTCTGTTGAGGGGAACTATGAAATTAAATTCTCTACCATCAGTATGCTGCCTTCATTTCATGGGCTGAGTAAAGAAGATCTCTACAAGCATATCGTCCAGTTTTTAGCACTTTGCACTACCTTCAACATTGCTGGCTTGGGACCCGAGGCCACTAAATTGAGGCTTTTTCCTTTCTCATTAAAGGACAAAGCCAGCATATGGCTATCAAAGTTCCTAGCCAACAGCATACAGTCATAGAGTGACCTTCAAACTAAATTCCTGGCTAAGTTCTTTCCCATGAACAAAACAAGCTAGATGAGGATAAATATTTTGTCATTCACTCAGTCCTCAACTGAGAATTTTTCTAAAGCTTGGGAAAGATTCCAGGAGATGTTAAAATAATGCCCCCACCACCAAATCCCAATTTGGCATCTTGTCCAAGTGTTTTATCAAGGAATTAATGCCAAGAGCAGGGATATGGTGGATGCTTCCTGTGGTGGTAGTTACCTCCACAAGACAGCTGAGGAAGCATGGGAGCTGTTTGACATAATAGGGAAAATTTCCATGCAGCAAGAGTCTCTGTCACGCAATAACAGTCAGACTCCAGCTAAGATGGTGAAAGAGGCCACCCCTAGAGGTGGAATATATGAAGTAAAGGTGCAAGGTGATCTGAAGAGAAAGGTGAACAACTTGAGCTTGAAGTTTGAAAAATTGGTGAATGTGATGCAACCTCGGATGGTTGCACAGGTAGAGGAGGCATGTCTGATATGACAATCTCCCACATATTCTATTCATGATTGTCCATCTGCCAACTAATTTCCTAATTTTATTATAGAGCATGTTAATACTGCTCAAACTTTTGGGCAGCAGCCTGCTAGGTATTCTTAGAGGAACCACCCAAATCGGAGGTGGAGACAAGATTCTTATCCTTAGTCCTAGCAGTAGCAAATGGTAGCTCCTTATAGACCCCAGCACCACTATAATCAAGGTTACCCACCAAAGCAAAAAATTTTGTTACCTGCCCCACAGTCTAACCAGTTGGCCCTACCCCCACAGCAACCCAGATCCTCTTCATTTGAAGAGCAGATGTTAGCTTCAATGCAGAATTTGGGAAGCTTGGTGTAAAGTGTCAATTCTCATGGACAGAGCATCAAGAAGATTGAGGACCAGTTGGGCCAGATTTGTAATACTCTGAATAGGAGGGAAGAAGAAAAATTACCTAGTCAGCCTCTGACAAATCCGAAAGGTCAGTATATGATTGGTGATGCATCCTCTACTCAGGAGGAAGCTAGTGCTCAGTGATCCAAACATTGGTAATAAGTGTACCATATGTATGAAAATTCTATTTTGATTTGTGTTCTATAGAATTCCGTCAGTGGTGTTTTTAGTGTTATGATGATTTGTTTGTCTTACTTTATCTGTTTGTTTTTAAATTTTGTGTTGAATTTTATGTTGGATACTTGTGCATTTTTGTCATTGGAATTTGCTGTTCATGAATGTGGATGATTGGTTGATCCATTTTTGTCATTAGAATTTGCTGTTCATGATTGTGGATGATTGGTTGAGGTGCTCTCATCATAATTGCATTGAACTTGATCTGAAAAACTATCTTTAGAATCCTACAATGTTGATGAATTTATTGATTTAAATGGGCATATGTGTTTCATGATTGAAGTGAATCACTTGTTTGAGGTTTGGTGCCCATGCACAGTGGTTGGGTGCACAACAGCGTGGATGCACTAACCAATGTGCTGCACTGAGCTAACAAAGTAAAGATTGAGATGAAATGTTGTCTCGCTGACCTGAAGAAAGCTTAAATTTACTACACGAGCCATTACTGAGCTTCCTCGCGTGATAAAATCATGAGCAAAGGCTGTGAAAAATGCCTCGCGGAGCTGCTTTTGCTCTATGAACCAAATCTGTATGTGAAGAATGACTTTAGTGTTGTTCTGTGTGAGAGTTGCGCGAGGTCACTTTCGGAACCAGCATAGAGCCTTGCGCACTAGCACCACTGAGTCAGCTCCGCAATTCTCAATGTGAGGCAGTTTGCCCTTTAATGCACAGAACGTCTCGCGGACTTAAAAGCCAACTGTGCGAAAATCGTACTCCTCGAGCACCTATTGCCAACTGCACGAACTACCGGATTTGCTCTATAAACTCAGCAAAACCCCTCATTTTCTTCATTTCATCTGTCTGCCCTAGTTTCCGGCACACTCAACCAGAGCTCCTAGTTCTTTCTTTCTTCTCTACCCCTTAAGCCACTCCACCTTAAGCTTTTTCCTCTTACCATTTTGTTCCCTATCACCTTCCAGTCTCTTTGAGCAAGGTTTGAGGGGATTTGAGCCGCTGTGAACACGTTGAGGTGGAACCCTAGCTCTTAAATGGTAGGATCTCCATTTCCTCTCTGTGGTGTGATTGATTTGATTTTCAGAGAAGAGTAGGGCCAAAATTTAGTGTTTCGGTGTTTACTCATTGCGTTCTGTATTTTTCGAGATTTGTGAACCCTCATTTAAAAATTTTTGAGCACCCATGGCCAAGAGTTTAAAATTCATCGATACATTGGCAGCTATGGTAGACCCTACTCCTAGTGGTAGCCCTGTGGCCACTAGGAAATCTGCAAGGATTCTAGAGGCTTCCACATTGGAGACCTTTGCGGTGCCCTCACCTGGTGCTGATCCCATAATTTTAAAGGAAAAGAAGAAATCTGCCCCAAAGAAGAGGGCCAGAGAGCACCCACCTGCTGAGAGCCCTAAAATTACAAAGAAGAAATAGATAGAGGGCAAGACTGTGGCCCCTGAGGTTGAAGAGGAAGAGAATACTGAATACCTCAGGGTCCCTTCTGAGTTTGTATCGGCAATTCTGCTAGAGGCTGAAACCATTTTTGATAAAGCCTACTTTGAGGAGATACCAGAGACCTCTGCCTCCATTGAGTATCTGACCAATGCATCTCTACTACCCCTGTTGAGGCCCCCAATGCAGCTGGTTTTCCCAAGGATAGTGAGATTATTCTATCAGAATATGAAGTTAAAAATGGGTGATGATGGGAACCCAACACTACTGGTCTTGATTGATAACTTCGAGATGTTGTTTAACCAGGCAAACATTGCAACAATACTAGGGATACCAGCTGGGTACAACCTTGAGTGGAGTTTGGGCCCCCCTTTGACAACCTCCATTACTGAAATTGCATAAGAATTAACTGGAGGAATCACTGCCTCAGGAGACTCAATCAGAAAGAGAGACCTGAATCCCAAACTCAGGCTCATAGATGCAGTGTTGAGGAAAAATGTGTATTGCTCTGGTCATGAGCAAGAGAGGAGGTACCCCATAGCTGATGCCCTCCTCTCATTTCACAGAAACTACTACTTGGATGCAGCCAAGTTGATTTTTAAGGGAATTAAAGATTTGTGTGAGAAGGTGAAGGTAAAGAAAAAACCTCAGGCCCTCCCCTATTGCAGGTTGATCACTGCCTTGCTACAATTTGGAAAATACCCCTTCAAAAGGGAAGAGGAGACAGTGGCCCTGAACCCCAAAAATAGTGGAAAGAAATAATGGGGTATCAGTGACACAATGATGGAAAAGAGGGAGAAGAGGAAGGAATTATTGAGAGAAGCAGCCCCCACAATTCAGGAAGCTACTGCTATTGTTGAGGCAGTAGCCTCTGTTAGGCCAGCCAGGCCCCCAATCTCATTGCCAGCACATACCCCCTCCCCCTCAGCTTTATCTACACCCATTGCCCCACCACCTCCACCCTTCATCCAGACATCACAACCCCTCATAAGCACAGTACTCTCACCTGAGCCTATCTCCCCAATCACCACAGCATTAACCACCCCAATCTTACCACCAACCATGATAACCATTGCCACCCTACCCACTACTGTACCTTTACCCCCTTTTTCAGCCCATACCAGCCCCCCTGTAAAAATTGCCTACACTAAGAAAAGAAAATTGACAAAAGGCAAAGCCCTCTAAGAACCCTCGCCTACCTAAATTTCCCAAATCATTCCAATCCCTGATACCACCTTCATTCCAAGCCCAATACCCACAACCTCTACACCAGAACCCCATACCTTTGAAACCCCCCAGCAGTCCATTGAGACTTCCCCAACTTTTGTACCTATCCCTAGTGAGCTATTTTCAGGAGAGGAATTTTCCACTATGATGTCAACTATCCTAGGGGACATCAACCTAGAGCAAAAGAAAGTCAAAGGAAAATGAGTTAAAATTAAGGA
Organism: Chloranthus sessilifolius; assembly: GCA_021018995.1. Classification (NCBI taxonomy): domain Eukaryota; kingdom Viridiplantae; phylum Streptophyta; class Magnoliopsida; order Chloranthales; family Chloranthaceae; genus Chloranthus; species Chloranthus sessilifolius. The sequence continues at coordinate 110,966,925 of CM037585.1, read as the reverse complement.
TGAACCGGCTGACACTTAGATGATTGATGTTTGCACATGTTTAGAGTTAGGAGTAGTGTGTTGTAAATATATTTTCTAATATAATGAACCTTCTTTTTGTTACTTCTGTTTACCTATTACTTTATTTTATTTTTGTTTGTCTGTTTGTTTATTTGTTAAAATATTGTGTGTTCATTTCTTGATTTTCTCTGCTTTAGTGTAGTTCATTTATGTGTTCTACACCTGCTACACAACCATTATCCCTTTAATCAGTGAGGACACTGTTCCTCATAGGTTTGGGGGTGTGACAGGTTCTGCCAATGAAGTAGTTAACCCAAGTGCAGCAGAGTCAAGTAAGTAAAGATAGGAATTGAGCCATGTTCACCTAAGAATCATGAAAATTAAAGAAATTTAAATTTTTTGCAGACCTTTAGGATTTACAAACTTTTAAATTTTAACTATTCCATGATGTGAACACCAAGTAAACTCACTTGTATCAGTTTTGAGTGAATCATTAAAGAGAGAAAAAGGTAAGGACATACTTAAAAGTTCAATGGAAGACCATAACCAATGAGAGTTGGGCCTACAAAAAAAATTTCCTTCCTTCGAGGAGTGACTGAGGCAATTCTTCTAGCTCTAAGGACTGACTGAGGCAATGCCCTCACTAGAAGTTAGACACATCCAAGTTGAAACAACTGACAGCACTCATGAAACCTAGGAAAGGATCAAGGCCTTCTCTTGGACAGTTTGAGCTTAAACAGACCAAATCTTAATCAGCTGCCCTTGTGCACACACCTGTTGAGCCTTAATTTCTAATTTTCTTTAAAATACACCTGAGTACTTGCACCTGAACCTATGGACCTCAAATCTACCCTCACTCTGAGAATTCAGAAGGTAAAGGAGAAGGAGCAGAAGATGGACAAGATAGGGTCAATATTGGGTGAATGGAGAAGAGATACCTAAAGTTGAGCAGTGTAGCAACTAAGGAAAGAGGTGGCAAGTCACAAACACAAAAATAAAAATAAAAATAGAAAGAAAAATGCAAGAAAAGAAAGAAAAATAATAATGAAGAGGAGTGAGAGAGGAGTCAAGAAGATTAGTTCATTGGAAAAATCAAAATGAAGAAGAGAAGTTGGCCACTTCAAGTCTGAAAATTTTGAAAGAAAATGAAAAGGCACTGAACTAAAAATGGGTGGAGTCAGGAATCACCTCCTTCACTTACTGATTTCTCAACTTTGAAACCCACTTCATAAGCCACATTACAACCCAGTTAAAGACCTTGTGATCCAAAGTTTAATGTGCGGTCATGAAGAGACAAAGAGTTGCCCAATCTATGTTGAGGATATGCAAATGATGTCAGGACATAGGTGCTTTGGCTATGCTCATACTTACAGACCCATTTGGGGGTTGTAACTACTCTTGAGCTTGAGAGAAAATTAAACCCTCAAGGTCCCTTGTGAGAGTATGCCCTGGTGAGCATTGGGTCTAATGTTGAATGTATTAGGCATGACCTATAACCTGATTTTTGAATTAATGATGAGCTCAGTGCTGATATACATGTGTTGTCCCCCTTGTTGTGAGCTAATTGGAAATGTTGTGCACTCAGGTAGAGGTTGTGATGATTAAATGTCTGTACTTTTCATGTCCAAATTCCTCACATTTTTATTGAATAAATAGTGAACTGATAATCTACTTCTTGACAACTGACTTGATAATGTTGCACCTTTGTTAATTGTTTCATTGAGAAGTTTGTGGGTATCTTCACTGAAAACCCTCAGGAGACTTCACTCCTCCACTAGGGATCACCTAGGGATTTAAAAGGCTTGGTACATATGCTAAATGTATTCGTGCTCCCTACGAAAGTGGCATTTCAATTTTTAAAGTAGTTATTTTAATTTTTCCTTTGCTCAGGGACTAGCAAAGATTAGGTTTGGGGGTGTGTTATTCACTAAAAAGTATCACTTTTCACCTCTTAACTTAGCCTTTGTTGGACCTTGAATCAGACTAATAACCATCTGTTAAGTGTGTTTTGTAGTTAGCAATAAAATGTGTAGCTTAATATAAACTCCTTGCTTTTTATCCCAAAAGAGAGAAAATACACGCAAAGATGATAGCTGAGATAAAGCCTAATGGAACACCTTGGTAGTGCTCACCATGGTGACTCATTGTTGCTGATCACCATTGACCAAAGCCTAACAGATGAATGAAGTTAGCTGAGAAGGGAGGAGACTGCGACAGCAGCAAGTGCAACACACCAGAGCAGCAAAAGATAGACCTCACAAAGTTGAGGAGCTTCCACACAAAGCTAAATATGCAGTGGAAGAGGCTCTCGCGTAGATACGTTGCACAGTCAGAAGGACAGCTGAAATGACCTCGCGAAGATCTCGCAGGTTAAAATCCCTAGAATCTGTGGTCACGAAGCTCTCGCGGAGATCAAGCCTCAAAGCAGCCACGCGAAGAACACAGTGAGTCCATATGTATATTGAACAAAATGTCACCTCGCGGAGTTCTCGTGTAGCACTGGAAGAGAGAGACGCCCATAATTCTCTTCGCGCAGATCTTGTGCACTCTGAAGCCTTATCATTGACTACACGAGCGCTGAAGCATAACTACACGAGTACTTAGCGAGAGAGAGCTTCTGAACCTCAACTAAGTGAGAAATCCTGGCACTCCAGATCATCTCCACGATAGCAAGGTAGCACAAAGGAACTGGATGGTGAACTGAAGAGTGAGTACGCGAGTAAGCACTTCTCACCAGCTAAAGGCAACTTCGCAACGGCTCTGCAACTGCATGAATGAACTAATGCAGATGCCAGCCCCGTGAAGCTCAGGCTCTCCACTTCTAAGTTTTAATTGAAGGACTTTTTAGAAATTTCCCGAGGCTAGGGCACACTTCTTGAGGCACAAATTTTGAGGTACATGTCTCTAAGCATCCAAGGGTTAAAATAATGCCATGTTTGTTGGAAAAAATTAGGGTTAATCTCCTTAGAGCCAAGGCCATTTTGACAGAGTATATAAGTTGTACTTAGAGTTTATTATTTTCATCTTTCCTTCATCCTCTATCAGCAAGGAACACTGCAGAGACAGACTAAATCTAAGTTACATCACTGCTTTAACTCTAGCTTAACCTGCTTACTTCTCATAATTTTTGTATTTTATTTTAGCACACACTACCACCATCTTCCTCTTAACCCTTTCTTTAGGATAGGGCTATATTTTATTTCTCTATTTTTAGGATTAATTTAGTATAGTCGTGACACCCAACTCCTTTTCTTTAAGATTGTTAGATCTGTAGCCAGATCTGGAGGTCTACTATTATAGCCCATTTTGGATTCTTAATCAATTTCTCTGTGGGACAAACTCTTACTTATCAAAACTTGCTATAATGGACCCTGTATCTTGCAGGACTGTGTGTGTTTTAGACTTGCTATAATGACCCATCTCCATCTCCACTCTGGATTTATTCTCTCCACTATTCTTAATAAAATAGCAGCAGTCTAAAATCTAACCAACACTTTACTAGTATGTCATCAACATAGACTTCTATACATTAATACCTCATATCATGAAAAATAGCCATCATGGTGCGTTAATAGGTGGCTCCTGCGTTCTTGAGCCTAAAAGGCATGACAACGTAACAGTAAGTTCCCTATGGTGTAGTGAAAGAAGTCTTCTCTTGGTTAGACTCTGCTAATTTGATCTGATTATACCCAGAGAAGCCGTCCATAAAGGATAGCATCTCATGTCCAGCGCTGTTGTCGACTAGAGTGTCAATGTGTGAAAGTAGGAAGTCAACTTTTGGGCATGCCTGGTTGAGGTTTCGGAAGTCAATGCAGACCCGTACTCTATCATCTTTCTTAGTGACAGGTACTATATTGGCGACACGGGGTAAAGGACGACTCAGATGAATTTGGCTTTGTGTAATTTGTCAACTTCCTCTTTAACTTGAAGGATTGTTTTTGGGTGCATCCTACAAAGTTTCTGCTTAACAGGCTTTGCATCGGGTTCCAAGATGAGACGGTGTTCTACTAAACTTGGGTCTAAACTAGGCATGTCCTGGTAGGACCATGTAAAGGAGTCGAGGTGCTCTTGTAAGATCTGTGCAATTTGTTGACATTCCTTAGAATTAAGCATTGCGCTAATTAGTAGCCTCTTGGGTTTCTCTTCAGTACCAAAGTTAATTTCTTCTATAGGTTCCACGACAGCTTGAGTTTGCTTATCGAAATGCTTGATAACCCATTGCAAGTCTGGCACCTCTTCGGTGACCGGTGTTCCTTCTTCATCTTTGGTAAGCTCATATACTACAAAATTGTTACACTGGGGTTTCGAGTTTGCGAAAGGTAACCCTTCATCGGTATAATTTATGACTGAGAGATCTTTGGTAAGGTGAAGGTCAAGGCAATTGATCCTTTTCTCAAAGTCACAAAGTATCTCATATGGTATGATCACTGGCTTGTTGTTTAGCCTAGATGCCTTGCATCCTCGTGCGGGAGATGGGATAGCAGTCTTAGGAGAAAAGTCTCCTTGTTGGTCGCAAACTTGATTTGGGATGAAGGGTTTCCTTTCTTTTCTGAAGTTTTCTAATTTTTTTAGGTTTCGTATTTATGAGTTTTTAGGGTTTTTTGCTTTTTCTATTTTTTTGATTTTAGATAATAAATATGGTACATGGTCGATCGCCTCAAAAGGTGTCGGGAGAGTTGCTTCCTCTAATTGAGGGAGCGAGACGGCTGTTGGAGTCGTTCGAGTGATTCTTTGAGAAATGTGGATTTGTTTTGAATTTGGTGTTTTTTTTTTTAAGTCCCCATCTAGTGAGACCTTTTGAATAAGTGACGCCGATGACAGTGGCATTGAGATTCAAATTTGCTCTATCATATTGATTGCCTCCTCTTCGAAGAAGTTTTGGAGATCGTAATCGGTCGAACTATCATCCTTTGAGTTATAATGTGGTTGTTCTTCTTGTCGAGGATCCTCAGGGGTAGTGAGTTCTTTCCGTTGAACTTCATAGTATGTTAAGATGAGCACGCATGCTCGACAGCGAGGCTGGTAATGGTGAGAAATGTAGAGAGATCCCTAAGGGCATTCCCATCCTTCTGAGTTAGAGTCGAGGCTGGCATCGAACTCGTCTTCTTGATTTGATAGTGCTTAGAGTCCTGGTTAGCCTGCTCTACTAACTCGAGTGCAGGGAGATCTATCCAGTAGTCCTCATCATCACTTGGAGGGGGTTGCCACTCTTCCTAGAGAGATTTCCAAAATATTTGGAGTTGTGGCATGTCTAGGGATTGATGAGTATCTAGTTCGAGTTCCTCTTTGAATTCAATGAGGGCGAGGTGGGTATTCCCCCCTGGGTTAACTAGATGACTATTGAGATTTTATGCTTCTTATGCCAGTAGCTGAGTTGGTGGGTCGTTACTTGCTTCCGTTGCTATGAGGTTGGAGTCGTTCGATTCTACCCTTGCGGAATGTCGGACCCAGCTAGCAAAGCTTTCCAATATGTTGGTGCATACCCTACAGCGGGGTTGGTATGGATGAGCGATACACGGGGAGTCCCACGGGCATTCCCATCCTCCAAGGCCAAGGCTGAGGCGAATGCTATGGGAGTTAAAATCTTTTTGTGGGGTGTCATCTCCTTCCCATGTTAAGCGTAAGTGCTCTTCACTCTCTTGCAAGGTGGCTATGTGGAAATCTTTGTCTTTAGTGGATTCCTAATCTTCTACTTGCGGCTCGAGTTTGGGAGGTTCTCCCTTTCTCTCTTCTGTAAGCTCCTTAGTGTCAAACAAAGGTTTGACTCCTTCGAGCGATTCATCAATATCGTCATTTAGATTCGTCAAATTGTTGAATGCTTCAGCCATTCGTTCGATTTCCACTTCTTGGTATTTAGTGAAGGACACTTCCTTCTGCTTTAGTACATCCGCTTTCTCGGTGGTCTCATAGAATAAGTGGTCGTATAGAGACCATTTTGGTAAGATAGAGAACAAGTCGGCTTGTGGGCCGTCCGATTGGTAACCTAACCCTATATGTTTAAGTATTTTCCTTGGGATGATAGGTCCTATGCGATCTTGCTTGTTTTTACCAAGTCCGGTGTGGGGGATGTACTTGAGCTGATACATAAGGTTCCACCCTTTTGTCGTGGTTGGGTTGATATCGTAGAGTTTGGCGAGGTCTGGGCCAACCTCTCTTCTCATTATTTTTTATTGATGCATTAGGGGAGAACTAGGAGGGGTAGGGGGACGGACTTCCGCAATGGTCGTCTCATCAGGGATTCGAGCCTTTTGAATATTGCCTGTGCTTAATACGGAATCATGGGTTGTCAGAATACTCACAGCGTAGTCAGTATCCATCTCCTGAAGGGGTGCATCAGCATATGTACGGATGATAGAGTCCTCGTACCGGAATTTGATGCATTGATGGTATGTGGATGCGGTGGCTTTCATCGACTCTAACCATTTTATTCCTAAGACAAGATTGTACATACTAGCAGAATCAAAAATATGAAAAGTGACGTCTTTTGTTACAGGTTCAAGGCGAATCTGGAGTTTGATAGTTCCTTTGACAAAGCGACACGAGCCATCATAAGCTATAAGAGATAGCACTGAGGGCCTGACATCCTACTCCATGTATTCGAGTGTCTTTAACATTGTGATTGGGCAAATATTGAGCCCTGCCCTTGTATCGACCAACGCATGGGGTATGGAGAATCCTCTAATTATGAGTGTAAGATATATGGGAGCCGCACTTCTGCGGAGTGACTCTTTAGGCATGTCTACATCTGTGAAAGTGTGTGATGGGGGTTGCACCATGACCGAGGCGATTTGGTGAAGCTCATCTAATATTATATCCTCATCTACTTGTGTGTCTTCAAGTGTCCTTATCAACAACCGGTGATGGTCAGGCAATTTCTTGATGAGTTCTAATATTGATATCTGTGCTAGGATCTTTTAAAGATTTCGTAGAAGGTCATATTCGTGCCCTAGCTCGAGTGCCATTTCTTTGCCTAGCCGATGAGCCTTGGGTGCAGGTGGTTGGAGTGGTTGAGGTGCAGGGATTAGTGGAGGGATAATATGAGGCGGGGCGGCAAGTTAGCTTCTCTTTCTCGCATGTTCCCCTCTGATGATTGTGCATTCGTGAAATCCTTATTTCAAAGGAAGGGTGGAGATCGATAGTTGGTTCCTGATTTAAGAATCGGGCAAGTCAGTTATTAACCGAACCCGGTGTGGCTCGACGTTGATGTATTTGTGAAGTGAGTGAAATTTGAGGTTGGAGGGCATACTTACGCTGGGCCGCTCCAAGGTGGGAGGTACTGTGTGTAATCCTCTTCTTCTAAGAAAGCAGAGACCAGTGTCTCGCACGGGTCAGGATGTTCTTCTCGTTCACTTTCTTCCATGTATAGCGAACACTCAATTTTTATTTCATCTTCTTGGGTTAGAGTCTTTTGGGTGACGCTTTCTACCCACGCGGCAATTTGAGCTGCGGTTTGAAGAACATGGTCTCCACATTCGGGCTAAGAATTGAACGAGGGGAGAGACATTGGTGTTGGTTCAGGATTTGAAGGGCTATGGAGGAATGGACTTCGGGCCCTAAAAGAGTGGACTCGTATCTAGGTGAATTTTGGATAAGGAGGTGGACTCGAAGGGACGATTCGGGTGATCAAGGCCAAGGGATGTGGGGGTGAAGGAACTCTCGTAAGCGTAGCAAAAGTGTTGAAGGGTTGGATGCGAGTGATTAAGGTGGAGGGTTGGAAGGGGGATTGGCTGGAAAGATCTATGGTGGTGACCTGAGCCGGTGTTGCTTCGTTGAGGTTAGGCATGGGGTTATTAATGATCCCTAAATTTTGTTGGGGTTGGTTGTTGCTAGGGTTAGGATTCCTAAGCGCTTCCCAGTCGATTTAATTTCGGTCATTCATGTCATAGATCACGTCCCGGAGGACCCAACAGTCTTCTAGGTTGTGTCCCACGTATCGATGGAATGCACAATATTTGTTGTAGTCTAGGTTTGTCGGCCATGGTCGAGATCTTTCTTGCGGGAGTCGGAGGAGATTCTAAGTGTTAAGGAGGCAAAAAATGTTGGGGATCGTATTAGGTAGAGGGAGATAGTGTTCTCGCCTCGACTGGTAGGGGCCTCTGGCTGGGTTGAAGTTTTACGGTTGGGGTACATTATTGTAGTTCGGTGAGTGAGCCGGTCGATTCTGTGTCGTATTTTGGTTCTGGTAGGTGTTGGGATATTGGTTTCTATTCTGATACTGACCCTAATTCTAGTTCTGGCCTTGGTTTTGGTTTGTATATCTTTGTTGATTAGCGCCTTAGTTTTGGTTCGTGTACCGTTGTTGATTCTAATTTTGCTTGAAATTTCTCGGTTGAAAGTTTCTGTTCCCAAAGCTCTGTCCTTGGTTGGCAATGGTGTTGACATGTTCGATTCCTAATGCTTTCTTATTATTTTTCAATTTTTATTCACTAAAAGAGCCTACTTTCGACATGACTATGGATAGGGCGAGGTCTTCGCCTTTAATGTGTCGCGCTAGTCGGGATGCCTGGGAGTGGAGTTCAGTGAAGTGGGGGCAATCAGTTATGACAAGCTCGCTCTTTAATGGTTCCCTAGTGTTGTCGATGATGATGTCAACTGAGTCTTTCTCTTTCATTGAAGTGTCAGTCCTGACAGCGAGTTTCCTCCATCTGGCAATGAAGTCGGTGAATTCTTCATTGGGTCCTTGCTTTGTCGCCATCAGATCGTTGAGACTGACTGTCTCTTGGATCAAGTGTTTGTATTAGTCTAGGAATTAACCGACTAATATATCGAATGTTTCTATCTTATAGAGCGGAAGTCCCGCGAACCATTCTAGAGCTTCTCCTTCTAATGAGCATTGGAAATAGTGAAAGAGAAGTCCTTGATTATCACGTATGGGTCGACAATCGTTGCAAAAGAAGGCCAAGTGTGGTTCAGATTTCCCATGTCATTATATTTGGTAAATTTTGGTGATTTAAATCCTATTGGTAAGTTAAATTCAACGTCCCGATAGAATTTGTCGAATCTAAATGAGTGACTAGGGCGTTCCCTCTTGGCCATGTATTCATCGAGCATTTTAGGAAGATCTTCAATTTTGATAGTGTTGTCTTTTGGAGCGACCCGTGAGCAACCTTGTCTAGAGAGTCATCGTTGAAGAATGTGTGAGCAGGTTGTCTCAACGGTGTGGCGCCAGCTAACACCATGCACAGGGTAGGCGGTGGCCTTTCTTATCGTTCTTGGTCTTCTGAAAATTGTCGTGACCTAATAGTCTCATATGCGGTAGCCAATCCTCAAAACAATTCCTCAGAGTCATCATCTCCTCTTTGTATTCTCTGAATACTGAGCTCTACAATTTGTTGAGTAGTAAGGTTTTGTCCAGTGTTGCCATCTCTCCCATTATGATTATTACATGGGGTTGTTATGATATCCCCACAATGGTAGGTCTCCTAAGCTCACTCTTCGTATGCCAGACATCTTGAGTCTTTGACGAAGCCTCATATATCTAAAGGAAATCTAAATGATTCGATGGAAAGAAAAACAAGAAAACAAACTAAAAGCTACCTATCTAAAGAAAGGAAAGAGTTCAACAAGCACCATCATTGGTGCGCTTTTCTGGTTCCTCTGGGTCCTGTTGAATCGGTCCAATTTCATCCAAATGGACTCTGGAGATGTAGCATTTGGAATGTTAGAAATAAAATAAAAAAAAGGAGGATTTCTAGGAAGGTTTCTGGTTTATTATGATTGCCAGCTGCAGATATTTAACGGCGCTACAAAACGTCAATGATCACGCTTTAGAGCGGGTGTGGGTTACTTCTTTACTGAATCGTTCGCCTGCGAACGTCAGCAATTATGGCACTTCCTTATAGTTTAGAGAGTTCAGTTTTCCTTTTCTTTTCCTATTATTATTGTAATTCTAATCGGATTAGATTTCCTAATTCTATTGTGAGTCTAGTGGTGTGGGTTTATTATAATGATTTAATTTAATCTTATAATTTTATTAGGAGTCTAATTAATTTAGTTTCCTAATCCTATTAGAATTCTAATTAATTTAGTATCCTAATACTACTAGAAGTCCAATTAATATCAGTCTCCTAATTGTCCTAGGAATGCAAATATGCTAATTTTAATGAAACTCTAATTAAATCAAGCATGCTAATTGTATTGAAATTCTAAGTAAAGCAAATATACTAGTTCTACTGCAATTCTAATTGAAATAGTGTACTAATTTGACTAATTTTTACTAAAGCTCTAATTAAAGCAAGTGAATTAACTTTACTAAAATCCAATTAAAATAGGGAGCCATTACTTGCACACGCTTTTCAAGTGATTGCACCGAATTTAAAAGAAAGACTTGTAAGTTTGGCAACTTCTACTATGCGAAAACACCATCTAAGCCATTTGATTTGAAGGCGGTGATTTAAAGATATCAATTGCAAAAGATTAGAACAAAAATATAATTCTCATCATTTGATTAAATGGAGTCAAAGGCTATTATATAATTCAACAGTTGACTACAATAGATCATATGACAAGTATCGTGTTTTGCTCCAATTTTATGTACCAGGGATCTATTGATCATGAACTTCAAATCAGACGACCCATATTACATTTTTACATATCACATGTCCCTAAAATACCAAGTCTTTTTTTAAATTCGGTGCAATCACTTGAAAAACGTGTGCAAGTAATGGCTCCCTTAAAATAAAGGAACTGATTTTTTTCTAGAATTAGAAATCAAAGCAATGAATTAATTATACTAAAACTCTAATTAATAAAAAAGGAATTAACTATACTGGAATCTAATCAAGCAAAGAATTAATCACGCTAGACTTAACTAATTAAAATAAAGGAACTAATTTTATTAGAATTCTAATCAAAGCATTTATTCTAAGGATCGAATTAAATAAAGCATGCAAATTAATTATACTAAAAATCTAAGAAAATTATGGACTAAATTTTCTAATTCTAATTAAAGCAATAAAATAATCCTAAAAAAAAGGGTTTTGGGCCCGCTATGCTAAGGAGGATTGACCTCTTTCCTGAGTACCCTCTGTAAGCTCCCTTGGGCAAATCGGGTGGCTGAGATTAAAATAAATTGGATTTTGGATTATAAAATAGTATTTTTTGATTTTCGGATTTATTTTCGGGATTATAATTATGAATTAAATTATGAAACTAGAATTATGGAAGACTCAACTAATATTTGGGATTTTAGAAATATTAAATTAAGGAATTAACACTGGCAGTTTAAAATTTGAGGACTAAATTCGGGTCCGAAATCAGAAAATCAGGCCGTATGATTAAGGGCTGGTTCTAGAAACTATGAACTAGAACGAGAGATTAATGATAGGACTAGAGATTAAAATTTTAGAATGGAATTGAGTCTATGGTCGGTGAATCGGGCCATCAGATTATGGACTGGTTCTAGATTTGAAGAACTAGAACCAGATATTAAAATTATGGTCCGAAAAAGGGTGCTATGGTCTAAGACTGAATTAATATTAATAATTAAAACTAAGAAAAATCCTAAGTCTAAGAAATAAGAACTACGGTCGAAAATTAAATTCTTACCTAAGGTCGAGGCTGTGGAGAGAAATCCCAAAGATTCGAAGCTTGAATCTCGAAATCATGGCTATGTGTTCCTCTATGGGTTCGTTCTCGGAGTTCTTTGGTTTCAAAATCCCAAAAAAATTCGTTCTTTCAAAATTCCAGCCTCTCTCCCGAGCGAATTAGAAAAAAATATTTTATATGTTTTTCTCCAATTAAGCGCCATGTTTCAGGTGTTTAAATGGATTATGCGCCGATTTTCGGGTGCATAATCGCTTGGAGTCGGTCACTGACTCAGTGAGCGAACGGCTGACCTTCTCAGCAAGTTTCCTAGTTTTAATCATGTTAGAACTAATTGCGCGTCCAGTTTTGGAGTGCGCAATCTGATTAAGCGTCTCATTTCAAGCACTTGATCGAGGAAGCTTACGGGTCAAGGACGGTAAGACTTTGTCGGGTGTAGGTCGATTGCGCATCGATTGTCAGGCGCTCAATCCAATCGCACGTGCCATGTGGCGCGCGTAATCGAGTCTCTAGGTAGTCTGAGAAAGGAAGTCTGGTCTGAAAGGGGATTGATTGCATGTGTGTGATTTTGCGTGCAATCGAATTGCGCGCGTGGTTTTAAGCGCGTGATTCGGGGTTGTCCGGGTTCAGATTGGCTCTGAAATGTTAGACTATTATTTTAGTCTGCATTCTGACTATATACTATTATTTCAATATATAGTCTCCCTACGTTGAAATCTGAGCCACAGAGCTATTGTTTCAGCTTATGTTCAGCCATATACTGTTGTTTCAGTGCATGGTTCCCACGTTAGGGTCATGGGGCCTGAGCCACAGAGCTATTGTTTCAACCTGTGTTTAGCCATATACTATTATTTCAGTATATGGTCCCAATTAGGGTTAGGGGGTTTGAAATGTGAGACATTGTTTTAGTCTGCATTTGGACTACATACTATTACATCAGTATATAGTCTCCCTACGTCAGGATCTGAGCCACAGAGCTATTGTTTTAGCCTGCATTCAACCATGTACTATTATTTCAGTGCATGGTCCTTACATTAGGGTCATGAGGCCTAAGCCACAGAGTTATTCTTGTAGCATGTGTCCAGCCATATACTATTATTTTAGTATATGGTCCCTATTAGGGTTATGAGATTAAAGGTTGATCGAACAGATTTGTATATTTCGAGAGGGCAAAATGGGGGTGTCTACACCTGGGTAGACGGAGGGATGTATGGAGATCGGGTGTGGTACGGATAGATGTGGGTGGATTGGGTATGCGTCGAGCGGATGAAAAATATGGTATATTGGTGAAAGTGGAGGATGGGGCCGGGTTTTGAATGGGTGTGGATGGAAGGTGAGATGGGTTGAAAATGGCCATGGATGAGGGCATGGCTTTGGAAAATAATGGGAAATGGGGGGTTGGATTTTGGATATTTTGGAAAGTGGTGGAAGGAAAAATAAGAGCACCGAACGGGCCTGTGATGGTGAGGGTTGATTGGGTAAGGGGGATGAAAGTGAAAGCGTCTTCGGTATGGGAATGGGTTGGGGAATGCGGCGGAGATGAGTCAGGATCGGCATAAGCCGGATTCACAGCCCATGACACGGCTTGGTATAGGGTTGGGTACAGGGCCCGTAAAGCTTCCTCCTCCTTCGGGATGATGGAGGGTACGATGATGCCGTTGTGCCAGCACCAATCAAGACTCTATTTTTGAGTTTTTAATTTTAATTTTTTAAAATTTTTATAAGTAAAAAGAAATGAAGATTTCAGGGCCTTTTGAATTCCCATCTCGGGTGTCTCTCGTACCCGTAATAGGTCCCGCGGCAAAGGCTCCGTAGCACTTCAAAAGAATCGAAGGGAAATCCCTTGATCTATTGAAGGCACAAAAACCGATACAAACAACTCGATCCCTTGAAACGAGTAGAAAAAAAGTCACCTTCTCTTAACCTGCGAGGATGTATTGGGTGTCAGAGATTGCAGAGCCTAAACAGAAGCATTAAAGGCACTAATTGGGGAGTTCGGGGTGTGAAATAGGCCTCAGATTCAAGCTGTGGCTGCCTAAACCCAACCTAGCGCAACTATTAGATGTGCCAGAGTAAAATTTCCCAGACTAATGTTGGCGCAACTAATAGTTGCGCTAGTGTTCTTTTGGGGAATTTTACATTGGCGCAACTAATAGTGGCGCCAGACTAAAATGGGTCTCCAGATTTTTTGACAGCAACAACTTCAGCCTGAAATGGGTCTCCAAACTAGTTTTTTATGGAAGCTAGGCTTCCAGGGATTGACTATTTATATGATCTGTCTCTTTCCTCACCGATCTTAAGGTTTTAGAGGACAATTTGGGCTCACTGACGCTCTTTTTTTTTTCTGGTTTTAAGCTTGATAACGAGAAGGTTACCCACCCAATATATCTCAAGTGCAAGCACTTTTCTCAGGTACTAGATAGCCTGGGACTTTTTCGGATCATCACCACTAGGGATTGCCGTCGTACTAAGACCTGGGAGTTTGTATGCGTGCCTAAATAATCCAACCCTTGAAAATCTACCTCGTAAAAATTTAAATTTCCTTTATTAGTTCAATTTTATTTTTCACTTTTAAGGAAGTTTTCATAAGTTCAAAGACCGGGGGTGAGGATCCCATGCCACCTCTACGGGCCGGCGTTCACTAGTGGAATATGATTGCGAAATTAAAAGCACAATTAAGCCCGCCAAACGGCTAAGGCACTTGAAATGACGAAATGTAAAGAAATTAAATGACAATTCACAAGTAGACCCGTCGATCGGCTAAGGTGCTTAAAATGACGAAAACGTAAAGAAATTGAATGACGGTGTGCAAGTTGGCCCGCCAATCGGCTACGGCTCATAAATGACGTAGAAGTAGGGGTAAGTAAATGACGTAATCGGAGGGGTGAGTAAAAAAATAGTAAAAAATAGCAATAAAGGTTAGTAAAAATAAAAAACAAAAGGCCAAATTCAAGGGAAAGCTCTACTAGCTACTCCCCAGCAGAGTCGCCATCTGTGCAACCGTAGATTTTTGATGATCCCATCGTGACGATGCGCTCATTATAAATATTTAGAGTCACCACCCAGAGCTTTTGGTGTCCCAAGAAACCCAAATTAAATTTAGAGAGCACCAAAGTGTCAAAAATTGACTCTGAATTTGGTCTATGCCAAAGGCTCTTGGGCAGGGGCTTTGGTTATCGATTGGGAAGGTGTTAGGCACTCAATCAACTTGCTTAATGCAGTCTCTACTTATGGCCAAAATAAAAATAATAGAAAAGAAATGAAAAAGTCTTCCTCTTGCCCAAAGGGTCTTAAAATCCTATTTGTGCCCCTCCGTTCCTACCAAAAATTCGACGGCCTAATGGCACAAATGGGAGGATAGAGGAAGAACCGAGAAAGTAGAAGAATAGAGGGGAGAGCTGGAGCTCTTGGGCCCTTGTTTCACCACTGTGGAGCCTTGCGTTGGCTTGCTTCGGTAAGCTTTTGAAGACTTGTATGGTGAGAAATGAGGTTCTAGCTCCTAGGGCTTGATAGCTAAGAGGTAGAGAGAAGGCTAGGGGGTAGCACACACCTAACCTAAAGCTTTTGGATGAAAAGTTAAGGTTTTTGGAAGGTTTTAAGGTTCTGAAATTTGTATGAGAATGGTGCACTAGAGGTGAGAGAGAAGGGATTCCTTAATCTCTTAATTGCAAATTTTTTCAAGCCTTTGTAAAGGGAGGGATGCGTCTCTATTTATAGGAAAAAGAGAGGTTAGGAGGGTGTTTAGAGGCTAACTTGGATTAGAAATTAGGTAATCTAGCCATCTAAGGTTTCCTAGGGCTTTTTGGAGCCTTGAAATGTGTGAAGAGATGCTCCAATGGTGGGTGATAGGGTGGGACTTTAAACCACTTAAGGGGTTGCAAATAGATAGTGAATGGGTGCAACACAACTAATAAAACACACTCTAAAGGTCAAGATGGTCAACAAGTCAAACCCCAATCTCAAATTTCGAGGTAAAAACCTATAGGTACTATTCATAAGCCTGGCGCTACTATTAGTTGCGCCAAGCATACGTACAATAAAACAGTGTTGTACAGTGGTTTTGGGAAGTTGACTGGCCACGGGGGGACCCACACATGTGTGGTGCAACTATTAGTTGCACCAAGCCATTTCTTGAGAGAAATGGCTTGGCGCAAGTAATACTTGTGCCAAATCTCAAAGGGGAACTCCACATAATTACATTTTTACCCCTATGCTTCGGAACGCGATATCTTCTCGTACACAGCTCCAATTGGGGTGATTCTTGGCTTGTCAGAAAGCTGAGGACTTCTACTTTTCAATAGTATATGATTCGCTCATAGTAGAAGGATACAGCTAGTCCCGATGCACCACTCTTCATCCATTACTTGGGAAAGCTAGGTTTAGGTTCAGAATGGTTTCTAAGGGTCAGTATGAGTTTCTAAGGGTTTGAGAAGGTTCCTAAGGGATATAGGGTGATTCCTAAGGATTTGAAATAGCTCCTAAGATTTTGAAAAGATTTCTAAGGGTTCCATATATGCCATCAAGAGCTCGGAGATACGCCTCTCTCGAAATGTATCTCGATCGAGCCTTGGGCCAAATTTGGTTGTCTATACCTACCCACCCCACCTATCCAAAGAAAGTACAAAAAGAAAGCTTCTAAACTAACCAAAGCATCCATTACCATATCACAACCCATTCCAGGACCTGATCCCATTCCATTAACCCAACCCATACCCCACCTTGAACAATCTGTGCCCATACCAGTTCCAGAAACCACTACCATACCAAAACCCATTGCCATAAATCTCCTAGACCCTCCCTTCCCTTTCACATATGATGAAAGTGAGCCTATGGCCACTGCCCTTGACCCACCCACCGCCATTGAACCCATTGCACCATACCCAATTGTCCCACTTCACTATTTTACCTCACCTACCCATTCCATTCCCTTTTCCCCTACCCATGACCATGACTTCCTCACCACTATGGGGTACTCTGCCATGATGGAGTCCATAGTGGGGGACATCAAATATGAGTTTACACCTATCCCTGACTCCCCACATCCTACCCATTTTAACCATGCACTAACTTTCCCTTTCCAACCAATCAAAACCTCCCAATCATCAACCTTAGCTATCCCAGACCCATTACCCCTGATACTTTTCCTACTTACCTCACATCAAACCCAACATCTTGCCAATACCAAAAACCAGTCCACCATGCAGTCTAGCCTCCATTCCATCCAATCAGCCATATAAAATTTCCACCCTTCATTCCAATAGCCTGCACCCATACCTGTCCCCACATCACCTATTTCACCCCAGCCCTCTACCTCAGTAGTAACAGCAACTGCTGCCACTCAAACAGACCTTGAGTCTAATGAGCTGGTCACTATCCCACCTACCTATGCCTCTACCTCCACACAGACAGATTTTGAGGTGGAGGAGGTGCCTCTCATTCTCCCTACCTTTGCCCCTACATCTTCCCAAATTAACCTTGAGGAAGAGCACCTACCCACTTCACCTACATTCACCTTAACCTTCACCTCACCATTCCCCCATTTTACATCCTCAACAAAGCTATTGAGGTTAATCCTTATGTTGGGAGGGATGTTCAATCAGTGACAGACTCAATCACAAAAATGGTGAGGCAGCCATATGAAGGTCAGATCACCCAAATCAAGGAAGATAATGAGAGGGAGCTGAAGAGGCATTGGAAGATGGTGATGAATTCTTTAGACCTGTACCAAGTGTATAAGAAGAAATCCATTAGATTGGAAAGACTTGTCCACACACTCTCCTCCACATTTCCAGTCTTGAACCCTCCAATCCTCAAGGGAATATCATTTAGGAACCATCTAGCACCATGCCACAGAAGTCAGCTGTCACAAGGACAAAGGCTGGTGCTGCTCAAGCTGATTCTGTTAAGAAAAGGAAAATAAATTCAAAGCTTCCCATAGAGATCTTGTCAGACTCAGACTTTGAAACAGATTCAAATTAGTTTTAGGTTGTAGTGTTGTTAGTTGTACTTAGAGTTTATACTTATTTTCTGTTTTAAGTAGATGTTTGTAGTTTTATTGTTGTGCTTTTTTAAACTTTGTAGTCTATTTTGTTTTGTCACTGTTGTGAGCCACTTTGCATTCCGCTTCATTGTTTTATTTTAATTTTTATTCGCCATGTCCTTATTCACCCTATTGCTCCTACATGTATTATTTCTGAAACAGCGAGACACTGTTTAATTTAGGTTTGGGGGTGTGATAGGGTAGGCTAATGAAATTATTAGCCTAAGTGCAACAGTAATGATCAAGTAGAAATAAATAGAGTGAATCCACCTAAGTAATTTTGAAAATGAGGAAATTTAAAACTGATGCAGACTATTTAACATTGAAATCTATTAAAAAATCAAATACTCCCAAGAGGTGAGCATCAAGAGAAACCTTTCACAATCAGAACTTAGTGAACCAGTAAGGAGAGAATAAGGTGAAGACATGCCAATGAGTTCAATTGAAGACCATACCTAGTGAGCTTTGAGCCTGAAAATATTTTTTAGAGAGTGTCTATCGCAACTTTTTCTACTCTAAGGACTAACAGATTCAAAACTTTTTCACTAGAAGTTAGACACCCAAAGTTGAAATTGTTTGACAGTAATCATGACACTAAGGAGAGGATCAAGGCCTTCATTTGGATAGTTTGAACCTAAAGCACCAACCCAGTGAAAACTTTCCTCTTGCATAAACTCTTTGAGCTTGAAAATCCCAATTTTCCTCAACAAACACTAGAGTACTTGAACCTGAACCTCTTGGCCTGATTCAACCCTACCCTCACTCTGAGAATTCAAAAGGTAATGGAGAATATGTTGAAGATAGGTGGGGAAGGTTTAACATTTGGTGAGAGGTGAAGAAGATGGGAGAAAATATGTAAGTAGCAGTATGGTAGTTGTAGAAGTGTGGCAACCATCATAAAAAGAAAAAGAGAAATAATAATAATAATAATAAACAAAAAGAGAGAAAAAAGAAAGAGAAAAGAAAGAGAAGTCAAGTGAAGTTTCATCTGAAAATTGAAAAGAGGAGAAGCTGGCCACTTCAAATTTAAAAAACATCAAAGAAGGTCAAGTTATGCTGAAATGAAGGTTGTGAAGTCATGAATCACTCCCTAACCCTACTGATTTCTCAAATTTTGAATCCCTCTTTACCCCTTTTATTCTTTGCAGACCTCACCCATAAGCCACATTAATACCTATGAAAAGACTTTGTGGTCCAAAGTCAAATGAACTGTCATGTGGAGACAAGCGAATGTCTAATCTATGGTGAGGAATGCTTGATGATGTCAGAAATTAGGAGAAAATGCCTATGCTCATGCTTGCAACCTTATTTGAGGATTGTAACTACTCTTAAGCTTGTGTGAAATGGAACACCCTTAAAAATTCATTTGTGAGAGACAACCCTGGAAAGCATTGGGTCTGAAATGAAATTCATTAGGGCATTGCCTAGACCTAATTTTTGAATTAGTGGTGAGCTTGGTGCTGATTGCACACACTCCAATCTTGATGTTAACTAATTGAAAATTGAGAACATGCATGCATGATTGATATGTTGAACTGTTGGCGTCCACTGTTTAGAACTCCTCTAATTTTAAAGAGCAAGGGTGGAATGAATCTTTATTTGTTGAAAACCTGACTAGTCATTGACTACACTTTGTTTAACTATTTTGATTGGGAAGTTTGTGGGTACCTTCACTGAAAACTCTCAGGAGACTTCACTCCTCCACTAGGGATCACCTAGGGGTTTAAAAGGCTTGATGCATAAGCTAAATGCATCCGTGCTCCCTATGAAAGTGACATTTAAATTTTTAGAGTAGTTGTTTAATTTTTCCTTTACTCGAGGACTAGCAAAGATTAGGTTTGGGGGTGTGTTATTCACTAAAAAGTACCACTTTTCACCTCCTAACCTAGCCTTTACTACACCTTGGAGCCATCTAATAATTGTATTTTGAGCATGTTTTTGTAGTTAGAGAATAAATACAGCTTAGTACCATAGTTCACCCATTTTTTGGCCAAAGAAGAGAGAATTCAAAGCCTAATTTTGGAGCTGAGTGAAGAGCAGAGGGTACTCCATGGTGGTACACACCATAGTGACCATTTTGGTTACCTAAGTGGGTCGTAGAAGCCTAACAAATGAACGAAGGATGGACCTAGGCAGAGGAGATGGCTGCAACAAGCTATACACAGTAGTAGACATGTATAAAAGACCCCTTGAGAAGATCTCGCATGGTTAAATTCACTTAGAAGTAACTTTACGTGGATCTCGCGACGTTGGAGCCTGCAGCACATAATCCACTCACGTAGATCTCACGCAACTCAATGAAGGAAGGGCTCCAGAAATTTATCTCGTGAAGCCCTCACGTGGATCAAAGCCTCAGACAATCTGTGTGAGAAGTTCTCGTGAGGTTCAATTACTCCAGATGTTCTCACCTTGCATAGCTCTTGCGCGAATATAGCTTCAGAAAGCTGTGTAGCAACGACCTGGCGCAGATCTCGCGTACCTCAAAGACGGAGCCAGCTATGTGAGAAGCGCAAGACATCCTCGCGAGCGACAGTATTCACTTAAATTCATCTTGGCGACATCCTCGCGACCTGAACCTCCTAAAGCCTCAACCTCGTGAGCTACCTTTAGCAGTAAAGCAATCCACGTGACAGCCACATAAAAAGTAAAACAGGTAACCCATCCTCCTGAGGTACGAGTTCCAGCAACCTGTCTCGGCATCCAAGGATATTTTGGAGATTTCCCCACTTCTAGGGCACACATCTCGAGGCTCTAAGTTCTTTCCCACTTCTCAAAGCATCCAAGGGCCACAAATGGGCCATGACAGCAGTGGCAAATGGGGTATTTCCTCTTCTGTTCTCTTATTGACCAGAGCATGATATTTTTGGAGAACTTGTATATAAGCTATAATTTTTGTGTAGAAATCGTCTTCCCTTTTACCTAATTTGGCTAGGAGCTCGAGAGTGCTGAGGTCATTTAGGGTTAGGTTTAGGTCATCCTTTTTCTTTTCTTCTTCCTTAGCTCAGCATTTGCTGGCTAAGGTCTTTTGTAAGTAGCTAGTTTACTTCAGTTTGCAATAGGTGTTGTATAAACTTTAGGAGCTGATTTGGGCTTTTACACTGGCTGTTGCCTTGAGGGAAAATATTGTAAGTTCTATTTTAATCAATGTTATGCCATTTTTATAGTTTAATTGAATCTGTATTTCTTTGTGTTTCTCACATAGAGTTTTATAGGTTGATGCACCCATGGCTGCTTGAGCTTGTAGCCCTACAACCATAGTGGCAGTAGTTGTTTTCTTGTTCTATCTCATCAACTGTGAGGAAGATAACCTCTTGGATAGCCCGTGACCTTTTAAGTGGACAGACTATAGCCCTAAGGCTGGTCTAAGTCACGGATCTAAGGGGGATTCTTATTCTCTGTACTTGAGCTTGTAGCCAAGTGAGAGATAGTTGCAAAGCCAAACTCTCCTTTATGTTGCAATGCCATCTTCAGTTTTTAGATCTGATATTTTATAGAGATTGCAGACTTGTGAGCTGGGTCATTATAAACCTTTCTAACAATGACTATTAATCAGTGAAAAATACCATTTTTTCACCTCCTAACCTTACCTTTGGTGGACCTTTGAGCTGACTAATAAAGTGTTTTAAGTGTTGGTTTATAGTTAGCAATAATCTACAATGAAGTGCAGCAAACTATGCATAAAAGCCTAAAAAGGAGAGAAAGCAAAGTCAACCATTGACCAATGAAGAAAGCTAGGCATGACGATTCTCGCCATTAGCAAAGAAGGCTCACAAAGGACGATTGAGTAGTTCATCACTTTGACCGTCGAGTAGTCTTTGAAGCGAAGCGCACCTATCGAAGTCCCAACTTGTCGAATGGTCTTTGGCGAGAATGCACCTATTGAATGGTGTTGAAGCAAGAATCCAACTTGTCGAATGCTAGAGTTGCTTCAACCAACCTATCGAGCAACACCTGAAGTTGCACTAAAGAATTCATGCAGTGCAACACCTATCGAATGGTGCAATGCATGCTAAACTACACCTATCGGGCACCTATCGACAGGTACTTTACGCCTATCAGGGATGTATTTCTAAAGCATCCAACCGATCGAAGCCTGAAGCCTGAACCTGTCGGGCACCTATTGATAGGTACTCTGCACCTATGGAAGCACGATTTCTGAAGCCTCAATCCTTCATCTGAGAACATATGATGCTTCAATTACTTGAGGCACATGTGTTGAAGCAATCTTTCAATATTGGTGGGAATTTGTGGAACTCCAAAATCCAAAGGGATTAGATCTAACCAATTCATGTGGGCTAAACTGATTCTAAGCAAAATTGATCCCCTTCCTCTCTGATTGGCAAATATTCCATTCACATGGATTATAATAAGCTAAATTACTTTCTCTCCTCTGATTGGCCAGGCATAAAGGCACACTGATCAAGCCAAATGTATAAATAGAAGTCCTTGAGTTATGATGAAGGGATCGAGAAAATAGGATAGAAAATTAGGGAGAAATAGAAGGAAAATTGTAGTTTTAATTTTCCTTTTTCCTTTTCCTCCTCTCCTTAGCTCAGCACTTGCTGGCTAAGATCTGCTGTAATATATTAGGAATTTTGGTTTGTAATCTGCAAGAAAAGTTATGAGAATTGAGAAATCTGTAATCTGCATTGGCTGGAGGCTTGAGGTAGATCATTGTGAGTATATTTTTGAATCAATGAAATGCTGAGTTGAATGTTCCATTAGATCTGTAATTTCTCTAATCATTGCTTTTGGTTTTCATGGATCTGATGTACCTATGGATGCCTGAGCTTGTAGCCTTGCATCCATAGTGCCTGCAGTGGTTTTATTTTCTTGATCCCAATTCTCTTGACTGGAATTTATCTCTAGGATGATCTATGGCCACTCAGTGGACAGGTCACAACCCTAGGACTATTCCATATCATTTGAATTGGATAAGAGGGATGATCTACTCCATAGTACCTGTCCATAGTACCTGTCCACTGAGTGGCCATAGATCATCCCTTTGGGTTTTTAGATCAATTTTCCCTGTGGACAAACTCTTACTTGCTTTTAAAACTTGCTATAACATCCCTGTATCTTGCAAGCTGTGCTTTATGCTTTACTTCATTTCTATTTCACCTTTTATTTTCTGTTGTATTTTAACCATCCATTTTGCAATAAATTCTGTCAGCATAAAGTAACCAACAAGTTTTTGGTGCCACTATCGGGGAATCTTTGATCTAAATAGTAGTCCTAAGTTTTTATTTTATGGTTATATAAATTCATTGGTTGCAGTCTATATGCTTGAATAAAAGTACTATTGAGTTTAATTTGACTTTCTGCAGATCAGGAACAACATCAAGAGGAGTTGGAAGCTGCTATTGGAGCTTTCTTGCTTTAGTTTTCATCCCTTTCCACTCACCTTTTATCTCCTTTCTGAATAATGCATTAAATTCAGCCGTAGTTTCAGCAATTCTGTTATATTTTTTTTTTGTGCTGATAGTGTCTATTTTTACTTATTATTTGTGTGTGTATGTTGGGTAGGAGATCCCTTAATCCTGATTTAGAACCTTCAAATCCAGAGATAGATAGGACTCTTAGACCTAGGAACACCACATAAGCCCCTAATTTAGATACTGAGCCAGTAGTAGAGATGGGTGAGCAGCAGAGAACATTGAAGGAATTTAATGCACCAAGGGTATATACCTCTCCCTTCTGCATTCAATTCCCTATTGTTCAAAGAAACTATGAGATTAAATCATCCATCATTCAAATGCTACCATCATTTGATGGGCTTAGGAAAGAAGACCCATATAAGCACATTGATGAGTTCTTGGCTTTGTGCACTACATTCAATATTCCTGGCTTGGGACAGGAAGACACCAAACTGAGGCTCTTTCCTTTTTCATTAAAGGACAAAGCCAAAACTTGGTTATCCATGCTCCCAGCAAATAGCATACAGTCATGGAATGATCTCCAATTCCAATTTTTAGCTAAATTTTTCCCAATGTCTAAAACTAGCCAGTTGAGGAAGAGTATAATTTCCTTTGCTCAATTCCCAACTGAGGATTTCCATCAAGCTTGGGAAAGGATTAAGGAGCTTTTGAAACAATGTCCCCACCACCAAATTCCTGAGTGGTAGCTTGTCCAAAGCTTCTACCAAGGAATTGATTCCAAGAGCAGGGACATGGTGGATGCCTCTTGTGGGGGAACTTACCTTCACAAGACTGTTAATGAGGATTGGGAGCTTTTTGATATTATTAGTGAGAATTCCATGCAGCAAGTGTCTCTGTCTCACAATGACATTGAGACTCTAGCTAATATGGTGAAAGAACTAGCCTCAAAAGGAAGAATGCTTGAAGTTAGTGTGCACACTGACCTAGAAAGAAAAATGGACAATCTGAGCTCAAAATTTGATAAACTGATGGGTGTGATGCAGCCAAAAATGGTTGTACAAATTGAGAAGGCATGTCTAATATGCCAGTCCCCATCACACTCACTTCTAGATTGTCCATCAGCTGGTCAATACCCAGACCTGGTTATGGAGCATGCAAATGTTGCTCAGTCTTTTGGGCAGCAGCAACCTGCTGGGTACACATGGAGAAACCACCACAATCTGAGGTGGAGGCAAGATAATTATCAAGTACCCCAGCAGCAGCAGCAAGCTCCACATTATAGACCACAACCCCAGTATCATCAGGGGTATGCACTTAGGCAACCTTTCCCTCAGTTTGTCCCACAGCCAAGCCAATTGACTTTGCCCCTACACAGCCTAAAACTGCCTCTTTTAAGGAGCAGGTTTTGGCATCACTGTAAAACTTAAACTCGTTGTCACAAACTGTGAACTCTCACAGTCAGACCAATAAAAAAATAGAGGACTAGCTTGGTCATATTTCAAATGCACTGACCAGGAGAGAAGAGAGCGGGCTGTCAAGCAAACCCATGAACAATCCAAAGGGTCAATACATGGTTGGAGAAGGCTCCTCCACTCATGAGGAGGCCAAAATAGTGATAACCTTTAGGAGTGGAAGGGTGGTGGACAACCAGGTGTGTATGGAGAAGAAAAAGAATGTTAGAGAGAACAAGGACTCATCCCCTGCTGATGTGCAGCAGAAGCACAATAATGGGGCTGCTGTTGAGCCCCAACAAAATGAAAAAATGAAAAAACTACAATAAAAAAATTCTGATGAAATGGTTAGGCATGCAATTAAGGTACCAGCAGTATCACAGTTGTTATTTCCTCATGCTCTAAAAATCTCCTCTCCTTTTGATAAGGGGAATGCTAGAATGGAGGAAATGTTGGACACATTCAAGCAAGTTTAGATCAATTTACCTCTACTTGATGTAATTAAACAAATCCCAGCCTATGCCAAGTTTCTCAAGGACCTTTGTACTCAAAAAATGAAAGCAAGGATCTATCTGTCTAAGAAGGTATTTTCAATAGAAAAAGTGAAATCAGTGTTGTCTATTACCACAACAGCAAAATTGCAGGACCCAGGGGTGCCTATCATCCCTTGTATCATTGGTGATCGCACCATAGGAAGAGCTCTCTTTGACTTAGGAGCCAGTGTCAACCTGCTGCCATACTCAGTGTATGCACAGTTGGGTTTGGGGGAGCTAAAACCAACATCTGTTGCGCTTCAAATGGCTGATAGGTTTGAGAGAAAGCCTGCTAAAATTGTTGAAGATGTGCTGGTTGGGATAGATAAATTCTTTTACCCTGCTGATTTTCTTGTTTTGGATATGGAACCTTCAAAAGGTAGTACTGCCATTCTTGTCATTTTGGGCAGGCCATTTTTTGCCACAACCAATGCCTGTATACAATGCAAATTAGGAATAATTGAGGTGACCTTTGGGAATATGAAGGTAAAATTATATATGTACAATGCTACAAAGCAACCTCAACTTGACAATGAGGATTGTTTTGCAGTGGATGTACTAGATGAAATTGCGAAAGAAAATTTCTCTAATCTGCTAGATTGGGAGGATGATTTTGAAGAGGTTTGGACTGAGGTGTCTGAGCAGGAAGCCCCAATTTACATGGCTAAAGACAGCAGCTCATCACCATCTCCAATGGGCCTAGTGCAGCACTCCACATGGACACCCAAGTTGTTGCCTCTACCTCTACCCACCAAGGCACCTTTTCTGCCTTCTCTTGTCAGTCCACCTAATTTAGAGTTGAAACAACTCCCAAGCACACTCAAATATACATTCTTGGGGCAAGATAGAAAACTACCTGTGATTATTTCATCTTCCCTCACTGAGGCGCAGGAAGAGAAACCGATTGATGTGCTCAAGATGCATAAAAAGGCAATTTGATGGACTATTGATGACCTGGGGGAAATTAACTCAGCTGTGTGTATGCACAAAATTCATCTGAAAGAAGGTTCCAAACCCTCTAGGGAGATGCAGTGGAAGTTGAATCCTCATATGCAAGAAGTGGTGATGAAGGAAGTGGTAAAACTACTTGATGCTGGAGTCATTTACCCAATTTCTGATTCTGAATGGGTGTCACCTACACAGGTGGTGCCTAAGAAGTCTAACATCACTGTAGTGCCCAATGAGTCTGGAGAATTAATGCCCACCAGGGAGACCACTGGTTGGAGGGTCTATATTGACTACAGAAAACTGAACCCCAAGACTAGGACGGACCATTTCCCACTACCCTTCATTGACCAAATTCTGGATAAGTTAGTAGGCAAAGCTTACTATTGCTTTCTTGATGGATACTCTAGTTACAACCAGATTCCTGTGTATTAACAAGATCAGGAGAAAATAACTTTTACTTATCCTTTGGCACCTTTTTGCTTACCGAAGGATGCCTTTTGGACTGTGTAATGCTCCTGTTACTTTTCAGAGACGCATGTTTGTAATTTTTTCTGACATGTTAGACAATATTTGGAGATTTTTATGGATTATTTTTCTATATATGGTGATGATTTTGATCAGTGCTTGCATCATCTATCCCTTGTGCTTTAGAGATGTGTGGAAACCAACCTAGTGTTGAGCTGGGAAAAGAGCAATTTCATGGTTACCCATGGAATTGTTCTTGGTCATGTGGTTTCTAGCAAAGAAATTGACGTGGATAGGGTAAAAATTGACCTGATCTCTCATTTGCCTCCTCCAAAAACTCTCAAGCAAGTCAGATCATTCCTTGGTCATGTTGGGTTCTACAGGAGATTCATCAAGGATTTCAGCAAAATTTCTAAACCTTTATGCAACCTGCTGGGTCAGGATGTTCCTTTTTTGTTCACTACTAAGTGCCTAACTGCTTTTGAGGTCTTAATGAATTGTTTGACTTATGCTCCCATCATGCAAGCCCCTGATTACTCCCTCCCTTTTGAGCTCATGTGTGATGCTTCAAATTTATCCATTGGTGCAGTTTTGGGGCAGAGAAAAGATAAACTACCTAGTGTAGTTTATTATGCTAGCAAGACACTGGCTGATGCTCAGCTCAATTACACCACCACTGAGAAAGAGTTGTTGGCTATTGTCTTTAGTTTGAAGAAATTTAGGCCTTATGTCTTAGGGTATAAAATTATTGTATTCACTAACTACTCAACCCTAAAATACTTGTTGTCTAAAAAGGAAGCCAAGCCTAGGTTGATCAGATGGATCCTCCTACTACATGAGTTTGATCTAGAGATCAAGGATAAAAAGAGAGTGGAGAATGTGGTTGCAGACCACTTGTCTAAAATTTTTATTGTTGATTGTGCAGGCATACCTGTTAATGAGTCTTTCCTGGATAAACAACGTTTTTCCATCATAATGAGTATGCCCTAGTTTACACACATTGTGAATTTTTTTGCTGCCGAAAGGATCCCCCCTCATTGGTCCCAGATGGACAAAGACCTATTTTTCTCTCAGGTCAAACTTTTTTTGTGGGAGGACCCTTACCTTTACAAGTATTGTGTAGATTAGATTGTTAGGAGATGTGTGTCCGAAAGTGAGTTCTACAGCATTCTTTCTATGTGCCATGAGAAGGCCTGTGGAAGTCACTTTAGTAGGAATAAGACAATAGCAAAAGTATTACAATGTGGGTTCTACTGGCCCTCTTTATTTAGAGATACCCATGTACATTGCAAAGCCTGTGCAAGATGTCAAAGGTTGGGAGGCATTTCCAAGAGAGATTCAATGCCATTACAGCTCATCCTTGTTGTGGAACTGTTTGACATTTGGGGGATAGATTTTATGGATACCTTTCCTCCTTCCATGGGTTTCAATTTCATTCTTGTAGCAGTGGATTATGTCTCCAAGTAGGTAGAATCCATTACCACAAGAACTAATGACCACATAGTTGTCCTCAAATTTTTGAAGGACAATATTTTTTCTAGATTTGGCACTTCCAGAGCTATCATTAGTGATGGGGGGAGTCATTTCTGTAACAGGCCTTTTGAGAATCTGCTAAAAATGTATTTTGTTACAAATACGGTTGCTACTCCATACAACCCATAGACCAGTGGGCAAGTGGAGATTTCCAACAAGGAAATTAAGCACATCCTAGAGAAGACTATGAGGACTGATAGGAAGGATTGGGCACTAAAGTTAACTGGCGCACTGTGGGCTTATAGGACTGCCTATAAGACCCCCATTGGTTTGTCCCCATTCAGGTTAGTATATGGAAAAGCCTGTCATTTGCCAGTTAAGTTAGAGCACAAGGCCTACTGGGCCATCAAAATAGTTAATTTTGATCTAACTACTGCTGGCATGCACAGGAAATTACAATTGTCAGAATTGGAGGAATTGAGGATGGAAGCTTATGCAAATTCAAAGATTTACAAAGAGAAAGCCAAGGGTTTCTTTGACAAAAGCCTGCTGAGAAAGAACTTTGAGGTTGGTACCAAGGTATGGCTGTTCAACTCCAAGCTTAAATTTTTCCCATGGAAGTTAAGATCCAGATGGGATGGACCTTACATTGTGAAGCATGTTTCCCTATTTGGAGCTGTTGAAATCATGGATCCCACTGATGAAAAGATCATGAAAGTAAATGGGCAAAGGCTTAAAATTTGTGTTGAAAATATAGTGGAGCCTACTGTCACCATTGACCTTCAAGACCCTCCCAATGCTGAGTAATTTTCAAATCTGTATATTATGTACCATAGCTTGAATTCCCTTTGTTTTAAGTCTATCTTTTAAGATATACATTTCTATAGTTCTGCCTATTTTTGCATTCTGTATATGTCTGAGAAATGGTGATTTGTTTGAGGCTTGTATAATGAATGAGTTTTTGTTGATGCTGAGGTGGACTGTTGATTGTTTGCCGAGTTAAAGACAGCCCACATGACTAGATCATGCATTGATGCTGTTTGGAAACCTGTCAATAGGTTGAAATTACTATTCGACAGGTGCTGAAGGGTTTTCATGAGCATCCGATGGATTCTAAAGGTGTTTTAAAGAGAAATCAATAGGTTCTGAGTACATGTCGATAGGTTCAAAGTCCCTATCGAATTTCAATTTTTGAAGCATTACACTTGTCGACAAGTTCTGGGTTCCTATCGAACTCGTCATTCTGAAGCTTCCTGTGCCCTAATGAATTTTTATCCATTTGATAGGAAGATTTGCACTGATCAAGCACTACAATCTTGGTTTTCATCTATTCGATAGGAAGATTTGCAACTATCAAAATCGTGTTTAGGGTTTTTAAAACCACTCGACAATTTTAAGTGCTTGCTACTGACTTTATTGAAGACAGTGATAAGAATGGAATGAATGAAAATGAATGGAAGGTGGAGTGAGAATTACGGAGCAGAAGCCTAAAATATGCACAGTCCTGCAAGATATAGGGCCTGCTGTAACAAGTTTTGATAAGTAAGAGTTTGTCCCACAGGGAAGTTGATCTAAAGCTCCAAGGGAGCTATCTTTAGTAGGCTCTCTAGATCTGGCTACAGATGTGGTAATCCTAAATGGAAGGGGATTAAAGGTCACTATAATCTAAATCCTAAGGTAACTTAATGTCTAAATTATAGAAAGGGGTTAAGAGGAATGGTGGAGTGAGAAAATAAATATAAAAGGGTGAGAAGTATGTTATTAGGTACAGATCTGATGGGTCTTGCTACTCAGACTCAGATCTGTTGCTATAGAAATCTTGTCCAATGGCTATATTATTACCAAAGAGGAGAAAGAATCCAACTCACCCCTGTGCCATGATCCAATCCCTTAAGGCTATAACCTGTCCACTTAAATGGTCACAGACTATCCAATAGGGGAACCACAATCCAGAGATGGGTCAAAACAAGTTTATCATTGTAGGCACTACTTCATCCAGGCTACAAGCTCAAGAATCCATAGGAACCTCATACTCTAAAGTTCTGTGTGTGGGCCTAGGCCTATAAAGTGCACGAGCCTGGACACACAGGACCAGCAAGAGTTTGAGTACTAGCTTTAAGCATGGCTGTTCACTGCTTTAGAAAGACTACAATGATCCAGTCATAAGCCTACAATCTCTACAGCCAAATCAGATCTGCAATCTGATGGTGGATCTATACAAATATAGGGGAGTCTGTCACTGCATAATCTCTCACAAGGCTACAAGCACAAGTGCAGAGAAGAAGAATCTATCTTAGTTCCTTGAATTGCCCTCACCCTAGGGCTATAATCTGTCCACTTGAATGGTCATAGACTATCCACAGAGGCTATCCTCCTCACAAAGGTCTAAGACAGAACAAGAACATTGCTGCCGCCACCATGTTCACAAGGCTACCAGCTCAAGCTCCCATGGGGATTCAGATTTAGTGGATCCTGTGGTGGGAGAAGGCCTGCAATGTGCCTAACCTGGACACACAGGTCACTTGGATCTAAATAAAACCTTAAAAACAATCCTCCATTGCTTACGATATAACTTAGCAATGAGGGATCTCAAGGCAGCAACCTTGTACAGAACAACTCACAACAAAAACATCATCCCATACATGCAATAAATCCTATTACAAAACTCCATTAAAAACTATGCCATCTAATCATACAAAAGGCATAGCCAGCAAGTGCTAAACTATGGAGAGAAAGAAAAAGGAAAAAGAAACTACCTAGAACCTAACTTTAGCTTACTGAAATTTACAGCTTAATCAAGAAGACAAAGTCTGAAAAAAAATCTAAGTCAAAAGTCCGTCTAAAAAGCTCCTCAAACCTAAGCTAGGCTTAGGCTTATATAGCAGTCGGCTATGTGTGAATTAAGGTTATGAAAACCCTATTTTCATCTTTTCAATTGCGGCTCATTCTTGTCCCTTGGATGCCTCGGGGCGTGTGCACGTAGATTGGAGCATTGGAGTGCATGCCCTAATTGCTGGAGATTCCCAGATTGCCCTTGTAGCAGTGGGGAGAAGTTTAGAACCCGATCCTCGCTGGATAGAAAAGATTTCTAGATCTTGCCGCGTGGTAGAATTGACATCGCGGGGTTGAATTGACTTGAAGCTCATGCAGTCATAGGATTGACATTTTAGTCATCGCGGGATACTAATGGCTGTCACGAGATTGCTCTTTCAGCTTTGAATGGCACGGGAATTGATCGCACGGGTCGTCCCTTAGTGAATCTCGCGAGGATCCTCGCGAAGAAGCAGTGTTCATGGGCCTATGGATCGCATGAGCATTTCCTTGAAGGTTTGTATCCTGCAGCCACTGCACGCGGGAGTGCCTGGAGCTCTCTCTCTTCAGTGAATCGCGCAACAATTGAAGGCTCCTTTCTTGAGCTGCGTGAGACTGCGCGAGCGCTTAAGTCTAAGCCTCGCGAGGACCTCACGAAGTCTACTTTTCAATTCTTTCTGGCTAGTCTTTGCTAGTCCCTTAGCAAAGCTGCAATTAAATGCCACTTTCATAGGGATCACGGGTACATTTAGCATATGTACCAAGCCTTTTAAATCCCTAGGTGATCCCTAGTGGAGGAGTGAAGTCTCCTCCACTAGGGATGTGGAGGAGACTTCACTCCTCCACATCCCTAGTGGAGGAGTTAAGTTTGTGGGTGTCTTCACTGAAGGGTGTCTTCACTTTCAGTGAAGACACCCACAAACTTCACCATTAGAATCAGTTAAGTATAGTGCAGATAATGACAACACAAATTTTGATGTTTAAAGCTTCATTCCACACCCAATTTTTTAACACTTAGAGGAAACTGCAGCAATATTGCAGGCCATTTAAAACTTAAAAGTTAATATGTGTTTGTCTGACCACCATTCATTTAACATTAGAATTTCAATGTATAAAAATCAGTACCCAGTTTGCCTTTAATTCAAAATTCAGGTTGGATACAACCCCAATGAGGTTTAAATTTAGACCCAATTCTTACTAGGGCTATCTCTCAACATTATCAATCTGAGGGTGTTCACATTCACATAAGCTCAAGAGCAGTTACAGACCCCAAATGGGCCTACAAGCATGAGCATAGGCAAAGCTTCTAATTTCTGACATCTTCAAGAACTTTCACCATAGATTGGACAACTCCTCATCTCCACATGACAGCTCATTTTACTTTGGATCCACAAGGTCTTTTTAAATGGGTTGTAATGTGGCTTATGGGTGAGGGATGCAACGAATCAAAGGGTAAAAAGAGATTTAGAATTAAGAAATCAGGAAGATAAGGAGTGATTCATGACTTCACAACCTTCATTTCAACATTAACTTCATCTTTCTTTTTCTCTTTTTATTTTTATTCATTCTCTTTTTATGAACTTTTTATGATGAACTGCCACACAACTGCCATTGGTACATTGTTGTTCATAAGTTGCTTTTCTTTTTCTTCCACAAAATGTTGGACCATTCTCACTATCTTTAACTCCTTCTCCTTTACCTTCTGAATTCTCAGAGTGAGGGTGAGGTTGAATCAGGTCATGAGGTTAAGGTACAATTATTCTGGTGTCTGTCAAAGAAAAATATTTTAAGGCTCAATTAGTGTATGCAAAAGGGCAGATTTTAAAGGATTGAATTTCCAGGCTCAAACTGTCCAAATGAAGGCCTTGAGTCATTTCCTTAGTATCATGATTACTGTCAATTAGTTTTGATTTGGAGGTGCACAATTTCTAGTGAATAAAATATTGATTCAATCAGTCCTCAGAGCAGAAATAATGCTAAAAATACTCTTCAAAAGCAAATGCTGGGCCCAAATCTCACTAGGTATGGTCATCAAATTTAACCCATGGGGTGTATTTTCATCTGTTTCTCTCCTCTTAGGTTTACTGAGTACTAACTAACAAAAATTTCTAATATTAGCTTCATGGTGGTGTCAAGATTTTTAACTTTTTCTGTTTCGAAAAGTCTGTAAAAATATTTTAAATTTTTACAAGTTTTCTCATTGTATCAAGTTAAGTGGGAATTGACTTTATTCATCCCAGTTTTACTACTATCACTGTACTAAAATTAACTATTCTATTGGCAGACCTATCCTGCCACACCCCCAAACCATGAGGAGCAGTGTCCTCACTGGTTCAAAGGTGAGAAAATGCAGTAGATTCCAGGCAGAGAAACAAAAATAAACACATAAGAAAGCAGAGAAACAGAAAATGCTAACTGAATAATATGGAACTAAAAGAGACTTTCATTAAAATAAAAAGAAAAGATTACAAAAAGATGGAAAAAGAAAAGACAAAATGGGGGGGGAAAATGGATCAAGGGAGAGTCGAGGGGGGAGGGTTTGAGTAAGATGGTGGGGGAGATGCAGGTGGATCCATTTTTCTCTTCTTCTTCTCTCTCTTCTCCTTCTTCCTCTTTTTTTTTCCTCCTTGGCGAGGATCCTCTAAACCTCGTCATACTCATCCCAGAGAAATTGTAATGGGTCCAGCTCCTTAGGCGATGGGGGATCCTCCCAGATGGGGTAGAATTTAATGGGGAAACCGAATGGTTTGTCAGCCGCCATGGTTGTGAGGAGGGCCGGACAGCTGGGGTTAGAAGAGGAAGGATGAAAGGAAAAGGAAGTAATGGCCTATTTAAAAGATATGGGCTGCGGAAAATGAAACGGCACATTGAAAGTTTTTTTTTTTTTTTTTTTTGCCCCATTCCAAGGCTGGCAATAAATTGGAAATGTTTGGGGAATGGAGAATCGCACAACCGAGTAGGGGAAAGAGGAGTGCGCAATAAATGAGGGTCTAAAGATAGGCATGGTATTTAAGGGGATCCTGAGTATCGCGCAACTGTACAGTGGAAATTGTGGTAGCCCCTGACAATTGACATCGATTCGACCGTGCACATGAAGTCATATTTGAAATGATTATAGCCACCCTACAGACATCTCTCAGGACAAAATTTAAACAAAATGAAGACTAAAAAAAATAGAAAAGCACACAGAACAGATCAAAAGAATACAAAAAAAAAAAGAAAAATTATATTAACTGGAAAACATGTACAATAGTAATTATAATTTAAGTACAATCTAAGCTACTCTAAGAGGAATCATCTGAATCTGAATCGGTAAAGAAATCCCAGCCCATCTTTTTAACATGTGCCCTAAGGGTAGCTTTGTCCTATTTCTTCTTTGCCTCCCTTTCCTTTTTTGCTTCGGCTGGTGTTTTCTTGACAATAGGAGCTTTAGGTGCCCTCACCCTTACTTTTGGTTGCTTGGGTAATTTTTGTTCCTTGGGTTCTTGAGGGGCTTTTCCTTTCCGCTTTGCAGGGGGGGTTGCAGGGGGGGTTGCAGGGGATTTGCCTTTTCCTTTGCCTGTGGCTTCCTCAGTGGGGACCATTGGGGATTTCCCTCTTACTTGGGGCTCAAGCTGGCCAGGGGATTGTGCCTCCTCAGACTAGGTAGCTGGCTCTTTGCCAAATTTTAAAGGGGCAGCTTTGGGAGCAGACCTCTTAGCAGTGACTTTCCTCTGCTTAGGATAAGTTTGCTCCTGTGGAGGTGCAGCAGAGGCCTTGGTAGTTGGAGGATGCTCTGTAGGAGGTGAGGGAGGAGGGGCAGCTGGGGCCTTTCCTTTCTCTTGATGAGTCTTTGGTTGTGCCTCCTCAGACTGAGCAGCTGCAGATGGAGTAGCTTAAGGCTCTAGCTCTGACATGTGAACAGAGATTGGGGTAGGCTGCAGAGGAACATTTCTGGCAGCAGCTAATGCAGATTCCAATGAGGCAATCTGAATTTGGTGTTTTAGGAGGTCAGTCTCATGGATATCTTTTTGGATGCTAAAGATTTCTTGGGCATTTTTGAGCCTCTTTTCAAACATTCTGGTCTGCGCCCTCTCTGTAGCAGCAGTTGCTTTCTCTAGCTCCCAATTCAACTCATGATAAGTTGCTAAAGCCTTGGCCTTATGATAGACTTCCAATATGTTAGTCCACCCCAAGGAGATGCCCAGAAGTGACTTTCTATGGGCCTCTTTCATTGTATCAATTTGCTCCAGCAGGGGGGTCTCAATGGACTGGCGAAGTTTGACCATTCTCCTCAGGACATCCTTCCTAAGGTAAGCATCATCCCTCATGTGATAGAGGATGGTGAGGTAGGGAGGGCTATAAAAAAAATGTTTTAGTGCGATGGGCAGATAGGAAGTGGAAGGAGCAAACTGTGATTGGTCCTGTGAGAGGGAAGGGGGGATAACAGTGGGTAAGTCTAGTTGTGGGGGGAGGGGGATAAGTTCTGGGTCTGTTTGGGTAGATTTGTCAGTGAATGTGGGAGGGAGTAGGATAAGAGGGGGGATGGAGGGTATAGGAGGAAAGGAAAATGGGATAGGCTCAGTAGGGGAAGTGGGTGATGGGGGAGAAAAATGGGAATGGTGAAAGGGATGAAGGGGAATGGGGAGTTGGTTGTGTAATGGGGATTATGGGTGGTCGGTGGGGTTGGGAGTCAGGGATGGTGTCAGTTTGGGTATGTTTGTCAGTGTAAAGGACCAGGGGGGTTGTAGTGGGTTGTGGAGGGATGGGTGGGTTGTTTAATGTCTGGAGGGTGGATTGGATGGATGTGATTTCTGTCTGCATCTGGTCCTGTTTTTGGGTAATGGTGGATAATTGGGCTTGGATGTCTTGGATAAGGGATAGGATAAGGGTCAGTGTGTTAGGGCTGGGAGGTTGGGTCTGTGAAGAAGAGGGCACTGGTTGGAAAGGTGAGGAAGGTGCATGGTGGAAAGTGGAGGAGTGGAAGAGTGGGGTTCTGGGGATTGATGTTGTGAGGTAGTTGGGAAATCCGGGAGAGGGGTGTAGTAGGTAGGCATTGTGTCAAGGAAGGTAGACAGAAAGACTTGGAAGCCTATGGATGTGTTAAGGGTTAAGTCAATATTTGTGAGGGGGGATGTAGTAGGTATGGCTTGGGTGGTGTCTTGTTCAAGGTATGGTGTGTCAGTGTGGAGGAAAGGGATTAAGGGTGGGGTTTGAGAGATGGTGGGGATTTTATCAGTGATTTTTCATTTTTTGTAGGAAATGAGGGGAGGGCTGGCAGGTTTATGTGTAGCTGATGGGAGGATTGTGCCTGTGTACTGAGGTAAGGTAGGGGATGGGGAGTCCTCCCAGGTACCAATCACAGGTGAAGGGGGAGTGGGCATGGATGATGTAAACAGAGGAGGGTGAGAGATAGATGGAAGAGGGGTGGTCGATGTAGGAGTAAAAGGTGGAGGGGAAATGGGGGCTGCTACAGCAGTGGTGGCAACATGCTCTGTGAGCACCTCCTTGGTAGCAGGGGTAGACCTTGTTTCAGCTGCCTCTTCTGCTTGTTTAGGAAGGGTCTGCGCCTCAGCTTTCTTTTTCTTCTGGGCCTCCATCAGACTCCTGCTGATTCCCCATTGCCTTTTGGCAAAGGTAGTAGGGGCAAGGGTGGTGGTCTGCTCAGTTTTTCCTATCTTGTATCCCCCCTTGAGTAGCAGCAAAGTAATGATCCTGGCATAAGGGAGTGTGTGAGGCTTCTTGTTTATCCCTATCTTCTCCACTATGTCTTTCATTGCTTCAAAACTTATCTAGGCTGCATGGAAGCCATGGCCCAGGTGGAAGGAGTAGACAGCATTTGTAATGGGGGTTCTCCTCTCCTGCTGATGTCCTGAGCAGTATATGTTCTTTCGCAGGACTTGGTCAATGAACAGGAGTTCAAGTTCCAATTCTCTCCTTCTGATCGAGTCCCCTGTGACTTTTAATCCTCTAGTTAAGGCCCGTGCAATTGTATCAATCGATGCATTCAGAGAGAGGCCATATCCACAGCTAGGGTCGAATGCGGCTGGGATGCCCAAAACTTCAGCAATGACCTTGGGACTCACTAACATATCAAAGTCGTTAATCAGCACCAGCAAGCACACTTGTCCATCTTTGTCCTTCTTGACCCTGATGTGATGATAGAACAGTTGCACTAACCTAGGGTAGGCTAGTGCTGGAATGCCTCTCATCAATGGCATCAGGCCCGCTTTGCTCATAAACTGTATTACAGGGGCAGAGAGAGGTTCCTTCTCAAAAAATGGTAGATCAAAGGTTATCTCAGGCTCCAATGGAATTGACACCATGAGCTTAGAAGGAGCAGAGAACTTAGGGGTTGGTTCCACCGCCTCCTCAACCACTTCCTTTCCTTTTTTAGGTGACTTTGAAGTTTTGGCCTTTTCAGGGGTGGTCTCTGCAGGGTCCTTATCCTTCCCCATTCTCTTCTGTGCACTCTTAGGAGCCATTTCAAACTCTATCTTCTAATGTGAGGAATGGAGATAGAGATCTAGGTGCTTACCCTAAAATCCTAGGGTTATGTTTGATCTGACGCACAGGGCACCGCGAGATCTCTGAGCAGAGGGCAATGGATGGGGGTGATGCTAGGAACAACTCTGTAGATTTGTGGAGTGAATGATGAGTTGTAGGATTGATGCTGGAGGAGAGAGGGGGGGAGCTCCAGAAGCTAGGATTTCGCAGAGGGAAGAAGGAAGAAAATAATAAAAAAGGAACCAAACGCGGGGTTAAAATACTTATCGCGAAGCTCGGCGCGCTTTGGAACATCTGGTCGCAGAGTTAGAAATGAACCTAGCGAAGGTGTTGATTATATCTGGATTACGTGACAATCTCTCAGGTTGACCTTGGGGCGCGCGACAGTGTGAGATGAATTCATGTGAATTGCACGAGTGGCTCCTAGGTCTCTATTTGGATTGTGCAGAAAGCTCTGAGGTTCATTTTGGATCTCGCGATAACCTTAGAATCTCACGACAGCAAATGAAGTATTTATGTTGAATTGCGCGAGAGTCTCCCAGTTTACCTTCTGAACCTCGCGATAGTCTTGGAATCCCGCGATAATTAATGAATAACTCTATGTGGATCGTGCGAGAGGTTCTCAGGTACACATGAATCTCGCGATAGCTATTGAATGTTTCCATGTGAACTGCACGAAATTCACTCAGACTTCCTTTTTAACCTCGCGACAGCCTTAGAATCTCACAACAGCTAATGAAGTATGTTGTCTGTAGTGCATGAGAGTCTCTCAGGCTTCTATTTGGACCCAGCAACAGTAAGGTATAAAACAGAGAGCATGTGCTCTCTGTTTTGCCCTTTTGCATATGCATTCAACAAAAGAACAGAAATGACACACCCCTAAACTCCCACATTATGCATTCAACAAAAGCTATCAATTAAAGAGCAGTAAGAATCAAACCAAGCATCAAAAGTTTAAACCAGACAAGTCCAGAATCAGATGGGACCACTAACAATTCCTAGAGAATTTTAACAAAAGAAAGCAAGATAAATCTACCAAAATCAAAGTACATATAATACAGTGATGACACACCTGTGGATCAGCATAAAGAAGGATCCCCTTGAAAGTGAATGGTGTCCATGGGCTCGGCAGGTTTTTTAAAACAAGGCTTAAGCCTCTGACCATTTACTTTCAAGGTTCTCCCAAACTTGGGATCCTTGATTTCCACAGCACCAGATGGGGAAACATGCATGACAATGTAAGGACCTTCCCATCTGGATTTCAATTTGCCAGGCAAAAATTTAAGTTTGGAGTTAAACAACCAAACCTTATCACCAGCTCTGAAACTCTTTCTCAATAGCTCTTTGTCAAAGAAAGCTTTGGACCTTTCCTTGTAGATCCTGGCATTAGCATACGCATTCATCCTTAGCTCTTCCAATTCGGACAGCTGCAACAGCCTTTGATGACTAGCAGAAGTTAGCTCTAGATTTAAATGTTTGATGGCCCAATAGGCCCTGTGTTCTAACTCCACTAGGAGATGACAGGCCTTGCCATAAATCAGTCTAAATGGGGACATACCAATGGTAGTCTTATAGGCAGTCCTATAAGCCCACAGTGCATCATTAAGCTTGTCAGCCCAATCTTTCCTATCAGTCCCCACAGTCTTCTCAAGGATATGCTTGATCTCCCTATTTGAAATTTCAACTTGTCCACTGGTTTGTGGGTGATAGGGAGTAGCAATCCTATGGGTGATAGAATATTTCTTGAGCAAGCTCTCAAAATTTCTGTTGCAGAAATGGCTCCCCCCATCACTGATAATGGCTCCAGGGGTGCCAAATCTGGAGAAGATATTCTGCTTTATAAATTTGAGGACAACCTGATTATCATTAGTTCTTGTGGCAATGGCTTCTACCCATTTAGAAACGTAGTCCACTGCCACTAAGATGAAATGAAAGCCATTTGAAGGAGGAAAGGGACCCATAAAATCAATACCCCACACATCAAACAGTTCTACAGCAAGGATGGGCTGTAAAGGCATTGAATTTCGTTTAGACAGCCCTCCTAATTTCTGACAGCTTTCACAGGTCTTGCAGTGTGTATTGGCATCTCTGAAAAGAGAAGGCCAATAGAACCCACATTGCAACACTTTGTCAGCTATTTTTCTCTCACTAAAGTGACCCCCGCAGGCATTTTCATGGCACATGGCCAGAATACTAGGGACATCACTTTCGGGCACACATTTTCGAATGATTTGGTTGGCACAATACTTGTACAGGCAAGGTTCCTCCGAGAAAAAGAATTTGACCTGTGAGAAAAATAGGTCTTTGTCCATTTTTATCCAATGGGCAGGAATCTTGCCTATAATTAGATAATTGACAATATGTGCATACCAAGGAACTAAAGATCGGACGGCAAATAGTTGCTCATCCGGGAAGACATCATTTGTAGCAAGGTCATCAACACCTTTTTCCAACATAATTCTTGACAAGTGGTCAGCCACCACATTTTTTACACCCTTCTTGTCCTTGATTTCGATGTCAAACTCCTGAAATAGGAGTATCCATCTAATCAATCTGGGCTTTACATCCTTCTTGGACAGTAGGTACTTTAATGCTGAGTGGTCAGTGAAGATGACAGTTTTAAACCCAAGTAGGTAAGGTCTAAACTTGTCCACAATAAAAACCACTGCCATAAGCTCTTTCTCAGTTGTTGTATAGTTCAGCTATGCTTCAGCAAGTGATTTGCTGAGATATGCAATGACCACAGGCAGCTTATCTTTTCTCTGGCCCAAGACAGCACCTATTGCCAAGTCAGATGCATCACACATCAACTCAAAGGGCAGGGTATAGTCAGGTGTTTGGAGTACAGGGGCAGAGGTGAGACAGATTTTTAGAGTTTCAAAAGCCTCGGACACATTGAGAAAAGTCAAAGGGCACATCCTGGCAGAGCAGGTGGCACAATGGTTTAGCAATTTTGCTGAAGTCTTTGATGAACCTCCTGTAGAATCCAGCATGCCCAAGGAAAGATCTGATTTGCTTGACTGTTCTTGGAGGGGGCAAATTTGTAATGAGGTCAACTTTGGCCTTGTCTACCTCAATTCCATCTTTAGAGACTACATGGCCCAACACAATTCCTTGTGTTACCATGAAGTGGCTCTTTTCCCAACTTAAAACCAAATTGGTCTCCTCACATCTTTGTAAGACCTGATGGAGGTGTTGTAGACATTGGTCAAAGCTATCCCCATAAATAAAAAAATCATCCATAAAAATTTCTAAAAATTTGTCAATCATATCAGAAAAAATGGCATACATACACCTCTGAAAGGTGGCTAGGGCATTACACAGTCTAAAAGGCATCCTTCTGTAAGCAAAGGTGCCA
The DNA here is from genome assembly GCA_021018995.1 of Chloranthus sessilifolius. Lineage (NCBI taxonomy): Eukaryota > Viridiplantae > Streptophyta > Magnoliopsida > Chloranthales > Chloranthaceae > Chloranthus > Chloranthus sessilifolius. The sequence continues at coordinate 110,926,438 of CM037585.1, read as the reverse complement.
AAAGGACAAGTAAAAGTAGTTTTCTCTTGATCAAGAGGGTGCACAGGGATCTGGTTGTACCCTGAGTACCCATCAAGAAAATAGTAAAAAGCTTTCCTAGCCAACTTATCCAAAATTTGATCAATAAAGGGGAGGGGGAAATGGTCTTTTCTAGTCTTGGAGTTGAGTTTTCGATAATCGATGCAAACTCTCCAGCCAGTGGTCTCCCTGGCTGGTCTCAACTCTCCAGACTCGATTGTGATCACTGTTATGCCAGATTTCTTGGGTACCACTTGGATTGGTGCCACCCATTCAGAATCAGAGATGTGATAAATTACCCCAGCATCCAGCAATTTAATGATTTCTTTCAGGACCACTTCCTGCATGTGAGGATTCAGTTTCCTCTACATTTTCTTGGAGGGTGTTGAGCCTTCCTCTAGATGAATCTTATGTATACAGATCGATGCATCAATCCCTCCTAAATCAGCAATGATCCAGCCAATTGCTTTCTTGTGCTTCCTCAGAACTGTTAGCAATTCCTCCTCTTGCTCACTGGTAAGAGAAGAGGAGATAATTACAGGAAGTTTCTCATCTTTCTTGAGGAAAGCATATTTCAATGTCTCTAGAAGCTTCTTGAGCTCCAGATCAGGGACTTGTTGGATGGATGACAGGATTGGTGTATTGTTGGTTGGAGGAAGGGGCAACAATGTAGGTTTCCAATTAGATTGCTGCACTAAGCCCACAGAAGACCTTAATAGGGACATGTCTTCTGGCATTAAAGCTAGGCTTCCTTCCTCCACCATGTTCCAAACTCCAGTTAAATCAGTAACAATGTTGCCCCACTCCAGAAAAGTGGGCAGTTCTTCTTCAACAATTTCTTCTAATACATCAACTGCAAAGCATTCCTCATTGTCCAGCTGAGGGTACTTTGCACTATTGTACACATTAAGCTCAACTTTCATATGCTCGAAAGTGACCTCCATGATCCCAGATCTGCATTGAATGCATGTATTGGCAGTGGCCAAGAATGGTCTGCCCAAAATAACAGGTATCGAGGATGTACTCTTGTTACAGCCCATGTCCAAAACAAGGAAGTCTGCAGGGTAGAAGAACTTGTCTACCCCCACTAGGACATCCTCAACCACTCCCATGGGTTTCCTCTCAGACCTATCAGCCATCAATAGAACAATGGGGGTGGGCTTCAGCTCCCCCAAACCTAGCTGCTGATATACACTGTATGGCAGCAGGTTAACACTGGCTCCAAGGTCTAAAAGGGCCCTTCCAATCGTGTGGTCTCTAATAATACAGGGAATAGTGGGTATCCCTGGGTCTTGCAACTTCTCAGGTATTGTCATGGTTAATACAGAATTAACTGTATCAGTTGCAAAGACCTTCTTGGACAAATGGCCTCTGGCCTTCCTTTTTTGAGTACAAAGGCTTTTCAGAAACTTTGCATAAGCTGGGACCTGTCAAATTGCATCAAGCAAGAGTAAATTTATCTTGACCTGCTTAAAGGTCTCCATCATTTCCTCGATCTGTGCCTACCCCATATCAAAAGGGGCAGGGCCACTCAAAGCTTGAGGAAATGGCAACTGAGATACTGCTGGTTCCTCAGCTGCAAGCCTATGACTGAACTTTTATTTTTTTCTTTTTTCAATTTTTATCTCCTGCTGAGATTCAACTACAACCTCTTTATTTTTTTCTTGTTGAAGGGTAGCAGGGAATTATTGACTCTGTGCTCTAACAAAGTCCTTACCACTTTCACTCGACATTTCTTTGGGAATGACCTCTCCTTGTTCCTTTCCCACCTGGTTGTTTACCAGCTTGCAAGACCTTAGGGCTGTGATGGCATTGGCCCCCTCAAAATTTGAGGAGCCTTCTCCAATCGAATACTGGCCCTTAGGGTTGGCTATTGGCTGGCTTGGCAACCTGCCCTCTTCTCTTTTAGCCAAGGCATTGGCTATTTGGCCAAGCTGCTCTTCTATTTTCTTAATGCTTTGATTGTGAGAAGTCACAGTCTGATTCAAGGGTCCAAGGCTTTGCAATTGGACCAAAACTTGGTCCTCGAAAGAAGCACTTCGAGGCTGAGGTGGGAGAACTACCAATTGATTTTGTTGTTGGGGCTGCTGTTGCTGCTGGAAATTCGACCTTGGGGTATAACCCTGGTTAAACTGCTGTTGTGGCCTTTGAGGTAAGGCCAACATCTGTTGTGGCTGCATATAATTGTCTTGCCTCCACCTCAAATTTGGGTGGTCTCTCCATTGGTAACCAGAATTTTGGTGTTAGTATCCATATGGCTGTTTATTGTCGCAACCAGATTGTTGATGTCCAAAAGATTAGGCAGCAACAGCCTGTTCCATTACATACTCAGGGTATTGCCCCGTAGATGGACACTCTTCTACTGTGTGTTGTGGAAATTGGCATATCAGACATGCCTCCATCACTTGTGCAGCCATTCTGGGCTGCACCACAGTCAAAAGTTTATCAAATCTTTCAGTATGATTGGCCATCTGCATTCTCAGGTCATCATTTCCCCTAACTTCATGCATCTTTCCTTTAGAAGTCTCAGCAAGCCCCAACTTAGGAGAAGGCTCTTGAACAGTTCTAGATGAGAACATCTTTTGGAAAGCATTTTTACTTATGACCTTGAACAAGTCCCATGCCTCATCAGCTATTTTATGCATGTACATTCTACCACAAGAGGCATCTACCATGTCTCTGCTCTTCTCATTAATCCCATTGTAGAAGCTTTGGACAAGCTGCCAATCAGGGATCTTGCAGTGGGGACATTGTTTGAGCATCTCTTTAAATCTGTCACAGGCTTGGTTAAAATCTTCAATTGGAGATTGGGCAAAAGCAAGTATGCCTTTCCTCAACTGGCTGGTTTTGGTCTCTGAAAAAAATTTAGACAGAAATCTTATTTGGAGGTCTTTTCAGGAAGTGATATTGTTGTTTGGGAGAGTAGATAACCAAGTCATGGCCCTGTCCTTTAAGGAAAAAGGAAAGAGCCTTAACCTAGTGGCTTCTGGTCCCAAACCAGCAATGGAGAATCTCGTGCACAGGGCTAACAACTGGTCAATGTGCTTGTAAGGGTCTTCCTTGCTAAGCCCATGGAAAGAGGGAAACATTTGGATGATGGAGGTTTTAATCTCGTAGTTTCCCTGAACATCTGGGAATTGAATGCTGAATGGAGAATTGTAATCATCCGGAGCATTCAATTCCTTCAATGTTCTAGGTTGTTCTTCACCCATAACTGCTATCTCAATTTCAATAGGGGGCTCGACTATGGTGTGTCTGTGCCTTCTCGGTCTTCTACCCCTTTCTATCTCAGGATTAGCAAGCTCGAATGTAGGACTGAGGGATCTCCTTCCTAACATGCACACACACCAATAGTAGGGAAGACTATTCGCAGGTATATTGCACTTAACAAAAATTGCAACTATCCTAATCAACTATTATGGAATCTTCAAAGGAGAAATAAACTAGGGTTTTGAAGGTTAGAGAAGTGCAAACAGAGGTAGCTAGACTCCCAGTGTAATTCTACTCTTCTTCTCTGCTACGGTCTAGATCTGCAAGAAAAATTTCAAATGTAAATCAGCAGTATCAATTATTCACATGTAAAGATACCAAAGAATAAAGAATACAAAAATCTAGAGTCTACTATTAGATCAAGGCCCCCGGTAGCAGCGCCAAAAACTTGTTAGGTAATTTTAAGTGCTTGCTACTAACTTTATTGAAGACAGTGATAAGAATGGAGTGAATGAAAATAAATGGAAGGTGGAGTGAGAATTACGGAGCAGCAAGCCTAAAATATGCACAGTCCTGTAAGATACAGGGCATGTTGTAGCAAGTTTTGATAAGAGTTTGTCCCACAAGGAAGTTGATCTAAAGCTCCAAGGGAGCTATCTTTAGTAGGCTCTCCAGATCTGGCTACAGATCTGGCAATCCTAAATGGAAGGGGATTAAAGGTCACTATAATCTAAATCCTAAGGTAACCTAATGTCTAAATTACAGAAAGGGGTTAAGAGGAATGGTGGAGTGAGAAAATAAATATAAAAGGGTGAGAGGTATGTTATTAGGTACAGATCTAATGGGTCTTGTAACTCTGACTCAGATATGTTGCTATAGAAATCATGTCCAATGGCTACATTATCACCAAAGAGGAGAAAGAATCCAACTCACCCCTGTGCCATGATCCAATCCCTTAAGGCTATAACTTGTCCACTTAAATGGTCATAGACTATCCAATAGGGGAACCACAATCCAGAGATGGGTCAGAACAAGTTTATCATTGTAGGCACTACTTCATCCAGGCTACAAGCTCAAGAATCCATAGGAACCTCATCCTCTTAAGTTCTGTGTGTGGGACTAGGCCTACAAAGTGTACGAGCATGGACACACAGGACCAGCAAGAGTTTGAGTACTAGCTTTTAAGCATGGCTGTTCACTGCTTTAGAAAGACTGCAATGATCCAGTCACAAGCCTACAATCTCTACAGCCAAATTAGATGTGCAATCTGATGGTGGATCTATACAAATATAGGGGAGTCTGTCACTGCACAATCTCTCACAAGGCTACAAGCACAAGTGCAGAGAAGAAGAATTTGCCTTAGTTTCGTGAATTAGCCTCACCCTAGGGCTATAATCTGTCCACTTGAATGGTCACAGACTATCCACAGAGGCTATCCTCCTCACAAAGGTCTAAGACAGAACAAGAACATTGTTGCCGCCACCATGTTCACAAGGCTACCAGCTCAAGCTCCCATAGGGATTCAGATTTAGTGGATCCTTTGGTGGGGGAAGGCCTGCAATGTGCCTAACCTGGACACACAGGTCACTTGGATCTAAATAAAACCTTAAAAATAATCCTCCATTGTTTGCGATATAACTTAGCAATGGGGGATCTCAAGGCAGCAGCCTTGTACAGAACAACTCACAACAAAAATATCATCCCATACATGTAATAAATCCTATTACAAAACTCCATTAAAAACTATACCATCTAATCATACAAAAGGCATAGCCAGCAAGTGCTAGACTATGGAGAGAAAGAAAAAGGAAAAAGAAACTACCTAGAACCTAACCTTAGCCTACTAAAATTTACAGCTTAATCGAGAAGACGAAGTCTGGAAAAAATCTAAGTCTAAAGTCCGTCCAAAAAGCTCCTCAAACATAAGCTAGGCTTAGGCTTATATAGCAGTCGGCTGTGTGTGAATTAAGGTTAGGAAAACCTTAATTTCATCTTTTTAATTGCGGCCCATTCTTGTCCCTTGGATGCCTTGGGGCGTGTGCACGGAGATTGGAGAATTGGAGTGCGTGTCCTAATTGCTGGAGATTCCCAGATTGCCCTTACAGCAATGGGGAGAAGTTTAGAACCCTATCCTCGCTGGATAGAAAAGATTTCCAGATCTTGCCGTGTGGTAGAATTGACATCATGGGGGTTGAATTGACTTGAAGCTCATGCAGTCGCGAGATTGACATTTTGGTCATCGCGGGATACTAATGGTTGTCGCGAGATTGCTCTTTCAGCTTTGAATGGCGCGGGAATTGATCGCGCGGTTCGTCCCTTGGTGAATCTCACGGGGATCCTCGCGAAGAAGCAGTGTTCATGGGCCTATGGATCGCACGAGCATTTCCTTGAAGGTTTGTATCCCGTGGCCACTGCGCGACAACTACGCGCAGGAGTACCTGGAGCTCTCCCTCTTCAGTGAATCACGCGATGATTGAAGGCTCCTTTCTTGAGCTACGCGAGACTGCGCGAGTGCTTAAGACTAAGCCTCACGAGGACCTCGTGAAGTTTGCTTTTTAATTCTTTCTGGCTCCAAATCGCGCGAGAACGGCATGAATATTGCGCGACCAGTTTGTGTGCTGTCTTCAGAAGCCCGCGACAACTACGCGAAGGAATTATCTCTGGTTCAATTGAACCCTGCGACATCTGTGCAAGGCATTCTTCTTGGTTTGTTTCTGCTTTGCTGTGCCTATGCTGCAGCCAACTCTCTGTCTAGGTTTAACCTTCACACTTATGAGGGGATTCTGGGTCAGCCGTAGGCTTCTTGGCATGGTTAGGAGTTTATTTACAGCTGCTGCTTATTACCTACAAAACAGACTTAAAACACATTTATTAAATGATTAAGGGTCTAACAGAGACTAAGTTAAGGGGTGAAAAGTGGTACTTTTCAGGTCTTAACAATCAAGCACTACAATATTGGTTTTCATCTATTCGATAGGAAGATTTGCACCTATCAAAATCATGTTTAGGGTTTTTAAAACCACTCGACAAGTGCAGATTGGGCATTTTTTCACTTCTTCTCGAAATCCTCTATTCTTCTTCCCAAAAACCCACTGTGAATTTTTATATACCAGCTCACCAGTGCTTTTCCATCTTCCTTTTTCTTTTAGCCATTGAATCAGTGTGGAAAAGTCAACATTTTGCACCTACTTGCTGCCATATTTGTTCACCGTGCTTGATTTGCCGAGAAACCCTAGCTTTTGGGTAAGTTCTTCATAGTTTCTATTTTAAATTGTCCAATTTGTGATTTTTGAAAGTTATTGTGTGAGAAGAGTTGATTGTAGTGAGGAAGTACTCTGTTGAGTCATTGAAGGAGTGTTGTTCCATTTTTTAGAGATTTCTGTGTTCAAATGGCCGACCCAAATCAATTCACTGAATTTTTGGCCAATCTGACTCAACCTTCATCCAAGCCAACCATAAAATCTACCAGAGTCACTTCTTCTCAGTCTCAAGTGAACCCCCCTGCTAAAAGTAAATTGAGTGAGGCAGCTGGGTCCAAGAAGCCTAAGAAATCTAAGAAAGCCAAGAAGCTCAAGACCCGTGAGAGTATGACTCAGGAGGTACCTATGGTACCTGAGCCTGAGGCTGATTTTAACCCACTCACAACTCCAAATGAGTTTGTGGATGCCCTGATTCTCATTCGTGAGACTGCCTTTGATATACCCTACTTCACTCAGGCTGATAGTGGAACAATGGCATATTTAGATAAGGCTGAACTGAAACCTTTGATGACTCCCTTGAAAGAAAAGGTGTACCCCAGATTCGTGAAATTGTTTTATCAAAACATTAGGGTAAAGGAGTCTCCTGAGGCATCTGAGACAGTGATTGTAGTACTGATTGATGACTGGGAAACTATGGCGAATATGAAGGACATAGGACCGGTTATGGGGATTCCATTTAAACATGACCCAGCTAAAGGTTTAGATGCCCCTGACAGAGTATCCTTTAGGGATATGGCTCAGCACTTGACCCAAGGGATAGTGGGATCTGGAGAATCCCTGATGAGGAGAGATCTGAACCCTAGTCTATTTTTCATGGACTCCATTCTCAGAAAGAATGGTTTTGTGACTAGGAATAAATAGGGGAGAAGGACACCTATAGTAGATGCCCTATATGTTCTCTCAAAAGGACAGTTTTTGAATGTCCTTGAATTGATTTTCAAAGGGATGGTGGATATTCATGAGAAGATCAAGAAGAAGCAGTTGGTGTTGGGCCTACCATATGGCCGAATTATAATTGCTTTGATAAAGCAGGGGGGTTTGTGTTACAAGAAGGAGAGCCTACTGAAGACTTGCCTCCTTTGACATTTGGAAGAAAGTTGTGGTCAACCAACATGACCCTGATTGGCAAGAAGAAGAAGCATGCTGAGGGTACTTTAGAAGAAGCTACTGTGGCCACCACATCTTCAGGGTTATCAACTACACCCACAGCTGCAAGATCCATCCCTGTGATCCTTACTACCTTTTCACCACATCCATCAGCAGATTTTATGCCAGCTACCTCTTCCATACCCTCATCCTCTATCTCTGCGTCCTTACCTCTCATTCCCACATCCACACCTGCCATAGTCTCCATAACCTCCATACCTGTGTCAGCTTCTCCTACCATTGACCCTCTAACCTTACCCACACCTACCATCAAGACCACTTACTAAAGGAAACCCCACCAGCCTAAACCTACTACCAGCTTCCCTAGCCCTTCCATTCCAAGCCCAGAACCAACAATCCCTGACCCACCCTCCCCATTCACCTATCTACCCCCTGAGGTTGAGCCTGTAATCCCCACTGCACTAGCCACCTCTCTTTCCCCTATCCATACCCAAGAATTGGAGCACTTTACTACTGAGGGGTACTCTTCCCTAATTGACTCCATTGTGGAGGATATTGGGCCTGAGTACAACCCCCCTACCTAAGTCTCCATAGCCTGATCATTTCCAGCATGCCCCTACCTCCCCTTTTCTTCCTATCTCCCCTACCCAGCCTGTCACCCATTCCCTCCCTACCTCATTTACTCAAATCCTATCCCTTCTCACATCTATCCAATCTCAGCTCCACATAAACACCGAAAACCAATCTGTCATGTAGACATGCCTCTATTCCATCCAATCCACTTTAATACCATCTACCTCAACCACCCAACCCCTTATCCCTCCACCTTCATCCCCACCCTCACCTGAGCCTACCCCTCTAATATCACCCCAGCTCCCACCTATAGTTGTCACAACAACTACTACCACCCAAACTAATTTTGAAAATGTGGAGTTGCTCCTTATCGAACCATCCCTGGCCTCTATCTCCCCACTACCCCAACCTGAGGAAGAGGTAGTACCCACCCTTCTCCCCACCTTTACCTCTACCTCTACACAAACTGAGGGAGAGGAGCCATCCATTCCACCCACAATTACATGTGCCTTTACCCAAATAGACTGTCCTGCTGAAGTCATACCTTTGCCACCTTTATCCTTAACCTCCACCCATACCCAGACTGACCACAGTGTGGAACAGCTGCCACCCAACCTTCCACACCCATCAGCTGTCCCATCATCCTCAACCATAGTCCTAGCTTCCACAAACCCTGTGCCCCCATTTTCCACCCTAAGGAGTACAGCAGCTGCTAACCCTTACATAAGGAGGGATGTGATAAGAGGGATGGCTGAGATAAAACATATGGTGAAGCAGCGTTTACTTGCTGAGACCAGCTGCAGCTAGACCATAGAGTTCAGAATAAGAGAATGGAGGAATTGGTGATGAAGGCCCTACAATTATATGAAGTGGAGAAGCAAAAAGCAGAACAATTGGGTAAACTTGTAGAAACCCTCCAATCCACATTCTCGGGCATGCACCCACCTTCATCAGCTGGTGTGACCATCAAGGATCCATCTCAACAATAGAGCAGCACCAAGCCACAAAAGCCAGCTGCTAAGGAGACAAAGGCTGGTGTAGCCAAAACTGAAAGTTTGAAGGAGTATCAGAAAATTGCAGAAAAATATGGATGGGACCCAGTTACTTTATCAAGCTCAGATTGAGACTAGGAGCAGGCCGTAATTAGGATTTTACCTTTTGTATGTAGGATTCTCTATGATGTATACATTTTGTATTTAGGATTTTACTTGTGTGCCATTTTTTGTATATATTCCTGCTTCTTTGCCATTTCTTTTTGTTAGATAAAATATCTCTTTTCTATGATTAGCTATGCCTTCTACTTTCTTCCTTTTGTACATAACCTTTTCTTCTTATATAGTCCTTTCCATAACTTATCTCTTTTCTATTATTACCATGCTATCTTATTTTCATTAAACCAGTGAGGACACTGTTTCTCATAGGTTTAGGGGTATGGCAGGGTAGACATGTGAAATAGTTAAGCTAAGTGCAGTAGTGATTAGTAGGATCAAAACAATTAAAGCAGAGTTTCACCTAAGCAAATTTGAACAAAGGAGTATTGAAAAAGATAGTAGACTGTTTAATGTTAGGATCTTTTAAAATTCAACACTTTCATGAAGAAGGTCATCAAGAAATGTTTGTCATAATCAATATATAGTGAACCAGTAAGATAAGAAAAAGGAAGAACATGCTCCATGAGTTCAGAGGAAGACCATACCCAGTGAGATTTGGTCCTATAAAAAATAAAATAAAAACAAATTGAAGAGTGGTTTGGCATTTTTTCTGCTCTTAGGACTAATTGAACCTATTCTTTTTCACGAGAAGTTATGCACTCCAAGTTGAAACAGTTTGACAGAGCTCATGGCATTAAAGACATGATGTAAAGCCTTCTTTTGGACAATTTGAGCCTAGAAATACCTACCTTTTGAACTGCCCTTGATACACACCATTTGAGCCTTAAAAATCTAAGCTTTCTTTGACCCAAAACTCAGTAACTTGATTCAGCCTGACCCTCACTATGAGATTTCAAAAGGTAAAGGAGAAGAAATTGAAGAAGGTGGAGCTGGTTTAACATTTGGTGGAAAAAGAAGAAAGGACATTTGATGACAGCTGTGTGTCAGTTGTGTAACTGTGGCATTCCATCCCATAAAATAAAAATAAAAATAAAAAAGCGAAAGAGAAATCAAAGAAGTACTTCATTGGAAAATTTGAAAGGAAGAGAAGAAGCTGGCCACTTTAGCTCTGAAAATTCAAAAAGAAGATGAAGTTGTGCTGAAATGTAGAAGGTGAAGTCATGAATCACCTCCTCTCCTTGCTGATTTCTCAATTTTGAATCCTTTATACCTTTATTCTGTTAAAACCTCAACCATAAGACACATTACAACCTAATAAAAAGACCTTACTGATCTAAAATAGATTGAGCTGTCATGTGGAGATGAGGAGCTGTTTGATCTATGGTGAAAAGAGCTAGAAGATTTCAGGATCAAAGAGCCATGGCTATGCTCATGCTTACAGTTCTATTTGAGGACTGTAACTGCTCTTGAGCTAAAGGGAAAGCAAATATTTTTAAACTCAGTTTTGAAAGTATGCCTTTGTGAGAATTGGGTCTAAGATTGGACTTATGAGGGCATTGTTTGAACCTGATTTTTAAACTATTGGTAAAATCTATATTAATTTGCACATACTACATTCTTGATGTCTGCAGGGTGGTTGTAATGAATATACATGAGGATCTAGGCATTAAATTGTTTACTTGCAATGTTTTAAAACTTCTTAATTTGAAAGAGCAAGGTGTGGAATGAAGCTGAAATTGTTAAAAATCTAACTTATCACTAGATGCACTTGGTTTAACTGTTGTTCATAAGGAAGTTTGTGGGTACCTTCACTGGAAACCCTCAGGAGAATCACTCCTCCACTAGGGATCACCTAGGGGTTTAAAAGGCTTGATGCATAGGCTAAATGCATCTGTGCTCCCTACAAAAGTGCAATTACTATTTTTGAATAAATGTTTTTAATTTTTTACTTTGCTCGAGGACTAACAAAGAATAGGTTTAGGGGAGTGTTAATCAGTGAAAATACCATTTTTTCACCTCCTAACCTGACCTTTGGTGGACCTTTGAGCTGACCAATAAGATGTTTTAAGTGTTGTTTTATAGAATAATCTGCAATGAAGTGCTGCAAACTATGCATAAAAGGCTAAAAAGGAGGGAAAGCAAAGTCAACCATTGACCAATGAAGAAACCCAAGTATGACAGTTGTTACCATCAGCAGCAAAGGCTCAGAAAGGACAATTCGAGTAATTCACTTCACCTGGCGAGTAGTGCAGAAGCAGGAACAGCACCTATCGAATGGTGTTGAAGCAAGAATCTAACCTGTCGAATGGTGCTGAAGTTGAGAATGCACCTGACGAATGGTGCTGAAGTAAGAATCCAACCTGTCGAATGCTAGAGTTACTTCAACCATCCTATCGAGCAGTACCTGAAGCTGCACTAAAGAATTCATGCAGTGCAAGACCTATGGAATGGTGCAATGCATGCAGAACTACACCTATTGGGCACCTATTGACAGGTACTTTTCACCTATCGGGGATGTATTTCTGAAGCATCCAACCTGTCGAAGCCTAAAGCCTGAACCTGTCGGGCACCTGTCGATAGGTACTCTACACCTATCAAAGCACGATTTCTGAAGCCTCAATCCTTCATCTAAGAACATATGATGCTTCAATCACTTGAGGCACATGTGTTGAAATAATCTTTCAATATTGGTGGGAATTTGTGGAACCCTAAAATCAAAAGGGATCAGATCTAACCAATTCACGTGGGCTAAACTGATTCTAAATAGAATTGATCCCCTTCCTCTTCGATTGGCCAAAATACCATTCACATGGATTAGAATAAGCTGAATTAATTTCTCTCCTCTGATTAGCCGGGCATAAAGGCACACAGATCAAGGCATATGTATAAACAGAAGCCCTTGACCTGTGATGAAGGGATCGGGAAAATAGGATAGAAAATTAGGGAGAAATAGAAGGAAAATTGTAGTTTTAATTTTTCCTTTTTCCTTTTCCTCCTCTCCTCAGCTCAGCACTTGCTGGCTAAGATCTGTTGTAATAGATAGGAATTTTGGTTTGTAATCTGCAAGAAAAGTTGTGAGAATTGAGAAATCTGTAATATACATTGGCTGGAGGCTTGAGGCAGATCATTGTAAGTATATTTTTGAATCAATGAAATGTTGAGTTGAATGTTCCATTAGATCTGTAATTTCCCTAATCAATTGCTTTTGGTTTTCATGGATCTGAGGCACCTATGGATGCTTGAGCTTGTAGCGTTGCATCCATAGTGCCTGCAGTGGTTTTAATGTCTTGATCCCAATTCTTTTGACTGGAATTTATCTCGGGGATGATCTGTGGCCACTCACTGGACAGATCACAACCCTAGAACTATTCCATATAAGTTGAATTGGATCAGAGTCTTTATCCTTGCATTTGGCTTGTAGCTGGGTGAAGGAATTTTGTGGATCTATTTATTTTCTTTGCTTGATCAACCTATATTTCAATACAAATCTTTGTCCCTATTTCATTACTTCTCACCATTTTCCTTTTATTTGCCAGATCCATTTCCATCTTCTCTAAATCCTTTCTATAGTATAGATCTGTTGATTTCCTATTTTTGTTAGTTTAGCTTTGTGGCACAAAAACTCCCTTTACCTTTACTTTCTAGTTTAGGTTAGTGGTGCCAGATCTATAGCCAGATCTGGAGATCTACTATTTGCCTTTGGGTTTTTAGATCAATTTTCTTTGTGGACAAACTCTTACTTTTAAAACTTGCTATAACAGCCATGTATCTTGCAGGCTATGCTTTATGCTTTACTTCATTTCTGTTTCACCTGTTAATTTTTGTTGTATTTTAACCATCCATTTTGCAATAAATTCTGTCAGCATAAAGTAACCAACAATGACCAGTTGAGTCTAAGTCCCCATGCAGCCTCTAATTGTCTGTGGTTTCCACTGAATTTTCAAGGGCTGTTTGGTCTTATGGATGCATGAGCTTGTAGCCTTGCAAACATAGTGTCTGTAATGGTGTTCATGTTCTGATTTAACTCATTGAATGGAGGAAATCCCTAGGATAGTCTGTGTCCATTTAAGTGGACAGGATATAGCCTTAAGATCAATCTATTCCCTTGGGTTAGGTTAAATTTTTCTACCTAGCAGATGTGCTTATGGCCATCTGAAGGACTGCTGCAGTCTCATTTCTAGATCTGAGTTGTATTACTAATTTACTTTCAGCTATATACTTCTGATCATTTTATCTTTATTTTAACACACCTCCGTCACCCTTCTTTTATCTTTTTCTTTAACTATAGTTTATTTTTATGTTCTTAGTCTTAGTTTAATTTAGTGACAACCCAAAACTCCCTTTCTTTAGGATTGCCAGATCTGTAGCTAGATCTGGAAGCCTACTAAATAACTCTTGTGGTTCTAGATCGAGTTTCCCTATGGGACAACCCTTTCTTAGCAAAACTTGCTACAACAAGCCCTGGATCTTACGGGACTGTGGTTTAGATTACTATTTGTGCTGATTTCAATCATTCCAACACCATCTTTGATTTGTTTCTACCACACATTTTTTAATAATAATAGTGTAATATCCCAAAAAATCATGTTAAACAGTGACCTCAAGATCCGTGCCCGATTGGTCACAGGTTTGACCAATTAGGAGTTCAATAGTTAGCATAGAGTGTGATGAACGGATGAGATGTGATAGTTTGAGTGACTATATGGTGTGTGATGTGAATGTGAAGTCGCATACACCTATCGCGGTGCATGTGCTCAACACACAAGTGTGAAGAGAGATAAAAGGGTTTAATAACCCTAAATCTCTATCTTAGGTTGTTGAGAGAGAAGTAAAGAAGAGAGAGAGAGGAGTAAAGAAGGTGGTTAAGCAAGGAGTTATTGTGGGTGATTGGAAGGAGGATTCAAGCACTAAAGAGGCCGATTCAACACGATGAATCCGTTCAAGCAAAAGCTGGAACCCTAGCCTTTCCAACCACTTGATTTGAAATCAATTTGAGATTGATTGAAGGTAAGATTTTTGTAGTTTAAATACATGGATTGAAAGGGTAAATTGTAGTTAGAAATGGTGTAAAATATAGGATAAAGGCTTAGAAAAAGAAAGAAAATAAATGGAGAAAGATTTGAAAGCACAACCCAAAAGGGGGTTGAATCTGGCCATTTCGATTAATCGAAATTGAGTTTCGATTAATCGATTTTGGCCAAGAAGTTGAAAAGTCAGAGGACCCCGATCTCGATTAATCGAATTGAGTTTCGATTAATCAACTTTGAATTTTGATTAATCGATTTGGGTATCGATTAATCGACTGGGAACCTACAGTGAACCCCAGTGGAGGAAAGAAAAGAGCATGGAGAAATGGACTAATCGAAATGAGAGTTTGATTAATCGATTTATAATTTCAATTAATCGATTTGGGATCGATTAATCGATTTTGGGAACTCGAATTGAGAATCGACTGGATAGAATGGAGAATTTCGATTAATCGAATAGGAATTCGATTAATCGAATGGGAATCTCGATTAATCAATTTGAGAATCGATTAATCGATATTGAATTTCGATTAATCGATTTTGGAGTTCGATTAATCGACTGTGCCAGTTTTTATTGACTTTTGAGTTTGACTTTAAGATTCTTGGAGAGTCTTGAACCTTCTTTATTACATCTTTAGTGATGTGTTTCACACGTTATGTGATACCATAGGTGGTACGTGTGAGCTTGGGCACAAGGAGCCACGTGGGACCTTGATGCATTGATCAAACAGAGACTTAAGGTAGGGAACACCTTGAACATGTACTTTATTTTGCAAGAGCATGTATATAGTGATATAGAATTCAATTCAAAATATTTTATTGCTTAAGAGTTTGTGAAAAGTGTGTGTGCGTGACATCAATAAGAGTAATTAGAATGAGCCATCCCCAGGGGATGAGGAAGTAAAGAGATAAGAGCATCAGGTGTGATGCAAGTGAATGGATACATCCCAGGGATGTATCCAAGATTGAATCATGTTTGATGGGGCCTAACTGATATAAGATAGCACACTTGCACGGTGAACAACTATATGTAAAGCACCTGATACTTTTGTTATTTGAGGTTTGATAGGGTACCCCTCCGACGTGGCGGGATATCCACGACTGACACGACATGATATCCGTGACCGATACGGCGGCGAAACCGTAGGCCAGTGCGGAGGCTTATCCGTACACAGTAAGCACACCCCAGGGGTGTTGATTTAAGACAAGTGAAACCCTGCCACCAATCCCCAAGGGAAAGGGGCTTGGGTACTATTTGTATTCCCAGGGAATACGTTTAAAACTGTCTATATAGATGACGATGATGGGTATCTCATCGGGGCTCGATGCTATATTGCTCGGGGATTATTTAAGTTGAACATTTAAGTTTTGCTTTAGGCCTTTTCAACATCATTCATGAATAAGTAAAAGACATGAGTAAACTACCAATAAAACATGATGCTTTTTAACTGTTTTTCATCAATAACTGCATAGACACATCATGCATGGCATATCATGGAATATATGTGAGTGATAATTTATATGTTCAACTGTGTTCTGTTCCCTATTGAGCTAGGATGTAGCTCACGCTATAGACTATACGTCGCAGGTCCACTACTAGCAGCTGTCGAGGCTTCAGGAGACGCTGATCCCGGTGACTCGGACCTAGCACCCGGTGACGAGTTGGAGCCACCTCCTGAGGATTTCTTCTAAAGGACTCCATTGTGCAGCTTTGAGGGTTTTTGAGAGATTTTGTACGGCTTGGTATGTCAAGCCTTGTTTTGATTAAATAATGTATATAAATAGATTTGGGATAGTTCTTTTGGGCGAACCATCTGGGATGATTAGCGATCATCGATGGTTCGGATCGGTTCTCCTTTCATGTAGAAGCATGAGGGTAGAACTGTATTTTGAGAAATGCTTATATCGTAAATTAATTCTGCAGTTTCATTCATTGCTTGATATGCCAATGTTGCATGTATAGCTAAGGGGCACGGTCAAGATGATCGTGCTGATGGCACGGGTTTCGGGGTGCTGAAATCTGGGCTGTCACAGTTGGTATCAAAGCTATTTATTTTAGCAATTCTGACAATCACTCTTTTTGTCAGAACATAGGGACTTCTGCTAACGAAACTTTAGTTTCAAATGCAGCCGCAAATTTCATCTAGAGGAAGAGGCCGACCAAGGGGAGGCCAACAGAGGAGTCTGTGTAGTGGAGATGATTACATCTCTCCTACCAATAGAGTGCCTTTGGGAGGTACTGAGGCCCCAGGGGGCAGTGGTAGTAGACAGCATGATGAGGAGGATCGAGATCGTCAGGATCAAGATCAAAGAGAACAGGAGAGAGTTAGAGAAAGACAAGAGGATAGAGAGGAGCGACAAAGGATGATGCATACCATGGAGACCATGGCAGCTGCCATGGCACAACAAGCCACATCCTTTGCAGCTCATGCAGCGAGAGAACAGCAGCCACCTACACCACCTGTAGGACCCGCACTGCCTGTGCCCTCATCCTTTACAGAGTTTAGGAGGATGAGACCCCCTTCATTTTCAGGGCAGGCAGACGCGATGGCAGCTGAAAATTGGCTGATGGAAATGGAGAAGGTCTTTAGCGTGCTGACATGCACGGAAGATGAGAGTGTGAGATGGGCAGCTTATATGCTGGACGGGGAGGCTGGGCCTTGGTGGAAGTCCGTGATACGGACTAGGGCTCAGCAGACCCCGGAGTTGCCCTGGACTTGGGAGGAGTTTGTTGAGGAGTTCAACAAACAATATTTTCCGAAAGTGGTAAGGTATCAGCTTGAAATACAATTTCTACAATTAGTGCAAGGGAGAATGACAGTGAGAGAATATGGGGTGGAGTTTCTACGACTTACCCGTTTTGCTCCGGATTATGTCTCTACCGACGTGATGAAGTCCAAGAGGTTTCAGCAAGGCTTGAAGCCTGAGGTTAGGGGAGGCATAGTTCCATTTCAGCTGAGGACCTAGGAAGAGGTCATGAGCAAGGCATTGGTCATGAATGAAGAGAATACGAATAGATATAGACAGAGAGAGCAACAGAGAGGCGGAAATGATCAAGGAAGATCGGGGAACTATGAACCGGTGAACAAAAAGCCAAGGTTCGTGGCCCAAAATCAGAGACCACAGTTCCAAGGGGGTTTCGGAAGGCCGGCGCAACAACAACACCAATAGAGGTTTCCACTACTTGCGTCGGGGAGACCTTTACGCTATGAGAGCCCTGCCATGTCTACTGGCGCTTCTATCACACAGGGTTCTCGTACAGTTTCTTCCGCGCCTCGAGAGATTTGTGCAAAGTGTGGCAAGCCTTATAGAACGGTGGATTGTAGAGTAGGGACTAGGGGTTGTTTCCGATGTGGCAAGGTGGGCCACTTGATCAAGGATTGCCCCGAGACGGATAAAAGAAAGACGGCTTCGGTTGCAGCACCACGACCCATTCAAGCAAGGAAGTCGGTCGTTCAGGGGAGAGCCTATGCAGTCACTACTCAGGAAGCAGGGAACGTGCATGACGTCATCCAAGGTGAGACTCTTTTAAATTAAAGAAATTTCCATTTCATTAAAATTTTAGATAGAGAAGGTGCATGCATTAGGAATTTGTATAGATTCTTTTTCTCAATACTAAATTTATATGTGAATTAGGGGTGTAAATTGATGTGTAAATTATTGTACGTATGTATGTATACTATAGGTACTTTTACTATATATGAGAAAGGATGCTTCGTTGGATATGACGCTAGAGTGTTGATAGACCCAGGGTCTACCCACTCATTCATCACTCCACGTTTTGCCAAGAGGATGAAGATTGTTCCAGAGGTGTTGGACTTCGTCCTATCTGTGTCTATTCCGACTGGAGAGTTAGTGGACACGGAGTTAGCTTGCAAATCCGTCATTATAGCAGTTCGAGACCTAGAGGTGCATGAGTTGGAAGCAAAGTTGATACTGCTAGACATGCAAGGGTTTGATGTGATCCTTGGCATGGACTGGTTGGCGCAGCACTGTGCGACCGTCGATTGCAAGAACAAGGTAGTCATTTTCAGACCCAACATAAGAAGATCATTTCGGTTTCAAGGAGTGAGGTCGTCATCTATGCCACTGATCTCAGCAGTAAGGGCCGAGAAAATGATCAGAAAGGGTTGCAGTGGATACTTGGCTTTCTTAAAAGAGGACAAGGAAGAAAAGAATGTCATTTCTGAGATAGCAGTTGTGCGAGACTTCGCCGACGTGTTTCTAGAAGAATTGCCTAGATTACCTCCAGAAAGAGAAGTAGAATTCGCCATTGACTTAGCACCGGGAGCGGAGCCTATTTCGAAAGCGCCATATAGAATGGCTCCTGCTGAGTTGAAGGAATTGAAAGAACAACTGCAAGAGCTCATGGACAAGGGGTTTGTCAGACCGAGTGTGTCTCCATGGGGAGCACCGGTCTTGTTTGTCAAGAAGAAAGATGGGTCAATGCGGCTATGCATTGACTATCGACAATTGAACAAACTCCTGTGAAGAACCGCTACCCTTTGCCTAGAATTGATGATTTGTTCGATCAACTGCAAGGAGCAAGATATTGTTCTAAGATCGATCTGAGATCTGGATACCATCAGTTGCGAGTCAAGGCAGAGTACATTCAGAAGACAGCTTTCAGGACACGGTATGGACACTATGAATTCCTTGTGATGCCGTTTGGGTTGACGAATGCTCTGGCGTCATTCATGGATTTGATGAATCGAGTGTTTAAACCACATTTGGACTCCTGCGTCGTAGTGTTCGTTGATGATATCTTGATATACTCCAAATCCAAGATGGAACACGAAGAACATTTGAGGATTGCTCTACAGACGCTACGTGAACACCAATTGTACGCCAAACTCTGCAAATGTGAGTTTTGGTTAGAAGAGGTTAGCTTTTTGGGACATGTTGTCTCAAAGCATGGTGTCACGGTAGATCCAGCAAAGATAGAAGCAGTGGTTAAATGGGAGCAACCAAAGACAGTGATCGATGTCCGAAGTTTTCTGGGCTTAGCAGGCTATTATCGACGTTTCGTCGAGGGGTTTTCAAAGATATCGGGACCTCTCACGAAGCTGACACGCAAAGATTCAAGATTTGAGTGGAGTGAGGCATGCGAGAAGAGTTTTCAAGAACTCAAGACGAGACTCACTTCAGCTCCAGTGCTAGCGATTCCTTCAGGCTGTGGAGGATACGCAGTGTACAGCGATGCATCATACAATGGTTTAGGTTGTGTGCTCAACCAACACAAGAAGGTGATAGCTTACGGATCAAGACAGTTGAAAGAACACGAGAAAAATTACCCGACTCATGACTTGGAGCTAGCAGCAGTCATTTTTGCATTGAAGATTTGGAGACATTACTTGTATGGTGAGACGTTTAAAATTTTCACCGATCATAAGAGCCTTAGATACCTGTTTACACAGAAAGAGCTCAACATGAGACAGCGCAGATGGATGGAGTTCCTCAAGGATTATGATTGTTCTATACAGTACCATCCAGGCAAGGCGAATGTAGTAGCCGATGCCTTGAGTCGGAAGGGTTCAGCTCAGTTAGCTTGTTTGATTTTGGGTATGCACCGGTGGAAATTATTGGAAGACCTGGCACTTTACGATGCCAACATTGAGTCGAAAGCTACAGGATCCTTTTTGGCTAACATATCAATGAAGCCAATAATATTTGAGCATATCCACGATCTATAGATGAAAGATCCGACATTAACAAAGATTCATCAAGACGTGATTGAGGGCATCAGGTCGGACTTCTCAGTCAAAGAAGATGGTTTTTTATTATTCAAGGGCCGTCTCTGCATTCCGGACAATGCTGATCTAAGACGAACGATTCTTGATGAAGCCCATAAGTCAAATTATGCTAACCACCCTGGTAGCACCAAAATGTACCAAGACTTAAAAAAGAACTACTGGTGGAGAGGTTTGAAGCAAGACGTGGCCGAATACGTGTCACGGTGTTTGACTTGTCAGGAGGTGAAGATTGATCATAGGCATCCTGCTGGACTATTACAGCCTTACCAATACCAGAATAGAAGTGGGAATCGATCTCGATGGATTTCATCATTGGATTGCCGCGTACTGCCAAGAGACACAATGCCATTTGGGTCGTCGTAGATCGATTGACCAAATCAGCGCACTTTTTGCCTTACAATACTATGTATACGGCAAGAAGACTGGCAGACTTATATATGAAGGAGATTGTAAGACTACACGGGATTCCAAGCAGTATAGTTTCAGATCGTGATCCACTATATACGTCCAAGTTTTGGAAGAAATTTCAAGATGGAATGGGAACACGACTAGATTTTAGTTCAGCTTTCCATCCTCAAACTGATGGGCAGACAGAGCGAGTGAACCAAGTGATAGAAGACATGCTCAGAGCGTGCATGCTGGATATGCAAGGATACTGGGATGAGTATCTACCGTTGATCAAATTCGCATACAACAACAGTTTCCAAACGAGCATTGGCATGGCACCGTATGAAGCTCTGTATGGACGACGATGTAAATCACCCCTCAATTGGGAAGAAACAGGTGAGAAATTTATTTTAGGGCCAAAACTACTTGAAGACAACGCCACCGTCGTTCGAATAATCAGAGAAAGGCTGAAGTCAGCACAGAGTAGACAGAAAAGTTACGCCGACATCAAGCGGACTAGTGTCGACTATAAAGTGGGTGAACACGTGTTCGTGAAAGTGTCGCCTATGAAAGGTGTAATGAGGTTTGGCAAGAGAGGGAAGTTAAGTCCTCGTTATGTAGGACCATTTGAAATTTTGGGACGCATAGGTGAAGTTGCATTTCGCATTGGCTTACCACCGCTGTTTGATCGGGTACATAATGTTTTCCACATATCGATGCTCAGAAAGTATGTGAACGATCCATCTCATGTGTTAGGAAGTCAACCTATGGAGATGTGTGAGGACATGAGCATGATAGAAGAACCAGTGGAAATCTTGGATCGAAAGGAACAAGTATTGCGCACTAAAGTGATTCCCTTAGTGCTGGTTCGATGGAAAAATCATCCGAACGAAGAAGCTACATGGGAACGAGAGGCCGATGTGAAAGAACAATATCCAGCCTTGTTTCCAACGACTTGAGAATCCAATGTAAACCACAAGCATGTTTGTGGAATCTCAACAATACTTGTAATTCAATGGAAGTTGTGATCAAAGTATGATAAGGGAACAAAATTTTATATACACATGACCTTGAGGATGTGTTTTGAAGAACTAAGGATCACTTGATGTCATACACTACCAAAAGAAATCAAATAAACAAAGAACCAGAGAATCTGCATAAAATTGGGCAAAACCGATTAATCGAGTTTCAAATCGATTAATCGATTTGGAATTTCGATTAATCGATTTTGTTAGATTAGTCGACTGGCATGTGCCAGTGACTAGAAACTTGAGTGAGAGTTAGAAAATATACATAACGAAATATCGATTATTTAATTTTGGTTTCGATTAATCGAACTGCATGATCGATTAATCGAACAAACTGGGAATGCTAGAAGAATTTAGAGGAAATTATTGAATTTTTGATTAATCGAAGAGATTTCGACTAATCGATTTGTGATTTTGATTAATCGAACTGGGGGTTCGATTAATCGAATAACTTAAGGGACTTATGAAAATTTTAAGTCAGAGAAACGATTTCGATTAATCAAAGTGGAATTCGATTAATCAATTTGAGATTTTGATTAATCTAACCATAGTTCAACTAATCGAATAACTTAAAGAATCCTGAAAAAATTGGAAGGGACTGCACGATTTCGATTAATCGAAGTGAATCTCGATTAATCGATTTTGAAATTTTGATTAATCGGAATGGATTTCAATTAATCGACTGGCTCGTGCCAGTGAGCTCTAAAACTTAAATTTTTAAACGGATACGATTTTGATTAATCGAAATTAATTCGATTAATCGATTTTGACTTTCGACTAATCGATTTTGGAGATCGATTAATCGATTTTGGGCGGCTTAACCTAGTTTTGAATCTTGATTAATCGACTTTGGATTTTGATTAATCGAGCCAGGGCCTATATATATAAAATTAGGGATTTTATTTCCCATCCGAAATCATTTTGACTTTTGGGTTTTGGGCGTTTCTTCTTCTCCTTCTCCAACCGACTTAGAGATCTAGGGTTTGGATTCTGTCGATTTTGCATCCGCAATCGCACTCATTCGCATCTGAAACCTAAGGTAAACCCTAGGATCACATATTTCTTCAATTTCAAGTTGAAAACCCTAATTTTTACCAGAAATTTTGCCATAATGCCGCCCAAAACCCGTTTGTCTTCGAAGAAGGGAACCTCCAAGGTACCGGTTCGGCGTAAGAACGCCGCACCACCACCACCTACCCCATCACCCGTGAGGACCCCGTCACCATCGACATCGGACACCACGTCCGGGTCGACAAGCGCGTCTTCGCGCGGGTCTTCACGCGAGTCTACCCCTATGCTGCCACCACCCACTAACGTGGTACAACCTAATGAGTGGTGGGCCGCGAAGACCTTTGAGGTCGACTACCTCATTGACCCTACCCTTTTCACAAATCCCGATGTACTGGGCGAGACCCAATGGGCTCGTAATTACCTTAACAATGCCGGTCTCGGCAACCTTCTCAAACCAATCTGGGGTTCCTACTACCCTAGATTGGTGAGATTGTTTTACCAAGGGCTTGTGGACGGCCCTACCGACGACGTGATCAAGACCACCATCGAGGGTCGAGAATACATGATCACACGTCGCCACGTACACGAGGTGCTCGAGTGCTACCTCGATTTCACCCCTGAGACCACCCTATTCCCACCCTTTGAGGAGGACCCTCAATTTGAGGAGATTATGACCCGTATGACCAACAGGAAAAAGGGGTCGGGATCCTCCATCAAGAGGGTTGACCTTCCCCACTACATGTGGATGCTTGATTCGATGATCAAGTGTAACCTATACCCGATGCACCACGATACGGAGCACGTAGACAAAGTGCAACAGGCACTTTACGTGGCCTTCTGTGGCCGATGGTTTGATGCTACCATGGTTGTCCTAGAAGGGATGAGGTACATCAAGGGAAAATTGATGAAGGGCAACATGAGGCCCAAGGAGAAGATGCCCTACGCTCGCCTCATCTCGAGCATGTTGGAGTGCTACTCAAATGATCCCTCCTACACCATATCGCCTCACGAGGTGAGGGCTACGGACCGCGTGAAGACGTTTTCAAAGTCTTCATGGACCCGTAGCTACAACTTGTTGAAGCGGACCCTACCGGCTCCGGGTCCGGCTCCAGCAGCAGCACCACCACCACCCCCACCACCACATCAGGACCCACCCGTGGGTGGGGCACACCCGACAGAGCCATCAGTGGAGAGGGCTACCTCTCACATCACAGCCTCACCGACACCGCCAGCTCACTCCGCGCCCGCTACACCCACCTCTTCCTACCGCCGGCGTGCAGCTCCATCCGGACCTACCATCGAGGAGGTGTTGGCACGCATGGAGGCCAACAACGAGCGGATGAATCGGAGGATGGACTTCCTTATGTTCCATACCCTCCGCTACATCTACCCGACGGACTACCAGCGCTACCTCGCTTAGGAGGAGTGGACTGCAGGAAAGACCGCCTTCCACAGAGGTCCTGTCTTCCATCCGACCACCGCCACTACCAGTGCTGCTCCTTCCACATCTACATCAGCTCCGCCGACCGAGACGCCAAGACTTACGCCCGCGCCACGCCGACCACCCACCACGGACCAGCCAGCCACTCCAAAGAGACCACCGACCTCAGAGCACCGTTAGCTCAGATGGAGCAGCCTACTCCACCACCCGACCAGCCTGACGAGGGGACTGCATGAGCCTTGTGTTTTTTATGAGTTATGATTGTATACATGTAGATTTTGTACAACTTATCGGGCGCATTGTACAAATTTTCAGATATTAATAGAAATCAAATTTTTTGTGTAAATCGTTCATTTTCCTCAAATTATAATTCTATGCTTGTATTCGTGTAATTACCTAGATGCATCTGAGTCAACTGGACCGCCTCACCTAAGAGTGTGGGGGGGGGGGAGACCTAGACCTATGCACCTTTGGGTTATTTTCAAGGACGAAAATTCCCAAGGTGGGGAGGATGTAATATCTCAAAAAATCATGTTAAACAGTGACCTCGAGATCCGTGCCCGATTGGTCACAGGTTTGACCAATTAGGAGTTCAATAGTTAGCATAGAGTGTGATGAACGGATGAGATGTGATAGTTTGAGTGACTATATGGTGTGTGATGTGAATGTGAAGTCGCATACACCTATCGCGGTGCATGTGCTCAACACACAAGTGTGAAGAGAGATAAAAGGGTTTAATAACCCTAAATCTCTATCTTAGGTTGTTGAGAGAGAAGTAAAGAAGAGAGAGAGAGGAGTAAAGAAGGTGGTTGAGCAAGGAGTTATTGTGGGTGATTGGAAGGGGGATTCAAGCACTAAAGAGGCCGATTCAACGCGATGAATCCGTTCAAGCAAAAGCTGGAACCCTAGCCTTTCCAACCACTTGATTTGAAATCAATTTGAGATTGATTGAAGGTAAGATTTTTGTAGTTTAAATGCATAGATTGAAAGGGTAAATTATAGTTAGAAATGGTGTAAAATATAGGATAAAGGCTTAGAAAAAGAAAGAAAATAAATGGAGAAAGATTTGAAAGCACAACCCAAAAGGGGGTTGAATCTGGCCATTTCGATTAATCGAAATTGAGTTTCGATTAATCGATTTTGGCCAAGAAGTTAAAAAGTCAGAGGACCCTGATCTCGATTAATCGAATTGAGTTTCGATTAATCAACTTTGAATTTTGATTAATCGATTTGGGTATCGATTAATCGACTGGGAACCTACAGTGAACCCCAGTGGAGGAAAGAAAAGAGCATCGAGAAATCGACTAATCGAAATGAGAGTTTGATTAATCGATTTATAATTTCGATTAATCGATTTGGGATCGATTAATCAATTTTGGGAACTTGATTACTCGAATTGAGAATCGACTGGATAGAATGGAGAATTTTGATTAATCGAATAGGAATTCGATTAATCGAATGGGAATTTCGATTAATCGATTTGAGAATCGATTAATCGATATTGAATTTCGATTAATCGATTTTAGAAATCGATTAATCGAATCAAATTTGATTAATCGATTTTGGAGTTCGATTAATCGACTGTGCCAGTTTTTGTTGACTTTTGAGTTTGATTTTAAGATTCTTGGAGAGTCTTGAACCTTCTTTATTACATCTTTAGTGAAGTGTTTCACACGTTATGTGGTACCATAGGTGGTACATGTGAGCTTGGGCACAAGGAGCCACGTGGGACCTTGATGCATTGATCAAACAGAGACTTAAGGTAGGGAACACCTTGAACATGTACTTTATTTTGCAAGAGCATGTATGTAGTGATATAGAATTCAATTCAAAAATGTTTTATTGCTTAAGAGTTTGTGAAAAGTGTGTGTGCGTGACATCAATAAGAGTAATTAGAATGAGCCATCCCCAGGGGATGAGGAAGTAAAGAGATAAGAGCATCAGGTGTGATGCAAGTGAATGGATACATCCCAGGGATGTATCCAAGATTGAATCATGTTTGATGGGGCCTAACTGATATAAGATAGCACACTTACACAGTGAACAACTATATGTAAAGCACCTAATACTTTTGTTATTTGAGGTTTGATAGGGTACCCCACCGACGTGGCGGGATATCCACGACTGACACTGTAAGATATCCGTGACCGATACGGCGGCGAAACCGTAGGCCAGTGGGGAGGCTTATCCATACACAGTAAGCACACCCCAGGGGTGTTGATTTGAGACAAGTGAAACCCCGCCACCAATCCCCAGGGGAAAGGGGCTTGGGTACTATTTGTATTCCCAGGGAATACGTTTAACACTGCCTATATAGATGACGATGATGGGTATCTCATCGGGGCTCGATGCTATATTGCTCGAGGATTATTTAAGTTGAACGTTTAAGTTTTGCTTTAGGCCTTTTCAGCATCATTCATGAATAAGTAAAAGACATGAGTAAACTACCAGTAAAACATGATGCTTTTTAACTATTTTTTATCAGTAACTGCATAGACACATCATGCATGGCATATCATGAAATATATGTGAGTGATAATTTATATGTTCAACTGTGTTCTGTTCCCTATTGAGCTAGGATGTAGCTCACCCTATAGACTATACGTCGCAGGTCCACTACTAGCGCTGCCGAGGCTTCAGGAGACGCTGACCCCGGTGACTCGGGCCTAGCACCCGGTGACGAGTTGGAGCCACCTCCTGAGGATTTCTTCTAGAAGACTCCGTTGTGCAGCTTTGAGGGTTTTTGAGAGATTTTGTACGGCTTGGTATGTCAAGCCTTGTTTTGATTAAACAATGTATATAAATAGATTTTGGATAGTTCTTTTGGGCGAACCATCTGGGATGATTAGCGATCATCGATGGTTCGGATCGGTTCTCCGTTCATGTAGAAGCATGAGGATAGAACTGTATTTTGATAAATGCTTATATCGTAAATTAATTCTGCAGCTTCATTCATTGCTTGATATGCCAATGTTCCATGTATAGCTAAGGGGCACGGTCAAGATGATCGTGCTGATGGCATGGGTTTCAGGGTGCCAAAATTCGGGTTGTCACAAATAGCACAACTACATCTAAATTTTATAGATCAACATTAGAAGACCTTTTAAAATAGAAGTCTGGCAGATCACAAATTAGAGAAGAGTGATGACGAAAGATTCATAAAGGACTCTGCTGCTGAAACAAAGGAGCAATCCAGAGCGCATCAACTATCCAAAGCAAGGAAAAGCTAGGATTAGAAGTTAAAATTATATTAGAAACTTTTTATTTTTAGTAGTTTCTTTTATTAGGATTAGAATAATGTAAACCGACTCTTTATGATCTATAAATAAGAGAGCTCGACATAGGAGAAGAGTCATCAAAGGAATTCTCAGCATCAATTGACGACTGAGGTTGGGTTTTCTTCTGATCAACTTTAGTTTAGTTTAGTTTAGATATCCAAGGTTTCTCAAGAGCAATTGACAACTGCAATTGGGAGATAAAAGATTAGAGTCTTCGTAATTTCTCATAAGCAATTGACACCTGTGACTGAGGGATGAAAGAATTTTTTATTGCTTTCTAGTTTAGATTTATTTTCATGTACTTTTACTGCTTTGTAAATATCTAAAAGTTTTTTATTTGAATTGACGACTCAGATTAAAAATTTGCAGATTAGTGTAACGGTTTTACTTTTCCATCTTCAATTTTCTTGAGTTTGATTGACGCCCAAATTTTAGGAGAATTGTTGATTAGATTAAATTTGTGTTAAGAAATTCTAGTTTTTGATTGATGCTCAATTTCTAGAGGACTGAAATGCGGTACAACGGTACTTTAATTTTGTAAACATCCGAGAACTGAAGGAATGTGATTGACGACCATAATTTAGAAGGAGGAGGATTTAGTTTTATTTTCTCCAATTAGTTTTAAACAAACCATTCTTCATTCATATTTCTCCAGTAATTTAGGATCTTAAAAGGCAAATATAGGTACTTAGACTAAAAGAAACTATAAAAGAGAAATACCTTCCTCGTGCGAACGATCCTACACTAGTGTTGTAATTTCCATTGTGCGCTTGCAATAGGTTAAGCCTTTAGTACAATTTTGAGCACATCAAATATTATTTTCTAACTCTGCAATACGGGTTGCATATTCCAACTACTATGCTGAAATATTTTGTTCAATTGCAGGAATTTTCGAAGATAACTTGTTCTTTCAATTTCAAATGTTAAGTACTGTTGATGAACTCACATCTATTTTGTCAGTTGCATCAAAGGGTAGCAATTACCTATAATCATGTGAAAAAATTTTGAGGACGAAAATTTCAAAAAGGAGGGGAGAATGTAACGATCTGAACTTTTGCAAGAATTGAACTGTTAACGTGTGAGAAAAATTTTACTTTTTACCTTAGTCAGACCATTGACCCATTAGATATGACCCTTGGACCCATCTTTATTTAAGGAGTGTGCACAAGTACGAAATCTGAGCCGATCTTCAAATTTTTAAGTACGAAAAATTTTCAAGGACGAAAATACTTTTAAGGAGGGAAGAATATGATGAGTCGGATTTTCATGTCATTGACACACCCTAATAATCTATAAGTGCTTAATAATGTATACACCGCATACGTTGACTTTTCAAAAGTTTGACAAAAAAATACATGTCCTAGCTTAAAAAACCCTTATATTTATTTCCTCCATTAATTGACACAAGTTAGGTGATAGCCCACTGGTTAAAGGCTTGCGTTATAGACAAGAGGTCCAAGGATCAAACATTCGCATGTGAATATTAAACCTTTATTTTGGACCTTGAAATAAATGCCTATACACTTTTCCTTGGCGTGACAGCCTAACACCAGATAATCTCTATTAGATTATAAAAAGATGTGTTATGAGAAACCTAAATCATAATTTCTCCGAGAGCTCTTCTTAAGAATAGGCTTCTTCCTAAGAAAACCCTAGACATCACCACCTTCCTCCCTCAACCCTTCTTCTTCACTTCACCCTAAAACCTCTTGGGTGTCCTTTCACAAGATGCCCCTTGATCTTTTCCACTATCAAGAACAAGGAGGGAAAGGATCAAAACATCGGACGGATAACAGCTTTGAAAGATGATCCCCTCAAAACTAGATCGTCGTTGAATCGCCGATCACATTTCAAGAGGTGAATAACCATCGTTATCGTCTTTGAATCTCATTTTTTATTTTTATTTTTATTTTTCCAGATCTTAATTTTAAAATTTAATTCATATTTTTGGAACTTAATTGCGAATGAAGACACTTCAAAAATAAGGGCCAAACTTTCGGCCAAAAGTCGCTCGAGTGAGTTTGATTGTCGCTCGAGCGAGACGACAAACAATGCACGGAAAATTTTCTGGAATGAGTAGTTTGTGCGAGCATCACTTGCCGCTCGAGAGAGTCATTCCAGCCTTTAGCTTTTCAACCCTTTTTCCTAGGGTCCTCCTTGATTGTTTTGCAATAAGTATTTTCGAATAGTTCGTAATTACAATCGGACATTGAAACGTTGCTTGTTCATGTAATATAGAGGGGGGAATTGGGGGAAAGAATAGGGATCATCCCGCCCTTCAATACAACACTAAGAATACGAGGTAGGGGAATTTCAGTGATCAACTTGTATTGTATACTTCTGATTCATAGTTATTTAGTGATTTAATGAGCGCGAAAATGGTCTCCTTATTGTTAGAATTAGAACATTGAAACTCATTGATTGTTGTATTATTTTTGAATGATTGAAATTTATCGATTATAGTACACACATTAAATAACTTGAAACTCATTGAACATCGAACACTCATCGAACAATTGGAACTCATCGAATGTCATACTCGCATTGAACATTTGAAATTCATTGAACAATGAACTTTGAACTATCTATGAAATATGCACACAATATTATGTTTAGAACATGCATGGGATTTAAAGTGATTCTATTGAAACGAATCATGTGTGATGACACACACATTGAACATTGAACCGTGCTTTGGCCCACATCGAATCGTGCTATTTCACACATTGAATTGTGACGATAGCCTATCGAACCACAAAAGTATTCTCACAAGGAAGGAGCTTGGACACATTGAAAATTGTTCTTGAACGACGATGGCTAGGATCCCCATCGGCATCGACATCGGCTTTAGCGCTATATCCGCATTAGAGATTTTTAAGTTATATTAATTAATCATGCATGAATATAAGAAATGACATGAAATGAATAAAACATCAACGTAAGGCATCGTATTGGACATCTAAAATCCACCAAAAAATATATTATTAATTCGATTTTGTACTTAGAAATAATCATCTTAGAATGTGAATTATAATGACTCCTATTAGAATCAATAAGAGTTATGTCTTAGATGACTATAATATGAATGGTTATTGGGATTGCCCTACTGAGCATGTAGACTTTTAGCTCACCCCGACACTATATCATAGGTACTGACACTAACGAAGACCCTAATTTTGTACCGAAAGCTATGAAAGATCTTCCACCCGAGGAGTTTTCCCTAAGAAATCTTCTGATGATTTGAACTTGGTACAATTTTAAATGAATTTTCCTTGAAATGATTATGACTTATTATTTTGGATAATAATGTAAGTGTCATTGTTCGTGTGACGTACGACCATCACTGTAATAACCCAAAAATTTGCGTTAAACAGTGACCTTGGGATCCGTGCCCGACTGGTCATAGGTTTGACCATGTAGGAGTTCACTAGATGACGTAGGGTATGATGAACGGATGAGATGTGAGAAATTAAGTGAATGTGTGGAATGTGACGAAATCCGGAGTCACATACACCTATTTCTGGTGTATGTGCTCAATACACAAGTTAGAAGGGAAATAAAAGGGTTTAATAACCCTAAAATAAATTGTTTTGGTTGTTGAAGGAGAGTAAAGAAGAGAGAGAGAGAGAGGAGTAAAGAGAGGAGTTATTGCAGCTGATTGGAAAGGGGGATTCGAGCATTTAAGGCCGGATTCGAAGCGAGGGATTCCGTTAGAGCCAAAAGCTGGAACCCTAGCCTTTCCAACCATTAGATCTAATCAATTTGAAATTGATTGAAGGTAAAATCCTTGTAAATTCAATGCATAAGTTATGTGAGTTCATTGTAGTTAAGAATGGTTTAAATTATAGGATAAAGGCTTAGAAAAATGAAGGAAAAAGAGTAGGAAAAGATTGGGAAGAACAGCCCAAAAGGGGGCTGTTCCTGGCCAATTCGATTAATCGAAATTGGGATTCGATAAATCGAATTGCGCCAGGAAGTTGAAAAGTCAGAGGACCCTGAATTCGATTAATCGAATTGAGTTTCAATTAATCGACTTTGATTTTCGATTAAACGATTTTGGTATCGATTAATCGACTGGGAACCTCCAGTGAACTCCAATGGAGGGAAGAAAAGGACTTGCTGAAATCTACTAATCGAAATGGGATTTCGATTAATCGATTTCAAATTTTGGTTAATCGATTTGGGATCGATTAATTGATTTTGGGAATTCGATTACTCAAATAGAGAATCGAATGGATAGAGTGGAGAATCGAATGGGAATCTCGATTAATCGATTTGAGAATCGATTAATCGATTTTAAATTTCGATTAATCGATTTTGGAAATCGATTAATCGAATCAGATTCGATTAATCGATTTTGGAGTTCGATTAATCGACTGTGCCAATTTTTGTTGACTTTTGAGTTTGACCTTAAGATTCTTAGAGGGTCTTGGACCTTCTTTGTTACATCTTTAGTGATGTATTCCATATGTTATGTGGTGCCATAGGTGGTACGTGTGAACTTGGGCACAAGGAGCCACATGGGACCTTGATGCATGATCAAGCAGAGACTTGAGGTAGGGAACACCTTGAACATGTACTTTAATTTCAAGAGCATGTATGTAGTGATATAATTATCTAATTGAAGCGATTTTAAATGTGAAAAGCTTTATGAAAATGGGTGCGTGTGTGACACCAAAAATGTGATAAGGGCATCTGTGTGATGCAAGTAACTAAGAACGAGTAATCAAATGAAATTGAGACATCCCCAGGGGATGAGGAAGTAATAAAGGCATCAGGTGTGATGCGGGTGTGTATACATCCCAGGGATGTATACATAGGATTGAATAATTACTGTTGAGGCCTAACTGATATAAGATAGCACACTTACACGGTGAACAACTATATGTAATGCACATGATATTTTTGTTATTTGAGGTTTGGAGGATATCCCACCGACATGGCGGGATACCCACGACTGACGCGGCAGGATATCCATGACCGGTACGGTAGCGAATCCGTACACCATCACGGAGGTTTATCCGTGACCGTAAGGACATCCCAGAGATGTTGTGTAATATTTAACCCCGCCGCCTAGTGAGAAAGAGGCTTGGGTCGTATTCCCAGGGAATACATGTTTTTACAACTGTCTAATTAGATGACGATGAAGGGTATCTCATTGGGGCTCGATGCTATATTACTCGGGGATTACTTAAGTTGAAGATTTAAGTTTTGTTTTAGGCCTGTTCAGTGTCATTCATGATTAGATCAACAGTAAAGTGATACATGCAACTTACCAGTGAATTGAGTATAAGACATCTATTTTTAATTGGTTTTCTAGCAAATGCATAGATTCATCATGCTCTGAATATCATGGAATATATGTGAGTTTTAACTTATATATTCATTGTGCTTGTTCCCTATTGAGCTAGGATGTAGCTTACCCTTTTAGACTATATGTCGTAGGTCCTTTGATAGCAGCAGCTGAGGCTTCGGGGGGCGTAGATCCGGGTGATTCGGATTTCGCGCCAGGAGACGAGTTGGAGCCTCCACCCACGGACTTCTTCTAGGTGACTCTGCTGAGCACTTTGATAGAGAGAGTCAGTTTTGAGAGCAGTTTAGTGCGGCTTGGTATGTCAAGCCTTTATTTTGAAACAATGTAATTAAAAATAGATTATTCTTTTGGCGAACCATCTGGGGTGATTCGATTATCACCGATGGTTTGGGTCGGTTCTCTATTCATGCTGTGGCATGAAGGCAGGACTGTCTTTTGAATATGCCAATTGGGCATATTAACTTCTTCCGCTTTAATGAGATTAATTGCTTTATTTATTTAATTATGCTTGTTATACCAATATTCCGTGCTAAGCTTTGGGGCACGGTCTGGAGGATCATGCTGATGGCATGGGTTTCGGGGTGCTGAGATCCGGGCTGTCACAGTTGGTATCAAAGCATATTTCTTTTAGAAACTTTGACAATCATTCTTTTGTCAGAGCATAAGTACTTCTGCTAATGAAAACTTTGTTTTCACGTGCAGACCGTGATGTTACCTAGAGGAAGGGGCCGACCCAGGGGCGGCCATAATAGAAGTTTACGTAGTGGAGATGGGTACACCTCTCCTACGAATAGAGTACCTATAGGAGATGGAGGGGCCTCCGGCAGTTGTGGCCAAGGAAGCCAAGATCAGGAAGAGAGCCGTGATCGAGATCGTCAGGATCAAGATCAAAGAGAACAAGAAAGAGTTAGAGAAAGAAATGAGGATAGAGCTGAGCGTCAGAGGATGATGCATACCATGGAGGCCATGGCAGCTGCTATGGCTCAACAGGCAGCATCTTTGGCAGCTCACACGGCTCATGAGCATCAGCAGCCACCGACACCTCCAGTAGCTCCGACACCGCCACCATCATCTGCTTTTACTGAGTTTAAGAGGATGAGACCTCCTAGCTTTTCTGGACAGGGAGAGCCCATAGTGGCAGAGCACTGGTTGAGTGAGATGGAGAAGGTGTCCAGTGTGCTCACCTGTACTGAGGATGAGAGCCTCCGTTGGGCAGCCTATATGTTGGATGGGGAGGCTGGGCCTCGGTGGAAGTCCGTTTCTAGGACTAGGGCTCAGGAAACCCCAGACATGCCATGGACTTGGGATGAATTCGTTGAGGAATTCAATAAACAATACTTCCCTGAAGTGGTGAGGAACTAGATGGAAATCCAATTTCTACAGCATACTCAGGGGAAGATGAGCATGAGAGACTATGGAGTGGAGTTCATGCGACTCGCTCGCTTTGCGCCCGACTATGTCATCACCGATATGATGAAAGCAAAGAGGTTTCAGCAAGGGTTGAAGTTGGACGTGAGGGGAGGAGTAGCACCATTCCAATTGAGGACCTATGGAGAGGTCATGAGCAAAGCGCTCGTAGTGGAAGAGGAGAATAATAATAGATATCGCCAGAGAGAGCAACAAGGAAGGTGGAACTCTGATCAGGGCAGAACGGGTAATTATGAACCGGTGAACAAAAAGCTGAGGTTCATACCAAATAATCAGAAGCCACCATTTCAAGGAGGCTATGGAAGACCGACGCAGCAGAGCAACCAGTAGAGATTTCCATTGCTCGCATCGGGGAGATCGATACGCTACTAGAGCCCTGCTATTTCTACCAGCAGAGCAACCAGCAGAGATCTCGGTCTACCCACTCATTTGTTACACCTCGTTTCACAAAGAAGATGAAAGTCGACCCAGAGGAGTTAGACTTTGTTTTGACCGTTACGGTTCCTACTGGGAAAGCGGTTGATACCGAGAAGGGTTGCAACTCCGTGATTGTGAGGGTCATGGATGGAGGCGATTTTGAATTACCCGCGAACCTAATTTTGTTAGACATGCAAGGATTCGATGTGGTCCTTGGCATGGATTGGTTATCGACTCACTGTGCGACAGTAGATTGTAAGAACAAGGTTGTCACGTTTAGACCGAATATAAGGAGATCGTTCCGATTTCGAGGAGAAAGGTCGAAGCACCTACCACTTATCTCGGCAGTCAGGGTCGAGCGATTGATTAGAAAGGGGTGTAGTGGATACTTGTCATTCCTAAAGGAGCACAAAGAGGAGAAAAATGTGATCTCGGAGATAGCAGTCGTGCGAGACTTCACCGATGTATTTCCAGAGGAGTTACCTGGATTACCTCCAGAGAGAGAAATAGAATTCGCCATCGACTTAGCACCAGGAACGGAGCCTGTTTCTAAAGCACCATACCGAATGGCTCCTGCTGAGTTGGAGTTGAAAGAGCATCTACAAGAGTTAATGGACAAAGGTTTCGTTAGACCGAGCGTGTCTCCACGGGGAGCACCGGTCTTATTTGTAAAGAAGAAAGATGGGTCAATGTGTCTGTGCATTGACTATCGAAAATTAAACAAACTCACTATTAAGAACCGATACCCTTTGCCTAGGATAGATGAGTTGTTCGATCAGCTGCAAGGAGCGAAATATTTCTCAAAGATCGATCTGAGATCGGGATATCATCAGTTGAGAGTCAAGGCAGAGGATATTCAGAAGACTGCATTCAGGACTCGATACGGACACTATGAATTCCTAGTGATGCCGTTTGGGTTAACAAATGCCCCGGCATCATTCATGGATCTGATGAATAGGATGTTTAAACCACACCTAGATACTTGTGTCATAGTGTTTGTTGACGACATCCTGATCTATTCAAAGTCAGAAGAAGAGCATGAGAAACACTTGAGAATAGCCCTACAAACTCTACGTGAACACCAATTATATGCCAAGCTCAACAAATGTGAGTTTTGGTTAGAAGAAGTTAGCTTTTTGGGACATGTCATCTCGAAGCTTGGTGTCACTGTAGATCCAGCAAAGATCGAAGCAGTAGTGAATTGGGAGCAACCAAAGACCGTAACCGACATCCACAGTTTCCTTGGATTGGCGGGTTACTACCGACGTTTCGTTGAGGGTTTTTCAAAGATATCAGGACCACTCACGAAACTCACACGGAAAGATGCAAGGTTTGAATGTTGTGAGGCATGCGAGAAGAGTTTTCAAGAACTCAAAAAGATACTCACTTCAACTCCAGTGTTAGCTATACCTTCAGGCAGTGGAGGGTTTGCAGTGTATAGCGATGCTTTGTATACTGGTTTGGGCTGTGTGCTTAATCAGCACAAACAAGTGATAGCGTATGGGTCGAGACAGTTGAAAGAGCATGAGAAGAACTACCCGACACATGACCTAGAATTAGCAGCGGTCATTTTCGCACTCAAGATTTTGAGACATTATTTGTACGGTGAGACTTTCAAGATTTTCACCGGCAACAAGAGCCTTAGATATCTGTTTACACAGAAGGAATTAAATATGAGGCAGCGCAGATGGATAGAGTTTCTTAAGGACTATGACTGTTCTATACAGTACCATCCAGGCAAGGCTAATGTAGTAGCGGATGCCTTGAGTCAGAAAAGTTCAACTCAGTTAGCTAGTCTCATTTTGGGTATACACCGATGGAAGTTGTTGGAAGATTTGGCACTATATGATGCAAACATTGAATCGCAAGCTATAGGAGCCTTCTTGGCTAATATATCAGTAAGACCGATGATATTTGAGCATATCTACGAATTACAGATGAAAGACCCGGCGCTAACAAGGATTCGTCAAGATGTGACTGAAGGCATTACATCTAATTTTTCAATCAAAGAGGATGGTTCCTTATTGTTCAAAGGGCGTCTCTGTATTCCGAACAATGCCAATCTACGACGAACAATTCTGGAGGAATCACACAAATCGAGCTATGCTATCCACCCGAGAAGTACAAAGATGTATCAAGATTTGAAAAAGAGCTATTGGTGGAGAGGCTTGAAACAAGATGTGGCAGAGTACGTCTCGCGGTGTTTGACGTGTCAGCAAGTGAAGATCGATCATAGACATCTCGCAGGCTTATTGCAGCCTCTACCTATACCGGAATGGAAGTGGGAATCGATCTCTATGGCCTTCATCGTTGGACTTCCGCATATTGCAAAGAAGTATAATGCCATTTGGGTAG
Source organism: Chloranthus sessilifolius (assembly GCA_021018995.1). Taxonomy (NCBI): domain Eukaryota; kingdom Viridiplantae; phylum Streptophyta; class Magnoliopsida; order Chloranthales; family Chloranthaceae; genus Chloranthus; species Chloranthus sessilifolius. The sequence continues at coordinate 110,889,779 of CM037585.1, read as the reverse complement.
TGGTCGATCGATTGGCAGAACTTTATATGAAAGAAATTGTCCGTTTGCATGGGATTCTGAGTAGTATTGTTTCGGACCGTGACCCATTGTATACATCAAAGTTCTGGAAGAAATTTCAAGAAGGAATGGGAACGCGACTAGATTTCAGTACGGTATTCCATCCGCAAACTGACGGATAGACTGAGAGGGTCAATCAGATCATTGAGGACATGCTTAGGGCATGTATGTTGGAATTGCAAGGATCGTGGGATCAGCACCTACCCTTGATTGAGTTTGCATATAACAACAGTTTTCAAACGAGCATTGGGATGGCACCATATGAAGCACTTTACGGACAGCGATGTAGATCGCCCATAAATTGGGAAGAAACGGGTGAGAAATTTCTTTTGGGACCCAAAATACTTGAAGACAATGCCACCTATGTTCGTATGATAAGGGCAAAACTCAAAGCGGCACAAAGCAGACAAAAAAGCTATGCCGATATCAAGCGGACGAGTGTAGACTTCAAAGTGGGGGAACACTTGTTTGTGAAAGTGTCACCTATGAAGGGAGTCATGAGATTTGGAAAGAGAGGGAAGCTAAGTCCCCGCTATCTTGGACCGTTCAAAGTTTTGGGTTGAGTCGGGGAAGTTGCTTACCGCATCGGATTACCACCGTTATTTGATCTAGTACACAATGTCTTCCATGTATCTATGCTCAGGAAGTACATTAACGACCCTGACCACTTGTTGAGCGGTCAAGCTTTTGAAATGCCTGAGGACATGACCATGATCGAAGAGCCGATGGAGATTTTGGACCAAAAGGAACAAGTGTTGCGAACAAATGTGATTCCATTAGTACTTGTCCGATGGAAGCATCACCCGGCCGAGGAAGCTATATGGGAACGAGAGGCCGATGTGAAAGAACAATATCCAGCCTTGTTTCCGATGGCTTGAGAATCAAATTGTATCACCGCAAGCATGTTTGTGGATTTTAACGACGCTTGTAATTTAACAGAAATTTTGATCAAGTATGATAAAGAAACAACATTTTTATGCACACATGATCTTGAGGATGTGTTTTGTAGAACCAAGAATCACTTCATATCATAAATTACCAAGACAAATCAAATAGGCAGAGAAATTTGAAAACCAACAGAATTTGATCAAAACCGATTAATCGATTTTCAAATCGATTAATCGATTTGGAAATTCGATTAATCGATTTTGTTCGATTAGTCGACTGGCATGTGTCAGTGACTGGGAACTTGAATAAGGATTAGAAAAATGACAGAGTGAAATTTCGATTAATCGAACTTGTTTTCGATTAATCGATTTAGGTTTTCGATTAATCGAATTGAGGGTTCCATTAATCAAACAAATTGAGAATTTTAGAAGAACTTAGAGGGATTTTACTAAATTTCGATTAATCGAGGGGGAATTCGATTAATCGATTTATGTTTTCGATTAATCGAACTAGAAGTTCGTTTAATCGATTACCTTAAGGAAATTACAAAAATTTGAAGTATGAGAAACGATTTCGATTAATCGAAGTGGAATTCGATTAATCGATTTGAGATTTCGATTAATCGATTTGAGATTTCGATTAATCGAATCATAGTTCGACTAATCGAGTAACTTAAAGAATCCTAAAAATTTTGGGAAGGACAGCACGATTTTGATTAATCAAAGTGAAATTTGATTAATCGATTTTAAAATTTTGAATAATCGAAATGGATTTCGATTAATCGACTAGCTCGCGCCAGTGAGCTCCAAACTTAAAATTTTTAACGAATACGATTTCGATTAATCGAAACGGTTTCGATTAATCGATTTTGAGTTTCGACTAATCAATTTTGGAAATCGATTTCGCACGGCTTAACCTAATTTTGAAACTCGATTAATCAAATTTGAATTTCGATTAATCGAAACGAGTCTATATATATGTAAATTGGGGTTTTTGGTGCCCATTAGAAAATTTGAAGCTTGGGCGCCATTTCTCCTTCTTCTCCGACCATCCATCCGAGCTAGGGTTTTGGGCATTCTTCATCGATTTCCGACCGAGATCGCCTATTTTCGCATCGAAATCTAAGGTAAACCCTAGATTTCTACTTCCTTTTCAAATTTAACCTAGTAAACCTTAGATTTTTTGGCATTTTGAGTCGAAATGCCGCCTCGAACTCGCATGACCACCAAGAAAGTGGCTACGAAGCTGCCTGTCCGACGTAAGAATGCCACACCGCCACCACCTACCCCATCACCGGTGAGGACTCCATCACTGTCGGCATCGGAGACCACCTCCATTTCGACAAGCGCGTCTTCGCGCGAGTCCACACCCATGCCGCCACCACCCACCAATGTCCTTCAACCCAATGAGTGGTGGGAGGCTAAGACATTCGAGGTCGAGTACATCATCGACCCAACCCTATTTACAAATCCCGATGTGCCGGGCGAGACCCAATGGGCTCGTAACTACCTTACCAATGCCGGTCTTGGCAATATCTTAAAGCCAATCCGGGGTTCCTACTACCCTAGATTAGTTCGATTGTTTTACCAAGGGCTTGTGGACGGCCCGACTGACGACGTGATTAAGACCACCATAGAGGGTCGAGAGTACATAATCACCCGTCGCCACATACACGAGGTACTCGAGTGTTACCTCGATTTCACCCCAGAGACCACCCTCTTCCCACCCTTTGAAGAGGAAGTTAGATTTAAGGAGATCATGACCCGCATGACAAACGGGAAAAAGGGGTCGGGATCCTCCATCAAGAGGGTCGACCTTCCCCACTACATGTGGATGCTTGATTCCATAATCAAGTGTAACGCATAATCGAAGCGGATTGAGGTAGTGCAACAGGCACTATATGCGGCCTTTTGTGGCCGGTGGTTCGACGCGACCATGTTCATCCTAGAGGGGATGAAGTATATAAAAGGAAAATTAATGAAGGGCAACTTGAGGCCCAAGGAGAAAATGCCGTATGCTCGGTTGATCTCGAGCATGTTGGAGTGTTTCTCCAACGCTCCCGAGTATGCGGTATCGCCCCATGAGGTGCGGGCGACGGACCGAGTGAAGACGTTTTTGAAGTCTTCATGGAGCCGTAGTTACAATTTGTTGAAGCGGACCCTACCAGCTCCGGGTCATGCACCAGCAGCAGCAGTAGCACCGCCACCACCCCCACCACCACAGTAGGACCCACCTGAGGGTGGGGCACACCAGATTGAGCCACTAGTGGAGGGGGCGCCCTCCCATGCCACCGCTTCACCTACGTCACCAGCACAGTCTGCCGCGACTACACCTACTTCTTCCTACCGCCGGCGAGCAGCTTGACAGGCTCCGACGATCGAGGACGTGTTGGCCCGAATGGAGGCCAACAACGAGAGGATGAACCAAAGGATAGACTTTCTGATGTTCCACTCCCTCTGCTACATCTACCCGTCCGACTACCAGCGGTACCTCGCTCAGGAGGAGGAGTGGACCGCGGGATGGACCGCCTTCCATAGGGGTCCCGTCTTTCATCCGACCACCGCGACTTCCGACGCCGGTACTTCCACTTCTACATCGAGCAACCACACTGCACTCAGCCAGCCAGCTCCAAGAATACCTCACCCTCACACATCCGCCAGTCCACCTAGAGCAGCCTACTCCTACACCAGATCAGCCAGGCCAGGGGACGGCATGAGGCCGAGATAGAGATGTTTCTTTTTGTATGCCTGTTTTGCACTTTTGATGTACTAGAAACGATGTAGATAAAGTTATAAATTTTGCAAATTAATGAAATACATTACGTTTTTAAGTATCTGGGTCAATTATTGTGTCTAATTGCCTTGGTGTATGGGTACGCAACACCCAGTGTTCGGGGTACCCAAGCACACACCTTTGGGTTATTTTCGAGGACGAAAATTCCCAAGGTGGAGAGGATGTAATAACCTGAAAAATTGCGTTAAACAATGACTTCGGGATTCGTGCCCGACTGGTCATAGGTTTGACCATGTAGGAGTTCACTAGATGACGTAGGGTATGATGAACGGATGTGATGTGAGAAATTAAGTGAATGTGTGGAATGTGACGAAATCTGGAGTCACATACACCTACTTCTGGTGTATGTGCTCAATACACAAGTTAGAAGGGAAATAAAAGGGTTTAATAATCCTAAAATAAATTGTTTTGGTTGTTGAAGGAGAGTAAAGAAGAGAGAGAGAGAGAGGAGTAAAGAGAGGAGTTATTGCAGCTGATTGGAAAGGGCGATTCGAGCATTTAAGACCGGATTCGAAGCGAGGGATCCGTTAGAGCCAAAAGCTGGAACCCTAGCCTTTCCAACCATTAGATCTAATCAAGTTGAAATTGATTGAAGGTAAAATCCTTGTAAATTCAATGCATAAGTTATGTGAGTTCATTGTAGTTAAGAATGGTTTAAATTATAGGATAAAGGCTTAGAAAAATGAAGGAAAAAGAGTAGGAAAAGATTGGGAAGAACAACCCAAAAGGGGGCTGTTCCTGGCCAATTCGATTAATCAAAATTGGGATTCGATTAATCGAATTGCGCCAGGAAGTTGAAAATCAGAGGACCCCGAATTCGATTAATCGAATTGAGTTTCGATTAATCGACTTTGATTTTCGATTAATCGATTTTGGTATCGATTAATCGACTGGGAACCTCCAGTGAACTCCAATGGAGGGAAGAAAAGGACTTGCTGAAATCGACTAATCGAAATGGGATTTCAATTAATCGATTTCGAATTTCGATTAATCGATTTGGGATCGATTAATCGATTTTGGGAATTCGATTACTCGAATTGAGAATCGAATGGATAGAGTGGAGAATTTCGATTAATCGAATTGGGATTCGATTAATCGAATGGGAATCTCGATTAATCGATTTGAGAATCGATTAATCGATTTTAAATTTTGATTAATCAATTTTGGAAATCGATTAATCGAATCAGATTCGATTAATCGACTGTGCCAATTTTTGTTGACTTTTGAGTTTGACCTTAAGATTCTTGGAGGGTCTTGGACCTTCTTTGTTACATCTTTAGTGATGTATTCCATATGTTATGTGGTGCCATAGGTGGTACGTGTGAACTTGGGCACAAGGAGCCACGTGGGACCTTGATGCATGATCAAGCAGAGACTTGAGGTAGGGAACACCTTGAACATGTACTTTAATTTCAAGAGCATGTATGTAGTGATATAATTATCTAATTGAAGCTGTTTTAAATGTGAAAAACTTTATGAAAATGGGTGCGTGTGTGACACCAAAAATGTGATAAGGGCATCTGTGTGATACAAGTAACTAAGAACGAGCAATCAAATGAAATTGAAACATCCCCAGGGGATGAGGAAGTAATAAAGGCATCAGGTGTAATGCGGGTGTGTATACATCCCAGGGATGTATACATAGGATTGAATAATTACTGTTGAGGCCTAACTGATATAAGATAGCACACTTATACGGTGAACAACTATATGTAATGCACATGATATTTTTGTTATTTGAGGTTTGGAGGATACCCCACCGACGTGGCGAGATACCCACGACTGATGCGGCAGGATATCCGTGCCGTATCCGTACACCATCACGGAGGTTTATCTGTGACCGTAAGGACATCCCAGGGATGTTGTGTAATATTTAACCCCGTCACCTAGTGAGAAAAGGGCTTGGGTCGTATTCCCAGGGAATACATGTTTTTACAACTGTCTAATTAGATGACGATAAAGGGTATCTCATCGGGGCTCGATGCTATATTGCTCGAGGATTACTTAAGTTGAAGATTTAAGTTTTGCTTTAGGCCTGTTCAGTGTCATTCATGATTAGATCAACAGTAAAGTGATACATGCAACTTACCAGTGAATTGAGTATAAGACATTTGTTTTTAATTGGTTTTCTAGCAAATGCATAGATTCATCATGCTCTGACTATCATGGAATATATGTGAGTTTTAACTTATATGTTCATTGTGCTTGTTCCCTATTGAGCTAGGATGTAGCTCACCCTTTTAGACTATACGTCGCAGGTCCTTTGATAGCAGCAGCTGAGGCTTCGGGGGGTGTAGATCCGGGTGATTCGGATTTCGCGTCAGGAGACGAGTTGGAGCCTCCACCCGAGGACTTCTTCTAGGTGACTCTGCTGAGCACTTTGATAGAGAGAGTCAGTTTTGAGTGTAGTTTAGCACGGCTTGGTATGTCAAGCCTTTATTTTGAAACAATGTAATTAAAAATAGATTATTCTTTTGGCGATCCATCTGGGGTTATTCGATTATCACCGATGGTTCGGGTCGGCTCTCTATTCATGCTGTGGCATGAAGGCAGAACTGTCTTTTGAATATGCCAGTTGGGCATATTAACTTCTTCCGCTTTAATGAGATTAATTGCTTTATTTATTTAATTATGCTTGTTATACCAATGTTCCGTGCTAAGCTTTGGGGCACGGTCTGGAGGATCGTGCTGATGGCATGGGTTTCGGGGTGCCGAGATCCGGGTTGTCACAATCACCGATCGTATACTTTGGGTTTATATTTCATTATGGGATGCTAAATGTTAATTGTTTCAGTTAAATCGGTAACTAGGATTAGTTTATGCTCTACCAATGAAATCTACGGTTAAGGACATGTGAAAAGAGATTTAATGACCCAATATTTCCATATCTTCCGACTTGGGAATTTCGAGTCGTTACGCAAGCATACCTTTATTTCTTCTCCGATTGATATAGCGGTGATCTCTGTCAGAGAATCTCAGCTCATGTTACCTCTCAGCTTCTCTAAGTTTAGCCTTTTGATGAGAATAAGCTACGTTAAGAAGAAGATGGAACGATGGTCTCCTTAAATAGTCACCTCCCTTTCCTAACATATCAATGAAAAAAACGTGGACATGTACAATTTTATTAGGAAACAACTTGTCTTACTATATGAAAATCGCTAAAAAACAATGGTCTAAAACCGTTGTTCTTGAAAATAACACGGTTATACATTGTTGTTGCGACCGTTGCTAATAGACCAGTGGTTTTTGTAAACAACGGCCGATAACCATTGTTTACTCGTCGGAATAAAGAACGACCACTATCCATTGCAATGGAAGCAATGTTTTTGAGCCGTTATTCTTTGTGAAAAATATTAAGTATTTAAAATTTATAAACAACGGTTATGAACCGTTATTTTTTTATTATTTTTTATTTGTTTAAAGAACCACATCTGCTATTTTTTTGTTCCAATTGGAGCTTGTCTACCTGTTACAAATATTCTACTTAATCTCAATTCAACCTATGAGGCAAAAAATTCCTAATCCATGCCAAAAAAATTTTATTTAACATCATCCTATTAATACAATTTGACATCATCTCATTAATACATTAAAAATTATCATATTAATACAGTCAATAACATCCTACCAACACATTTTAACTCCTTATTCAAGCATGCCTCGGGTTGCCAATTGAGCCAAAAGAAAATATAATTTTAATATCATTCCCATTGCTCGACACCATTGACTAAGCATCTTTGATTCATAAGTTAGAACCTGTGACTTGAAGCTTGTGTAATCGAAAATCTTTGATTGAACACATTTTCTATCTTCATGATGCTCCAAGAGAAGTCTATAAAATGCTATAATCTTTCTTTTAGTTATGATCTCGAAAATCTTTCAAGGGCCCATCTGTTGCACATAGCGCATGGAAGAAAATGAAATTAAGCAATTTAAATATTTTAAAATTTAGCACTCCAAGTTACTATTAACTTTTTATCTAACATTTTTACCAAAGATATGTATCATTAAGGTTGCTTTCTTATAGATTCTTCAAGAGAAGCAAGCTGAACAAGAAGAAAACGAAGAAGATGCATTAGGGTTTCTACGTTTGGATAAGACGAAGACGATGCATCAATGAAGAAGACAGAGAAGATGTATTAGGGTTTCCGCGTTTGAATAGGACAAAGAAGACACATTAATGAAGAAGATGAAGAAGACGCCATGGCTGAGTTTGGATAAGAAGATGAAGAAGAGTGGTTTTAGATCGACACAAATAGGGAAGAATATGGCTCTTGTGCTCAATTTCTTTTAGAAATTGGTATTTAGGGCACCCAATTTCTATTAGAAATAAAGGTCACATGATCGAACCCCCTTACTTACAAAAATCTGATTTTATAGGGCCGTTGCATTAGGTTCACCACTGTTTTGGGCCGTTGTATAAGTGGATTTTTCTACAACAGCCAAAGCCCATGATTTTTTTTAAGCAACTGATGTTTATTCTTCATTTTCACGTAGTGTCTCCTATCACCTCGAGATATGTGTGGTGAAAGGTCCAACCTAATTTTTATGGAAACCCAAACATGGGTTAAGCTGTTGACCACAATATCCAACAGTGAGGAGCTCGAGACATTGTATGTATCTAGAGCTCTACGCAATTAATGTTCATCTCATATCCTATGCATGATGCACGGGTTGGAAACCTAATAGTAACTCAAGGAAGGAAACTACAAAAGAAAAACACAAAAAAAAAAGGAAACATTGAGTTTATATTGATGCATTGCAATACTTATTTGTACCCATTTCTGACAAACACACACATTTCCACCAAAAGAAATCGTTACTACCTTTCATCGATGATGAAGATCTTATTTTGTTGCAATCTTCTACAAAATAGATCTTGAGATCATGGTGCACCTATCAGACGGTCACATGTTGATTCCACCTGGACACAGCCCTTTAATTGATCATGAGGGCATACCATGAGAAGGGGTTCTCAAGTGTCACGTTTAGGTATGTGTGCCACGTGAAATCAAGATTTGATTATATGATAAGTGATCCACAATCTCAAGTGATATTTTTTGGTAGATTGAGATGAAAAATGATCTCCATCGTTTGATTCCAAACAACGAACGATTTTTTATGGCGGAAATGCAGGTGTTCTTCTTCATAGGAAAAGTGGGTGCAAATACAGCCACCCATACACAAATCAGACTATCAACGGGTCAGATCGAGTTGGGCTAAAATTTTTGTTGACCCTAAACTTTAAATACCCAACTTGACCCTATCCGATTCAACCTTCCTTCTGGTCAAGTAGGGCTTGCCAATTTGATTATAATTCCATTATTAGTAAGTTATGACATGAATATATAAAATTGGGATTTTTGCATTTACCCCCCTATCTTGTTGCGAAATTGTACTACGCTCCTCATGTTAAATGTAATAACCCCAATTTAGTAAACCGTGTAAGTCGTGAGAAGTGTGTGCAGGATTGTGGTGTGTGTGGTTCATAAGCAAACCACACACCATGGAAGTAAACACACTTTTGTGTATATGTGACTCAAACTAAGAGAGTTAGTGGAAAAGGCAATACACAAACCAAGCGTTTGCGTTTGACATGATAGCAAGGTTAATTTGCTAGGAAAAGGAGGGGTCTCACACGTGAGACCCATTTGTTAGGTTTTGAGAATTGCAAGCAAGAGAGAAGGAAAAGGAGAATGAGTTGAAGATAAAAGGAAAGGAGTCCTCTTGAATCCATAGGTTAGATTCACTTTATTTTAGTGAGTTATATATGAAAGAAATGAGTGTGTGAGTCATCGCCTACGATTCTATTGGCTTGATCGTGCTTGGTGTGATTAGAATGGGTTTTAGAAACCCTCATACATTAATGAAGAAATCGATCCGATCACCGAGCAAATCACTAACTTCAAGGTAAGAAATCAATGTTCTAGGTGTTTAAAGTGAGTCATTAAATGTTTATTAGGATGTGTAATAAATATGGATGAGGTGTGATGAAGATAGAGTTAAAGAGAAACTCAGATCTAAAACAATTATGTTTATAAGTAAGCTCATGGGGCTCAGTGACTCACTCGCGCGAGGACTTAAGTGGAAGGGGCCTCGCTCCCACGATGCCTCGCGTTATCATCAGCAATAGGCAAGATTCCAGTCGGTTGCGCGAGGAATGTGGTATTTTTGGCTCGCACGCACGAGCTCCAGGGCTCGTTCGCACGAGAAACAGAGTAAAATTTGTTTTGTTTCTTTTGGTCTAAATTCTTTAGAAAGTTATACCTTAGTTTCCTTTAAGAATTGCTAGGGGTGTATTTGAACATTGTGAATGTAGGATTAATGGGTGTGCGTATATGTGGGCTCTCAAGAAAGCTATGTATAGATTAGCTTGAGCTTGATTGAGGTAGGAAAATCTCTAAACCATGTGCATTTGATACGACTAGCATGTGAATTATGATATGATGTGGTTTGTCATCAATTACTATTGAGTTTTGCATAAGCTTTTAAAAATGTGAATGTGTAAGCATGTGTGTGTATTTTGGAAATCGTGTTTATGATGTGAGAATCTTTCAAGATTCATTCTGATAAATGTGTGTGAAAGAAGGTGCTTTTAACTTTCTAGTTTAGATATAATTATCACATTACACGGCGATAATCTGTATGTATGCACTATGATTTAATGTTGAATGTGTGAATACCCGACTGACGCGGTAGTATAATCGTGACCGACGTGGCAGGATATTCGTGATCGGTACGGCGAGATATCTGTACAACCCTTTTTTGATCTTGTGAATTCTACCGGCCAACGGTAATTGTGTTCGGCATAAGTGTCCATAATTTTTGGGACCTTGGGCACCATGTGAAAATAGTTCATTGAACAATGATGGTGGATATTTCATCGGTGGCTCAATGATATATATGCTCGAGGGACCATTTAAGTGATCAGTTTAAGTTTTTCTTTTGTTATGAGAATAAGTTTTGGAAATCATGTGTTTAGACTTTAGAAAATTATATTTGGTCTCAGTTTTGCTTCATGTCAAATACCTTTAAATTGTGAACCTTAGTATGAGAAAAATCATATTTCGTTTATGTCATAAGATATATGTGTGATGTAAAGAATCTGCATGTTATTAGTGTTTCTCTACTGAGCTTATGTTGTTAGCTCATGCTCGACTATACGTCACAGGTACAGGAGCTGAGGTTGACTCAGAGGATCCCGCGAGGGTGGAGGATCCTAATTTCTCTCTTGGGGAGGACTTAGAGCCTCATCCTGAATTATTTTATCTGCACAAAGCATGGGTAGGTCCGGCTTGGGAATGATGGGTTATAGTATGGTTTTGTGATGTAAAGAATATAAACTTTTGGGTTATAATTGTATTATTCTTTTGTGAACCATGTTTCTGTGATGGTTTGCCATCACCGGTGGTTCTTTTCAGTTCTTCTACCCATAAGTTTTTACATGGGATTAGAAATGTTATTTTATCTTTTGAGATATAGAATTGGAGATTTCCTTTTTGCCTATGATAACTTTATCTACTTAGCTAGAATTCCTGCTTTGTTTCTACTTCGTGTGTGGATGTGTCAAGTGTTCCATTCGGGGATCGGCCTTTGTGATGATCCGACGGTTTGGATTTCACGATTAGGATCCGGGCTATCACAGTTGGTATCAAAGCCTAGGCTTTAGAAATCCTCACAGCCCATGGACTTGGGCGGAGTTTGTTGAGGTATTCAATAAAGAATATTTTCCCAAGCAAGTGAGGAATCAGATGAAGAAAGATTTTACTAATTTAGAGCAAGGAAGTATGACCATATGGGAGTATGGTATTGAGTTTATGAGGTTATCGAGGTTCGAACCTGAACCAGTGGCCACTGAATTGATGAAGGCCAGTAAATTTGAAGAAGGCCTGAGGCCAAATGTGCGAGATAGGATTTTTGTGTTGGAGCTAGAAACCTATGATGAAGGATCGAAAAGGCAATTGTGGTCGAGAGAGATATAGATAATATGTATAAAAGGCGGGATCAGTAGAACAAGAATAAGGCGGGCCAAGGGAGAGTAAATGACTACGACTAGGGGAACAAAAAGCCAAGATTTACAGCACCAGCTCTAATTTCAAGATAACCTGCTTACACAAATTATCCTAGGCCACCAGTATCTACTCCTGTGAGACCTTTTTGTATAAATTTCCCTGCTTAGACTTAGACGTTAAGAGCATCAGTTACCCAAAGATTCTCGAGAGCAGCGTTGTCGAGTCCCCAAGTCACGTGTGCCCGTTGTGGCAAGTCTAATAAGACTTTTGATTACAGACTGGAAATAAGGGGATGTTTTAAATGTAGAAAGATGGGCCATATGATCAGAGATTGCCCAGAACTGAGAAAAGAAGGTACAATTTCATCTGCTACCACGCAAAGGCCCATGTGATCTAAGAGATCCACCATTCAGGGTTGTGCGTTTGCAGTAACCGTCGAAGATGCACGGGCGAGCAATGACGTCATTCAAGGTATAATCATCTACCTATGTTTACATTAGTTAATTACATTTTAGATGAAGAAGGTGCATAAATAAGGATGATCTGCTAGATTTCTACTTATGTGAGTGTTACATCTGGTCACGTATGCCTAATTATCTAGTATATATACTGACGTAGGTACCTTACCATTATATAAAGAAAACGACGATGATTGTTGTGATGCACGAGTTCTGATAGACCCAGGGTCTACCCACTCATTTGTGACTCTGAAGTTTGCAAGAATATTGAAAGTCGTTCCCGAAACGTTGGAGTTCATTTTAGATGTGTCAGTTCCTATGGGAAATTCAGTGACTACAGACACGTATTGCCAATCTATTATCGTACGAGTTGAAGATCGTGAAACGACGACGGATCTTATTTTGTTAAATATGCAAGGATTCGATGTCTCGTTGGCATGAATTGGCTATCCGCTTATCATGCGAGAATTGACTGCCTATGAAAAGTTGTCACATTTCATCCATTGAAGCAAAAGTCTTTTCGATTTGTTGGTTACAAGGGTAAGATTATACTAATCATCTCTGCAATACGAGCTGAGTGGATGATGAGGAAAGGATGTGATGGATACCTAGCATTTCTACAAGAGCAACGGGAAGTGAAGAACATCATCACCGATATTCTGATATCTTGCGAGTTTTCATACGTGTTTCCTGATGACTTACTAGGGTTACCACTGGATTGAGAGATTGAATTCGCAATCGACTTAGCACCAGGCATAGAGCCAATATCTAAAGCACCTTACCGAATGGCTCCTGTCGAGTTGAAAGAATTGAAGGAGCAGTTATAAAAGTTGTTGGACAAGGGCTTCATAAGACCTAGTGTGTCTCCCTAGGGAGTGGGGAGCACCGGTCTTGTTTGTCAAGAAGGACGGGTCGATGAGACTCTACATCGACTATCGTCAATTGAACAAGTTGACGATCAAGAATAAGTACCCCATACCCCGGATTGATGGCCTCTTTGATGTGTTGCAAGGGGTAAAGTTCTTTACAAAGATTGACTTAAGATTGGGGTATCATCAGTTGAAAGTGAAGGCCAAAGATGTTTAGAAGATTGCATTCAGAACCAGATATGGGCATTACGAGTTTCTGATAATGCCTTGAGGCTTGACAAACGCACCAGCTTCATTTATGGATCTTATGAACAGGGTGTTTAACTCACATCTTGATACATGCGTGGTTGTGTTCATGGACAATATTCTTATTTACTCAAAGTCCAGAGAAGAACATGAGCAACACTTATGCATTACACTACAGATGCTACGTGAACATCAGTTATATGCCAAACTTAGCAGTGTGAGTTCTGGTTGGAGTGAGTGAGTTTTCTAGGCCACGTAGTCTCGAAAGTAGGTGTGACAGTTGACCCAGTAAGATTGAGGCAGTAGTAGACTGGGAACAACCAAAGACTATAACTGAGATTCACAGTTTCCTCGATCTGGCTGGGTACTACAGAAGATTATAGAGGGATTTTCCAAGATTTTAAGACCACTCACGCGACTTACAAGAAAAGATGTTAAGTTTGAGTGGACTAGTGAATGTGAAGAGAGTTTCTAAGAACTTAAGAAACAGCTTACCTCTGCTCCAATGTCAGCTATTCCATCAGGCAGTGGAGGATTCGCTGTTTATAGTGATGCTTCGTACAGTGGCTTAAGCGGTGTACTCAATCAAAATAGAAAGGTCATTGCTTATGGGTCGAGACAGCTTAAGGACCATGAAAAGAACTATTCAACGCATGATCTTGAGTTAGCTGCAGTGATTTTTACACTTAAAATTTATAAACATTATCTATATGGGGAGACCTTCGAGATCTTCACGAACCACAAAAGCCTCAAGTACTTGTTTACGCAGAAGGAATTGAATATGAGGCAACGGAGATGGATTGAATTTCTCAAGGACTACGATTGCTCTATTCAGTATCACCCAGGTAAAGCAAACATCGTGGCAGATGCGTTGAGTCAGAAGAATTCGGCTTAGTTAGCTAGCCTTGTTATGGAACTTCGTCGATGGAAATTATTGGAAGACCTTTCTTTGTATGATAAGAATATTGAGGTCAGAGTTTCAGGTGCCTTATTGGCTAACATCACAATCAGATCAATAATTATTTACCGCATCTATGAACTTCAGAGGAAAGATGCAAAGCTCTTAAAGATTAGACAAGGTCTGACAAACGGCACCAGAGTAGACTTTCCTATTAAGGAAGATGGATCGTTAATATTCAGAGGATGTCTATGTATACCGATTGATGCCGATCTGTGGCAAACTATATTAGACGAAGCTCATAAGTCCAAGTATGCTATTCATCCTGGTGGTATCAGGATTTGAAGAAGAGCTATTGGTGGAGAGGATTGAAGAAAGATGTTGCCGAGTACGTATCTAAATGCTTGGTGTGTCAGCAAGTGAAAAGTAGATCATAGACACCTAGCAGGTCTATTGCAACCTCTACCAATACCCTAGTAGAAATGGGAGTCAATCTCCATGGATTTCATTGTAGGATTACCAAGGACGGCGAAGTGTTATAATGTTATTTGGGTGGTCGTAGATCGCCTAATAAAATGAGCACATATCCTGCCCTACAACACAACATATACAACAAGCAAATTAGCAGATTTGTATATGAAAGAGATCGTCCGATTACATGGTATTCTGACGAGCATTGTTTCGGATCGTGACCCGTTATATACCTTAATATTTTGGCAAAAATTCTAAGAAGGCATGTGCACAAGGTTGGATTTCAGTTCGACGTTCCATCCACAAACAAATAGTCAAACTGAGAGAGTCAATCAAATCATTGAAGATATGCTTAGAGCCTGTATGATTGACTTTCAAGGATCATGGGATCAACATTTTCCGTTGATTGAATTTGCGTACAATAATAGTTTTCAGCAAGCATTGGGATGGCTCCATATGAAGCGTTGTATGGACGATGATGTAGATCTCCGATCAATTGGGAAGAATCTGGCGAAAAGTTTATATTGGGTCCAGAAGTGTTAGAAGAAATTGCAGAAGCCTTTCATATGATTCGGGAAAGGATTAAGGCAGCTCAGAGTTGGTAGAAGAGTTATGTCGATATCAAGAGAACCAGGATGGATTTCAAGTTCGAGATCATATATTTGTAAAGATTTCATCGATGAAAGGTGTAATGTGCTTCGGAAAGCGTGAGAAGCTAAGTCCCCGCTACATTGAACCTTTTGATGTATTAGGGAGAGTTGGCAAAGTTGCATATAGGAACCCCCGCAATTTGATAGAGTGCATGATGTCTTTCAGATCTCAATGCTACGACGATACATCAAGGACCTAGCGCATGTGCTAGATTACCAACCGATTGAAATTCAAGAAGATTTGACCATCAAGGAAGAGCTAGTGCAAATTCTTGATCGAAAGGAACAAGTGCTATGCACTAAGAAAATTCCATTGGTACTAGTGCAGTGGCGGAACCATACGCGTGAAGAAGCCATGTGGGAATGTGAGTCGGATGTGTGGGAAGCTTATCTGGTGTTATTTACCTGAATTTTGTTTTGATTATATGAAATTTAAATAGCTGATTGAATATCTTAATGAATTTAATAGTATTTTACATGTACAAATACAATGTTAAATCATAGGTGGATGACTATCAAATTAGTCGATCAGTGTCCTTCGTCACAGGGTAATGAATTAGACATGATAGAACGACTCATATGAGTTGAAATTTACGGCTAAAAGTGAAGGAAATGGAGAAATTAAGCAAAAATGCTTCAGAATTTGTGTCTGAGCCTCACTCGCGCGACAACTTATAGCTTGCTCACGCGAGCCTCTAACAACCTAGAGTTAAAACGGGGATTTTGAGGTCAAGTGGCTGTCCGTGACTCGCTCGCACGAAGTGCATACATCGCTCACACGAGGAACAAACTATATATAAGGATTAAACCCTTTTCCTTGTCATTTTGCGCGAACGATTGAGAGTAGGAGAGTTAGGGATTTGGGGTTTTCAGTGTGGGAGCTCCTTCTATGCGTGATTGGTCATTTTTCTTCACGATTTGATTCGATTTCAACACATAAAAATATAATCTCCACCCACATCTAAGCTCCATTTTCGTTCCTTTTTGTTTTCCAAACCCTAATATGGCTTCTACTACGCCAGACCCTAAACCAAGGAAGAAGATGGCGATTTGGCAGCCATCTTCTCGAAAAAGGGCGGCTCCAGCACCAACCCCTTTGACCCAACCCACCCCATGGTGGGAAAACAAGGTTTTCGAGCCCGAATGGGTAATCCACAAGAGTTTCTTTGAGGATCCATCGTCCACCCAATGGACATTGGATTACTTAAACGTGAATGAATTGAAACCCTATTGTAGCCATTTCATTCTCGATACTACTCGTAATTGGTGAAATTATTTTACCAAACCCTTAAGATAAATGCCACTCAAACCAATTTGATTTGCGAGATTAATGGGAAGGAGTTGAGTTTTGATGCTAGGGACATTTCCCATGTGATGGGTTGTCCACTTGATTACATTGAGGATGGGATTTCAAAACCCCTGTTCCTTCGAGATGTGAAATTTTTGGAGATTGTGGCCGATGTCACCCACGGAGTGACTGCCATGGGGAAATCTGTCACACTGGCCCAGCTACCCGACCGTATGTGGCCCCTAGATATAATCTTTAGGAAAAATTTATTTCCCCTGGGCCACAAACAAAAACGTCGGGACCCATTCTTACAAGCGCTTTATGCGGCATATCACGATAGGTGGTTCAGTGCCCCTATCCTTGTTCTAAAAGAAATTCTCCATGCCCTCAAGAGGAGCAAACCCGGTGCTATTCCTAAATCCATAAACCGGTTCCCGTATGTGTTGGTCCTATTTCGAAACTCTTGCTGCATGTTTTATTAAGAACAGTGGAGAGAATAAATCAAGAGTGGGGAATTGGAGATGGGTCAGCACAACAAGTCTGAAATAAACACAGTCCTGCAAGATACAGGGTCCATTGTAACAAGTTTTGATAAGTAAGAATTTTTCCCACAGAGAAATTGATTTAGAACCCAAAATGGGCTATAATAGTAGGCCTCCAGATCTGACTACAGATCTGACAATCCTAAAGAAAGGGAGTTGGGTGTCACGACTACAATAAATTAATCCTAAAAGTAGAGAAACAAAATGTAGCCCTATCCTAAAAAAAGGGTTAAAGAGAAGATGGTGGTAGAGTGTGCCAAAATAAAATATAAAAATTATGAGAAGTAAGCAGGTTGAGCTAGAGTTAATGATACAGTAATGTAACTCAGATTTAGTCTGTCTCTGCAGTGCTCCTTGCTGCGACGCTATTAATAGCCTCAACAAAGTATAAGCTCCCAGTTTAACCCATGCCATTTAGGGCACTCTTAGGGCTATACTCTATCCACTATAATGGTCACAGGATATGTGATAGAGTCTGTCAAATCCCATTAGTTAAACCAGAAATTCACTAGTCTAATCTAGAAGAGTGGATCGATCATCTCCAAAGCTACTGGATCCGCTCTAGCCATGAATACTATTGAAATACTATGTAATGTCAGTGCTACAAGCTCCCCAGATCTGCGCACAGACTTGGCTGACATCCATAGGTATTTCAACCCATAAGATCCTAAGTGTATTGTTAAGGCTAACTGCTCACTAGTGCCCACAAAAAGGACCATGCAATAGGTTGAATAAGGCTTTAGATTCAGCTAGTCATTGCTACAAAAGGCTTGCAATGACTCAGCCTCAAACTGCAATTACTATAAAGAGACCAGGTCTAATATCTGATGTCGATTAGGTAAGACAGAGGGGACCCAGTTACTATACAAACCTCCTCACAAAGCTCTAGAGGCTCATGTGCAGAGGAGAAGAATCCTCCTCAAACATATGAATGGACCAACCTTAGGGCTATACTCTGTTCACTTAAATGTCATAGGGTATCCCATTGGTCTGTCCAACCCACAGAGGTCTGAGAAAGAACATGTAAACTGCTGCAACCACCATGGTCCGCAGGCCTCCGAGCTCCTCAGATCTCACTATAGATCCAACATTGCTTTCCATGTGTCTATCAGACCAAGGAAAATCAAATGATAAATAATAGATCTACTAGAAACTGAATAGGCTAGTCCCAAATACATGGATCCTATAGACATCTAAAGAAACTATAAGATCTATAGATTTGATTAAGCATTAAAATAGCAGTTCATTGATAACAGCAAAACTTACAATGAACTGTCTCCTGGCTACAGCCTATACACAATTGCTCATCCATGATCCCAATGTATATAAAATCTATTATAAAACTGAAATAAAATTAAACCTAACTGCTTACAGGGGGATTAGCCAGCAAGTGTTGGGCTAAGAGAGAAGAAAAATAGGAAAAAGAGGTGATCAAACCTAACCCTAGCCTGTTAGAGCTCTCAGTCGGCAGAGGATGAAGGAAAGGTGAAAATAATAAACTCTAAGTACAGCTTATATACTCTGTCAAAACGGCCTTGGCTCTAAAGAGATTAACCCTAATTTTTTCAGTAGATATGGCACTATTACAATCATTGAATGCCTCGAGATGTGTACTTTGAAATCTACACCTCAGGAAGTGTGCCCTAGCCTTAGGAAATTCCCAAAAGGTCTCTGAGTTAAAGTGAGAAGTGGAGAGCCCGCGCTTCATGGGGCTGACAGCTATTTTAATTTACTCGCGCAGTTGCTTTGCTTTCGCGGAATTGCCTTTGGATGATGGGAATGGCTCATTCATACAGTAAACCTTTAGTGAATCGCGCAGTTGCTTCGCATCCCAGTGCTGTCATGAAGATGATCTGGAGAGCCAAGGTGTTTCACGCAGTAGAGCTTCAGGAGCTCTCTCTCGCTAAGTACTCGCACAGGTGGGCTCCTGCGCTCGCATAGTAACTTGTAAGGCTCCAGAGTGCGTAAGATCTGCGAGAGGGGAATTATGGGCATCTCCCTCTTCCAGGGCCATGCGAGAACTCCGCGAGGTGACTTTTTTTGTTCTCTATGCAGATGGACTCGCTGGGTTCTTCGCGCGATTGCTTTAAGGCTTGATCTCCGCTAGAGCTTCACAATTACGAATTCTGAAGGTTTTACACCGCGAGATCTTCATGATGTCTTTACAACTCTCCTCTTGACTGCGCAGCCTACCTGCGTGAGAGCTTCTTCCACTGCAAATTTAGCTTCGATAGGAGGCTCCTCAACTCTGCGAGGTCTGTTTCTTGACACTCTGCTGCACTACACTTGCTACTGTTGCAACATCCTTCCTTCTCAGCTGACTGCAATCATCTGCTAGAATTTAGGTCAATGATAATTCAACAACACTAAGTCACCATGGTGAGCACTACCAAGGTGTTCCATTAGGCTTTGGCTCAGCTGTCATCTTTACTTGTATTCTCTCTCTTCCTTCGGCTAAAAACCCAGGATTTTGTATTAAGCTGTACATTTTATTACTATCTACAAAACATACTTAACAAATTTTTATTAGTGGGCTTTAAGGTCCATCAAAGGCTAGGTTAAGAGGTAAAAAGTGGTACTTTTCAGTGAATAACACACCCCCAAACCTACCCTTTGCTAGTCCCTGAACAAAGTATAAATTAAAACAGCTACTCTAAGAATTGAAATGCCACTTTCATAAGGAGCACGGATACATTTAGCATATGTACCAAGCCTTTTAAACCCTTAGGTGATCCCTAGTGGAGGAGTAAAGTCTACTGAGGGTTTTCAGTGAAAATACCCACAAACTTCTCAATGAAACAGTTAACAAAGGTGCAACATTCTCAGGTCAGCTGTCAAGAAATAGAGCATCAATTCACCTTTGATTCAATAAAAATGTGAGGAATTTGGACATAAAAAGCACAGACATTTAATGATCACAACCTCTACATGAATGCACAACAATTCCAATTAGCTCACAACAAGGGGGACAACACATGTATATCAACATTGAACTCATCATTAATTCAAAAATTAGGTTATATGCCATGCCTAATACATTCAACATCTGACCCAATGCTCACCAGGGCATACTCTCACAGGGGACCTTGAGGGTTTCATTTTCTCTCAAGCTCAAGAGCAGTTACAGCCCCCAAATGGGTTTGTAATCATGGGCATAGGCAAAGCATCTAAGTCCTAGCATCATTGGCAGGTCCTCACTATAGATTGGACAACTCCTTGTCTCTACATGACAACTCATTTAACTTTAGATCACAAGATCTTTAGCTGGGTTGTAATGTGGCTTATAAAGTGGGTTATAAAGAATGGAAAGTTGAAAAGGGATTCAAAGTTGAGAAATCAGTAAGTGAAGGAAGTGATTCATGACTTCACCTCTTTGTAGTTCAGTCCCTTTCATTTTCTTTCAAATTTTTTTAGACTTGAAGTGGCCAACTTCTCCTCTTCATTATGATTTTTCCAATGAACTGTTCCTCTTTATTATTGTTTTTCTTTCCTTTCTTGCATTTTTCTTTCTATTATTTTTTAATTATTTTTTTATTTTTATGTTTGTGACTTGCCACCTCTTTCCTCAGCTGCTACACTGCTCAATTTTTAGGTATCCTTTCTCCATTCACCTAATGTTGACCCTATCTTGTCCATCTTCAGCTCTTTCTCCTTTACCTTCTGAATTCTCAGAGTGAGGGTAGGTTTGAGTCAGGTCCATAAGTTCAAGTGCAAGTACTCAGGTGTATTTTGAAGAAAATTGGAAATTCTGGCTCAACAGGTGTGTGCACAAGGGCAGTTGATTACGATTTGGTCTGTTTAAGCTCAAACAGTCCAAGAGAAGGCCTTGATCCTTTCCTAGGTTTCATGAGTGCTATCAGTTGTTTCAACTTGGAGGTACCTAACTTCTAGTGAGGGCATTTCCTCAGCCAGTCCTTAGAGCTAGAAGAATTGCCTCAGTCACTCCTCAAAGGAAGGAGATTTTTTTTTTGTAAGCCCAACTCTCACTAGTTATGGTCTTCCATTGAATTTTTAAGTATGTCCTTACCTTTTTCTCTCTTTAATGATTCACTCAGTACTAATACAAGTGAGTTTACATGGTGTTCACATCATGGAAAAGTTAAAATTTAAAAGCTTGTAATGCCTAAAGGTCTGCAAAATTTTAAATTTCTCATTTTTCTAATGATTCTTAGGTGAACATGGTTCTGTTTCTGTCTTACTCACTTAAATCTGCTACACTTAGGTTAACTATTTCATTGGCAGAACCTGCCACATCCCCAAACCTATGAGGAGCAGTGTCCTCACTGATTCAAAGGTGAGATGCGCAGTAGTGAACAAACAAAGATATATAAACACTACACTAAAGCAGAGAAAAATCAAGAAATTAACACACAACACATTAACAAATACACAAACAAACAAACAAAGATGAAACAAAGTAATAGGTACACAGAAGTAACAAAAAGAAAGTTCATTATATTAGAAAATGTATTTACAACACACTACTCCTAACTCAAAACATGTGCACTATGCTAACCATCTAAGGGTCAGCTGGTTCATTCTTAATTTTAACCCATTTTCCTTTGTCTTTCTTTTGCTGTACAGTTGGTGGTGGGGGTACTCTCCCAGTTGCTACAGCTAGTTGCCTCTCAAGGATTTCAACCTTTTGTTCAGCCAATTCAAATCGGGCAATAAGGAGTGCCCCAATCTCCTTGGAGGCAAAGGTCTCTGGTAGCTCCTCAAAGTAGGCTTTATCAAAAATGGTTTCAGTCTCCAGTGGAATTGCCAACACAAACTCAGAAGGGACCTCTTCTTTGGGGCCACAGTGGTCACAGCCTTGCCCTTTCTCTGCTTGTTCTTTAGTTTTTCAGGGCTCATAGCAGGTGGGTGCTCTCTGGCCCTCTTCTTTGGGGCAAATTTCTTCTTTTCCTTCAAAATTACAGGATCGGCACCAGGTGGGGGCACCTCAGAGGTCTCCAATGTGGAGGCCTCTGCAATCCTTGCGAATTTTCCTAGTGGCCACAGGGCTGCCACTAGGAGCAGGGTCTTACATAGCCGCTAATGTATCAATGAATTTTGAACTTTTGGTCATAGGTGCTCCAAATCTCAAAACAGGGCTCATAGATCTCAGAGAATGTAGATTACTCTAAGTAGGCACCAAAAATATCACAATTCGTCTTCTCTCTCTCTAATTTACTAAACCAATCAAAGAACAGAGGGAGAGTTGCAAATCTTACCCAATACGAGCTAGGGTTCCACCTAGAAATGTGCACAGTGGCTTAAATCCCTCCAAACTGTGCTCAAAGTAACCAAGAATAGCTAGGGAGCAAAATGGTGAGAGGAAAAACCTTCAGATGGAGTGGCTCGAGCTGTGGAGAGGAAAATAGAGAAAGAGGGGCTCGCTTTTGGGCGGAGAGAGCTAGGGCAGAGAGAGAAAATGAAGCAAATGAGGGGTTTTACTGAGTTTATAGAGTAAATCTCACGGTTCGCGGAGTTGGCTTAAGGTTTTCACGGAGTAGGATTGTCGCGCAGATGGTTTTAAGTCCGCGAAAGGTTCTGTCGCGCAGCAAAACAAACTACTTCACAGTGCCTTTCGTGGAGTTGAGGGCTTGGCTGTAGTGCGCGAGACCTTGATATGCTTTAAGAAATTGCCTCCCGTAGAACACCCAGAAGGCATCTTTTGCACACAAAATAAGCTCGTGAAGTAGAAAGCAACTCCGTGAGATACTTTCACAGTCAGTGCTTAGCTGTTCTTGCATGCGAGGAAGCCAAAAGATGGCAAACGTAGCAAATTCAAGCCTTCCAACTCTGTGAGATAGTATTTCTTGCACAGCCTTCACTCTTTAATCTTAGTGCAGCACATTGGTTGGTGCCTCATGCTGTTGTGCACACAACCACTGTGCATGAGCACCTAGCCTCAGACAGGTGCTTCATTTCACTCATGAAAAGCTTATATCCATTTTTAATCAGCTGTTCATCAACATTACAGAATTGTAAAAGTAGTTTTTCAGCTCGATTTCGTGCAAATCGTGATCAAGGTATCTCAGCCATTCATCAACAAACACAGCCGATTCAGATGATACAAAGGCACATGTTTCCATTCACAAACAATCAAAACATTGACAAAGCAAAACAATCAAACCAATATAACACACAAAACACAAATGACAGAATTCTAAAGAACACAATTCAACATAAAATTTTCATACATATGATACAATTATTACCAATATTTTGCTCACTGGGCACTAGCTTCCTCCTGAGTAGAGGATGTATCACCAATCATAAACTAACCTTTCGGGTTTGTCAGGGGCTGACTAGGCAATTTTCCTCCCTCCTATTCAGAGCATTACAGATCTGACCAAGCTAGTCCTCGATCTTTTTGATGCTCTGTCCATGAGAATTGACAGTCAGCACCAAGTTTCCCAAATTCTGCATTGAAGCCATTATCTGCTCTTCAAATGAAGAGGACCTAGGCTGTTGTGGGGGCAGAGCCAATTGATTAGACTGTGGGACAGGTAACACAAAATTTTGTCTTGGTGGGTAACCTTGATTAAACTGGTGATGGGGTCTGTAAGGAGCTACCATTTGCTGCTGCTGGGATTGAGGATATGAGCCTTATCTCCACCTCAGATTTGGGTGGTTCCTCTAAGAATACCCAGCAGGCTGCTACCCAAAAGTTTGAGCAGCATTGGCATGCTCCATAACAAAATCTGAAAATTGGTTGGCAAATGGACAACCATGAATAGAATGTGTGGGAGATTGTCATATCAGACATGCTTCCTCCACCTGTGCAACCATCCGAGGCTGCATCACATTCATCAATTTGTCAAACTTCAAGCTCAGGTTGTCCACCTTCCCCTCCAGATCACCTTGCACCTTCACTTTATATATTTTACCTCTAGGGGTGGTGTGGTCTCTTTCACCATCTTAGCTGGAATCTGACTGTAATTGCGTGACAGAGACTCTTGTTGCATAGAATTCTCCCCTGTTATGTCAAACAGCTCCTAAGCTTCCTCAGCTGTCTTGTGGAGGTAGCTACCACCACAGGAAACATCCACTATATCCATGCTCTTAGCATTCATTCCTTGATAAAATACTTAGACAAGCTGTCACATTGGGATTTGGTGGCGGGGGCATTGTTTTAACATTTCCTGAAATCTTTCCCAAGCTTCATTAAAATTCTCAGTTGAGGACTGAGTGAATAACATAATTTTTGTCCTCATCTGGCATGTTTTGTTCGTAGGGAAAAACTTTGTCAGGAATTTTGTTTGAAGGTCACTCCATGACTGTATGCTGTTGACTGGGAGCTTTGATAGTCATGTGCTAGCTTTGTCCTTTAATGAAAAAGGAAAAAGCCTCAATTTAGTGGACTTAGGCCCCAAGCCAGCAATGTTGAAGGTACTAAAAATTGGTCAATATGCTTGTAGAGATCTTCTTTACTCAGCCCATAAAATGAAGGTAGCATACTAATGGTGGAGGATTTAATTTTATAGTTCCCCTCAATAGAGGGAAACTGAATGCAGAAGGGAGAGGTATACTCCCCAGGTACATTGTATTCTTGCAATGTCCTCTGCCTCTTAGCCATGGTAGTTGGATCAGTCTCAATAGCAGGGCCCTGGGTGGTATGTCTAGGTCTAAGGATCCTTTCCACCTCCGGATTTGGGGGTTCCAAGTCAGGGTTTAAGGACCTTCTACCAAGCATACACTCACCAACAGTAATGAAAATGCTTACAAGCACACATAAAGAATTTCAAACAAAAAAAGTAATAACTACACAGATTTATACTAAACAAAATAACAGGGGATTCAACATAAATGGCATGAGATTTAGAGGAAAGAAAGTGTAAACAAGCTAGCTACACTCCACTTGTAGCTCTAACTTTTCCCTTCTTCTGCTGTCCATTTCTGCAAAATTCCATAAAGAATCAGTAGTACTTTAATTCTAGATTAAACACAACTACAGAGAATTTGTTAGTCTAAGTTATAGTAAACTCAGGTCTACTAAAAAGATCAATATCCTGACAACGGCGCCAAAAACTTGTTGGTCCTATTTCGAGACTCTTGTTGCATGTTTTATTAAGAACAGTGGAGAGAATAAATCAAGAGTGGGGAATTGGAGATGGGTCAGCACAGCAAGTCTGAAATAAATATAATCCTGCAAGATACAGGGTCCATTATAGCAAGTTTTGATAAGTAAGAGTTTGTTCCATAGAGAAATTGATCTAGAACCCAAAATAGGTTATAATAGTATGCCTCCAGATTTGGCTCAGATCTGACAATCGTAAAGAAAGGGAGTTGGGTGTCACGACTATACTAAATTATTCTTAAAAATAGAGAAATAAAATGTAGCCCTATCCTAAAGAAAGGGTTAAGAAGAAGTTGGTGGTAGTATGTGCCAAAATAAAATATAAAAATTATGAGAAGTAAGCAGGTTGAGCTAGAGTTAATGATACAGTAATGTAAATCAGATTTAGTCTATCTCTACAGTGCTCCTTGCTGAAACGCTATTAATAGACTCAACAAGGTATAAGCTCTCAGTTTAACCCATGCTATTTAGGGCGCTCTTAGGGCTATGCTCTGTCCACTATAATGGTCACAAGATATCCGATAAAGTCTGTCAAATCTCATTAGTTAAACCAGAAATTCGCTAGTCTAATCTAGAAGAGTGGATCGATCATCTCCACAGCCACTGGACCACCTCTAGCTATAAATACTATTACAGCACTATGTAATACCGGTGCTACAAGCTCCCCATATCTGCGCACAGACATGATTGACATCCATAGGTATTCCAACCCATAAGATCCTAAGTGCTTTGCTAAGGCTAACTGCTCACTAGTGCCCACAAAAAGGACCATGCAATAGGTTGAATAAGGCTTTAGATTCAGCTGGTCATTGCTACAAAAGGTCTGCAATGACTCAGCCTCAAACTGCAATTACTACAAAGAGACCATATCTAACATCTTATGTCGATTAAGTAAGACAGAGGAGAGCTAGTTACTGTACAAACATCCTCACAAGGCTCTAGAAGCTCATGTGTAGAGGAGAAGAATTCTCCTCAAACATGTGAATGGACACAATCTTAGGGCTATACTTTGTCCACTTGAATGGTCACAGGGTATCCCATTGGTCTGTCCATCCCACAGAGGTCTGAGGAAGAACATATAAACTGTTATAACCACCATGGTCCGCAGGCCTCCGAGCTCCCCAAATCTCACTACAGATCTAGCATTGCTTTCCATGTATCTATCAAACCAAGGGAAATCAGATGGTAAACAATAGATATACTAAAAACTGAATGGGCTAATCCCAAATATATGGATCCTATAGACATCTAAAAAAACCATAAGATCTATAGATTTGATTAAGCATTAAAATAATAGTTTATTAATAACAGTAAAACTTATAATGAACTGTCTCGTGGTTGCAGCCTATACACAACTACTCATCCACAATCCCAATGTGTACAAAATCTATTACAAGACTGAAACAAAACTAAACCTAACTGCTTACAGGGGGATTAACCAGCAAGTGTTGGGCTAAGAGAAGAAACATAAGAAAAAGAGGTGATCAAACCCTAATCCTAGCCTGCTAGAGCTCTCAGCCAGCAGAGGATGAAGGAAAGATGAAAATAATAAACTCTAAGTACAACTTATAAACTCTGTCAAAACGGCCTTGGCTAACCCTAATTTTTCCAGCAGACGTGGCACTGTTACAAACCTTGAATGCCTCGAGATGTGAGCTTCAAAATCTACACCTCGAGAAGTGTGCCCTAGCCTTGGGAAATTTCCAAAAGGTCCCTGAGTTAAATTGAGAAGACTTATGGGGGTACCGCTTTAGTTTACTCAAGATAGTTGTTGCTGCAGAGTTGCCTTTGGCTGATGGGAATGGCTCATTCACGCAGTAAACCTTTAGTGAATCGCGCAATTGCTTTGCATCGCAGTGCTGTCGTGGAGATGATCTGGAGAGCAAGGGTGTTTCCCACAGTAGAGCTTTAGGAGCTCTCTCTCTAGCTAAGTACTCGCACAGGTGGGCTCCTACGCTCGCATAGTAACTTGTAAGGCTCCAGAGTGGACGAGATCTATGCGAGGGGAATTCTGGGCGTCTCCCTCTTCCAGGGGCACGCGAGAACTCCATGAGGTGACTTTTTTTATTCTCTATGCATATGGACTCGCTGGGTTCTTTGTGCGGTTGCTGTGAGGCTTGATCTCCACTAGAGCTTCGCGACCATGAATTCTGAACGTTTTACACCGCGAGATCTTCGCGATGTCTTTACAGCTCTCCTCTTGACTGTGCGGCCTATCTGTGCGAGAGCTTCTTCCACTGCAACTTTAGCTTCACGAGGAGGCTCCTCAACTCTGCAAGGTTTATTTCTTGACACTCTACTGCACTACACTTGCTGATGTTGCAGCATCCTTCCTTCTCAGCTGACTTTAGTCATCTGCTAGACTTTAAGTCAATGATGATCAACAACAGTAAGTCACCATGGTGAGCACTACCAAGGTGTTCCATTTAGCTTTAGCTCAGCTATCATCTTTGCTTATATTCTCTCTTCCTTGGGCCAAAAAGCTAGGATTTTATATTAAGCTGCATATTTTATTACTAACTGTAAAATATACTTAACAAATGATTATTAGTGGGCTTCAAGGTCCATCAAAGGCTAGGTTAAGAGGTGAAAAGTGGTATTTTTCAGTGAATAACAATATGCGAGGCTTATCTCCCGACTTTTTGAATTGCGTGATGGAAAAGACGGGTTTGAAATCCAAGCCCACGAGCCAATCCTCGCCGATAACATCGAGACCTGACAGGTTAAGGAATCAAACAAAAGCCTTAAAAGCCTAAGGACAAATGTCATGAAGAAAAGAGACAGCCAATTCGTATAGCAGGCAGCACAACCACACCAGCCTACTCATGCTACAGCACCACCTTCATCCCATCATGTGCCTAGTGATCAAGACGATATGCTTCGTGAAATCCTACTACAGGGTCGTGAAATACGACTCCATTAGCGATTTCAGGAGGCACTTCGTATTGATTTGATGATCCACGCCTACCCTTAGACCTACTAGTAGTGCATTGGGGTCATACGGGCTATGATTTTTAGTGCTTCTAGCTCAACTACAGCTGACGTGGATGAGGACGAGGATGCAAACGCTGAGGACGAGGAGGCTGAGGAGGATGAGGATGATGAAGCGGAGGAAGAGTCTGGTACTGAGGAGGGTGATGATGATTAGACATTGCTGCTGGGAGCGACCGACGAGGTCATTGTGAGAAAATTTTCAATTTTTGAAAGGTTAAGGGAGATGTTTTATATCTTTTTAGATGTACCACCTTGATTATCGTGACATGGCTGTCACACCTTTATATTTTACTGTAATTATTTTTGTTGTATGGATGGTTTTACTTCATGTACATGGTTCAACTTTCATGTGAATGGTTAATGTTTTGAATGCAAATGTCTAAATTGTTGAGAATGGATTACCTCGTATACAACTGGGTTGTCTTACATGTATTTCAGCTCAATGTATTTCCGCTTTATGTATTTGTAATTTACTTCTATGTGCTAGAATGGTTAAATCCTTAGACAAGTAAATATAAGGTGCTTAACAGGTTATGTTAAGATGATCGGTAAACTCGACTTGTTGTTTTGTGGTAGGGGAGATACCAAAATTATTGTTTTCCTTTATGTTGGATGTGTGTGGCATACCGTGTGTGTGGTGTATTATGCGTTAGAAGTATTATGTGTGTGGTGTATTATGTGTGTGGTGTATTATGTGTGGGGTGTATTATGTGTGTGTTTTCGTTATGTGCATACAGGTGCCCGTTCTATAGGAATTGTCATTCATGTAACTACAGGTACACCACTTTGACGTTTTGAATGCCCTACTACTAATGAGCAGTTCAATTGCACTCGTGCGTACCTAAACGTTTCATGCGTGTGGATTTCTTAGAAGGCCTTACGTCAATTTTCGAGGACGAAAATTTTATAAGGTGGGGTGAATGTAATAACCACAATTTAGTAAATCGTGTAAGTCGTGAGAAGTGTGTGCATGATTGTGGCATGTGTGGTTCACACGGGAACCACACACCCATGCAAGTAAACATACTTTTGTGTATATGTGACTCACACCAAGAGAGTTAGTGGAAAAGGCAACACACAAACCAAGTGTTTACATTTGACATGATAGCAAAGTTAATCTGCTAGGATAAGGAGGAGTCTCACACGTGAGACCCATTTGTTAGGTTTTGAAATTTGCAAGCAAGAGAGAAGGAAAAGGAGAATGGGTTGAAGATAAAAGGAAAGGAGTCCTCTTGAATCCATAGGTTAGATTCACTTGATTTTAATGAGTTATATGTGAAGGAAATGAGTGTGTGAGTCATTGCCTACGATTCCGTTGGCTTGATTGTGCTCGGTGTGATTAGAATGGGTTTTGGAACCCCTCTTGCATTAATGAAGAAATCGATCTGATCATCAAGCAAATCACTGACTTCAAGTAAGAAATCAATGCTCTAGGTGTTTAAAATGAGTCATTAAATGTTTGTTAGGATGTGTAATAAATATGAATGAGGTGTGATGAAGATCAAGTTAAAGAGAAACTGAGATTTGAAACATTTCTCTTTCTCGTGCGCACGAGCTTCAAAGCTCGCTTGCGCGAGAAACCTTCTAAAGGTATAAGTAAGCCCATGGGGCTTAGTGACTCGATCGCGTGAGGACTTAAGTGGAAGGGGCCTTTCTCGCGCGATGCCTTGCGTGACCATTAGCAGTAGGCAAGATTTCAGTCGGTCGCGCGAGGAATGTGGTGTTTTAGGCTCGCTCGCACGAGAAACAGAGTAAAATTTGTTTTATTTCTTTTGGTCTAAATTTTTTAGAAAGGTATACCGTAGTTTCCTTTAAGCATTCCTAAGGGTGTATTTGAACATTGTGAATGTAGGATTAATGAGTGTGCATATATGTGGACTCTCAAGAAAGCTATGTATAGATTAGCTTGAGCTTGATTGAGGTAGGGAAATCTTTATACCATGTGCATTTGATACGACTAGCATGTGAATACCCGACCAACGTGACGGTATAATCGTGACCGACGTGACAGGATATCCGTGACCAGTACAGCGGGATATCCGTACAACCATTTTTTGATCTTGTGAATTCTACCGACCAATGGTAATTGTGTTCGGCACAACTATCCATCATTTTTGAGACCTTGGGCACCATGTGGAAATGATTCATTGAACAACGATGGTGGATATTCCATCGGTGGCTCGATGCTATATATGCTCGAGGGACCATTTAAGTGATCAATTTAAGTTTTTCTTTTGTTATAAGAATAAGGTTTTGAAATTATGTGTTTAGACTTTGAAAAATTATATTTGATCTCAATTTTGCTTCAAGCTAAATACCTTTAAATTGTGAACCTTAGTATGAGAGAAATCATATTTCATTTATATTATAAGATATATGTGTGATGTTAAAAATCTGGATGCTATTAGTATTTCTCTACTGAGCAACTTTTACTCCGACTTCAGATTAATGTGATTCTTGCGGCATTGGAAAGAAGACAGCGCGCTTTACAACTTTGTGTGAAATAGCCATTTCACGAATCTGATATTTTAGAGGTCAAAATAGAGTAACAAATTAGGTTTAATTTTGAATGACTCAAGGCTATTCGAAGTTATATTATTTTTCAGTTCTCATGACCAAAGTTTCTGTGTATATTATATTGTAAGGTCTTTCGATCGATGGTCATGATAAATCATAACTTAATAATTATAAGTACCATTTAATTTAATTATCTAATTATTATATATATATATATATATATCAATTTTATCGCTTCAACGCGACCTCTTCGATAACACGAACCCCGACCTTTCCATTATCGATAATACACTTATAATTATCCTATTCTATATTGTATTGGAATGTGTATAAATAAATGTATATATATAAATATAAGATAATCTAATATAAATCTTTTTGTACGTCTGACTTTCTGTATTTTCATCTGAATTACATTATATGAGTTATGAGTAAGTTAGGACATATGTACGAGAGTGTATGAGATCATGCCTACGCTTGGGCGTAGTGACTCACTAAGATGGTATCGAAGCGAGAAATACACCGTATTCGCATGCCTTATAACTCATGGTAGAATAGGATCCATGACAAGTCGGGTGAGTGTGAATTCAGTGTAACTTCATATACGGTGGCATATACGGTAATCCTTTCACCCCGAGTTTTAATACGAGAGGATAAGATATGAGATATAATACCAGAATCGGGCTTTGGGCCTTAGCTGTGGTGAGGTTTCTTTTACGGTCACGTGAAATTCGAAATATTGGCATCCATGTACAAATGCAACACCTCTATGATAGTATAAACTACCACACGAAGTACATCCAGGTTACTACGAAACATTTTTCTTGAAAAACGTGAATTAGGAAGATTGTCTCACTATAGTTTATCATAGGATTAAGTATAAGGATATAATAAGATATACGTATGAAATAAAATAAGTTATGATACGAATACAATAATAAGACATCGCTGTGTAAGCCAGCAAAAGATAAGATTGTCTCACTATAGTTCGTCTTCTTCCTCACCTTTCTCTCTCTCTCTCTATGTTTTCTCGCTTTTTCTTTCCCCCTCTAACATAATCCTAATCCTAACAATAATACCCTAACCCTATCTCCAAAAGTGAAGTTGGTATCAAAGCAAACATCCAAACTGTAATGGTTGCTAATACAACTCAACAATTACTACTATCAGTGTGACGTCATGCTCATATAAGAAAAGTCAAATTTTTTAATTTAAATTTCGTAATAGACAGTATCGTATTTTTAATTAAGTGTAATGTCCGATGTCATGCTGATGTCAGAAAAGTTAAATTTTTTAATTTAAATTTAGTAAAGAATACTATGATACCTTTTCTTTCTTGCTTTTTTTCTCTATATCATCTTTATCTTTAATAAAAGAGGTTTAGGCAGTTGTCCGCTACGAATTTCGAAAAGATCCAGGTAGATCTAGTTTCAGAGTTTTTAGTGGACCACACACAATGTGAGAACTGCAATGCATAAAAATGGATCGATTTTCAGCAAAGGGTGAAAGATGAACAAACGAATTGCCTTCAAACTGCCTTGGGAGGGGTTCTCAAGACCAAAGTATGAAAAATCCGGCGATACCAGTTTTCAGCCAAACCGATACGTATCGGTATCTCATATCAATATCGCCGATACGTATCAGGTTTTAGCCAATACATCTCGATTTCAACTGAGATTTTAGTTTTTTTTTTTTTAAATTAGCCAATACATATCTGTATCGGCCGATTCGTATCGGACTCGGGCAAACCAATACCCGAGACCCGTACCGATTTTAATACATTGCTTAAGACATGGTCTGACAAAACAAAGGAATAGCTCATGTCGGGTACCTCTATACCAAAACTGCAACCGTGGCGTCCTACCGGGATGGGCAAACAAGGGTAGTAGGGGGGTGATGGTTGAGGGATTAGGCAAACTACCGATGTTGCGATGGAGATACAACCACACGCATCTTTACTGCTATATCTCCACGGATTCAAAACTTGATATAAAAAAATTTCACGGGTAAAAGGACAGTGTTATATGGCAGGCAGGTTCTGTACAGGCAGCTGAGTATCGCAACGCAATTGGCTGCAAGTACAGTGGAAACAAAGCAATGCAGGTTGGGGCAGCCAGTCACTTCACGCCACATCAGCCGCCTGCACTTTTCCTGCACAAAACCTGCCTGCCGTTTGCAATTTTCCAAGGTAAAATGCTCATCTCCTGTACTACCAAACTACAAAGATATAGCTTTCTTTTGTATAAACTTGAGATATAGATCTTCATTCTCCTCAACTGCGGAATCAAAACGAAGCCGTGAAAACCCGGATTCATATCCCTGGAAAAATTAGAAGCTATCATTTTTAGAATGTAACAGTAAAGGGTCTATTTTTCGTTCAATTATAATGCTTTTCTATTATTGATCTTCCATAATCTGAACAATTTTCTAAGCATAGCTTTGTTGACAAGAACAATCCAAATAATTTCATGCCCTCAAAAAAATTTATAGATTCCTACCACTGTTCATCACCCATGCTAATTAAAATTTCTTCAAGAATTAACTAGATGCATCGCTTGCAACCATAAAACTGGGATCACCAATCAAGACTAGCAGCATCACCTGTTACAGAGAGCATCTTCAGTTGATTCAACATTTGGTTTCTGCAAAAGCTGCCCATCTTCAAAATTGATCATGACTTGAGCGTATTCCGAAAATATAGCTATCTTTAGTTAGTCCAGCTACAAATCTCGCATGGAACACCGCTCATCTCTAAATATATGTAAAACCAAAGAGAGTAGATGAATAATAAATTACCCATCTAATTTGACCCGAAAAACTCGCAAAATTGTTCCATCCCACTTGAACACCCTCCATTCCGAAGATGATCAATCTAGAGAAGTTCAAAAGCACCTCCAAACTGACTTCCACAGTTCCACAAAAACACCCCCCATTCCGAAAATGATCAATCTAGAGAAGTTCAAAAGCACCTCCTTAATCCTCCGAAGTTTCTGGTTGGTTGAGAAAGCTTCAAGAAGGCTCTTGCTCAAATAGAACGATGGACCATGAGAAACCAAGCAAGCTCTCCCCTAAACCAATATTGGAAGGCTGGATTGTAGCTAATTTATGCTAGAGCACCCTTAATCATCTTTATCGGTTGGGTGCAAGATACCTCAGTTTCCAAGATTAACTTTCTCCAAAACATCAATTCTATCCAAGGCTTTGAGAATTGGCCGAGTGGTTGCCTTAGTTTTTTATAGCAGCCAAAACAAGTTTCCTAATGTACAGGGGCTCAGCCCGTAGGTTACAGGACTGGGACGAGTTCCACACCTATCGGCCATCATGTAGTCATTTTGAGTAGCAACTTGATTGAGTTGACTCGGTAATGTCAACACAACTCGGTTTCGTTTGTGGGGAGACCCACACAAACCCGATTTTTGCAACCCTGATGCAATCTCGAACCACGCTCCTCACCAATAATTCCCACAGGAACACTCCCCATCTCTAAAATGGTGAAACCTCTTCCCGTCCCTAACAACAATCTCTCTCTCTACCGCCATCGACATGAACGTGATAGCCGTGTGGCAGTCCCCACATATCCGTAAGTTCTTGAGAACTCTAATTGTTGCTCCAACGGGTAGCTTCAAGAGCCCAAACCCAACAGCCAGCTTCTCACTGTGAGTAGACAATACATACTCCTTTTGTTCGAACTCCACATCATGCAACACGAACTTGGTATCCGGGACATAACCTAACTTCCTCATCTTGACTCCCAATATCTCAAGGAACCCATAAACCTCTTGAACCTCGGGGTGAACTGTGTCATCAACAAGGAATACATGGACTTTGTTTGCAACATCAATCCAACTGCAACCTGGCTCCTTCTTCACCCTACGATCCTTCATCGCTTTCCGCACCTTAGCCACGTCATCCCACCGGCCCACAGCAGCATACATGTTAGACAAAAGAACATACGTCCCGTCGTGTTGCGGTATCAGATCAAAGAGCCTCTCCGCAGCCCAAATGCCTACGTCCATGTCCCCGTGTATTCTGCAACCAGCAAGTAGAGCCTCCCAAACAGGTGGGCCTGGCTCGAAAGGCAATGTTTCAATCATCTCTCTTGCTTCCGATATCCGCCCAGCTCGGCACAACAAATCAATCAGACGGGCATAATGATCTGCACCAGGGTTTATACCGTAAACTCGCTCCATCAAATCAAAATATTTGCACCCTTCTTCGACTAGACCTGCATGGCTACACGCAGAAAGAACCGTAAGAAAGGTGATCCGGTCAGGTAATACATCCTCTACGAGCATCCGGTCAAAGAGCTCAAGAGCCTCGGTTCCGTATCCATGTTGTCCGAGTGCTGCTATCATAGCATTCCAAGAAACTGAGTCCACATAAGGCATTGTGAGGAATGTGCAGTGGGCGGCCTCAACGACTCCACATCGTGCATACATCGTGACAAGTGCGTTACTTGGAGAAATGCTGGAGTCGAACCCAGACTGCACAAGCTGGGCATGGAGCTGACGCCCGTGCTCCAGTGCGCCAAGACCTGCACATGCTGTGAGTGCTCCCGCAAATGTAAAATCACAGGGCTCGATGCCCTCTTTCCGCATTTTATTAAACAACTTCAGCCCTTCCTCTCCATACCCGTTTTGTGCAAATCCTGAGATCATCACTGTCCATGTCAACACATTTCTCTCATTCATTTCTTCAAACAGGATTCGAGCATCATCAATGCGTCCGGAACTCACAGAGCCCGATAAAATAGCATTCCATGACACAAGGTCTCTCTTGTCCATCCTATCAAAAATCGAGCGCGCTTGATCAATTTTGCCGCACTTCCAATACAATGTAACTAGAGCATTTGACACAGACAAATCATGCTGGTGCTTCAATTCAGTTGTGCGTAGGATGTAAGCGTGAACTTGCTTCCCATGCCGGAACAACCCCGAATTCGCGCAAGAACTCAGTAAACTTGTGTAGGTGAAGTCATCAGGTTCAATTCCTTCCAAATACATCCTTTTAAACATCTCCAACGCTTCTAAGTTAAGCCCGTGGTGCACGTAACCCGAAATCATCGCATTCCACACCACATCAAATCTCTCCTGCATTCCCTCAAAAACCCGACATGCATTCTCAAGATCACCTGCTCTCACATATCCAGTGATGATGGTGGTCCACGACAATTCATCTCGGTCAGGCATTTCGTCGAACACCTTCCGTGCATTAATCACTGACATAGCTGACACAGACTTCATGTAAAGAGAAATAAGTGCATTTGATACCGAAAGAGAATTCTCCGTGCCCGACTTCAATGCTATGCAATGCAGCTGCCCGCACTGCTTTTCGTTGCACGCTACGATTGATGACGCGCTTAAAACGCCCGTGAAGGTGTAATGATCGGGCCGGACGTCATCGTGCAGCATGTTTCGGAAAAATTCGACAGCGGATAGGCCGTCGCCACTACGTGAATATCCGGTGATCATGGCATTGTACGAAACTGAGTCGCGGATATCCATCGGCGTTTCATCAAACACTTGGCGTGCGAGTTTCAGGTTTCCGGCGTTGCAGTACGCAGCAACCACTGTGGTGCGCGCGACAATGTCTGGGTGAGGAATTGCCTCGAACAAGAGGCGGGCGTTGAGTAGGTTGTTTGATTTGGAGTAGATGTCGATCAGACGGTTGAGGATGTGGCCGCGTGGTTTGAATCCTGAAGTAATCATGTGGGCGTGGATTATGCGGGCGGGGCGGCATAGTGGGTGGAGGTGGAGAGAGCAGAGGTGGAGTTGGGTAGCGTAACGGTTGGCTATTTCTCGGATGGTGGGTTGGTTGAGGAGTTGATGATGGGGAATGGGCATTCTTCATGGCTTCGAGTTTGAGATGGATAGGGGTTTTGCCATTGCAATATTGGGCTGGTGTTTGGATCCAACCGGGAGGGCTGACCCAAATTTGGGTTTACTTGTTTTTTTAGGGAGCCATCACTTGCACACGCTTTTGAAGTGATTGCACTGAATTTTCAAAGAAAGACTTGTAAGTTTAGTGAACTCTACCATGTGAGAACATCATCTAAGCCCTTTGATTTGAAGGACATGATTTAAAAATATCAATTGTAAAACATTAGAAAAAAATATAATTTTCATCATTTAATTAAATATAGTCAAAGGCTATTATATAATTAAGCAATTGACTACAATAGATCATATGACAAGTAGGTATTTTGCGCCAATTTTATATACCAGAGATCTATTGATCATGAACTTCAAATCAGACGATCGATATTGCATATTTACATACACATGTCCCTAAAATATCAAATCGTTCTTTAAATTTAGTGCAATCACTTGAAAAATGTGTGCAAGTAATAATTTTTTTTTTTTGTTCATGAAACCTGCTTTTATGACCCTCAAATTGGAAAGGATTAGGCCAATGACTTGTATAGGCTATCAATGGGTTTGGTGAGATTAAAATTTTGGCTGCCCGAGGGGCATGCACTCCAACCCGATCGGACGGGTCAAGGGTGCATGCACCGACTCAACACAACCTGATTTCTCCCAACCCGATTTGGTACAAAGAGCTAATAGCAGTAGCAACTTCTTGTACTTTCGGGCGTTCATTAGTTTATTGAGCTCCGTTATTAGACAACTCCACTTCCTTTCCCTCCTCGTAATGGTTTATGCAAAGAGCAGAATAAATCGTCCCGACCTGATGTAATTTTGTAATGCCCGGCCAGACCCATTATGGCCCTAGTCGACACAATTGGAAAAAAATTGAACGGTCAAGTAACGTAGGGTTGGGTCGGCAAAAATTTGGAAGTCCCAACTGGACCCATTGACAGCCCTACTTGTATAGGGTAGCTGACCTGTTCCAAGCAATGATTTGGATTGGGTCATCCAATTGAGAGGTGGGGGGCATACAATGGTTTCATGAAGTGTACCATATGATTCCAAGGATTTCATACATTCAAGATTGCATGCATTGAAAAAAAATTTCCATCGTGTGATTCAAATCAGTCAAAAAACTATTCTGAACAACATGATAGAAATATTTTTTTTTTCCTAATCATCGACACCAAAATCAGTAGGTCAAAGTCTTTAAATCACACAACACACTTATTTAAATATGATGACACTTATTAAAAAAAGTGATATGTTCCAAATCATCCTTTGGGCCGAGTTGGTACGCAAATGGGCCGGGTCTGGTCAGGGCCGGGTTGGAGTGGGTGCATATGCAACTCGTTTAGTAATTAAGTTTAAATTTCAGGCTCAGATCTGACCCGTTTAATGTGCCAATTGTCAAAGCTGGTAGATCCATTCAGAATTTCCACTTGGATCTAGGTCCAAAGTAGATCAAATCCCACTTATTATCCAGTGGGGTTGGCTCCGCGAACAAGGTACTGGTGGAGAAATTGGAAGAGGGCAACAATGTGCTGGAAAGTTGAGTTGACATATAATTTAAAGATGACTCATTCATCATCATTATTGCCTTTTTTTTATTTTTTTGTCATCATCAATGCCTTATTTCATTTATTTAGAATTTACTTTGCAAGTCGCGTATTCCTCACTGGTTTATATTCAGTACTAAGCTCTTACAACTTACAATTCTTCATATTATTTCTCATAACTTCCTCCCAAGTCTTAATCGGCCTTCCTCTTATATATTCTTACTATTTATTTACTTTCGATGGACATGTTAGACCGTTTGAATATTAGACTCTATAATTGAGTGAAATAAAAAAAGATATGAACTTGCAATAAGAAGATTTGAGTCTCATTCAAGGTACGAGAGTGAAGTAAGTATACGTACGTAGCGAAAGATAGGACAGTGAAGTACAATATACATCTTGCAGCTCTAAGGATCAATATACATCTTGCTCAGGTAAAATAAAAAAGAAAACCTAAAAATGAATTACAATATCTTATTAAACTTGCTCTATCCAAAGCAACTAGAAAATAGTAACATGAAAAGCAAGCCTTACAAAAGAAGTGAAGGGAATCATGGTTCATTTGGACTGAAAGTAATAACATTGGAGAGTGAAGATAAATCCGATGGGGATATTGACTGTGGATGCGGGATAGGAGCCGGGCCCCCCGGATGTGTGACGGGAGTTGGATTTATGTAGCCATAGTCTTCTTCATGAGCCACAGAAGAGACGGAAACTTGTTCCAAGGACGACCACGATGGCGATGAAGATGGAAATGGTAATGACTCATGTAAGGGGATTATTGCTATAAAAGTGATCACACATAACAAACAAAATGCCATTTTCATGGTTGGTTGGATGGGAAGTTGCAAAGAAATATGCAAGTACTCATATGTCATGCTATTTATACGTTGGTGGGTTTATAATTGTTAAACAAACATGCTTCTTTCGTGAATGATGTGACATAGTGATTATTAGTAACTAGGGGTCTCAACCGGTCCGATCGACCCAATACCCGACCAGCCCGACCCAATATTTTTACCGGTTAAGCACATAAATTTGGCCCGTGGGTCGGATCAAGAATGAAGCATCTAACCCAACCTTTAGGTTGGGTCGACCCACCCAATATTTTTATATAAAAGATCAAATAAAATAGGGTGTTTTTAATTGGGCCTGGTCGGGTTTTATGTAGGGTCAGTTTTCAGGTCGGGTCGGACATATACCCTTGACTCATCAGGTTAGGTCGGGTCAAACTGTAACATCTGTCCCTAAAAATTAGGGCTGGTCAACCATTTGACCAAGACCCGACTTGATGAAAAACTCATAAAGAGGTGACCCGAGACTCGGGCTCCCAAAAACATGAGGCGCCCATTGAGGGCACCCTCATTTATGACCTTTACTTGTGGCACCCATGAAATGCACCCATATTAAAACAAGAAGTGGGTGGCACTACTAAAGACACTCATATGGAATCTCTTACCCTTACGAGTACTCCATTCGAATTATCATATTGGCACCCCCCATAATTTCATGAAAATTATGGTCAAATGGAAGGTGATGATCTCTAGATCATCATCAACTGATGTGATTCAATCACACCTATTTTGTTGTGAATTAAAAAGTGTAATACTCACAAGTGCACGAATTGTACTGTAGTAAATAGGTGAAGAGTACGAGGTCATTCCCACAAAGATTTTAAATAGATTTTTAAGAAAGAATAAACTATCAATTACAAAATATCCTAAAATTATCATAATATTAATCTAGCCTAAAAGATTCGATGAATGTAAAAGAAGAATAAACTAAACAATATAATATTACTCAAAGAAAGTCAGGCGAGGTTTATAATACTAAATCCTCTCATCCTTGGTTATCATTCATGAATTCATATCCAAAAGTGAAAAATTAGAGATGCAGAACTACATAAAGATTAAAATTAATTAATTCTTTATGGAAGATTAAAATAATTAAATCAAGATAAAAATTCAAAGTAATGTTTTTCCAAATCCTCTAATGAAAAGAATCAAAATATTCACTCTATGTTAAAATAAATCTAATCACAATGAATTAATGACTCTGATTTTTGCATTAAAAATAAGATTAGGACACACAATCATATATCTAAGATCATGGGAAAAGCATGACTAGTTTTCATATTTCAGATTGATGATTAGATCTCATAAATGATAAAAATACACAAACATAAAAATCACACAAGCGTCTACTAAAATTCCAACCACATATCTATTTCATGAATGAATCCCTCAGATGGGATTCATTATATCCTAAAACTCTAAAAATTAGCTACACATTTCAATGTAAAAATTGTAAATAAATGAAATAAATTGAAAATAATTCATTTAAAATACCAAATTTGAGTCTCCAACTTGTACTACAAAATTTATGACTTTTAGCGGCAACCATTTAGCAGCAAACCTACTTAAGTCGTTGGCAAAGCCCAAAATATTCAGCGCGCATATTGGCGCCATCAATTATATGCTAAATCCCTTTTAAATCGTATTTATTTTTTAACTTCTATTTTAGTTTTATATGCAAAAGGAAATGAACTTCTCAACATAAGCTAACCTGCCTAATACTCTGACGTTTCCTCTTCTTCCCCCTTCTTTCTCAATGGCTCTCCTCTTCTTCCCCCTTCTTGATCTCCATCGCCTCTGCTCTAAATCGTGTGGAGAAATTTAAATCTCCACACGATATCCTCCCCATCGCCTATGCTTGGTGGATCAGAAAGCTTCGACCCGCACGGCTACAGTCCAAGACTTTGATCTCTCCTCCACTGAAATTCTGCAGCGATTTAGTTAACCTAATCGAAGAACAAAGGAGAAGACTAGCCTTCTAGGTAATGAGTTTGTGTTCTTGAGTTAGAGTTATAGTTTTAAATTTAATTCTTTGATTTTATTTTTTAAATCTGATTTGATACAAATTTATGTTATTGTCTCTTTTTGTAGGTTAGTTTTTCCCTTTTCTGTTGGAGAGTTTCTTCCATTTTGTCGAAATTTGGGGCTGGTAAGTTTTATGAACTATTTTTTTTATTGGTTCTATTTTTAGGTTGATTTTTTGAGTTTTATGGCAAGATCCGTTGTCATTTGATCGCTGCTAGTTCGTCGAGTTTATGGCGAGATCGGTCTTATTTTATTGACACTAGTTATTTTTCTGTGATTTTACATCTTTTTTTGTTTATTTTGTGTTCATTTTTGGTTGATTTCAATAACATTTTATTGCTTTTGCCGATTTGTATCTTTTGAATCAATTTTTTATAGGTTTGCTTCCTTCAAGATGATGAATATGGCCTTTATTCATTCCCTTTTTATATTGATTAAGAGCACAATTCATCATACAATAAGTTTTTGTCCTTCCCTACCCGTGCTTCTTTTTATTGTTATGGTCTTATTCAATCCTTTTTTATATTGTTTAAGAGCACCATTTTGATTTCGGCATAGAATGAGTTTCAGGCCTTCTCCAGCCTTCGTTCTTTGTATATTTCCACTAAGGAAATAAAGTTTTGAACACCTGAAGACATTAACCTATTTTAATAATAAAGATTAGGGTTGTGCATTTTTCGGACTGAACCAACCGAACCAAACCGAATTGCTGGGTTTGGTCCGGTTTGGATGGGTACCAGTTGGGTTTGGTTTGGAAAAAAGGAAAACCAAAAAGTTTGGTTTGGTTTCGGTTCCAAGCCTCCCCAAGCTGTGGATGTCCATCTATTATGCATTTTTGTATGAAAAGAAAATGAATCAGGGAGCTTATACCAACTCTCATTATTTTTTGTTGTTTATGGAAAAATTCATGTTATCCGACTTGTTTCAGGATTTTGTGCAGGAAATGCTCTGTCTCTATGATTTCTCCATTGATTAACAGTCAGGATGATTGTATATTTAAGGCATCATTTTTATTCTGTGGTGACAATAGGTGTTTGAAATATTAGCCAATTAGCTGCTTTTTATTGTGGCTGTGATAATAAGGGGAAAAAGTAGATTCATTAAGGCCACTTTTGGGTGATTATGAGCTTCTCCCATATTCCTGATTTTTTTTTTTAGTTCCATCTTTCAAATTCTCTGTAGAATAGAGCTTAGCATCTGGGATGTGTTCTTGAGTTACTTAGATTTCTGAATTTTTTTAAGCTTTTCCTTGAATTCATGGGTTCTTGAGTTTCACTTTCCTGGTTTAGAGGTGTATATTTTCCATCAGCTTTTTGAGCGTAGAATCTAAGGGTTTCTGAGCTTAAAATGATTTCTAAACAATACACTCAGATTTTGCACTCTTGGAAACACCATTTTCTGAGTAAAATACTCAGATTCAGATCATTTTTACACTTTCGAACGAGGCGTAAGAAAAATGAAAATACAACGGGATCAAGTCCCTAAGCAAGAAGCTGAGGGCAATAAACAAATACCAATAAAAAACAGCTAGAGAGGACCCCTTAGGGGAACAAGCAAGCTGAAACTATACGTCCATCATAATAGAGTTATAGTTAGAATTTCACTATTTGTGCCAACCAAATATCTAAAAGCACCCACCTAGCCACACCTGTAGATGACATAACTAGTGGTTTCGGTTCCAAGCCTCCCCAAGCCGTGGATGTCCATCTGTTAAGCATTTTTGTATGAAAAGAAAACGAATCAAGGAGCCTATACCAACTCCCCAAGCTGAAACCGAACCGAATGTAGTTTGTGTGTGTATATATATATATATATATATATATATATATATATATATATATATATATATATATATAGGGGGTTTTGTTTAATTTTAAGGGCATTTAAGTAAAATGCATATTTTTATATAAAACCCTACCCTTGTCTTTATCCTATTCCTAAATCCTAAACTGGTAAAGTAGAACTTATAGGAAAACTGGTTGAGAAGTTGAGAAAATTTTGATGTGCAAGTAGAACTTATAGGAAAACCGAAACTGACCAAACCGAATCGAATTGGGTTGGTTTGGTTTAAGAGTTGGACGGTTTGGTTTGGTTTAAAAATCTAGAAACCGATTAGGACCGGTTTGGTTTGTGGTTTTGGTCCAAAACCGGCCTAACCGAACCGAATACACCCCTAATAAAGATAGGGACATTGGGATCCATTACTATCACAACTTACCCTAATGGAAGACGTGCAACCAATAGAAAATAAAGAAAGGAGCTCAAGCTTGAAAAGCAAAATGGCCCACATGAGATGTAACTGATCGCTAGTGAGGTAGTGCATAAAAGTGGGGAGGGGGATAGAATAGGTGTTCACGAGCTGTTGATGGCTCATAACTAGAGACAGAACTGAGGTTAAATGGGGGCAAA
The DNA here is from genome assembly GCA_021018995.1 of Chloranthus sessilifolius. Taxonomy (NCBI): domain Eukaryota; kingdom Viridiplantae; phylum Streptophyta; class Magnoliopsida; order Chloranthales; family Chloranthaceae; genus Chloranthus; species Chloranthus sessilifolius. The sequence goes on along the minus strand of CM037585.1, from coordinate 110,846,314 downwards.
ACTGGAGTTGAATGATGCTCTTATGTGATAAAGTGATCATGTGAGATATTATTTTGATTTTTGAGACTATGTTTTAGTGACTGAATATCATATTATCACTTAAAGTGGTCACTTGAGTCCAGTTGAGAACTCTATTGGGGTCTCGGATCCTACAAACTAGGGGATATATTAGTTTTTAATTTGTTGTACTTGGAGCCCAAGTTTAGTAGGAGTCTAACTCTAATAGGTTGGAGTTTTAGTATATTTATATAGGGGGTTTTAGAATATTTGGAAGACATATATTCTGGTTAATTTTTATTTTTTGGACATCGTTGAAATACAGAGAATCACTTTTACAAAATCAGGTTCGCTTCTTACTTGAGACTCTTTAAGCCTGAGATGAGTTTGTCGGGCTTCGTTTCTCGGTATATTTTTTCTGCTTGAGAGCTCTAAACAGAGAGAGTTAGCATAGCTTCTATAGTAATTAGTAAATTCAGCAACTGCCTATTTTCCTGTCATTCGTTTTCTGTGATTTAGTCCAACTGTTGAGCTGTGTTGTGGCACAAAAAGCCTGAGATATTGAGAGATAACAGTAGGTCTTTATCTACTTTTCTCAGCTGCCCAGTTTAGTCAATCTTCTTCCATTTATTTTTTCATGTTCTGGGAATTGTGGTATGTGGTTTGCATAAGATAGGCTGGTTTCTATGTTCTTTTCTTCTTTTCCTCGTATGCCAGCTACTTGTTGAGCCAGCTTCTATTCCTTTAATTTTCATATTTTCAATGAATCTTCACTACTGAATCTATATCTGTACACATGCATTTGTAGTCATCTTTGAAATCCCTTCTTATTATGATACCTAGATATACATACTAGGAATTCTTTCCAACAATAAGTCAGCAAACAAGCTTGACCGCATATGCACATCACATTTTTGGGCAATTTCTGTAGTCCAACTAGTAGTCCATTTGTGCGTCATGTGGTGCACATCTATTGCCAATTCAAGCAGTCCTACCAACAACCCATCATTGACATGTCTTAGCCAAAAAGTCAAACCTACAAGACAGTAGGCACATATGAAAGGTGCACTTTTAACATGACCATTAAAAGATATGAGATCACCTAAAAAATAGGGATAATGGCCCCCACTCTACAAAAAAATTGGCTTTTCCCGACACCCCTTTCCCAGCGATACATAAGAGTCCCGCCAACATAAGCTTAAATTTTGCGCGCGCCTATATCAAAACAATAATGGCGCCAGCAGTTTCCTATTATTTATAGGATAAAACATTTTATCATTTATAAAATACGCTTAGGAGAAAGAAAACCCTTCGTCTCCCTCTTCTATCCCCATCTTCTCCATCGCTCCATCGCTCTCGCTCCATCTTCTCTCCAACTGTGAAACTCGCTCCATCTTCTCTTCAACCTCAATACTGTACTTCTCTGTTAGGGAATTCACAATAAGTTCCCATAGGGAAGCTGAGAATATAGTCTCTTCTGCAACTTCCATGGATGGATTAGAAAATGAATTTGGAAAATTTTCTTCTTTGTCGATCCTAGAGTAGAACTCCACTGTTTCAGAGAAAAAAAAAAAAAAGATTAAAATGAAGATAAGATGATGAGAATAAAGTAATATAAATAGGAATGCTAAAATATTATTAAGTAAATTAGCAATTTTCACAAACTTTTTTTTTAGCGTCCTAACTTTTAGGATACTCTTATTGATTGCTACATGAAATTTTTTTTATGCATACAACAAACTTCGGTAGCTTTGTAGCCTTGACTCTCCCTTATAATATCCTAGGCCACTCCTCTAGTTGTCAAGTGATATTGATATAGATACCTGAATTTATCATGGTAACAGGGCAGACCTTTCTTTATTTTCAGCCAACACACAGCAAAAACTAAATGTTAATAATAAAGAAGAGATGAAGAGAGAGAATACATTAGCGTCTTGGGGCTGAGCGAGACAATAACCATATCATTTTTCGCTGAAAAAATTACATTTTAGAATGAATTTTGTATAAGATGTTACAATTGATCACAAGTGAAAGTGTACAATTTATGTGATTACCTGTGAATAGCGATAGCCACTTGAAATGTTTAGATCCATCAAATATATGTATCATATGGCATAACAGCGAAGTGTAATTGAATTTTTTTTTTTTTTATAAGAATAGGGAAGTGTACTTGATTGTTGTAAGATCAATTAAACATTATTTTTTATCAATTGGCATAACAATGAAGTGTACTTGAATGTTGGAAGATCATTTAAACATTATTTTTCTCTTCCGCCGTTTCGTGAAGCATATGGATTCTATCTAAACATGGATCAGATTTTCGAGATTTAAAACCATGTTAGCGACACTACTTTTGAAACACTTTTTTTTGAATTTGAATTCTTGGTAATTGCATAAATATTGTGAAAAGGTTGGTGTTTTTCTCTCTTTTTACCCATCATTTTCATTTGTCAAATTATCTATTTTTTTATGATATATACACACACATCTATACAAATGCCTTTACGTTCTTTTGATGAGAAGACAGAAAGAGCAAAAACTTTTCATAAACTTTTCATATCTAAAAAGGTTGGTGGGGGTGTGCTCCTGTGTTCTATTTCTCTTGGGGAGTCTCATTCACTACTTATTTTGGACCCTTTGAGCTGTTTTGAACTTGAATTAGGCAATGGACTTTTGTCCACTTGTGTGCCACTTGGAATTGTGATAGGCCAAGATCCAAAGCATCGTGTGGCTGCATGAACCCTTTTACCTATAGTTGAATTTGGCTCATAGTCAACAGTGGACTAATCCAATAGCTCAAATGGACTTACGCAATGGGTCAAATTAAATCAATGGTTCTCATTCATCGAGTTCAATAGATTATAGCTATTGAGAATTGAAGCTATAAACCCACTCTTTCCTTCACATTAGAATCCCCACGACTATTTTGTCACCCATTTGATTCCTTTGAAAAATCAATTAATCATTCTTTAGGACATGAGTGTTATTTTTTTTTTATCCCTAATACATAACTTTATCTTAGAGTTTTCAAAACACTTGACGAAGAAGTTGGGGATATCAAATCCAAACGTTCACATGATGGATAGGAGTTGGATCCAGAAACATAGGTATACCTTTATTTCTACGTTTTCAACCATATCAATTTGCTTTTTCATGCTATGCTTTGGTTGATAAGCAAACATGTTTTTTTATATCTATAAAATAGGACTTCTCTAGAGTATAGTAAAGGTGTGGAAGAGTTCATTGAGCTAACAGAAGCCCGTTGAGCAATTTCTAATGGGATGTTGAAATGTCCATGTGTTAAATGCAATAATGTTCTAGTTCAAGATTCAAAAACAACATATGAGCATATGGTATGCGATGGGATTGATAAAAATTACACTGTATGATATTTTCATGGGGAGGAAATACCTCATTCAAGTTCAACAAGTGATTATGCAGTATTCAATCAAGTTGATCAACATGATATTGTTGACGATATGAGAGGTATGTTGAATGATGCATTTGGATTAAGAAACCCAGAAGGACTTTCAAATGGTTTAACACAAGGAGCAAATGATCTACCTAACTCCAGTGCTACTAAATTTTACAAATTAGCACAGGATGCAGAACAAGATTTATATCCAGGGTGTAAATCACACACAAAGTTATCATTCATTGTTCGGCTATAGCATATTAAATGCCTCAGTGGATGGAGCAACAAATCATTCACTATGTTGCTTGACTTGTTAACAGAGGTGCTTCCTGAGGGTTCGACGTTGCCAGGTAGTTTTACTCAAACCAAGAAGATAATTTCTGATTTGGGACTAAACTATAATAAAATCGATGCTTGCCCCAATGATTGCATGTTATATTGGAAAGATTCTATCGACAAGCAATCATGTGACATTTGTGGTACCTCAAGATGGAAGGCTCCAGAGGATCATTCAGAATGTTATACAAAGAAGATTCCTGCCAAGATTCTACGTCACTTTCCCTTAAACCCACGACTACAAAGATTATATATGTCATTGAAAATTGCATCTGACATGAGATGGCATGATGAGAGTCGCACAAAAGATGGAATTTTGAGGCATCCTGCAGATTCTCTTGCCTGGAAATATATTGATACCATTAATCAAGCCTTTGCATCAGACCCTCGAAGTGTCAGACTTGGGCTAGCGAGCGAGGGTTTCAACCCATTTAGGACAATGAGTATTGCACATAGTACATGGCCGGTGGTATTGATTCCATACAATTTGCTACCATGGTTGTGCATGAAGCAACCAAACATGATACTATCTTTGCTTATACCAGGACCTGCTGGCCCTAGAAATGACATTGATGTTTATTTGAGGCCCCTAATAGAAGAATTAAAAGAATTATGAGAATTTGGGGTGGAGACATATGATGCATCGAGGAATGAGATTTTTCAATTACATGCAACCTTGTTATGGACCATCAGTGACTTCCCAGGCTATGCCATGTTATCAGGTTGGAGCATGAAAGGAAAGTTGGCATGTCCTTTATGCCACAAAAAAACATGTAGCCATTACCTAGTGTATAGTAGGAAACATTGTTATATGAGTCACCATCGGTTCTTATCTTCAAATCATCGCTTTCGAAAACAGAAAAATTCTTTTGATGGTACTATGGAGATCAGACCATCTCCTATTCTATTATCTGGGTTGAATGTGTAAAATCAATTAAAAAATTATACACACAAATTTGAAAAGCAGCCTTTGAGGAAAAGATCAAGAACTACATAGAACAATATCATGCCGTATAACTGGAAGAAGAAAAGTATATTCTTCGAGTTACCATATTGGGAGCACAATATACTTAGATATAATCTAGATGTGATGCACATTGAGAAGAATGTATGTGATAATTTGTTGGGGACTTTGTTAAATGTTGAAGGAAAATCGAAGGATAATTTGAAGGCACGTCAAGATTTGGCTCACATGAGTGTTAGGAAAGAGCTTCATCCACAATTGTTACCCCCAAAAAAAGTTTATCTTCCACCTGCATGCTACTTCATGGGAAAAAGTGAGAAAGAGATGTTTTGTACTGTGTTGAAAAGTTTGAAGATTCCAGATGGTTACTCCTCTAATATCACAAGACGCGTTAATATGCGTGAGTGTAAGATATCCGAACGTAAAAGTCATGATTCCCATGTCATCTTGCAACAATATTTGTCTCTAGCTATTCGGAAGATTTTGCCCAAACACGTAACTTCTGTATTGATAGAGTTGAGCAATTTCTTTCATGAATTTTGCTCTAAAGCTTGCCAGAATGAGGATTTGATACTCCTTGAGGAGCGCATTACAGTTACGCTTTACCACTTAGAGCGTATTTTCCCACCATCATTCTTTGATGTTATGGAGCACTTACCCATCCATTTGGCGTCGGAAGCACTGTTGGGTGGACTAGTTTATTATCGATGGATGTATCCGATCGAAAGGTATGCTATATAATATCAAAAGTTTCTCATTATATGTATGCATGTAATTTCACTCATGGATTTCTTTTGTTTACGTATAGATACTTGTATACCTTGAAGTCATATGTGCGTAATAGGGCTCAACCTGAAGGATCTATTGCAGAAGGATATCTTGTAGAAGAATGTCTCACATTCTGCTCGAGATACTTGCCTAACGTTGAAACAAGGCTAAACCGCCCCGCAAGAATTAATGAAGAATGTTGTGACAGCCCGAATTTTCCCAACCTTAAATTTGGAGACATCTTTTTTTTTTCACTTATACCAAATGGGAAAACCCGGACTGTCAGATCGTAGATCACAATCTGATACAGAAAATATTGGTACAACAAAGCGAAAGCATAAACTCCAGTTCTACAGTGAAAGAACAGTAATTAAGTACCTACAAGTGTATTCAAAGAATTACAAAACTACACTTACCAAAACTCAAATACAATCTACGATCCCAAAATCTTACTACTCCATAAGTCCTCAACCCCAAATCCCGTATCTTGCTAACTGCCAAACCTGTGACATATAGTCGAAGGGTGAGCTTCATCCAAGCTCAGTAGAAGAAATTCAAACACAATTCACTTCTTATCATTGAAGTGCATAGATTTGGTGACATAATTTCAAAACCATTTGTATCAAACTGAGTTGTAAATATTACATTTTCATTTTCAAAACATAGCGCAGCAGAAACAAAGCATATCGAGAACAAATACATATGAAAAACAAGGATACTTATCAAAACATAGCTGAAAATATAAGCAGAATAAATTAAAACAGAACATGTTAGAGACGGTAACATATCCCGGTAAGAGCATAACAAAACGGAGCACCATATCATCAGATCGAAGCATACGAGAACGAGACGTATCAAGAAACGGAACAAACATATCGAAAGCCAAAGCATCCCATATCGGGAACAAGGTCGTAACCTCGGGGACTCAATCCCTCTTTGCACACAAAGTATGACCAACCCATCCCATAAGTGGGGAACCAAAGCACATATATCAGAAGGCCAAAGCATCCCATAAGCGGGAACAAGGTCGTAACTTCGGGGACTCAACCCCTCTTTGCACACAAAGTATCTTCACAGCACATTACGTAGGGTCACAAATCAACGAGGGGCCAAAGCATCCCATAAGCGAGAACAAAGCATCCCATAAGCGGGAACTAAGTAAAAACCCCGGGGACTCAACCCCTCTTCGGAGACTCAACTCCTCTCCGCCACTCGTTGTTCAGATTCAAAGAGTTCTTATCCTTACCAGAAACATAAACGAATTCAAAAATGGAACGAAACACAAACAGATACGGAATGAAGCACAAACAGATACGGAATGAAACACAAATGGATACGGAACGAAACACAAACAGATACATAAGCGGAACAAACACCGATACATAAACGGAACGGGCATACACATGCGTTCAATTACAAATTCATACTTCAAAGCTTTCATATTTTCTAAAACAGTTACAAAATATTCATTTATATCACATCATCCATGAACAAAATCAAAAATGCAATTAGATGGTGAATTTTCCCTACCTTAAACTCGACGCCGCATGAAGCCAAGTGAAGCTCTATCTATGGCTTTTCATCCTCAATCTACATCACGAACATAACATGTATCAAAGACTAACTCTAGTTACTAGAAACTTAAACATCTATTAATGTTTCTCAACACGAGGCGGAAACGGACAAATTCATGATAATCTGAAATTTAATGTAACTTCCTATCAACTTTGACCTTTAAAATTTTAGATTCATAAGTTTTTCAAAACATAAAAGTTGTAGATCTCGAAGTCATCTTTCCAACACAACAAGAATCGCATCAATTTGAATTCGGCACAAAAAGTTACGGCTAAAATACCGAGACTGTATCGGTACCTCAGTCGAAACGCGCCAACTCAAACTTGATATAATTTCCCTCCCAATTTTGACCTTTAAAACATTTGATTCATTGATTTTATGGTATATGAAAGTTGTAGGTCTAGTTGTCCTCTTTCCAACACCTCAAGAATCACCTAATTCCGACTTCGGGATAAAACGTTATGCCTAAAACACCGAAGCACTGTCGGCTCACAAGTCAAATTCGATCAATCGAAATTTAATTTTGATTGATCGAATTTGAAACTCGATCGACCAAAATCCATTTCGATTGATCGAATTCCAACAAAAATTCATAATACTCTCTGTTCTATACCTTTCGATCGATCGAATTTAAAACTCGATCGATCGAAATCCATTTCGATCGATTGAAAACCTTCAGAAATCGAATTCCATAATTCTTAAGTCAAATTCGATCGATCGAAATCCATTTCGATCGATCGAAATTTGCAGATTTTGCCTAAACCTTCATTTTTCTCAAATATTCTTCCTTTTTCTTCCTTTAATTCATCATTTAAACCTTAAATCTAAGCTAAATCATTATGCACAACATAAATCTACAAAACCTTACCTCAAATCGGTCTGATTAACCCATAGATCGGATCATCTTTTTCGTTTCGCAAGAGGGTTTCTAAAACCCAAACCGAGCATCTCCGAACTCCACGATCACAACCAACCCCACTCAATCGTCGGTAAACCTTCCACACACACCTCACCCAAACCCATGCTACGATTAACGGATCAAAACACACGATCTCTTCGCTCAAAGAAATGGGCTTCCAAAACCCCCAAATGGCTCCAAATCGCACAACCAACACACAAATGTCGAAACCGACGGCGATCCTTCCTTTCCACGAGTCCACAAGACTTTTTCACGTAAAAACCTAAACTCGACGCATCCGAATCTGCAAGATTTCTCCTTCTTCTTCCTCTTTATTTCTTCCAAAGCCCTAACCCCAAGCCTCTTCTCTTCAAACGAATGGCTTCCAAGAGAAGCCTCTCCCTTTCTTAAACTTAAAGCTTCGGCTCGCGTGCGAAACACATACATGCTTGACAGGTGTACAAGACCCTATAAAATGATCTAACACCGCACGAGTGTGCACCTTTCACACCAAATCTAATCCGACCCAAGTCATCAAGTTGACTTCACTTGATCAAATAAGTGATCAGACGGGCACGTATCTCAACGTACTCTATTCAAAGTTGGGCACGCATCCTGAGGTATACTATTCAAAGTCCAAATTTTCGGGATGTTACAAATGTGCAATTAGGTGGGCCATACCATTCAAACTTTCAGACATAGAATGGACACAAGCACATCGCTATGTATTGTTCAACCAACCTGAGGTCACTAGTTACCTAAAGTAAGAAATGACATATATGTAAAACTTTATTAATATCAAATTCGGTGGATGATGTATTTAAGAAACATTTTATGTTTTATGCAAAAAACACATCCGGTACCTTAAGATGACTCATAGCAAGGCAAGTCCACATGAATTGCATAAAATCCACAACCAAAGGTTTATTAAATGGTTTGAGGAACATGTAAGTATTAATAGTTTATATTTTAACATATTCCTTACTATAAAATAACTTAGGAGTTTTATAACCTTAATGCTCATTTTAAATAGGTTGCCCTATTACGAAAGTCATCCACTATTTTGGCAGAAGGAATCCATTCCCTCTCCCAAGGTCCAAGTTCTCTAGCACAAAGACTTACTACTTACACCATCAATGGATATAAATTCCAAACCATTGATAAGGAGAAGAGAGCTAAAACCCAGAATAGTGGTGTTGCAGTCTCAGCAACTACTACGAGCTATTCAAGTGCAAAGGACAAAAGCCCCGTTGCAGGAGAGATAACCTATTATGGTCGTTTAACGGATATAATTGAGTTGACATATTATGAGGGGCGCAAGTTTGTTTTGTTCAAATGTGACTGGGTTGATATAAAGACACAGGGCAGTGGAGTGAAGACTGATGAGTTAGGGTTCACATTAGTAAATTTCACAAAATTGTTGTTCTCCGATCAAGAACTATCAGATGAACCGTATGTTTTGGCATCTCAAGTCAACCAGGTTTTCTATGTACCAGATCCTGTGGAACTAAATTGGCATGTCGTTGTGAAGAATAAACCCAGGGACGTGTTTGATATGGGTGGGGTGGATGATTCATTATTGGATAGCATGCCATATGGGAATCAACATTCAATTCGTGACTTTGATATATGAGAACGATTTTGTTAATTGGATAAGAGAAGATTTGGTTGGTGTAATTGTTGAGACACCTCCCCAGACTCTTAATGTGCAACAAGATCCTTTAGAAAATTCAATTGATAACGAAGATGAATCAGATTCTGATGCTCAAACGAATGAAAGTTTGTAATTGTTTAGATGGTAATAGATATATGCATTTGCAATTAGCTACTATATGCTTAACCCATATTAGAAATTAATTGCTTATATATATAAGGTGGCAGATTTTATTATTGTGTTGCTACTGCTACTCCAAATCTTTCTTAGAAAATTGGCGCTCTTTCATTAATATCCTATTGCCAAAGAAAAGGTATGCTATCTATAAAGTGTTAAGTATTAAATAACCCCTTAATAGTAGTTTCATATAGTAGTATAGAAATATTTGCGCAATATATTGGTGTAGACACACATTAATTATACAGGGGTATATTGGTGTCTGTGCACAGAAAATGTGCACATTAATATGATAAAATCAGAGACTTTAATGGTTTCTTATGATAGATGATAAGTATACATAATGTATGTCATGAAACCTAACTTAAAATTTTCCATTACATATAAATGGTTTTCAAGGACTCAGGCGTTTTTATTAGTAATTTAATATGCATGTTAATATGATATTAAATTTTTTTGTGCAGATGAGTCATAGTCAAGAAGCATCCAATGAAGGTACTTCCTCTCCAGTGAAAAAGAAGGGAAGAGGTCCAACAAGGTGTCTTTATACAATGGGCCCAGGAAAGGGAGAGAAATTTGAGGTTGGGCGTGGCCAACCAAATGGAGACACGCGAGTAAATTGACAAATTATTGTGGCTTAATGGTGAGAGATGGGCGGAAATGTGCCCTTGATTCCCCTTCTTGGGATGAAGTTAACGAAGAAGGAAAGGAACGCGCGTGGAATCAAATTTTGGTAATTAATTTATTTTTTATAATAATTTTCTATGTTCTCGATGTTAACAAAGTAATATATATGTATGTATGTTGAATGTGATGTAGGAGAAGTTTGATATTGATGATAGATTGAAGTATTTTGTAATAGAATCCATGGGCAAGAAGTGGAGGGATTTCAAGTGTGAGTTAAAGAGAAAATATTATAACAAATACAACTGATGAGCAACGACTTCAGGCTAAACCGAAAGAAGTTGTGCAGGAGCAATGGGAGGTTCTGATCCCCTTTTGGAATTCTGAAGAAGGAAAGGAATACTATCATCTGAAGAATTTCTTTAAAAATTATTAAGCGACATATAAATATTGAATCAACAATTGATTGGTGCATGTAGAAAAGAAGTGAATGAAATAAATTAAATCGTTCCAAATAAACGCTACCTCATACGGCTGGATCTAAAAGTTTTGCTATAATACATGAAGAGGAGGTATTCATTTCGATTTAATGCCTTTTTGGTTGGTGTTTATCTATGTCGATGTTTTATAATTTGATTGTGCCCTTAACTACTCTTTCATGCAGCGTTCTAGGAGCAAAACACAAACATCACCAACTCGAGCGACGCTATTTTTTAAGACTCACGCGCATAAAGATGGCACACCCGTAAATGATGAAGCGGTGGATAGGATGATTAGTATTAATAAACTATACAATTCAATTAATGATTCGTGGCATACACATAATCTGATATTTAAAAGTTGGGGTGGCGTGAATAAGGAGGTGAAAGAAAAAACCGATCCTCCATAGCTGATAATAAGGGACGGACCGCCTATTCATTTGTATCCAAGTGTTTCAAAACAAATTGAACCAGATTTTGGATTCAAAACTTCTTAGCTGATTGTTTTTTTTTTTATATATATTTCTTGAAAGCATGGTTTTAAAGCTCTATTGAATCGAGTAATAAATGACAATGTACTTGATTGCAGCGTGAGTTGAAGGATCAATTTGCAAAAGCTGGTTCGAAGGATTCAAACTCACGAAACGATGTATTCTCAAAGGTGTTTGGAAAAGAGAAGCGTGGTCGTGTCCGTGGTTATGGTTTGGGAGTAACCCCTACAAGTTTGTGGGGATCATCTTCTAACTGCAATGGGCCCTCTAAGGAACTCAATATAATAAAAGAAGAAATACAGATCATGGAAGAGAAAGACAAGGAGAGAGAAGAGATGAAAAAAAAGATGCAACTCATGTAGGAGAGAGAAAGAGAGAAAAATTATTTTTTGATCTTACGACCGTAGTCGAAACTCTACAGAGAAAGGTATGTATAAATATTGAATCTTTTATAATTAGGTATGTTGTAATTAATCGAAAGCCGGTTTAAAAGACTCAAACTTATAAAATAATATCCTAGATCTAACATCTCTATTTGGTGTTTGTTGCATAGGTGGCCAACAATATTACTTGAGTGCCAGAATCTACTGAAGGGTCAAACTCTGAGGTACTTCCTAATAAACTTTGAAAGTCCGTATATTTTGTAAGAGAACTTCTAACAAATTGGTAGTACCATTAAAGTTACATATTAAAGATTAAATATTGTGAAAGTGCAGAATGTAATTTGCATACAGGAATGCTAGGACAATTATCCCAATCACCATATATTTTTTTTCATAATTCAACTTATACCTAATATTCTGTTATTAATTATTTACTGTATTTAAAAAAAATATTTTTTTCTCTAATATCCTAACTATCTTCATAATTTGTGATGGAGTTTTAATGTGATGCAGAAATTAGCATGGCGGAGATTTTTGACATGGTGTCCATGGATTGTTAAAAAATTAAGTCATGTAGTCGCTTTCATTTTTTGGTATCTATTTTGAGCACAAGAATAGGGCTTTAAATGTGGATTGTAGGTTATTTTTCAAATGATATCAGTGCACTGATTGATATCTCTGAATTGGATTGGTTAATAGTTGTTGAACTTCATTTGTATGTGGTGGGACAAAATTTATTTTTATTATTTGATTTCAGATTTGTGATAATTTATGGTTTATATTTTAGTACTTGTTTCTTTTGTGATAAGGAACAATTTTCAGGGTTTAATTCAAAGTTGCATGTGATGGAGCAAACAAAAAAATATCATTCCCAGCTGAATGTAAAAAAAAAAAATCAGGCTAATTTATTGGCAAAAAAAATACTAGTATTAGTATTACCGGCAGCCACAATGTCTGTCGGCAAAAGAAAACAGTAGTATTGACGACATCCACTTTCGTTGTCGGCAATAAAAATAGTAGTATTACCGGCAGCCATGTTGTCTACCGGCAAAAAAAAAATAGTAGTATTGCCTGCATGCACATTGTCTCCCGGCAAAGAAAAGGTATTATTACCGGCAGTCACATTGTCCGCCGACAAAATATAAATGCTGCTGGTAAATCATGTTGTTAGTGACCGTTGGGAAAATATTACCAGCGAGGTTCCCCCGCTGGAAAAAAGTTCAATATCTGCCGGCAATAGTAACGATGACAAACGAATTGGCGGCGGACCTACATCCGCCGGCAATAGTATTAGCGGCGGCTTTTGGAGTAGTCCCGGCGGGTATAAGCCGCTGGGAAAAGGTAAAATTTTTGTAGTGTTGGTCCACAAGGTATCTTTAATCAACGTGTTATGATTCCATCGAAGGCAATTCTAATCTATTTACTAAAAAGTTAGAGAACAATAAAAGAAAAATAGAAGACCAAAAACTAATATACAAAAAGAGAGAGCTCTCTAACCCTTTTATACCCTAATTTATTTTCCCATATTTTCGTGAAATTCGGCCCAACTCTTCAATAGGCACAACCTCGATATTTTAGCCATAATTTTTTACTTCAAACTCGAATTGGCGCGATTCTTGAGACATTGGAAAGAAAACAACGACCTTTAAAATTTTGTGTAAAATAGCAATTTCACGAATCCTATATGTTAGAGGTCAAAATAGAGCTGAAAGTCAGAATAAGGTCTGGATGATCCAAGGTTGCACGGATTTGACGTTATTTTATGAAAACTTTAGGGCTATTTTATACTCAACTTATCTTCAGGCATGAAAATCACTAAAACTATACAAAATATATTAAATAGCTTTCATCAGATGACAATTTATAGGTATAAGAGGTCAAATATTAATACTTTTCAATACTTATCACACCCTTAAACCTAAACTTTGCTACTTCCCGAGCAAAGACAAGGAAAAATACAGCAAAAAATAGAATAAAATAAAATAATATCCTAGAAAAGATAAAGGTCACTTTCGTAGCTAACACGGTTGCATTTAGTGTATGCAACAAGCCTTTAAATCGCTAGGTGATCCCTAGTGGAGGTGTTCAGTCTCCTGAGGGTTTGCAGTGAAGTTACCAACAAAATTTCAAATATATAAATATATATATATATATATTTAAATCATCATTTAAAATGTAATTTTTGAAAAGAATAACACCTTCAAAAGCATGAAAGTCATTCACAATTTCAACCTTCAATTAAGTAATGAGAAAATTATACTAATGGTTTTTATTCACCAAACTCTTTAAATTTTGATTTGTTCATGGAAAGAGTGATGTGTGTGCCTACCAAAACGAAATACTTCCATTGTTAAACATTTCTAAACTACGAACCTTTCGAAAATTTTATCTTGACTCAAACCTCACCTTAGATATACACTCTCCAAAATAAACTCATATGAAAGGGTTAATTTTTTGCACATATGTGAGGGATCGATTCAAAGCAAAGTAAATAGTCTCACATAATTAAAAAAAAAAAGGAATTCAAAGACTATAAATCTCATAGAAAGACACCTATTTATTCCAAGCATCCTACATCAATAACCATAGATATTATAACTTTACTCTCCACAAGGCAATTATCAATTGAGATTGGATCATAAAGGTCTTTTTAAACTTGTAATAGGGCTTGGGTTAAGAGTTTAAAAGAAAGAAAATTAGGATTCAAAATGTTTATAAGAAATTGGAAAAAGAATGCAATAATATAAACTATTTTTTTTTCAACACGATCTCTTTCTTCTAACTTCTCATTATTGTTCAAAAACTTTCTTCTTTTATTTTTATCTTTTATGAAACTTTCTTTTCCCTCATTCCCTTATTTTATGAAACTCAAATTTTCAGTTTCTCTCGTCTTCTTTTTTCTTTAATCCCCTATTATCTTAACTACCCTTCACTTTTTCCCCCACTTGACCTTATTCACTTTATTTTTACGTAAACACTACACTTCAGTACCTCTCACACTTACTCTCTTTTCATTCATTTTATCCCTCGCTCCCAATTTCTCAGAAATAAAAAGGTTAAGGCTAAGTTTTAGAAATGGTGCAGGGTAAGTAGATTAATGTGGCTTATCAAAGAAGCATGCAAACATTAAAAATGCTCAAAATGGTACTAGAAAGGTAAAATCAATTTAGGTGAGTCGCAAACGATCCTAAAATAGCCTTCAATCATATCCTCAATCAATAGTAATATTGCCTATTTGCTTCAAATAAATTTACAATATGTTCTAGCAAGTGATATAGATTTGATTTCATACTTGGTCATAGGTCAAACAAAAAATACATGAGATTATCAATAAAAGAATGAAAAAAAAATATATCGTAGTAAAGAAACTCCAAATTTATATATATTCTCTCTCAAGAACACGAAAAAGTTCTAAAGCTCACTAGAAAAGTCTCCACTAATGATCATAAGGTTTACAATTCAAAAGCATTTAGAAACTTCAAAATGTCTAGCTTGTTACTATGTGAAAGAGTGTTCTAAGTATGAATTTCATAAAAGATTTTTCGTTTGAAGAACAAATTCCCTACGTTGAATTTTTGACACTCCTTAACTTAAGCACAATTGGTGTTAAAACAAAATAAAAAAAATCGGACTAAGGTGAATTTTTGACACTCCTTAACTTAAGCACAATTGGTGCTCATTGTTGGCTATACACAAAATAAATCGAACTAAGGTGAAAAAATATACATGGAGTAATGATTTTGAGGCCCATGATAGCACATGAAAAGGGGAGAGATAGGAAAATTCCCCCAAACCTGCATGAAAATATATCAGTACAAATTAACTTGCCCATTGAGCAATATATGTGTATATCTAAGTATCCTCCCCACACAAAAAAGAATGTCAACAATAGATGTGACAGCCCAGATTTCCTTACCCCAAAATTTGTATCATCGGATTGTAGAAAATAATTTGATTTCAGAGTTTTCTTTGGTATCTGAGTGCATATATACCTTGGTGATAACTCGATCTTCCCTTAAATGGATCATTGGAAGGATCGGGCCATCAAGCATGCGGTAAGTGTATGCCAATGCGGAAGCAAAGCGGTAAAAGCATATGACATTATACAAAAGATTTTCCATCATTCTAACAAACACAAAACTATATAGATTTTCCATCATTCTAACAAACACAAAACTATATAGACCACCGGCAACGGCCGACCGTCACCAAAATAGTAGTTTAAACCATACAAAACTACACTCTAATCCAAAAAGACCGTACCCAGTAATAAAAAATACACTGTCCATGACTTATCTATTATTGTGTATATATTTTATATTAAATTCAAGTCTTAACCTATTGCAAGCACATAATGAAAATCATAGTACTAGCATAGGATCGTTCCCACAAGAAAGTTTGTTATCTAATTAATTCTTTAATTTTATCCTTTATTCAAATCCTTATCTTTAAAAACTTCTATTTATCTTTAAGATCTAATCTACTGGATAAATATGAATAAAAGGATGGTTTTTTAATCTAAAGTGCATAAAAATAAATCCTAATCCTCCTTCAGATTAAGGTCGCCAATCTTAATCTTCAGCTATCGGATATTTATAAATTTAAATAGTACTGTTACACTATATTTCTAGTCTCCTAGCATTGGGCGTCAATCAAGTTTAAGATCCCATCAATACAGATTTAATCTAATCAATAACTTCCTAATATTTGGGCATCAATCAAACCTTAAAAAATCAAAGATGGAAAAGTAAAACCGTTATACTAATCTATAAATTCTAACCTGAGTCGTCAATTCAAATCAAAACTTGAAAATGTTTACAAAGCAAATAAATCTAAACTAAAAAGCAAAGTAAAATATATCCTTCACCCCTCAGTCGTAGTCGTTAATTGCTCTTGAGAAACTTCTGATATCTAATCTATTCTAACTATTTTACACTACTTTGATTAGAAGAAAATCTAACCTCAGGTGTCAATTGATGCAAAAATTCTTCGATGCTTATTCCTATGCTGAGCTCTCTTATTTATAGATCATAAGGAGTCGGTTTACAAAGATCTAGTTCTAATAAAATAAATTACTAAAAATATAAGTTTCTTAATATAACTCTAATTCCTAATTTTATATTTCCTTTGCTTCAGCGCTTGATATATTTCTAAAACTTTCTTTATACTGCAGCAATAGAGTCCTTAAAAATCTTCTTCATCAATTTCCTCAGATCCGTGATTTGTCTGACTTCTAATTCAAGAGATCTTCTAGTTTTGGTTCATGGCGGTGATAGTTCTCACGTGATCAGTAGCAATGAACTAAGCCTTTTGTAGAATCTCTAATAACGATTCTCTGTTCTTTCTTCTTTAGTGGAAAATCGTAAATTATAATTTTTTTCTGACTTTGATAGACTTGGCAGACGATTCTCTGGAAAATCATAAATACTTATCTTTTTTGAACGGTTTCTTCTGTAGAATCATAAATTATAATTCTTTGGCTTTCATAGTCTCGCTCTGGAAAAATCGTAAATAGCGATTTTTCATTCTTTTCAGTAGGTGGAGCTTTTGTCTTTCAATCTATTGTCATTTTTACTGCTTTTTGAGTTACTTTTGATAAATATTAATACTTTGGCTCTATTTTATTATTTTTCCTTAATATCTGCAAATCAACAAGTTATTAGTAGCAAACTATGGTCTAGCATCACTAAGTTAAGAGTGATAAAATGATAAATTATGTGACTGATCACATCCCCAAATTTAAGTTTTGCTAGTCTTTAGCAAATAAGGAAACATAAAATATTTAAACTATGAATTTAAATGCTACTTTCGTAGGGAGCACGATTGCATTTAGCAGATGCAACAAGCCTTTAAACTCCTAGGTGATCCCTAGTGGAGGAGTTGTAATCTCCTAGAGGTTTTTAGTGAAGTTACCCACAAACTTCAAATATTTTTTATTTTTTCAAAACTAAAAATAAATTTTTATATATACTAAATATTCAATCAATCATTATATGTTTATTATTTCTAAAAATTTATCAACTCTTTTATCCTTAGCTTCCCATCATCGTAATTATCCTTTATCAGAACTCAATAATTTCAATTCGGTGTAGCGTAGAGTGTGTGCGAGTTTATTCATGAGAAATTTTTCTAAACTGCAGTTTTTAGAAAATATTTTTATCTAAACTCTCACTTATTGGCATACTCTTAAAAATAATCAAAATTTTGGGTTCTCACAATAATGTAGATATATATGCAAAAATCTGATAATTACTAAGCAGAGAAATCTCATTGAAGGGATAATCAATTCTGTTCATATGACTTCTTTATTCATTCATAGTATCTATTTTATATATCTCTATTAGACTCATATTTTTGTAAATCGTAAATCTCAAAGGTGTTTCCTTCGACTTGTAATGGGGCTTTGGATTTTCAGAAGGTTTCAAGAAAAGGTACAGAGGATTCAAAAGTTTTATGAGAATTTAGCACTTCTTTTTCTTTTTCTTCTTCTATTTTTTAGCTACAGCAAGTATCCTTATTTTGGATATCTTCTTCCCATTTTTCTTTTCTATTTTCTTTTTCTATAAATCCCAATTTCATAGAATCATATTTTATGATTTCTTCTTTTTCTTCCCTTTTTTCCATTTTTTTCATACTTTTATATTTCTTTTTTCAGTCGTACCCTTTTCAGTAGATCCTTTATCTGTTAAGCATATACTCCTTTCACTCTCTCTTCTCTCCTTTTATATTCTAAACTTTTAGAAATTGTAAGGGTTAAAGGTAGAAAGCTTTGGTCAGTACATATGATTAAAGGTTTATAAAATTTTGGTATAAAAAAAATCAATTTTTGGCTTCTAATATGGGTTCAAAGGGTATATTGTTCTGGGATTTTTAGCTTTTTGGCTGTGGTTTACAAAAGATGGCCTTTGGTCATTTTGACGATTTACTAATATGGATATCTTATTATTTTGATATACTTAATAGATAGTTTTAAAGAAACAAATCATCATATTTATAGAATATATTGATTCTAAGTTCAACAATATGAGATTATAGATAGTAGAGGAGCTCAAGGAAATTTTAGCATGAATAAAAATAGTCTTTCTTTCTCATAATAGAGGAGGAAATAAGTTCTTTAGCTCACTGGTTATATAATTTTGAAACTATAATCTAAAATATTTACAGTTCAGATAAATCGTATAGTTTCAAACATTCATCTGATACAGTGTTCTAGAGATGCTTTACTTGAATTGTAACTATTTTTATTTTTATTTTTGAACTACTACTAGGATGGAGTGCTAAGTATTTCGGATTTTCATATTTTTATTATAATTTACATATAATGATTAACTTTTTTTCTAAAGTTTTATAAAAATTTTATGGAAAAGTACTATGTGAAAAAATTTATTAAAAAGATAATAAAAAATTATTATAATATACTATATAATGTATCCCCCCCAAACTTAAATAGGACAATGTCCTCATTGTGCAAAACAGGAGACATACATAAAAATTTTACCTTATATTACTGCTATGTTAGTAACCGGGTTAGTAATCTGCAAAAGGAATCAACAATCTTTCCCCCAAACTTGGGAGAAAAATACTTTCGGTTGATGAAACTACTATATTAGATGTTAGTAAAAAAATAAAATAAAAAAATAGCAAATAAAAAGAAGAGAACTTTATATATATATGATCTAATTATAAAAATATTACAGTAAATAAAAAGAAAATCCTAAAAGAAATCTAGACACACAGTAAACTAAGACACTGGCAGCAACGTCTGAGAGAAAGATAGTTCGATAAAGATTGGTCATCGGCTTTTAACTACCTTCAATCAGAGTCTCTCATCCCTTCCCACCAAAGGCATATCCATGCCTTTGCAGGATCGCACCCTCTATCTTCTAAGTCCTGTAGAGCAATGCACATCACATTTCTCTTTTTGGGAAGAAATGCAAGCCATTGTGGAAGGCCTTAGAAAAGTGGGAAGAGAACACCTCTCCGATTCATCGTTTGCTTATACCGCTTCCTTGTGAAAATTATGTGAAGGGAATATATCACAAGCGAAGGGAGAAGATAAGCAATGGAGAGGGGTGGTGCGGGACGGCTCAACCCACCATCATCATACGAGAGTCTGTATTCGGGGTGGTTGTGATGGTTTAAAGTTTAGGACGTGGGGTTAGATGAGTTCCTAGTATACAGTTTTAGATTTGGGTTAGGTTTAGGGTAAAGGGTAGTCGCGGTGGACGATTCAACATCTCAGATAGATTTCTGTCGCTTCAAATCGTTTACTTTCTGCTGTGCGGCTAAGAGCTCAGCTCTATGTATTTCGAAAATTCTATCAAGTTGTTTACTGAAATAGTTCTGGGTATGTTCTTCGATCATGGGATTTTAGGTATGAAAGATTGAAGACGAAAGAGATGAGATTGTTTATGGACGGGTACGAATTTATAGGGAAGAGGCTTGGCTTTGGACCGTCATTCGAGTAAATATCAATATGTAGGTTCCTAGGCTAGGGTGGTTGGGAAGTGGTAGTCTTGAATGTAAGGTCTGTATTTTTCCCTTATGAAATTAATGGATTTGAATTTCAATGTAACTGATAAGACAGACCACTGGAATCGCCTGTTCCCTACAATTATTGTTTACAATTCTAGCTATCAATGAACCATTTGAAAAGACTTTTTATTGTTGAATCGTATTCGCTATGAGTCAGCATGGTTGCTCGTAAATCCATACGTTTACACATGAGTATCGAGAAATATCTATACGATTGGATGCATTTTTCACATTTACAAGTCGTGTGAGATTCTCGAAAAGAAAATAATACTGGTACATATGTCACAGGATTTTCCTATGGATGAGTCGGTAGCTCGACGGGTCCACTAGGAGCTTAATAACGGTCAAGGGGAGTTGATGTGCGTTCCATGATAATATGTCCTCTTGGGGTGTCTACAGGCCATGAGGAGGAATAGTTACTACCTCTCGAGTTAGCCAAAATGGTTAATTGCTCAACTTGAGTTTCTAATTGGGTAATGGATTCTAGGAGATTGCTGAATAACTACGTTTGAATCTGGCCATGCTGCAGCCAACTTTCGGCTATCGGCATCAGGGCTTCCTCAGTGTCAGTATGGTCTTGGGCCTCTATGGGGTAAAAAGGAGTGGTAGGACACTTTGGAGTTGCTTGATTTGGGCTATGGTTAGGACCACACGCTTTATCTTGTCCACATGTTGGGTACGATTTTATACTCTTCAGAGATTAAAATTTTCCTTTCCAAAGCTTCAGCTTAGAAAGATTTTTCGTCATTGACTTTAATTTATATAATTCTCCTTGCTTAGGAGGCATATTCATTATGGTCTCCGAATCAATCTCACCCATTGCTTAGTATTACACCAGTTCCTTGCCAAGGATCTCAAAGATTTCCCAAGCATCCTCTACTATTAAATTATGAAATATACCACCACAGGCAATATCAATCATATAGCTAGTTTGGTCATTTAATCCTTCATAGAAAGTGAGTACTATTTACCATTTCGCAACCCCATGATGAGGGAACATATAAAGAAGATCCTCGAGGCGACTCCAACTCTCCTGAAAGGTTCATTCAAAAATTGATGGAATGTTAAAATAAGATGCCGGATTCTATTCATTTTGCATGTTGGGAAGTACTTCTCAAGGAATTCATGTTTCAATCCCTCCCAATTAGCAATCGAATTTTGGGGTAAAGAGTATAGCCACTGCTTTGCCTCGTCTCTAAGAGAATATGAGAATAGCCTCAAACGAATGGATACTCCTGTCAGTTCTTTAATTCGAATAATATTGCACATTTCTATAAAATTATTTAAATGCCATTGAGGGTCTTCCTCAATAAGTTTGTGAAAAGTAGGAAGTATTTGAAGTATATTTGGCATGATTTCGAAAGTCTCATAACTAGTGATAGGGGTTTGAATACATGGGAGTAGAGTAAGAGGTGTCAATACATAATATTCCTTCATGGTCTTAGTCATGTTCTAATTGCTGCCCGTCATTAGTTTAATAACAGGACAGTTCGGTTAGAATAGTTATTATTTTTATTTTTAATATTTTTTATTTTTTTTATTTTAGCAAACAGGGAGAGAAACAAATCTGAGCTCTAAATTCTGTGGCGGTAGAAGTTAAAAACTATTAATTCACTGCTCCGAATAATCCTGCAAAAAAATTAAGAAGTGATCAAATAAAAATATAAAGAAATATAAAAAGAGAAAGATAAATATTGGTTTCTAAAAGAATAAAAATATTAGGTAAAAACTTTAAAAGAATTAGATAATTCCGCTTCCCCAACAGCGGTGCCAAAAACTTGGCTTATCTTTTATTGTGTATATATTTTATGTTAAATTCAAGTCTTAACCTATTGCAAGTGCACAATGGAAATCATTGT
This sequence comes from Chloranthus sessilifolius, assembly GCA_021018995.1. Classification (NCBI taxonomy): domain Eukaryota; kingdom Viridiplantae; phylum Streptophyta; class Magnoliopsida; order Chloranthales; family Chloranthaceae; genus Chloranthus; species Chloranthus sessilifolius. The sequence goes on along the minus strand of CM037585.1, from coordinate 110,824,159 downwards.
ACTAGCATAGGATCGTTCCCATGAGGAAGTTTGTTATCTAATTAATTCTTTAGTTTTATCCTTTATTCAAATCCTTATCTTTAAAAACTTCTATTTATCTTTAAGATCTAATCTACTGGAGAAATATGAATAAAAGAATGATTTTTTAATCTAAAGTGCATAAAAATAAATCTTAATCCTCCTTCAGATTAAGGTCGCCAATCTTAATTTTAAGCTATTGGATATTTATAAATTTAAACAAAATCGTTGCACTATATTTCTAGTCTTCTAGCATTGGGTGTCAATCAAGTCTAAGATCCTATCAATGTAGATTTAATCTAATCAATAACTTCCTAAAATCTGGGCGTTAATCAAACCTTAGAAAATTGAAGATGGAAAAGTAAAACCGTTACACTAATCTGCAAATTTAACATGAGTCGTCAATTCAAATCAAAACTTGAAGATGTTTACAAAGCAAATAAATCTAAACTAAAAAGCAAAGTAAAATATATCCTTCACCCCTCAGTCGCAGTCGTCAATTGCTCTTGAGAAACTTCTAATATCTAATCTACTCTAACTATTTGACACTACTTTGATCGGAAGAAAATCTAACCTCATGCATCAATTGATGCTGAAATTCTTTGATACTTATTCCTATGCCGAGTTCTCTTATTTATAGATCATAAGGAGTCGGTTTACAAAGATCTAGTTCTAATAAAATAAACTACTAAAAATATAAGTTTCCTAATATAACTCTAATTCCTAATTTTATCTTTCGCTTGATTCAGCGGTTGATATACTTCCAGAGCGTTCTTTATACTACAACAATAGAGTCCTTAAAAATCTTCTTCATCAATTTCCTCAGATCCGTGATTCGCCAGACTTCTAATTTAAGAGATCTTCTATTTCTGGTTCATGGCGGTGATAGTTCTCACATGATCAGTAGTAGTGAACTAAGCCTTCTGTAGAGTCGCTAATAACGATTCTCTGTTATTTCTTCTTTAGTGGAAAATCATAAATTATAATTTTCTTCTGACTTTAATAGACTTGGCGGACGATTCTCTAGAAAATCGTAAATACTTCTCTTCCTTAAGCGGTTTCTTATGTAGAATCGTAAATTATAATTTTTTGGCTTTCATAGTCTCTCACTCTGGGAAAATCGTAAATGGCGAATTTTTATTCTTTTCAGTAGGTGGAGCTTTTGTCTTTCAATATATTATTATTCTTATTGCTTTTTGAGTTACTTTTGACAAATATTAATACTTTGGCTCTATTTTACTGCTTTTCCTTAATATCTGCATATCAATAACTTATTAGTAGCAAACTATGGTCTAGCATCACTAAGTTAAGGGTGATAAAATGGTAAATTATGTGACTGATCAGTCCACACTATGTCCAATATCTAGCAGAGCCTATAGGGTGGCAGCTCTTCCTCCTTTTCTGGAATATAATCTTGATCCTCTTCGAGTTCAGGATCCACTTCTGCTTCTGCACCTGCACCTGTGACGTATAGTCAAGGGGTGAGCTACCGTACAAGCTCAGTAGGGAGAAAAATAATGCTCAATCACATTTTTATCACACTGTCTTATAGAAATGATGCATGGATTTGAAAATGATTCAAAATTTATGTTCATGACAAGTATATATATATATATATATAAAGCATTTAACTGAAAGCATAATTCTAAAGCATGCCGTATCATGATGCAGATTATATACGGGACAAATGCATATCGGAATCAAGGAATCATGACAGAAGCATAAATGTCAAGGAAGCAGAGTTGTAACATCCCCAAATTTTGAACCCGTACACACTGACTAAGTGCGTGTGCCTGGGACGACACACTATGCGTGTGTATACCTAGAGGCAAAATTTCTATAGAGAATAAATCAGTAAAGATGATTAAAACTTGCTTGAGTTATGTGGGCCGACTGATTGGGCAGACTATTTGGGCCGACCAATTGGGTTGACAAATTGGGCTGACTTCGGGTCTTAACTTGAACCTTAGAATGTGTGACAAACACACAACTTAGGTGTTAGAGTTTCACACCGAGTTAAAGCAAGTGGATAAGATTAACACCTTACTTTGGTGTTATAGCTTAATACCGAATCCAGTGGATAAGTGGTTTGGGTGTGCAAGCCCCACATCGAACCAAAAGTTTAGATGTATAATAATTAACTCCTTGTTTAGGTGTATGTGCTTAACACTGAAAGAAACTAATACGCTATTTTGGGTGTGCGAGCTTCACACATAACCAACCCCAAAAGAGCATATACTTGTTTCGGTGTATAAGCTTCACACCGAAACCACCCCTACACTATAAGCAAGCCCCACCCGTGGGGTATCATTTTTCTTGCAAACCTTGAGAGAAGAGAAAGAGAGGAAGGAAAAGAAAGAGAAGAGGAAGAGGAAGGGTTTGCTTCTTCTTCATTGGGTGGACTTCTGTCAACTTCTTCTTCTTAGACCCACCGCTAGAGGCCGCCAACCCTTGTCACAATTACGATCAAGAGCATGAGAGAACTCTCCCAAACCCTCTTTTAGTTTAAGAACCAAACCCCATTTACACCTCTCTAGATCCTTTTATTTCAAGGAAGAGAGATATTAGGTTGTGTGTGAGTTGGGAGGAGTCGATCTTCGTCCAATATGATCGAAAGAATTAAAGAGGACAAAGAGTTTGGGGCGTTGGAGGAAAGAGGGTTTCGTGTCAAATCCATCAGTTTTGGTTGCCGTGGAGCGTGCACACATGTGATTGGAAGGTGATAATCGATTTAATTTGGTTAGAATTAGTTTAGATTTGTTTTATGGGTAATTGGAATGCATATAAATGAGTTTTGGGTTTTTTGGATCAAAGAAGAAGAAGCCCAAAGGGTTTCTAAAACTATCAAAACCAATCGATCAATTTAGAAATCGATCGATCGGATTTTATAGAACAGAAAAGTGAATTTTCTTTGGAGAAATTGATTGATCGAATTTGGGAATCGATCGATCGGATTTGAAAATCGATCAGTCGATGTTGACTAAGCTTGCTGACACTACTTTGGTATTTTAGCCATAACTTTCTGCTCTGAACTTTGATTGACGTGATTCTCACAGCGTTGGAAAGAGGACAGTGTGCAGTTCGACCAGTGAGAGTCGACTTTTTGAATAAGTATTTCAATTGATCGACTTGTGTCAGAAGGAGAACTGCCTGAGATAGCAAGTAGTGGCAAAGCCTCTGGGTAACCTATACTAGAGCCAGGAATGCTTTCTCCAATGAGAATAGCGTGCCTCATAATTAATAAACTTCTTGCTTAGATAGTAGATGGCATGCTCTCTTCTTTCGATCTCATCATGCTACCCTAGGACACATCCCTTTGAGAATTCTGTCGTTGAGAGATAAATTAGGAGTGGCCTCCCTGGTACTGGTGGCACCAGAACTGGAGGGTTGAGGAGATAGCCTTTGATTGTATCAAATGTGTCCTGACAATCGTCGTTCCATTCAATGGGTGAATCTTTTCTTAGTAGCTTAATGATCAGCGTGCAGATAGGAGTTAACTGTGCAATGAATCAACTAATGTCTTGTATTATGCCCAAGAAGCCTCTGACTTCTTTCTCAGTAGATGGTGGAGGCAGTTCTACGATGGCCTTTACTTTGATGGGGTCAACCTTGATACCTCTTCTGCTGACGATAAAACCAAGTAATTTTCTTGACATGGCACCGAATGCTCATTTATGAGGGTTTAGACGCAGCCTGTACTTTCTCAGTCTTTCAAACAACTTTTGGAGGTTCACCAGATGATCACCTCTCGCTTGAGACTTGGCTATCATGTCGTCAACGTACACCTTGATCTCCCGGTACATCATGTCGCGGAACAGTGTTGCCATGGCCCTTTGATATGTTACCCCAACATTCTTCAAGTCGAATGTTATGACTCGATAACAGAAAGTCCCCCATGGGGTAATGAATGCTTTCTTCTCTCGGCCCACCTCGGCCATTTTGATCTGGTTGTAACTGAAGAATTCATCCATAAATGAGAGCATCCCATGCCTGGCAGTATTATCGACCAAGATGTCGATGTGTGGCAAAGGGAAGTCATCTTTTGGACTCGCCTTATCAAGATTCCTTAACTCTATGCACATGCGAACCTTTCCATCTTTCTTTGGCACTAGCACAATGTTGGCTAGCCACTGTGAGTATTTAGAAACCATGAGGAAACCGGTGTTGTACTGCTTGATGACCTCATCCTTTACTTTCAACATCCACTCTGTCCTGAGACGCCTCAACTTTTGCTTGACAGGCTTAGCATCTGAATACAACGATAACTCATGCTCGACCAAATCGGTGCCCAAATTAGGCATATCCTCGTATGACCATGTGAAGACGTCTTGGTATGACCGAAGGAAATCAACCATACAATTTCTTTCCTTGGGAGACAACGAAGTTCTGATCTTGGTGATTAGGATCCTCCTCGGTCCTCAGATTGACCTCCTTGATCTCCTCAACGATTGGGGTAAGGCCATGCTCAAAATCGGCATATTGTTCAACGAGCCCATTGGGAAGCTCCTTAATTAAGTCCTCGCCATCCAGATCCGTGACTCTTATCTCTCCTTGTATTTCTATAGGAAAGAGATCAATTTCACATCGAGCGGGTTCTTCAATTAAGGCATCATTTTCTTTACTTTTCTCGAGAATTTTAAAAGATAATATTTTTGAACTTTTTGGTATTTTTCTCATATTTTTGTTAACTTTTTGCTTATTTTTTCTCACTTACCCCTAGATTCCACATTTTTTATACTTACCCCCCCACGATTCTGTCATTTTACCGCCTTAGCCATTTGGCGGGCCTGCTTGATGCACGTTTATACTTACCCCTACGATTCTGTCATTTACATGCCTTAGCCGATTGGCGGATCTACTTGATGCATTTTACGCTTATTGCTTAGTCGCTTGACTGGCCCTGTCATTTTCTTATTCCTTATCATATTCCATCAATGGACACCGACCCGTAGAGGCGACACGAGACTCTCTCCACTCATTTTTGGACTTAAAGAAAACTCCCTAATAATTGAACTTAAAATTGAACCAAGAGGGGAACTTAATTAATTTTTTCTCGCAAGTAGTTTTTACAAAAGGGGGGAAATTTAGGCAGTGATACACTTGTCTCGGTTCCCTAGAAGTGCAGCCCTAATGGTGATGATCTCGAAAGGAACCACCCTATCCAGTATCTAAGAAGGTATTTGCGTCGGAGGTATATCGGGTGGGTGACCGATCTTGTTACTTAGCTAGAACCCTTGGGGAATGCGTTAGTCAGATCGAAACAGCCTTGTATCCCTAGGTACGGAAAGGAGGGACCCGAAGAAACAAAGAAAAATAGTCCCCGGAAGCATCGCTTCTAGAAAAGCCAAAATAGAAGCCCAACTCGGGTTTACTGCTACTGAGAAATATATATATATATATATATAAATTTTAGCTTAGCGTATATAAAGTACACGCTAGGCCAAAAAAATTCTAGAATCGTGCCTCGGGTACATAATATGGACGCTAAGCCAAATTTTAGAAAATTTAAGCCTAGCGTACGTATTATGTACGCTTAGCTTATTCTAGCTGAGCAGCCTGAATTTAGGGCCTTTTCACCTATAGACACCTAAATTTGGCCCAAGGCTCGATCAACCCGTACTTTGAGAAAGTCGTACTCCTGAGCTTCCAAAAGCACCTTCCAAACCCTTAGAACTTAATCTGAACTTTTATAATCATTGCCAAACTCTTAGGAATAAATCATACCCTTCACAATTTACCCTTAGAAAGCCTAAAATGGACCTAAAGAACCTGTTTCAAACCAACCAAAATAGCTGATGAAAAGAGGAGTGCCAAAGTTTTCATAGATAGTTTCCCATCCTAAGGTCTATACCATTGGAAATTAGAGGTTCCTATATTTTCAGCGAGCTAAGAATCACCTAATTCAGAGTTGTACATCAAAAGTTATGGTGAAATGAAAATCACAGATTTGTGCAGGAAATTGCAAAATCGGGCCGGACCCTTGCGAGTCTTCAACTTCCAACAGTTTGGACCTGGTTTTCCTTCAAAAAATGGCCAAAATTGATATTGGGGGTTTGACTTATGGACCATCCCAAAGTCTGGGGTTTGTTTCTTTAGAACCCTAGTGCCCCTTTTAGCTTAAGTTATAACCCTTATACCATTTATGTCACCACCCTATCATCTACCATTAAATCCAAATCCCTCTTCTCCAAGCTCTGGAAAACTCCAAAAACCTTAGATTGCCTATTACCTAATTTCTAACCCAATTAGTAACCTAACCCTTCACTAATCACCTCTCCCTCTATCAATAGAGAGCCACCCCCCTTGTTTAGGGCTTGAAAATTTTCTAAAAGAGAAAAAAACCTAGAGTGCTCCCTCTTAATTTTCAAACACCATTCCTCCATACAAATTTCATACTTGAGTTTTGTCTTTTAAATCCCATCTTCCATCACCAAACCTTGAGAGTTAGCTAGAACTACCTTTTAGCCAACCTCTGCTACCCTCTAGCTCCCTAGCCTTGGAAGTTCAAGCCCATTCCTCAACCCATTTGCTATCGGAAGCTCACTGGAAGCGCATCAACGCAAAGGTCCACAATGGTGCTACAAGGGCTTGAGAGCTCCGGCTCTATCCCCTACTCTTCTACCTTTTTTGCTTTTTCTCTATCCTAGAATTGAGCCATTACGCTACCCAAATTTTGGTAGGTGGGAATGACTCAATAGGATCGGTGTGCCATCGGACAAGAGGAAGTGCCGCCCATTTTATTTCCTATTTTCTATATATATATAATATATATATATATATATATATATTATATAAAATATCTAACACATAGTCCCAACCTGTAACATCCCCAAAAATTGACCGTCTGACTTTGACCTCGGGATCCGTGCCCGATTGATCGTAGTCTGACCAAGTGATGGTCAAACATTGAGTTCATGAAGTTAGGTACTAATGTAAGATTAGTGTGACCTAAATGTAACATATTGCGTTAAGTTGCAGTCACATACACCTATCTTTGGTGTATGTGTTTAACACACAAGGCCAAGAGGGGATATAAGGGTTTAATAACCCTATTTCCCTCTTATTTGGTTGTTGAAGAGTTAAGAGGAGAGAGAGAGAGAGAGAAGTAAAGAGGAGTTATTGAGGAGGAAGTGAATGCAAATAAAAGGACTAATTAGAGCATTCATTGACGGATTCAAAGCGATTGGGATCGTGAAGCAAATGATAGAACCCTAGCCATCAAACCCAACAAATCAATCCATTGAAGGGATTCTTGAGGTAAGTTTTAAATCAAGGTTAATACATAGATGTGTAGTGATTAAATTTAGTCAATTATGCTTAAAGAGATAGATTAAAGGCTTAGAAAAGAAGGGAAAAAGATTTGGAAGAACAGCCCGAAAGGGGGCTGAATCTGGCCAAATCGATTAATCAAAATTGGGATTCGATTAATCGATTTTGGCCCAGAAGTTGAAAAGTCAAGTAAGCCCGATTTCGATTAGTCGATTTAGAAATCGACTAATTGACTGAGCATCTCTAGTGGCTGGAGAAACAAGACCTGGGGAAATCGACTAATCGATTTGAGAAATCGATTAATCGATTTTGGATTTCAATTAATCGATTTGAGATCGACTAATCGATTTCGGACTTCGACTACAAGATTTAAGAATCGACCCTACTATGCCAGGAATTTCGATTAATAGATTTTGGACTTCGATTAATCGATTTTGGGAATCGATTAATCGATTTGGGTTTCGATTAATCAATTTTGGGAATCGATTAATCGATTTTGGCAGAGTCAGTTGACTTTCGAAATTTTCTTTAAGCTTGAGGGAGGGTCTAGGACCTTCTTTATTACATCTTTAGTGATGAATTGCGTGTGTTATGATGTACCATAGGTGGTACGTGTGAGCATGAGCACAAGGAGGCGCATGGGACCTTGATGCTTGGAAGTTCAAAGACTTGAGGTAGGGAACACGTTGAACATGTACTTTAATTTCAAGAGCATGTATGTAGTGATATAATTATCAAATTAAAGTTGTTTTAAATTATGAAAAGCTTTGTGAAAATGGGTGCGTGTGTGACACCAAGAATGTGATAAAGGCATCTATGTGATGCAAGTAATTAAGAACAAGTAATCTAATGAGATTGAGACATCCCCAGGGGATGAGAAAGTAATAAAGGCATCAGGTGTGATGCGGCTATGTATACATCCCAGGGATGTATACATAGGATTGAATAATTACTGTTGAGGCCTAACTGATATAAGATAACACACTTATACGGTGAACAGCTATATGTAAAGCACATATTATTTTTGTTATTTGAGGTTTGATAGGATACCCCACCGACGTGGCGGGATACCCATGACTGACGCGGCAGGATATCCGTGACCGATACGACAGCTAATCCGTACACCAGTACGGAGGTTTATCCATAACCGTAAGTACATCCCAGGGATGTTGTGTGATATTTAACCCCGCCGCCTAGTGAGAAAGGGGTTTGGGTCGTATTCCCAGGGAATACAGTTTTACAACTGTCTAATTAGATGACGATGAAGGGTATCTCATCGGGGCTCGATGCTATATTGCTCGGGGATTACTTAAGTTGAAGATTTAAGTTTTTGCTTTAGGCCTATTCAGTGTCATTCATGATAAATCAACAGTAAAGTAAGACATGCTAATTACCAGTAAACTTAAATGTGATTCATCAGATTTAAACTATTTTTCCAGCAAAAGCATAGACTCATCATGCTTAGAGTATCATGGAATATATGTGAGTTTTAACTTATATGTTCATTGTGTTTGTTCCCTATTGAGCTAGGATGTAGCTCACCCTTTAGACTATACGTCGCAGGTCCACTAATAGCAGCAGCTGAGGCTTCGGGAGACGTAGATCCAGGTGATTCGGATTACGTGCCTGGAGACGAGTTGCAGTGTCCACTTGAGGACTTCTTCTAGGTGACTCTGCTGTGTACTTTGACAGAGAGTACTTTTGAGAGCTAGTTGTACAGCTTGGTATGTCCAGCCTTTATTTTTGATAAACATGTAATTAAATTGGATTATTTTTTTGGCGAACCATCTGGGGTGATCTGTTTATCACCGATGGTTCAGGTCGGTTCCCTGTTCATGCAGTGGCATGAAAGTAGAACTGTCTTTTGCATATGCCAGTTGGACATATTAACTGTTTCCGCTTTATGAGATTAATTACTTTAATTATTTAATTATGCTTGTTATACCAATATTCTGTGCATAGCTTTGGGGCACGGTCTGGAGGATCGTACCGATGGCACCGGTTTTGGGGTGCCGAAATTTGGGCTGTCACAGTTGGTATCAAAGCCTTTTTCTTTTAGAAACTCTGACAATCATTCTTTTGTCAGAGCATAGGGACTTCTGCTAATGGAAACTTTGTTTTCATGTGCAGACCATTATGTCATCTAGAGGAAGGGGCCGACCCAGGGGCGGCCATAGTAGAAGCTTACGTAGTCGAGATGATTTTATCTCGGACGTAAATAGAGGACCTATAGGAGATGGAGGGGCTTCTGGCAGTGGTGGCCAAGGAAGCCAAGATCAGGAAGAGAACCGTGATCGAGATCATTAGGATCAAAATCAGAGAGAGCAAGAAAGAGTTAGAGAGTGAAATGAGGATAGAGAAGAGTGTTAGAGGATGATGCACATCAATGAGACCATGGTAGCTACTATGGCTCAACAGGCAGCATCTTTGGCAGCTCACACGGCTCATGAGCAGCATTAGGCACCGACACCTCCAGTGGCTCCGACACCACCAGCATCTTCAACGTTTACTGAGTTTAGGAGGATGAGACCTCCTAGCTTTTCTGGACAGGGAGAGCCCATAGTGGCAGAGCACTAGTTGAGTGAGATGGAGAAGGTGTTTAGTGTGCTCACTTGTACCGAGGATAAAAGCGTCCATTGGGCAGCCTACATGCTAGACGGAGAGGTTGGGCCTTGGTGGAAGTCCGTTTCACGGACTAGGGCTCAGGAGACTCTGAATTTACCCTGAACTTGGGATGAGTTCATCGAGGAATTCAATAGACAGTACTTCCCTGAGGTGGTGAGGAACCAAATGGAAATCCAATTTCTACAGCTTACTCAGGGGAAGATGACAGTGAGAGACTATGGAGTGGAGTTCATGCGACTCGCTCGCTTTGCGCCTGACTATGTCATCACCGATATGATGAAAGCAAAGAGGTTTCAGCAAGGTTTGAAGCCGAACGTGAGGGGAGGAGTAGCACCATTCCAATTGAGGACCTATGGTGAGGTCATGAGCAAAGCGCTCATAGTGGAAGAGGAGAATAACAATAAATACCGCTAGAGAGAGCAACAAGGAAGGTGGAACACTGATCAGAACATAACGGAGAATTATGAACTAGTGAACAAAAAGCCGAGATTCATTCCAAGCAATCAGAAACCACCATTTCAAGGAGGCTATGGAAGACCGACGCAGCAGAGCAACTAGCAGAGATTTCCATTGCTCGCGTCGGGGAGACCGATACGCTACGAGAGCCCTGCTATTACTACCGGCGCTATAGTCACACAGGGGGCTTCTCGAGCAGCTTCTTCCACACCTCGTGAGACTTGTGCCAAGTGTGGCAAGCCTCACAAGACAGCGGATTGTAGGGTAGGCACTCAGGGTTGCTTTCGATGTGGCAAGGTGGGCCACTTGATCAGGGAGTGCCCTGGGATGAACAAAGGGAAGACGACTTCAGCACCTATTCCATGAACTATACAAGCGAGGAAGCCGATCGTCCAAGGGAGAGCCTACGCAGTCACAGCTCAAGAGGCTTAGAATACGAACGATGTCATTCAAGGTGAGCTATCTTTTAAATAAAGAATTTCAATTCTTGAAATTTTTAGATAGAAAAGGTGCATCTTTATTTAGAAAATATAAGAAAAGGCTTGCATGTAATAAATTCTGGTATGATAATAAATAATATATATATGTGTATGCATGAGTAGGTACGTTACAAATATACAAGAAGGGAAGCGATGTGACATACGAAGCTCGAGTGTTGATAGACCCAGGGTCTACCCACTCATTTGTTACACCTTGCTTCACAAAGAAGATGAAAGTCGACCTAGAGGAGTTAGACTTCATTTTAACCGTGACGGTTCCTACTGGGAAAGTGGTTGATACCGAGAAGGGTTGCAACTCCGTGATTATGAGGGTCATGGATGGAGATGTCTTTGAGCTACCGGCGAACCTGATTCTGTTAGACATGCAAGGATTCGACATGATCCTTAGCATGGATTGGTTATCAACCTATTGTGCGACGGTAGATTGCAAGAATAAGGTCGTCATCTTCAGACCCAACATGAGGAGATCATTTAGATTTCAAGGAGAGAGGTCGACACACCTACCACTTATCTCGGCAGTCAGGGCCGAGCGATTGATCAGAAAAGGGTGTAGTGGATACTTAGCATTTTTGAAGGAGAAGAATGTTATCTCTGAGATAGCAGTTGTGTGAGATTTTGCCGATATATTTTCGGAGGAGTTACCTGGATTACCTTCAGAGAGAGAAATAGAATTCGCCATCGACTTAGCACCAGGAACGGAGCCTGTTTCTAAAGCACCATACAGAATGGCTCCTGCTGAGTTGAAGGAGTTGAAAGAGCAGCTACAAGAGTTAATAGACAAGGGGTTTGTTAGACCGAGCATGTCTCCATGGGGAGCACCGGTCTTGTTTGTAAAGAAGAAAGATGGGTCAATGCGTCTGTGCATTGACTATCGACAATTGAACAAACTTACCATAAAGAACCGATACCCTTTGCCTAGGATAGATAACTTGTTTGATCAACTGCAAGGAGCGAAGTATTTCTCAAAGATTGATCTGAGATCAGGATACCATCAGTTAAGTGTCAAGGCAGAGGATGTTCAGAAGACTGTATTCAGGACTCGATACGGACACTATGAGTTCCAAGTGATGCCGTTTGGGTTGGAAAATGCCCCGGCGTCATTCATGGATCTGATGAATAGGGTGTTTAAACCACACCTAGACTCTTGTGTCGTAGTGTTTGTTGACGACATCCTGATCTATTCAAAATCAGAGGAAGGGCATGAAAAGCATTTGAGAATAGCCCTACAGACTCTACGTGAACACCAACTATATGCCAAGCTCAGCAAATGTGAGTTTTGGTTAGAAGAAGTTAGATTTTTGGGACATGTCGTCTCAAAGCTTGGTGTCACTGTAGATCCAGCAAAGATCGAAGTAGTAGTGAATTGGGAGCAACCAAAGACAGTGACTGGCATCCGCAGTTTCCTTGGATTAGCAGGTTACTATAGGCATTTCGTTGAGGGTTTTTAAAAAATATCAGGACCACTCACGAGACTTACACGGAAAGATGCAAGGTTTGAATGGAGTGAGGCATGCGAGAAGAGTTTTCAAGAACTCAAGAAGAGACTCACTTCAGCTCGATTAGCAATACCTTGAAGGAGGGTTTTGCGATAGCGATGCTTCGTATACTGGTTTGGACTGTGTGCTTAATCAGCACAAATAGGTGATAGCGTATGGGTCGAGACAGTTGAAAGAGCATGAGAAGAATTATCCGACACATGACCTGGAATTAGCAGCGGTCATTTTTGCACTTAAGATTTGGAGACATTATTCGTACGGTGAGACGTTTGAGATCTTCACCGACCATAAGAGCCTCAGGTATTTGTTTACACAAAAGGAACTAAACATGAGGCAACGCAGGTGGATGGAGTTTCTCAAGGACTATGACTGTTCCATACAGTACCATCCAGGCAAGGCTAATATGGTAGTTGATGCCTTGAGTCGGAAGAGTTCAGCTCAATTGACTAGTCTAATTTTGGATATGCACAGATGGAAAGTATTTGAAGATCTGGCCCTATACGATGCAAACATTGAGTCTCAAGCTACAGGAGCCTTCTTGGCTAATATCTCAGTGAGACCGATAATATTCGAGTATATCCATGAGCTACAGATGAAAGACCTGACACTAACAAAGATTCATCAAGATGTGACTGAAGGCATTACATATGAGTTTTCAATCAAAGAGGATGGTTCCTTATTGTTCAAGGGCCGCCTTTGTATTTCGGATAACGCCGACCTACGACGAACAATTATGGATGAATCACACAAATCAAGCTATGCTATCCACCCGGGAGGCACAAAGATGTATCAAGATTTGAAAAAGAATTACTGGTGGAGAGGCTTGAAACAAGATGTGGCAGAGTACGTGTCGCGGTGTTTGACGTGTCAACAAGTGAAGATCGATTATAGACACCCTACAGGACTATTGCAGCCTCTACCTATACCGGAATGGAAGTGGGAATCGATCTCTATGGACTTCATCGTTGGACTTCTGCGTACAGCAAAGAGGTACAATGCCATTTGGTTAGTGGTCGATCGATTGACCAAGTCAGTGCACTTCTTGCCTTACAACACGATGTACACGGCGGGAAGACTGGCAGAGCTCTATATGAAAGAGATTGTCCGTTTGCATGGGATTCCGAGTAGCATTGTTTCAGACCGTGACCCATTATATACATCAAAGTTTTGGAAGAAATTTCAAGAAGGAATGGGAGCGCGACTAGATTTCAGTATGACATTCTATCTGCAAACTGACGGACAAACTGAGAGGGTCAATCAGATCATTGAGGACATGCTTAGGGCATGTATGTTAGAGTTACAAGGATCATGGGATCAACACCTATCCTTGATCGAGTTCGCATATAACAACAGTTTTTAGACGAGCATTAGGATGGCACCATATGAAGCTCTTTACGGGTGGCAATGTAGATCGCCCATCAATTGGGAAGAAACGGGTGAGAAGTTTATTTTGGGACCCGAAATACTTGAAGATAATGCCACCTATGTTCGGATGATCAGGGCAAAATTCAAAGCAGCTTAGAGCAGACAGAAAAGCTATGCCGATATCAAGCAGACGAGTGTAGACTTCAAAGTGGGTGAACACGTGTTTGTGAAAGTGTCACCTATGAAGGGGGTGATGAGGTTTGGAAAGAGAGGGAAGCTAAGTCCCCCCTACCTAGGACCTTTTGAAAATTTGGGTTGAGTAGGGGAAGTTGCTTACCGCATTGGATTGCCACCGTTATTCGATCCAGTACACAATGTCTTCCACGTATCTATGCTCAGGAAGTATCTTAATGACCCTGATCACATGTTGAGCGGTCAATCATTTGAGATGCATGAAGACATGACGATGATCGAAGAGGCGGTGGAGATTTTGGATCGAAAATAGCAAGTGTTGCGAACAAAAGTAATTCCATTGGTACTTGTTCGATGGAAGCATCATCCGACCGAGGAAGCTACATGGGAACGAGAGGTCGATGTGAAAGAAAGATATCCGGCCTTGTTTCCAACAACTTGAGAGTCAATTGTACCCTCGCAAGCATGTTTGTGGATTTGAATCACATGCGTAATTCAACGTCGATCTTATGATCAAATTATAAAAAGGACAATATTATCCACATGGAGTCTAAATTACAGTGTTGAATGCGAAGTTGGGATTCATCATGGCCACGACATGGCCGTGATAATGTGTTTTGAAGAACCAATGACCAATTGGTATCATGGATTACCAAGAAGAAAAATCAAACAGACATGAAAACTTTTAAATCTGGAAAAATCTGATCAAAACCGATTAATCGATTTTCAAATTGATTAATCGATTTGGAATTTTGATTAATCGATTTTGTTCGATTAGTCGACTGGCATGTGCCAGTGACTGGAAATTTGATGAGGATTCAGGAAATGAAAGAAGGAAAATTTTGATTAATCGATTTGGGTTTCGATTAATCGATTTTGGATTTCGATTAATCGATTTGGAGGTTCGATTAATTGAATGACTTAGGAAATTTTAAAGAAATTGAAGAATTTTATGTGATTTCGATTAATCGAAGAACAATTCGATTAATCGATTTGGAATTTCGATTAATCGAACTGGAAGTTCGACTAATCGAGTTACTTACTAAATTTGGAAAAAATTTGAAGGACTGCACGATTTCAATTAATCGAAGTGAATCTCGATTAATCGATTTTGAAATTTTGATTAATTGAATTGAATTTTGATTAATCGACTAGCTCACACCAATGAGCTTTAAAACTTGAAATTTTTAACGGATACGATTTCGATTAATCGATTTTGACTTTCGACTAATCGATTTTGGAAATCGATTAATCGATTTCGCGCGGCTTAACCTAGTTTTGAATCTCGATTAATCGACTTTGGAAATCGATTAATCGAGCCGGAGCCTATATATATATAAATCAGTGGGTTTTTCATTTCATTCGAAATCATTTGGACTTTTTGTATTTGCGTGCCTTCTTCTTCTTCCTTCAACCATCCGAGCTACTTAGGGTTTGCAATTTTGGATCGATTTCGGATCGAGATCGCATAACATTGGATCAAAACATAAGGTAAACCCTAGTTTTGTTAAATTTGAGCCATTAAACCCTAGATCTGAGTTATTTTCATAATTTTAAGCTATAATAAAACCTAGTTTGATCTATTTTCACCAATCATGCCGCCCAAAACCCGATTATCTTCGAAGAAGGCAACCTCTAAACTTCCGGTACGATGTAAGAACACTACACTGCCACCACCTATCCCATCATCGGTGAGGACTCCATCACCGTCGGCATTGGAGACCACCTCCGATTCGACAAGTGCGGCTTTGCGCGCATCTTAGCGTGAGTCTTCACGTGAGTCTACCCCCATGCCGCCACCACCCACTAACGTACTTCAACCCAATGAGTGGTGGGAGGCTAAGACCTTTGAGATCGAGTACATTATCGATCCAACCCTATTCACCAACCTCGATGTACCGGGCAAGACCCAATGGGCTCGTAATTACCTCCTAAATGCCAGTCTCGGCAACCTTTTGAAACCAATCTGGGGTTCCTACTACCCTAGGTTGGTTAGACTATTCTACCAAGGTCTCGTGGACGAACCTACCGACGACGTAGTCAAGACCACCATTGAGGGTCGCGACTACACATTCACCCATCGTCACATACACGAGGTCCTTGAGTGCTATCTCGATTTCGTACCTGAGACCACCCTTCTTCCACCCTTCGAGGAAGAGGAGAAATTTGAAGAGATCGTGACCCGTATGACCAACGGGAAGACGGGGTCGGGATCCTCCATTAGGAGGGTCGACCTTCCCCACTACATGTGGATGCTTGATTCGATAATCAAGTGCAACCTTTACCCTCTAGGACACGACACTGAGCGCGTAGAGAAAGTGCAACAAGCACTTTATGCGGCCTTCTATAGCCGTTGGTTTGATGCGACGATGCTCATCCTAGAGGGGATGAGATATAGAAAGGGCAAGTTGATGAAGGGCAACTTGAGGCCCAAGGAGAAGATGCCATATGCTCGGCTCATCTCGAGCATGTTGGAGTGTTACTTCGACGCTCTCGAGTATGCGGTATCGCCCCATGAGGTGAGGGCTACGGACCAAGTGAAGACGTTCTCAAAGTCTTCATGGGGCCGTAGCTATAATTTACTCAAACGAACCCTACCGGCTCCGGGTCCTGCACCAGCAGCAGCAGTAGCACCACCCCCACCACCACATCAGGACCCACCCGTGGGTGGGGTTCACCGAGTTGAGCCATCAGTGGAGGGGACACCCTCCCATGCCGCCGCATCCCCTACTCCGCCAGCCCAGTTTGCGGCAGCTACACCTACTTCTTCCTACCGTCGGCGAGCGGCTCGTCAGGCTCCGACGATCGAGGACATGTTGGCCAGGATGGAGGCTAACAACGAACGGATGAACCGGCGAATGGACTTTCTGATGTTCCACACTATGCGTCACATCTATCCACTGGACTACCAGTAGCGCCTAGCTCAGGAGGAGGAGTGGACAGCGGGCCGGAGAGCCTTCCATAGGGGCCCAGTCTTCCATCCGAGCACATCGACTACTGATGCATCTGGCTCGGCGCCCGAGCAGCCAGCTGAGACAGGTCACCCACCCTTGATCCGGAGCTTTGCTCCTACACAGATCGGTAGGGAGAGGGAGCTGACTTCTGACGGTGGATGTTTCTATTTCCGCTATCTTTTGTATGCATATTTTGGGAGCTTATATATGTATCAACCAAATTGTAAATTTTGATTAATGAAATACGAAAACAATTTTTGTGTATTTATGTTAATTTTTTTTTACATTGTGTAATGTGCCGTCGTTTTGTGTATGGGTACGCGACTCCCCAGTGTACGGGGTACCCAAGCTAGCACCTTTGGGTTATTTTCGAGGATGAAAATTCCTAAGGTGGGGAGAATGTAACATCTCAAAAAATTGACCGTCTGACTTTGACCTCGAGATCCGTACCCGATTGATCGTAGGTTTGACCAAGCGATGGTCAAACATTGAGTTCATGAAGTTAGGTACTAATGTGAGATTAGTGTGACCTAAATGTAAGGAATTGCGCTAAGTTGCAGTCACATATACCTATCTTTGGTGTATGTGTTTAACACACAAGGCCAAGAGGGGATATAAGGGTTTAATAACCCTATTTCCCTCTTGTTTGGTTGTTGAAGAGTTAAGAGGAGAGAGAGAGAGAGAGAGAGAGAGAGAGAGAGAGAGAGAAGTAAAGAGGAGTTATTGAGGAGGAAGTGAATGCAAATAAAAGGACTAATTAAAGCATTCATTGACAGATTCAAAGCGATTGGGATCGTGAAGCAAATGATGGAACCCTAGCCATCAAACCCAACAAATCAATCCCTTGAAGGGATTCTTGAGGTAAGTTTTAAATCAAGGTTAATACATAGATGTGTAGTGATTAAATTCAGTCAAATATGCTTAAAGAGATAGATTAAAGGCTTAGAAAAGAAGGGAAAAAGATTTGAAAGAACAACCCGAAAGGGGGCTGAATCTGGCCAAATCGATTAATCGAAATTGGGATTCGATTAATCGATTTTGGCCTAGAAGTTGAAAAGTCAAGTAAGCCTGATTTCGACTAATCGAAATTGATTTCGATTAATCCATTTAGATTTCGATTAGTCGATTTAGAAATCGACTGAGCATCTCCAATGGCTGGAGAAACAAGACCTGGGGAAATCGACTAATCAATTTGAGAAATCGATTAATCGATTTTGGATTTTTGATTAATCGATTTGAGATCGACTAATCGATTTCGGACTTCGACTACAAGATTTAAGAATCGACCTTACTATGCCAGGAATTTTGATTAATCGATTTTGGATCGATTAATCGATTTTGGACTTCGATTAATCGATTTTGGGAATCAATTAATCGATTTGGGTTTCGATTAATCGATTTTGGCAGACTCAGTTGACTTTTGAAATTTTCTTTAAGATTGAGGGAGGGTCTAGGACCTTCTTTATTACACCTTTAGTGATGGATTGCGTGTGTTATGATGTACCATAGGTGGTACGTGTGAGCATGAGCACAAGGAGCCACGTGGGACCTTGATGCTTGGAAGTTCAAAGACTTGAGGTAGGGAACACCTTGAACATATACTTTAATTTCAAGAGCATATATGTAGTGATATAATTATCAAATTGAAGTTGTTTTAAATTGTGAAAAGCTTTGTAAAAATGGGTGCGTGTGTGACACCAAGAATGTGATAAAGGCATCTGTGTGATGCAAGTAATTAAGAACAAGTAATCTAATGAGATTGAGACATCCCCAGGGGATGAGAAAGTAATAAAGGCATCAGGTGTGATGCGGCTATGTATACATCCCAGGGATGTATACATAGGATTGAATAATTACTGTTGAGGCCTAACTGATATAAGATAGCACACTTACACGGTGAACAACTATATGTAAAGCACATGTTATTTTTGTTATTTGAGGTTTGATAGGATACCCCACCGACATGGCGGGATACCCGCGATTGACGCGGCAGGATATCCGTGACCTGTACGGCGGCGAATCCGTACACCAGTACGGAGGTTTATCCGTAACTGTAAGTACATCCCATGGATGTTGTGTGATATTTAACCCCGCCACCTAGTGAGAAAGGGGCTTAGGTCGTATTCCCAGGGAATATATTTTTACAACTGTCTAATTAGATGACGATAAAGGGTATCTCATCGGGGCTCGATGCTATATTGCTCGAGGATTATTTAAGTTGAAGATTTAAGTTTATGCTTTAGGCCTGTTCAGTGTCATTCATGATAAATCAACAGTAAAGTAAGACATGCTAATTACCAGTAAACTTAAATGTGATTCATCCAATTTAAACTGTTTTTCTAGCAAAAGCATAGACTCATCATGCTTAGAGTATCATGGAATATATGTGAGTTTTAACTTATATGTTCATTGTGTTTGTTCCCTATTGAGCTAGGATGTAGCTCACCCTTTAGACTATACGTCGCAGGTCCATTGATAGCAGCAGCTGAGGCTTCGGGAGACGTAGATCCGGGTGATTCGGATTATGTGCCTGGAGACGAGTTGGAGCGTCCACCTGAGGACTTCTTCTCGGTGACTCTGCTGTGTACTTTGACAGAGAGTAGTTTTGAGAGCTAGTTGTACGGCTTGGTATGTCAAGCCTTTATTTTTGATAAACATGTAATTAAATTGGATTATATTTTTGGCGAACCATCTGGGGTGATCTGTTTATCACCGATGGTTCGGGTCGGTTCCCTGTTCATGCAGTGGCATGAAAGTAGAACTGTCTTTTGCATATGCCAGTTGGAGATATTAACTGTTTCCGCTTTATGAGATTAATTGCTTTAATTATTTAATTGTGCTTGTTATACTAATATTCCGTGCATAACTTTGGGGCACGGTCTGAAGGATCGTGCTGATGGCATGGGTTTCGGGGTGTCGAAATCCGGGCTATCACACAACCACAGTAGAGACCGCTTACGAGCGGGTCGATCGGGAGCCTAACTCCTTCCTGATTGATAACCAAAGCCCCTACCAAAGAGCCTTTGGCAAAGATCGGTAAATCAGAGTAATATTTTTATACTTTGGTGCTTTTATATTTATTTTGACGTATCCCGGGTCACCAAAAGCTCCGGGTGGCAACTCCATCATTGAGTGCATTGTTCCGACGGATTGAGAAAATCCATGGTTGCATAGATGGTGACTTCGCTGGGAATAGCTTGTAGAGCTTCTCCTTGAAGTTTTGGCCTTTATTTTGCATATGTGCTTTGTTTTCTTTTTTTTTTTGTTTATTAACTTTTCATTTTTTTTTGCATACATACCCCTACGATTCTGTACCTTTTATACTTACCCCTACGATTTGGTCATTTACAAACCTTAGCCGATTGGCGATCGTACTTGAGGAATTTTTTACTTCCTACAATTCTGTCATTTATAAGCCTTAGCTGATTGGCAAGCCTACTTGAGCAATTTTTTTACTTACCCCTACGATTTTGTCATTTACCGCTTTAGCCGATTGGCGTGCCAAACCTACTTGATGCAATTTACTTTTCTCACCTAGTCGCTAGACTGGCCCTACAATTTTCCTTATTCCTTGTCATATACCATCAGTCGACGCTGGCCCGTAGAGGCGGCACGAGATTCTCACCTCCCGTTTTTGAACTTAAGTAAACTCCCTTAAAGCTGAACTTAAAATTGAACCAACAAGAGACTTATTTCATTTTTGCGCGGGTAGATTTTAAAGGGAGAAAATAGGCAGCGATATACTTGTCCCGGTTCCTAGTAGAGCAGCAGCCCTAGTGGTGATGATCTCGAAAAGGACCACCCTATCCAGTATCTGAGAATGCGCTTGCGCCCGAGGTATATCAGGTGGGTGACCGAGCTTAAGAAAAATCCATTAAACCCTTAGGGAAGTACATTAGTCGTCTTGAAATGGCCTTGTATCCCTAGGTACGGTGAGGAGGGGTCCAAGATAGAAAAGAGAAATATTCCCTGAAAGCACTGCTTCCAGAAAACCCAAAAAAAATAGACCAACCTTGGTCTACTGCTGAAGTCCAAAATATATACATATATACTTTTTAGGCTAGCATGTATGATATAGACGCTAAGCCAAAAATCCCCAGATTTAGCCTTGCGTGTATATATACATGCTAAGCCAAAATTCCCGAGTTTTTAGCCTAGCGTGTATAATATACACGTTAGCCAAATCTCTAAAATCTTAGCCTAGCGTATATAATATATACGCTAGCCTATTTTTTGCTAAGCAACCCGAATTTGGGGCCTTTTTTCACCATTCCTGAGCCCCCCCGCTTAGCTTTTTTAATATCCTCGATAAATCCCACACCATCGACACCCAAAACGCCCTTGATGATCAAGAGAGATCGCCCTCTTATTGACTCTTTTGAAGGATCGGGTCGTCGCATGGATTTCTGTGCCCTTACATAGATCAAAGGTTTTCCTTTGATTCTTTCAAGGTGCATCGGAATCCCACCGTGGGAGGCATTAAGGGTGTAAATACCGCCTAAAAAGGGAGTTCCAAGGCCCTGAAAAAAACATCTTTTTTATCCAAGGGAGAGGAAACTTGTACTTGTCAAATACAAAATTTTAAAAAAAAAATCCAAAAAATAGTCAAAAAATTCAAGAAAAATCATAAAATCCAAAAAAGGAGAGCTTTTGGAGCCGAAACAACAACATCTCCTTATCCCCCATAATCCCGTAGGGGAAGGAGAAGATAGTTTTTTAGTCCCCACCCAAGGAACCAGTATCCAACCCACCAACAAACCATGTCTTGGGCGGTTGATCCCACCTATGTAGACCTGGATTCATCCCCACCACAATCCCCAACACATTCCCATTTAGAGGATATGCCCATATCCAATTCCCCCACCCAATCATGATTCAACACCACCGGACCCTACGGTGCACCCATTTTCCCATTCCCCATGACAACTCAAAATCCACCACATTTTCCACCCTATTTTTCCTCCACATTTGCCTAAAATACACCCTCCTCTCCTTCTCCAAATATGCCCCATTTTCCCTCCACTTCAAATACACCCAATTCACCACATCCTCCCAATCCAAATTCACCCTATTTTCCCAACCCAAATTCACCACACTTGTAACAGATGCCCTATTTGAAACCTACACGCTGTAGTATGACTGTGGGTCTGGTCGGATGTGTGCCAAAAACGTAACACAAAGGACCGATAGTGGTCAACAATGATAAAACACTTTGAGGGCTGTAGGACCTATGAAAATGTTGGTAGTAAAATTCATATTATGCAACGCCTATATACTTAAACTTAGATCATGTGAGAATTGAGGCTGAGATCATAACCACACATATAGTGCTCATACCTATCTATTGTATAGCAGTAGTACATGTGATATTAAAGGCCTACTAAGCTAGCCCAAGTTAAATGAAGGAACCCCCATGATTACATATAAACCGTGGGGCTAATATCTTAGGAGGATAAGCCTTTTTTGGCTTGGCTTATCTGCCTATACAAAGTAAAGGCCCATGTGGGCATGACATGGAAACCCTGCCCAAATGGGTTGTAACCTCTAACAAGTATAGGAGGCGGATATAAACAAAAAACTTTGTTTTATATGGGATACACTCCTTTATCAAATGCTAGACGTATATGGAAGCTTAACTTGATATGCTTATACTTTGCTTGCTTTGCAATTGCAGTACACAGATGCATGAGTCATTATTGACTCTCATGCAC
This sequence comes from Chloranthus sessilifolius, assembly GCA_021018995.1. Lineage (NCBI taxonomy): Eukaryota > Viridiplantae > Streptophyta > Magnoliopsida > Chloranthales > Chloranthaceae > Chloranthus > Chloranthus sessilifolius. The sequence continues at coordinate 110,801,573 of CM037585.1, read as the reverse complement.
GCAAAGAGCAGTTTAACTACTATAAAATCTTGATGAAACTGCTCCATTTTGCATGCTATCCACAGAAAATAAAACCCATCCGGCTGCTAGAAGTTACAACACAACTCCTCTGTCAGCCTTTCAAATCCTTAAATTTATAATCGTAGCTCATACGGTGACCTATGAGTCGGTCGAGAGGATTTTGAGGGAGATTACTCGGGTATAGCAAATTCAATTCAGTTTTCGTTCTTACGAGTCCAACGAACACGATCCCGACACCAAGCTAGCATCGTCGTACCTACAAGTCCACCAAAAGGTACAAGGACTTAAACATGACTATAAGGAATTTAATAAATCCTAAATGATTGCTCTGTAGTGTTGATTCCTTTAGCATAGCATGAATCAATAACACAGACACAGATTGGTAGTGATGAGGTATACGAGATGTATCATGCTGGAATCATTGTGTACTCTGATCGTGCATCACAAATTTAATATATGTATAGAGGACATAGGATACCAAATTTTAGGTGGAATAGCATATATATATATATATATATATATATATATATATATCAAGTAAGTGACCAACGAACCAGATAGGTATAGAACCGAGAAGGAGACAAAATGGCACCACGACAAGGTGCTCAGCTGAGATGCTTGCCGCAGCAACCCCCATGGCTTGCCGCGGCAACCTATGTTGGCTACTATTTTGGTTGTTATCTTTGCTTAATAGACTTTTGGCCTATTCATGGCATATATGAGGTGACCTTTTAATATATGAACCCTGTCAATGCATGTATTTTGGGTCTCAAGTGACCCATTACACTACTAAAATTTATATATATATGAATGACAGGTGCAACATGGTGCACATAAATAGTTTTGAGAAATTTAGACGATAATGATGGTCTCAGATGCCTGAGCGCACATCCAAACGGATTCAAGGAAGTGTATGTGATCAAGTAGGGAATTTACTTGGTTAATGTATATTTGGTTTTCCTTATTGGCCTATAGAGTGCACATTAATACTAATGCTCATATATGACTATATATAAGAAAATGCTATAAAGAAGATGCAGTACACTCTCGGATGAACTGCTAATCCGACACTAGAAAGAACTGCTTAGTAGAAATTTATAAAGATGCCTAGTCATTTTAGTGATCAGGAATACATGAGAATTTGCCCATTATAGGAATAGACATGAACCCAAAACAGGTTGGTGAAATTATATCATTATAACTACGAAGGCCTGTTAGTGTTATATCAGTTGTGGATACATATCAAGGAAGTTTTGAACTTAAAATAGGATGACTTATGCTAATTGAGATAAAATGCTTGGTTACAAATAACTAGCTAAGAGAAAATGCTTGTTTAACAAATAAATAGATAAGTATGTGTTCTGTGCATATCATCATACCATACCATGCGTAATCATGTCTCATTAATTCTGCCATCCTTGATGTCCCATGTACAAAAATTTAATTCAGTTTTGAGCCAAGTGATCTTGCTAACTCGAGAGCTTGCTTTATCTTGATACAAGTGATCCCGCTAACTCGGGAGGTTGTTTTATCATTAGTTCAAGTGATCTCGCTAACTCGGGAGCTTGACAAGTGATCCCGCTAACTTGGGAGCTTGTTTCTTTCAGTTCTATACATATAGCTTGTTTCAGCTTTATTCCTTGAACTTGTTACCTGTTACAGTATGAGTTAGTGTGGTATTTTTTTCAGCATGTCAGCATGATCATGCCATCGCATAATACTGACTTGTTTATATTATATATTTGATAAATACTGCTTCAATTTTAGTATATCCCTCAAGAAGTAAATTGGCAAATCTAATATATAATTAGCAATGTAAATGTCCCTGCTGAGCTTTGATGATAGCTTATTCTACAACTTAAATGTCTTAGTTGTAGATCCAGATCCCGAGCATGCAGCTGATCCTACTTATGTGCCGAACGAGGAGGGAGGAGATGACGACGAAGAAGACGAGGAGGACGATTTTGCGAAAGACTTCTTCCCAAAATAGGTTTGTGGCTTATGGCTTGAGAGAGAGAGAGGTAGAGATAGAGGTGTTGAATAAGCTTGTATTAACTACGTATGATGTTTTGAGATAGGTATTTTAGGATGTATAAGTTTCTTTCCATTGTTTAGATGACGGGTGGCCGTTATCGGTGGAAAGCTATACATTAGATCAGTTATCCTTGTAGATAGTGTTTACTAGTTTCTGCTTAGATCAGTAGAAGTTAGTATATTTTGCCATATTATTGCCTGCCAAAGTAAGTACATTGCTTCCGTATTTGCATCACTTTGTACAAATTATGGCCCCTTATATGAAGGGATCATATTAGGTGATCCGATGATGCGACGGTTCCAATATACTATTAAGGAAAACGTCGGGTTGTCACAGGTGGTATCAGAGCACCGGCGTTAAGTCATTTGGAGACTTAACTATGGCGTACAAATATGGCAAAGTGTCTGATAATCGTTTAGTGTTAGGATTTAGATTGAGTTTATGATCAAGTTGTTACCTAATCAAAATAGGTTAAGATGCCTCCATGACGGGGAAGAAGTCGTGGTAGACCACCGTTGGCCCATCACATTGGACCGAATGTGATTCTAGTAGTAGGTTATGAGCATGACACTGCCTCGGGAAGCGATGAGAATGTGCATATAGCAAAAAGTCGAACGACGATGGAGAATATTGCTGAGCATACTCTGCTAGTACAGACTCCGCCAGTTGTAGATACTCCTCAGATGGGAAATGCTCTTGGAGTTGAGCAAAATGCGGGACACAAATCGCAGTTGATGGAGACTATGATCAACACCATGGCCATGCTCGCTGTGAGACGTCTCGAGGGTTTTACAGAGTTTGTTCGACTTTGACCAACGAGTTTCCATGGTCAGCATGATCCAATGGAGGCTGAGAAGTGGTTGACACAGCTCGAAAAGGTGCTGCAAAGAGTTACTTGCACAGAGGAAGAAAAAGTGAGTTGGGCGGCATATAAATTAGAAAGTGAGGCAGAGCCATGGTGGAAATCTGTAGAACGAACGAGAATGCCTAAAGTACCATGGACCTGGGCAGAGTTCACAAAGGCATTCAATGAAAAATATTTCCCAGCACCTGAGAGATACAAGATGGAGGTGCAGTTTGTGACCTTAGTACAGGGTCAGATGATGGTTAAAGAATATGAAGCAGAGTTCACTCGTCTCTCTTGCTTTGCACCCTTGCTTGTAGACACAGAGTTGATGAAGACACAAAAGTTTGAGCGAGGTTTGAAACCCCTGATCAAGGAACAAATTTCGTTGTTTCAAGCAATGACTTATGCCAATGTGATGAAATTGGCCCTGATAGCAAAAATAGATGTTGATACCATGTTCAAAAGAAGAGAAGAAAAATAGAATGCCAGAAAAGCTCCGTCTCGGTCCTTTAATTCTGGTCAAATCAGTAAGCGACCGCGATTCCAAGGACAGGCCGCATTTCAACTGATTGCAGGAGCCTATGCACAACCTTACAATTCACCAACGTTCCCATTACCACCGAGGATCCCACATGTTCAAAACTAGTCTTTTCCAACGGCGGCCAAAAGTACATCGGTTTTTCATGAGCATGGCCGACAGTTTCTCACACGGGATCCTATACGGCTTCATCAGTAGCCTCAGCTGTGATCTATGGAAAATGTGGAAAGGGCCACAAGACAGAAGAATGCCCTAAAGCATCTAGGGCGTGTTTCCATTGTGGAAAGATGGGACATCGGATAAAAGAATGCCCGGACTTAGTTGGAATGGCGACAAAGGCTGGACCGGTTCTACAATCTGCACAGCCTACGGTACAAGACCGAGCTTATGCTGGCACTGCACAAGATGCACGAACTGACAATGATATCATTCAAGGTATGTTTGTCCATTATTTCCTACATTAAATTATCATTTTAGATAGAGAAAATGCATCTAGTGAGCAACGAGAGCTATATTGGTATTTGCTACATTGACATATTGTTACTTTAATATTTGGGTATTTAGAAATAATCTAGCTAACACTAGTCTGTATGCCTTAGGTATCTTGCAATTATATCTAAAAGATGTTTATTTGTGTTATGACGCACAAATTTTGATAGATCCTGGATCTACACACTCATTTATCGTACCTCAGTTTGCTGAAAAGTTGAGAAAATTAGGAGGCATTTCAGAACCTCTTGATTTTGTTTTAGATGTAACACTTCCAACTGGACAGTCTCTCACGACTGATATGGTGTATCGCTCAATTCTCATCTTGATCAAAGACTACTGGCACTATGAAGCGGTAGCCGACTTGATCTTACTTCCGATGCAAGGATACGACGTAATCCTTAGCATGGATTGGTTGTTCAACCACCATGCGAACGTTGACTGTAGAAAGAAGATTGTCTCTTTCTACCCCCAAAAGAAGATATCAGCTAAATTTTACGGAGTACCGTCATTTAATCTTTCTTTGATATCCGCGATTCGAGCACGACGATTAATTGATGATGGTGCTCAAGGGTATCTTGCTTTTATTCAAAGTAAAGATCAGGAAGCAAAGAAAATTTCACTTTCAGAGGTACCAATTGCTTGTGAATTCCCTGATGTTTTCCCTGATGAGTTGCCAAGATTACCGCCTGACAGGGAAGTGGAATTCGCTATTGAGTTAGCTCCGAGTACCGAGCCAGTATCAAAGGCACCGTATCGAATGGCACTGACAGAGTTGAAAGAACTCAAGGAACAGTTACAAGAGCTTTTTGATAAAGGCTTTATCAGACCAAGTGTGTCTCTGTGGGGCACACCGGTGTTGTTCGTGAAGAAGAAAGACGGTTTGATGTGCCTCTGCATTGATTACCATCAACTCAATAAGCTGACATTCAAGAATCGATATCCGCTCCCCAGAATCGATGATCTCTTTGATCAGTTACAAGGAGCATGGTTCTTTTCAAAAATTGACCTATGATCAAGTTATCACCAAATGAAGGTAAAAACTGAAGATATTTCGAAGACAGCCTTCTGAACGCGCTACAATCACTACAAGTTTCTAGTTATGCCCTTCGGGTTAACCAATGCACCTACTGCATTTATGGAGTTGATGAATCGAGTTTTCAAACCATATCTTGATCAGTGTATCATGGTGTTCATCGACGATATACTCATCTACTCAAAGATGAAGGCAGAGCATGAAGATCATCTATGTCTGGCATTACAAACATTGAGAGCTTTGCAATTGTATGCCAAGTTCAGTAAATGCAACTTCTGGCTGAATCAAGTTAATTTTCTGAGTCATATTATCTCGAAAGCAAGTATTACCGTCTATCCTGCAAAGATCGAGGTTGTAGTGTTTAGCCTATCAGCAAGGTTAAGCACAAGCACCCTGCTAGTCTATTACAACCGCTGTCCATTATAGAGTGGAAATGGGAAAATATTTCCATGGATTTCATTTTTGGTTTGCCCCGTACTCAGAAGGGTTACAATGCGATTGGGGTGATTGTTGATCGTCTCACCAAGTCGGCACATTTCTTACCCTATAGTATGCGATATATAGCGTTAAAGTTGGCTGAAATCTATCTGAGAGAGATTGTACGATTACATGGGATACCCGTGAGCATTGTGTCAGATCGCGATCTTTTATATACTTCATGATTTTGGCAGAGTTTTCAAGAAGGTATGGGGTTCAAGTTAGACTTCAGTATTGTGTTTCATCCTCAAACCGACGGGCAGACAGAGAGGGTGAATTAGGTGATCGAGGATATGTTACAGGCCTGTATGCTAGATTTTCAAGGATCATGGTATAAACATTTACCCTTGATCGAATTTGCATACAATAATAGTTTTCAATCAAGCATCGACATGGCACCATTCGAGGCACTGTATGGACGCCGATGTAAATCTCCGATTAACTGGGAAGGAGCTGGAGAGCATTTGATTTTGGGCCCTGATTTGATAGAAAGCACTGATGTATTTATTCATGTTATTCGGGAACGATTAAAGAGTGCTCATAGTCGGCAGAAAAGTTACGTCGATCTCAAAAGAATGAGTGTTGATTTTCAGGTAATACCCTACACTGATAAGTCTTTTAAAATTGTGACTTCACTAAACTATATTATCATTCTGATGCATGGTATACAGATTGGCGAGCATGTCTTTATCATAATCTCTCCGACAAAAGGCGTGATGCGATTTGGAAAATGAGGCAAGTTAAGTCCTCGTTATGTTGGGCCATTCCTAGTTCTGGGCAGAGTAGGTGAGGTCGCATATCGACTTGCATTACCTCCGCATTTATCTGACATTCATGACATATTCCATGTGTCTATGCTGAGGAAGTATGCCAGCGATCCAACACATGTGTTGGATTATCAACCGTTAGATATTCAGGAAGATTTAACGGTGACAGAGGAACCAGGTCAGATTTTAGACCGCAGAGATCAAATCTTGCGAACGAAATGAATCCCACGCATTTTGATCTAATGGAAGAATCATGGATCACATGAAGCTACCTAGGAACGCGAAACCGATATTCGTGCTCAGTACCCTCATTTATGTACATAAGGTACGTTAATTCTTGGATTTAAGAAATTACTATTTGTTGCTTATGATATGAATATGCTTGTTTGAATGAATATATAATTCGCACCAATTTGGATATAAATGATATATTTTGATCCAATCAATGATAGACTCATTAATGATATAAATGGCATTGGTTACTTGAAAATAGTCCAAGATAACTTAGATCCAAAGGCAATTTAAACCTTCCCTATGCTTTATCTAAACCTTGTTTTATGCACTAGAAGGCAAGAGGACACAAACTATAGTAAACAAACATCACATGGGTTATAAGAGCTATATCCATTCAATATATCAGCAAATATTTTACCATATTATCTCTATACATACGTATGCTATATACCTTTATTGATCCACTTAGAATTCTCTATTTTGTCAAAATAAAATTACTTGGAGGAGAAATAAACCTCAAACCTTAGATCACATATTTTTCATAGATACCCAGTAGGAGTGACACATCCTAGTACAACTCCTCCACTTCTAGTTAAGGATGCTAGGCCCATAGAGGGGCTGACACAATACATGTCTGAGTAATACCATAAGCTACGGGTATCATTTTCATTGAAATAAAATATTTTAGCATATATACACACTTCAAAAAGTTCAACAGATATTTTTATACAGACCACTTGTCTGTTAGGTACACATAAATAACAATTGCCTTTGCACCTAAGCCCATTTGGCCTAAAAATATGGGCCAATCTGCATCTGACCACCTGGCCGCGACAAGGAAAAAGCTGGCCGCGACAAGCTATGTGGGTTGCCGCGGCAACCAATTCAAGCTTTAGTGGGTCCGCAAGCCCCCACACTTCATTCTAGTGCTCTATTTTGGTGGGGTTTCGTATGCTTTCTCTCCCTCGTTCTCTCCAACTGCTATTTCAAACAAAAAATCGACCCGGATTCGTGCCAAATACTGTTGCATGTTAGAGATTTCACGTTGGTCGATTCCATCATCAGCTATTCTAGCTATTTCTTCCATTTTTGGTGTCTTTGGGAGGTAAAATCCTCTCATTTCTGCTCTCATTTTTGCTTTGATTTAATCCTTGCAAATAGTTCTTTCATATTTCTAGCATCATGCATCCTAGGAAAATAGTAGTATCAAAACCCCCAAAAGCTTCAGCCAAAGCAAAGGGCAAAGCCCCTTCAACCTCCCATGAGCAAATCGATCCACCTATGGATCGTGAACAACCCGTCCCATGGTGGGATGTAAAAGTCATGGAACCCGAATGGATTATTGATGATACACTGCTTACACCGAACGATCAAACTGCATGGTCCATTCGGTACATGGAACAGGCGCGTCTAGACACCTTATGCCAGCCCTTTTATACCCATTTCTATCCACGTCTTGTCCTTCTATTTTATCAAAATCTAAAAGTCTCACCAGTAGTTGGCCAACTTGAAACAGAAATTGATAATTACAAATTCTATTTTAGCTTACAGGACATAGCTCAGGCTATGGACTGTAGTTCCAATTTTGATGTGACTCTCGGGCTACGAATGCCCCGATTAAAAGATGTGAAATGCCATCACATCATCACAAAAATGATTGATGGGCAGACCTCTTCTGCCCAAGGCCTTTCAATCTGCCGCAGTCAGTTATCACCGAAGATGTGACTTCTTGATTGTATTTTCCGATGTAATTTTTACCCGATGTAGCATGAGAGAGAGCACTGTGATGCTCTCTTACAAGCATTATTTGCTGTTCATAAAAACAGATGGGTGAATGCCCCAAAAGTGGTATGGGAAGGCATACAATATGCCAATATTCATTTACAAAGTAACGTCTCTAGCCCCATGCCAGCATGCCCGTATCCCCGATTGATCACCCGCCTCTTAGAAGGTCACTCCGATAGTGTAAATCAAGTTCCTTACCAAGTCCCTCAGGGTGAAGAAGTCTGCACTGATAATATGCGGGTCTTTAGCTCGACTATATGGAAAAATGAGTATCAAAGATCACACCAAGCGGTGCGAAACCGCCAAGCCCAACAGATACGTCCTCCTCCACCACCACCACAAGTTACACCCTCAGCCCCAATACAAGATATCCCCTCTCAACCCCAAGCTGATCCAATTCCCCCTTCCAACGAGGCCTACACCATTTCAGATTATGCACGGCTCATGCAAGAAAACCATGAGCAGATTCTTCTACAGTTTGATAATTTATATCAAAATCACTACATGCTCCATCAGCGAGTTGATCATATTGAGGAAGCCACCAATATCATGATGGAGCCTACTTTTCGGACAGCTGCAAGTCCTTATATTGGATGGGCGCGGAACTTTGTCTCGTAATACACCCTCAATGCAGCATTACTCGGGCCAGAATTTCAGCAATAATTTTAGCAACAAGATGCTGGTCCATCATCAGTTGGTCAACAATAACCAAGTCCACAGCCTGGTGAGTATATATCTCACGTTGATAGCAATTTTACTTCTAGGTTTTCATATGTAGCTAACTCACGTGTATATTAGTCTCCGATATAAATTATGAATTTTGTTATATTTTTCATATTGCTCTATTGTATGCTATTGTATGCTATCTATGTGCCAGCTGGCAATAGTTGGTTTTCTTTGACACACGTGGTATGATCTGGCATAGTAATTCTCGCTATTGATTTACTGTACCATTCCTTATTGGTTTTTCTTATTGCGTATACTCACCATAACCTGATTGCACTTCCTCGTCTATGTTTCTTTTCGATGACGAAAATTCCTTAAATAGGGGAGAATGTAATAGATGCCCTATTTGAAACCTACACGCTGTAGTATGATTGTGGGTCTTGTCGGATGTGTGCCAAAAACGTAACACAAAGGACCAATAGTGGTCAACACTGATAAAACACTCTGAGGGCTGTAGGACCTATGAAAATGTTGGTAGCAAAATTCATATTACGCAACGCCTATACACTTAAACTTAGATCATGTGAGAACTGAGGCTGAGATCATAACCACACATATAGTGCTCATGCCTATCTATTGTATAGCAGTAGTACATGTGATATTAAAGGGCTACTAAGCTAGCCCAAGTTAAATGAAGGAACCCCCATGATTACATATAAACTGTGGGGCTAATATCTTAGGAGGATAGGCCTCTTTTGGCTTGGCTTATCTGCCTATACAAAGTAAAGGCCCATGTGGGCATGACATGGAAACCCTGCCCAAATGGGTTGTAACTTCTAACAAGTATAGGAGGCGGATATAAACAGAAAACTTTGTTTTATATGGGATACACTCCTTCATCAAGTTCTAGATGTATATGGAAGCTTAACTTGATATGCTTATAAGCTGCTTGCTTTGCAATTGCAGTACCCGGATGCATGAGTCATTATTGACTCTCATGCACGCAAAGAGCAGTTTAACTACTAAAAAATCTTGATGAAATTGCTCCGTTCTGCATGCAATCCATAGAAAATAAAACCCATCCGGCTGCTAGAAGTTCCAACACAACTCCTCTGTCAGCCTTTCAAACCCTTAAATTTAGAATTGTAGCTCATACGGTGACCTGTGATTTAGTCGAGAGGATTTTGAGGGAGATTACTCGGGTATAGTGAATTCAATTCGGTTTTTGTTCTTACGAGTCCAACGAACACGATCCCGACACCAAGCTAGCATCGTTGTACCTGCAAGTCCACCAAAAGGTATAAGGACTTAAACATGACTTTAAGGAATTTAGTAAATCCAAAATGATTGCTCTCTGGTGTTGACTCCTTTAGCATAGCATGAATCAACAGCACAGACACGGATTGGTAGTGATGAGGTATACAGGATGTATCATGCCGGAATCATTGTGCACTCCGATCGTGCATCACAAATTTAATATGCATATAGAGGAAATAGGATACCAAATTTCAGGTGGAAGAGCAAATAGATATATATATATATATATATCAAGCAAGTGACCAACTAACCCGATAGGTATATAACCCAGAAGGAGACAAAATTGCACCACTGTAACAGCTACCACATTCTAATCCTGACAATATCAGGTACAGACTCGAGTAGCGTCAGGCTTGTGCCAAAAATGTGACACAAAGAACTGATTTGGAATTGTAGTGATGACTGTTAAATAGTGGAACCTTAGTGGCCCAGTATTAATTATTATGTGAAACAATGGTTCTATATATATGGAGCCCTCATTCAAGATGAAAATTTCGTAACACAATTTTGAATAATGAATAGGACTGCTTAACACTGAGGGGTCTCAACCCTTTGACCCAAGACCCATTAGTGAAGATGGAGAAAAATACCAACCAAGGCCTGATGGCCTTGCCTCGGCCACCTGAGGCAAGCCCGTATGGTTGCGTCAACACCTGAGGCAAGTAAAGTGGGTTGCCTCAGCACTTAAGGCAAGCACCTTGCCTCGACAACTTGAGGCAAGCAATACAACCTTGCCTCAGCCACTTGAGGCAACTAAATTATTTTAGTATATTTAAATAAAAACTCTCAAAACACGCATCAATTGTGTAAATACCAGCTGTGGTTATTAGTTGTTTTAACAATCAACTATCTAATATACTTAACGTATATTAGTAGTATATCAAAACAAAGCCTATTTTGGCTTATATATGAGTACACCTTAAAACGGTGTGTGGGATTAAGATGGGATTGCATCCCATAACAGCTAATAAGCTATTTAAATTCGGATAGCCTCCACGCATGCATGAGTCATTTCGACTCTCATGCACGCAAGCTACTCAAGCCCTACAAGACCCGCCAGCCTTCTTCTTCCTCCAAATTTCTGCTGAAAATTCTGCTACAATTTCTACTGCAAATTCTGTAATCCATAGCCAAGAAACAGTGATGCTCACATTCCAATCTCATATCCTCTTATTACTTCAACTACTTGAGGTTTAATTCATAACCCATAAATTAACCTGTGTTCCAAGTACAAGCCTTGCAACACACATCGTTGGTCTCGGGAGGTTCTCGCAGACAGCCACGTGCTCACACATTTACGAGTTCGGCAACCTCGACACCGGCGTAAGTCGGCATCATCATCATCTCATGTACACGAAAAGGTATGCCGTAAATCTTACTAGTATAGGATCATATCTAATACATGGACTTGAAGCAATAACTCTGTGCTCAGCATGAATACATGAAGTTGAGTGCAGATTGTTGCACTCCAGAGACCTGCTGAATTGAACATATATATATATATATATATATATATATGTATATATATACTATAAATACAAGATTAGAAAAATAGATAAATCTATATTTCTATTCATAGATATATAGCTATATAGTGTATATATAGATATAGAAAATCGCAAGAGCACAAAACACAAAAATGCATGAAAGCAACCACGGCAAGACACTCTACTGAGTGGCTTGCCGCGGCAAGCCTTGAAGCTTGCCGCGGCAACCTCCAACAGCTGAGGGTAGGGCTGTGTTCTTTTGGCATCTCGGACCTTGGATCCATGAAGGGTATAGGTGATTACATCTTTGGGTCTTAGGCACACAGTGAGCCATCTGTGGACTGCTAGCTTCTAAGATAAATTAATTCTATTTTATCCTAGATTGGTGCCGCTTGGTGCACTCCGGATCCTCCCTGATAAACTGAATATACATAAGATATATTATGCCCAATTCCATGCTAAATTAAATAAGATAGATAGATATAAATATTATATTTATATATAGAATATATATCTAAGCAAAACCCCAAAGGAACCATGACACGTTGGTATTCCAGCTTGCCTAGGCAAGGTTGTGAACTGGCAGAGGCAGGGTGCTTGCCGAGGCAATGACCACTATTTAGTAGTTTGTTCATAACGTTTGACCCCGAATTCCGATTGGCACGATTCTTAATGCGTTGGAAAGGGGACAACGAGCCCTACAACGTTTATGAAGTAACCAAGTTCTGAATCTGACGTTTAAAGGGTTAAAAAACTAGTGACAAGTAGCAGCAAGATGCTCAGCTGGTGAGCTTGCCGCGGCAACCTTTGAAGCTTACCGCGGTAACCTCTATCGGATGCTATTTTTGGGCTGTACTTTTTGCATACCAAACCTTGGGTCCATTGTTGGCTCATATGAGATAACCTTCTCATACCAGAAACCTATCAATACGAATAAACTATGAACCCATATGATATATATATATATATATATATATATATATATATATATATATATAAGGCTTAGATATTAATCTATATGATAGGTGCAACATGGTGCATATACTTAATTTGGCACAATTTAGACGAGAGATGGTCTCTGACACATGAGCTCACATCTAATCGGATTCAAAGACGTATACGTGGTCAGGTAGGGAAATTACCTTCCTAATTTATGTGGTATTTTCTGATTCTCGTCTAGTTAAGCAAGATATTGACATGAGCATATGTAGACCTATACGCATATTAGTTTTGATATAAATAATGATAGAGACATTACTAGGACTTTAGTTCAGTTTAAATTAAGAATGAATATGCTAGTATCAGAGAATATGATAGTTCTGTTCATCAAGTCTGTTCATCAAGTGATAGATATCATTGATGAGATGTGTGTTTCGATGTACTATCTGATGTAATATTAGATTTTGAAATCGATATGCTAGTCTTGAAAACGGATGAAGTTATATGGCCATGCAATGTCAATTTGAATATGCTAGCTTGATAGTTCAGCTTTGAGAGTTCAGATGTGATAGGACAATTTTGAAAATTAAGCTTTGATAATTGCTAGCTCAGTTTTGCTAAAAAGTAAATAGGATGACCATGCTATGTTAGTTTTGGTTATGTTCATTTGATAGTTCAACTTTAGAATTCAGACTTGATAAGTGCAGTTTTGATAATTCAGCTTTAATAGAGTATTAGCTCAATTTTATGGAATAAATGGATATAAATATACTATGTTATTGTTGAGTATGTTAATTTTCATTATGTATAAGAATATGAAGCTCAGTTATGCTAGGCAAGCTTTGAGACACTTTTAAGTTATTACATGATGTAGCATACTTGAGGTATATATGTGCATGATGTTCTTGCATACTTGAATCTCGTACATAGTCTCGTCTTGACACTCTCATGCTTTGGATTCAGCCAAGTGACTCTGCTAACTTAGCTCAGGGGCTTGACCAGTCTCGTGTCAAGTGACCTTGCTAACATAGCTCAAGGGCTTGATTTCTTGAGTCAAGTGACCCTGTTAACCTTGCTCAGGGGCTTAATATCCCAGTCCAAGTGATCTCGCTAACTCGAGAGCTTGATTTTCTCGATTCAAGTGATCCTGCTCACTCGAGAGCTTGACAAGTTATCCCGCTACTCGGAAGCTTGATTTTCTTGTCCTTTTACATGTCTTGTTTCAGCATGATTCCTTGATATTATCTCGCATGATTTTCTTATCAGTACTCGTATTTGGTCAGCATGAACATGTCAGCATGAGTATATCATCATTGTCAGCATGATACAATAATTGCATGAATTAGTACTTGTCTGTGATTTACTGCTATGATATATTGATGCTAGAATAGACATAATATAAGATGACATGTACTTTGGTTTATTTTTGCATCTAGACATGAATTGATAATCTCTTATATAAATTAGTATCTTAATTGTCCCTACTGAGCTTTGATGATAGCTCATCCTATGACTTTATGTCTTAGCTGCAGAAACTGCTCAAGACCCTGAGCACGAGGCTGTTCCTACCTACCTACCAGCCTGAGGAGGACGAGGAGGAAGGTTCTGCTGAGGACTTCTTTCCTTGAGAGATTTTAGAGAAAGAGAGAGTAGTAATTTTAAACGTGTATAATAGCAGTATGGATTAAAATATAGTTTACTACTTCAGGTATGTTTTCTGTTTATATTTCTTGTTTAATTTACTGCTTTAAATAAAGGAATGGATATTAGTTGTTGCCATATTTCTTCATATCAAGTTAATTAAATTCGCTTCTGCATATGTAACACATTGTACACGATGCCCTTGTATGACAGGATCATGTTAGGTGATCCGACAGCGCGACCTTTCCCATTTTCGATAAGGGGAAAAGTCAGGCTGTCACAACCACGGCAAGCATTGCTTGCTGCAACAATCTCATAGGGTTGCCATGGCAACGTGCTCAGCTGAGCTGCTTGTAGGGGCAACCCCCATGGCTTGCCTCGGCAACCTATGTTGGCTGCTGTTTTGGCTGTTGTCTTTGCTCAACAGACTTTTGGTCTATTAATGGCACATATGAGATGATCTTCTAATATATAAACCCTGTCAATGCATGTATTTTGGGTCTTAGGTGACCCATTACACTAGTAAAATTTATATATATATATATATATATATATATATATATATATATATATATATGAATGATAGGTGCAACATGATGCATATAAATAGTTTTGAGAAATTTAGACGATAATGATGGTCTCGGATGCCTAAGCGCACATCCAAACGGATTCAAGGAAGTGTATGTGATCAGGTAGGGAATTTACTTGGTTAATGTATATTTGGTTGTCCTTATTTGCCTATAGAGTGCACATTATTACTAATGCTCATCTATGACTATATATAACAAATTGCTATAAAGATGTAGTACACTCTTGGATGAACTGCTAATCCGACACTAGAAAGAACTGCTTAGTAGAAATTTATAAAGATGCCTAGTCATTTTAGTGATCAGGAATACATGAGAATTTGTCCATTGTGGCAATAGACATGAATCCAAAATAGGTTGGTGAAATTATATCATTATAACTACGAAGGCCTGTTAGTGTTATATCAGTTGTGGATACATATCAAGGCAGTTTTGAACTTAAAAGAGGATGACTTATGCTAGTTGAGATAAAATGCTTGGTTACAAATAACTAGCTGAGAGAAAATGCATGTTTAACAAATAAATAGATAAGTATGTGTTATATGCATATCATCATACCATGCCATGCGTAATCGTGTCTCATTAATTATGCCATCCTTGATGTCTCGTGCACAAAATTTTAATTCAGTTTTGAGCCAAGTGATCCTGCTAACTCGGGAGCTTGCTTTATCTTGATACAAGTGATCCCGCTAACTCAGGAGCTTGACAAGTGATCCCGCTAACTCGGGATCTTGTTTTGTCATTAGCTCAAGTGATCCCACTAACTCAGGAGCTTGTTTCTTTTGGTTCTGTACGTGTAGCTTATTTCAACTTGATTCCTTGTACTTGTTACCTGTTACAGCATGAGTTAGTGTGGTATTTTTTTCAGCATGTCAGCATGATCATGTCATCATATAATACTGACTTGTTTATATTATATATTTGATAAATACTGCTTCAATTTTAGTATGTGCCTTAAAAAGTAAATTGGTAAATCTATTATATAATGAGCAATGTAAATGTCCCTGCTGAGCTTTGATGATAGTTCATTCTACGACTTAAATGTATTAGTTGCAGATCCAGATCCCGAGCACGCAGCTGATCTTACTTACGTGCCGAACGAGGAGGAAGGAGACGACGACGAAAAAGATGAGGAGGACGATTTTGTGGAAGACTTCTTCCCGAAATAGGTTTGTAGCTTGTGGCTTGAGTGAGAGAGAGAGGTAGCGATAGAGGTGTTGGATAAACTTTTCGAGATATGTATTTTGGGATGTATACATTTCTTTCCTTTGTTTAGATGACGGGTGGCCGTCATCGGTGGAAAGCTATACATCATATTAGTTATCCTTCTAGATAGTGTTTGCTAGTTTCTGCTTAGATCAGTAAAAGTCAGTTTATTTTGCCATATTATTGTCTACCAGAGTAAGTACATTGCTTCCGCATTTGCATCACTTTGTACAAATTATGGCCCCTTATATGAAAGGATCATATTAGGTGATCCAACGACGCGACGGTTCCAATATACTATTAAGGGAAACGTCAGGTTGTCACAACACTTTCCCGCTCCAAATGCACCTCATTTTTCCTCTACCACCACCCAAGATTTATCCCATTTTCTTTCCACCTCTAAAATACCCAATTTTCCCACATCAACCTAAGATTTATCCCATCTTCCTTCCACCTCCAACATACTAAATTTTCCCACATCAACCAAAAATTTATCCCATTTTCCTTCCACCTCCAACATACCTAATTTTCTCACATCAACCCAAAATTTATCCCATTCCCCTTCCACACCCAACACACTCAATTCCCCAACATTTACCCAAAATCCAATCCAATTTTCCACATTTACCCAAAATATACCCCATTCTCTCTCATTTACCCAAATCATGCCCAATTTTTTCACACCCAATCAAAATCCACCATATTTCCCCCCATCTACCCAGGTCATGCCCAATTTTTCCTCATTTATGTAGGTCATGCCCAATTTTCCATCCACATCCACTCAAGCCATGACTAATTTTCCATTCACATCCCACCATGCTTTACCACCACCCCACACATCTCTCCCATCAAATGAACTATCCCTATCCACACCCATGATCGATCTCATGGTCATGATGGAGGAAATGATGAAGGGAGGAAATGATGAAGGCTTACACTGGTAGAGATGTGCTTTTCCATTCACATCCCCCCATCAAAACCACACCCCATTCCCTCAAAATCCCAATCAACCACCCATAAGCCACACCACCCAAAACACCCAACATCAACCATGGGGTCTTCAAGGCCCAAACCCAAGCCCATCAAGGCCCAATACTCAAGCCCAAGCCCATCAAGGCTCAAACCCAAGGGTCACATTCTCCAACCCTCCACAAATTCCACAATTCCACAATTCCCCACATTCACCTACACCCGACAAGCCCCCATTCCCCCTCAAATGACAAATCCATTTTTCCCAACCCCCCAACCTGGCCTGAACCCAACCCATCCATACCCTTCATACCCAACCCAACATGGGAACCCATCTCCAACCATCCAAAACCCCTAATTTTCACATCCTCTTACCCCTTAATCCAATCCCCAAATTTTCCTTTAATTGTAATGGCCCCATTTGACACCCACTCAAAACATCAACCATCCCCAAAACTCCCAAAATATGCAATGGTCCCATCCGGCACTCACTTAACCCCTCCAAAATCCTCCATTCACTCACCCCCTTACCACGCAAATAAGTCACCAAAACCCTTATCAACCCCAATGGCCTCATCGGGCACCCGCCCAACACATTCAAAACTCACAAGCTATTCTCACCCTCCCACCACCATATGTTGATCCCCAATATGAGGAGGGTGAGATCAGAAACAGTGGGGCATTTGCCAGCTTTAATCCCCCAAAGCCCACCTTTACCAACCCACATGCCATTCAGAATGAAGGGGGACTAGCCCCAACATTTCCCTCAAGAGAGTCAAAGCTGCTAAAAAAATAAATGGAAAAAATTTAGAAGTCGTTGATGAAGATGGGAGGAGCTAAAATTCACGCTACTGAGTTTTCAGATTTGTGCCTATTTGCAGAGGTTCCTTTACCCAACAAATTTAAAGTGCCCACATTCGGCAAATACGATTGCACGGGCAACCCCATTGCCCATCTAAAGTCGTACTGCGGAGATATGTGCCAGTATGGAGGAGATGACCATTTGCTCATAAAAGTTTTTTAGAAGAGCCTTACAGGTCCGACCTTGAGATGGTTCATGCCCATTGAACCTTCTATGCTCAAAACATTGAAAGATCTCACCCACTTGTTTCAAGAGCAATATGTCTACAACATCAACACAGAGTAACACAAGTTTGATCTAGCCCGCTTGAAACAAAAGTCGAATGAATCATTCAGTGAATACTTTAGAAGGTGGAGGGCCCTGGCAGCCCAAGTGAGTAATCGAATACCCCCGACGATGAGCAAATTGAGATAATCTCGAAAAGAACCCTTCCAATCATCTTAAATTTTCTGGTATACTGGCACCAATCCAGATTTGCTGACTTCGTAAGAAATGCTAACCGTTGTGAGGATGCAATTAGAGAGGGATAGATGAGCAAGAATGTGTCCAGTGAAGCCAGTGGAGTCCGAAAATTCACCGAGCAGAGAAATGAGAGAAGAATCGAGGTAGATATCCAAGCTATAATGAACACACAACCTAACACCAGCATGGTACCCTTTGGGTTCGCTGTAGCACAGTCGTCACCAACACCAACAAATCTAGCTCAAAGGTAGAACAATGTCCCTTGGGGGCAAATGACCCCTGAGTAGAGAAGAGCCCAATATAACCGAATGTTTACTCCCTTGAGACAATCCCTGAATGTCCTTTTGCTCCTACTGGTTGAAAAAGGTTTGGTCACCATACTCCAACCATGACCCACATCGAATCCAATCCTAAAAAATTATGATCCTAGCACACATTGCAGTTTCCATCAGAAGCCAGTACATCCAACCGATCGATGCTTTGCCACCATACCCACAAGGAGGAATGGGCCTATGAGCCACCATCAATATGCTGGAGGAAGCAATAAAAAAGGTCGACCCCTCAGAATATATTGGCACAGGGGAATGCTATGAAATACCAGGGCAGTGGAATCAAGGAGGCGAAACCATCGGGATAGTTGAGCCTTTGAACTTAACAGATATTTTCCCAAGCCTAACACATCAAGCAGCACCTCTAGATTTGAGGTTGCATTTTCCCACACTCGCGCCTGTTTACCATGGCCAACCCAATTTTACCCACCTTCGTAGTACCAACCCCCGTAAATAATATAGTGCCTAATTTTACCCCACCTTCAGAATCTGCTCCAACCTCCTACAATTGGTCCAACATCGCCACACCCCCAATCAATCCACCTCTAGCACCAACCAAATATAGTTGGCCCAATTTTGCCACTCATCATCAGTCCAGCCACTTCCTGCACCAGTCAACCACATTTGGCCCAACACTGTCACACTAGCCTTGCCAGTTCAATCATACCCGACATCCCCATCCATCCCATTTCAAATTCCCAGACCAACATATGATCCCCATTAGTTTCTGCTCAATTACAACCAGACAGACATTAATGCTGGCAACAACAGGAAAGGGGCAGTTGAGTTCATAACCTGATCGGGAAGAATCTCCAAACAGACTGAGGTACCGATACTAGTCCAAGTAGAAGAGAGAAGGGAACCTACAGTGTTGCACCCTATGGAAAAAATGAGCCAAGAACACGCGCTAGAAATACAGCTCAAAAGAATGCGGGCTCATATCACCATTTGGGGCCTATTGATGACGTCCCCCACCCACTTCCAAGTTCTAATGGGGGCAATGAAAGACACACATGTATCCGACAAGGTTTCACCAGATGAAGTGGGGCAAATGATCAGGCAGGTATTGGCTCCCAATGCCATCTCTTTCTCAGACGCCAATCTTCCAAGTGAAGGAAGCAATCATTCTAAACCCCTCAATATTACAGTGGAAATGGTAAAATTGGCGATCCCTTTGGTGTTGGTAGACAACGGATCGATACTGGATGTATGCCCCCTCAGAACTGCAACCAAGATAGGGGTTGATCCCTCCACATTCAGGCCAGCCAGAACAAATGCAAGAGGGTTTGATAATACCAGGAGGGAGGTGATAGGAGAAGTCGATCTTGAGCTCACCGTTGGGCCAATGACCTTCTCAATCCCATTCCAAGTCATGGACATCAAGTCCTCCTTCAACCTGCTACTAGGACACTCATGGCTGCACGAAATTGAGGCAATGCCGTCTACTCTACACCAATAGCTCAAATTCATCTTTGAAGAGAGAGTTGTATCCATTATGGGAGAATGGCTAGAGAAAAGATAGAAAATGACCCACATCATCGAGAATCTCAAAGTGTTGAATGTGTCGCACAAAACTAAAGAGACAGATCTCCACAACTTTCAATATGAGGTGTCAATGGTTGTGGCACTAGAATCCTCTGGAAGGGATACTGAAAAAATTAGATGAGGAATGGATGCAGTGGTAGCCATGCTCCAGAAGTGGGGCTACCAGAAAGGAAAAGGGTTGGGCCCTCGCTTGCAAGGCAACAGAGACCCGGTCAGAGACAAGGGCGGACATCATATTAGATTTGACTTACGCTACAAGCCTACTGAAGAGGAGGTCCACGAAGCCAAGGATAAGGCCCGAACCTTTGCCATAGCCAAATTCAAGAGGATAGACGTGAAAGATGAGTCATGTCCTAAATCGCATATCAAGAGCATGTTTGTTAAGTGTCGGCATCATTAAAATTGACCAGAATGGGGTAACACAACTGACCCCACACAAACCAGTGGCTATCCATGGAACCAATCCCCGAAACACCTCCCAGATATTGAAATAGACCTTGCCTCCCTATCCCTTTTTGAGGAAGAGGTACCCCCGCCAATGCAAACCTCAAGCATAAACCACCACAAGCCCTTATTAAAGTTTGAGGACTGGGTCCCAGACGTACCAATGATAAGTATGATGGAGGCTGATTCTCAAAAGCTATCTCAATCAGCCCCCTCCATCAGACTAGGTAAAGGTGCGGTACCGCAGGTGAGGAACTGGACTTCCATGCCCCTAACTAGGGAAGCATCAAATGACCGTAAATATGACACCAGCTTCCCAAAAAAAACAACCTATAAAAAGAGAGATTAACCCTTGGCAAACAATGCCATGCATGTAAAGAGACCCGCGTTGCTAAGGGCCAATTTTTGAAGAAAAGAAAAATCATAAAAAAATATAGAAAACTCTAAAAATATTATCTTTTAAAATTTTTGAGAAAAAGAAAAATGATGCTTTAATTGAAAAATCCATCCTATGTGAAATCGACCCCTTTCCTGTAGAAATACAAGAAGAGGTAGGAGTCACGAGTTTGGATGAGGAGGTCCCGACTGAGGATCTCCCCAATGAGCTCCTTGACCAATATGCCGATTTTGTGAATGGCCCTACGCCGGTTGTTGAAGAAACAGAAGATGTAAATCTGGGCACCGATGAGGTTCCTAGAATCACTAAGATCGGAAAGTCATTTTTTCTTGATGAAAGAAAAAGCATGATTGACTTCCTTCAGTCATACTAAGGTGTCTTTGCATGGACATATGAGGATATGCCTGGTTTGGACATTGATTTGGTTGATCATGAGTTGCCATTATATCTCGATGCGAGGTCGGTTAAGCAGGTTAAGTCATCTCATCAAGCACTATGACGCGAGATTTCTCATGGTCTCCAAATACCTGCAGTGGTTAGCTAATATCATCCCTGTACCAAAGAAAGATGGAAAGGTTCGCATGTGCATTGATTTCTGAAACCTCAATAAGGCGAGCTCGAAAGATGACTTCCCTTTACCACACAACGACATCTTGGTCGATAAACTTCCAGACATGGAATGCTCTAATTCATGGACGGATTCTCCGATTACAATCAGATAAAAATGACAGAAGCGGACCAAGAGAAGACAACATTTATCACTCCATGGGGAACGTTCTGCTACGAGTCATGCTGTTCGGATTGAAAAATGCTGGGGCAACATATAAGAGAGCGATGAAACCACTGTTCCATGACATGATGAATCGAGAAATCGAGGTATACATCGATGACATGATCACCAAGTCACCAGAGAGAAGTGACCATTTGATAAACCTCTAAAAGCTGTTTGAGAGGTTGAGAAAATACAGGTTGCGTCTAAACCCTCAGAAATGCCCATTCAGCGCCATGTTAGGAAAATTATTGAGTTTCATCATTAGCAGAAGAGGCATCGAGGTTGACCAGATCAAAGTAAAAGCTTTCATCGAAATGCCACCGCCATCTATAGAGAAAGAGGTCAGAGGCTTCTTGGGCAGGATACAGTACATCAGTCGATTCATTGCACAGCTAACTCCTATCTACACACCAATTTTCAAACTACTAAGAAAAGATTTGCCCATTGAATGGAACGATGATTGTCAAGCGGCATTTGATACGATCAAAAGTTATCTTCTCAACCCACCTGTTTTAGTACCCCAGTACCTGAGAGACTGCTATTAATGTACCTCTCCACGGTGAAATTCTCGATGGGATGTGTCTTAGGACAACATGATGAGGCTGGAAGAAGAGAGCAGGCCATTTACTACCTGAGCAAGAAATTTACCGACTACAAGACATGATATTCTCATCTGGACATTGTTTGAGCTACACAGAGGCTCCGTCATTATTTGCTATCCCAACCGTTCTCCTGCTAGCACGAATGGATCTATTGAAGTACTTGTTTGAAAAGCCCTGGCTAAACTACACGCTAACAACTTCTCTTATCTGAATTCGACATCATGTATGTCACTCAAAAGTTAATAAAGGGGCAAGCACTCATTGATCATCTGGCCGAGAATCCCTTTCCTGACTACAAGCCTTTGAAAATTGAATTCCCAGATGAAGACATCTTATTTAAGACAGAGGATGACATAGAGGAGATAGAGGAGTCTTAGGTAATGCACTTTGATGAGGCAACAAATGTCGAAGGTCAAGGAGTTGGCGCTATTCTAATCTCGCTAAAAAGGTCACACGTACTAGTCTCCATCAAGCTTAATTTCCCTTGTACCAATAATCTGGCCGAGTACGAAGCTTGCGTAGCCGGCTTAAAAGCAGCACTTGACCTGAACGTAACTCATCTCAAGGTGTTTGGTGATTCACAACTGATCATTTGCCAAAACTAATGGAGACTGGAAGACAAAGGATGAAAAGCTGATCCCATACCACGAGCACCTCGAAGATATGATCATGTGCTTTGATGATGTTACCTTCTCTAATGTCCTGCAAACAAGAAATCGCTTTGCCGATGCACTAGCAATATTGGCATCAATGTCGAAATTCCATATGGCGTTGAAATGAAACCAATCATGGTCAGACAAAGGAATGAGCCAGTTTTTTACCTCTTGATTGAGAGATTTGAAAAGCCTGATGATGAGCCTCCATGGTTCTCAGATATAAAAAATTTTCTCGAAACTTGAGCTTTCCCCGAAGGTACGCCCAAGACGAACAAGCGGACCATCAAACGTTTAGTGGCGAACTATATCATCTGTGGCGAGTACCTCTATAGGAGATCATAAAATAATATTCTACTTAGATGCCTGACTGAAGGCAAGGCAGCCAACATCATGAAAGAGATCCATGAAGGGGTATGCGAGGCACACGTCAATGGGCACATGCTTGTTAAGAAGATCCTACGGTAAGGATATTTCTCGACCACCATGGAAAGTGACTATTGCAAGCACGTTTAGAAGTACTACAAATGCTAAGAACACTCCAGTCTAATACATGCTCCAGCCATAGATCTATATAGCATGAGCACTCCTTGGCCATTTTCCATATGGGGCTTCGACGTCGTCGAAAAAGTCAATCCGAAAGCTTCAAATGGGCATCAGTTCATCTTGGTTGTCATCAAGTATTTCACCAAATGGGTAGAAGCAGTATCTTACACAAACATTATGGCCAGCCATGTCGAAAACTTCATCAATAATAACATTGTTTGTGGATTCGGCATGTTAGGGGACATCATCACAAACAACGACACTAATTTTGCAAACAAGCTCATCAGAGCCATATGTGAGTAGTATAAAATCAAACATCATCACTCATCACCATATAGGCTACAAACCAATGGGGCCATCGAAGCTGCCAACAAATCACTCATCCAAATCCTTGAGAAAATGGTCATCACGTATCGAGATTGGAGTGAAATCTTACCCTTTACATATGGGCCTATCAAACATCGATCCGTACCGCTTCAGGGGCGACACCATTCTCCCTTGTGTATGGAACCAAGGTTGTGCTACCAGTTGAGGTTGAAGTGCATTCACTCTGCTTCGAACAATTAAGCCTGATCGATGAAAAAAGACTTTAGGCTTTATGTCATACTCAGGTCTATCAAGGGCGAATCGCATGCGCTTACAACAAGCGTGCTCGCATTCGAGATTTGAAAGTGGGTGACACTGTACTCAAGATAATCTTTCCTTCTCTCCATGCTGATCCGAGAGGGAAATTCAGGCCTAACTGGGAAGGACCTTATATCATCTGAGAGGTAGTCCCGAGATACGCGATCTGCCTCGCCACCATGGATGGAGATCACTCTCCTGAGCCAATCAATGCTGGATACATACGCCGATTCTACTCTTAGTCTCCACGGTAAGGTAATTATTAATAAGATGGATACGTGACTGCTTAAGGACCCCATAAAAGAGGTCATCATTTCAAAAGCCAAGTACCTAAAAAAGTATTCCTGAACACTTATCTCCTTGCTACACCCGTTGAGCCATTAGCCTTTCTTTCATTAAACCCCTACCAGGCAAAGAAAATGTGTGTATATACCAATAAAAGAGTGAGAAAAGAGTTACCATCAAAACCCAAAAAAAATCGGAAAAGTAAAACCCTAAAAAGAGATTGTCTGAAAAGAAAAAGAATAAACAAATATATATAGAAAAGAGAGAAATAACATGGGGCATGTATAGTAAAAATCCCCCAAGGATGACTTGTATTACGGCAGCTAAAACTCAATCAAGAAAACCTTTTAACCTGAGACTACCTTCAAAATTCCTGACCTATCCCTTTCAAACCCATGACCAAGATACATCCCTGAAGAAAGCCCTCTTTAAGGTCTAAGAGCAGTAACAATATCTGTTGAGTCAGCATAAGCCAAGCGTGAGACAACAAAGGAATTCCACCTAGCCGACTATGACAGAATCGACGTCCATGTTGTGGTCTTTGAGAAAGTGAATGAAAGAAAAAAAGAAAAGAAAAAGAATATACAAGCTCAAAGCAAAATGGATGTGGTGAAAACTCAGAAAGGTGCCACAGGTAAAAATAGCGAGCCTGTGTGGACCAGGTGAAAACTTGAAAAGGCACTTGGGGTAAAAATGCATACCCATGGACATAGTGGAAACCCGAAAGGGCGCTGCGGGTAAAAAAGAGGGCAACAGCGGGCATGACAAAAACCCTTCTTGGGCACTGTGAGTAAAAAAGGTTCAAAACAAAAAAGAAAAAGTCATCGGTTACTCCCTTGTTTATAATTTTGAATTATCTGGTCGCCAACTGGGCCGCTCATGTTAGTTCAAATCAGGTCCTGATCAGGTATATCTTCATAGCTGCACCGTCAAATACATGTCCCAAGATAAGGATACAAGGTTGATTCAATCTAAAGGGATGGATGTTCCAACCTTAGTAAAAATGTTGAAGCTAGTTCAGGTCGACAGCATGAACGGGTTCGACTATACTCAAAATGGGGCCCGTTACTTTGTCTCATCGTTAAGGCATCAAATTTAAAAAAAAGAGAAAAGAAACAAAAAAATCGTCAAGAAAAATCCAAAAAATGCAAAAAAATCAATACATACATACATACATATGTACAACATCGTACTTCCATCGTAAAATGAAGAAAACGAACAAAAAAAATCTAAAAGCAAAAATCTAAAAAATATATATATATATCTTAAAAAATGATAAAGTGTAGGTAAAAGTTTGCTTCTCCTTCTGTTATTTAGGATCCATATTTGCTACCTATATAAAAAAAAAGGGACTGACGTTTTCTTGAGAATGTACAGGAATATCAAATGTTCCAAAGCCTAGAAGCAAACAACCTCTTAGCGATAGATAGATCAGATGAAGCATCTCACCACCGACGTCTGGTCTATTTAAAAAAGAGAAAAAGAAAATCATTTGGAAAAAGAAAAAATCACTTTTCGCCACGCACAGCTACACACTTGTGTGCTTCAATGCAATAAAATGTCAATATAATATCGACAATGCAACTGTTCTAAATTAATGTCCTAAATCTATGGTTTACCTTAGATCTTTGGATCCTACTTTAAAGTAGGAGGGACAGTGTCAATCTTGGTTAAATAGTCAATGTTTCGATCGGTTTGATTCCACCGCTAAATGAGATTACATATCAAACAACTATGTTCAAACATGGATATGGAAGGGATCTTTTTCCCTTGATTTTTTCTTAGTCGCAGGCTTAAAACCTACACGGTATCCCTTAGATACGAGCCATGCATCTGGGTATTCGTTTGATGGTCGTTTGTTCCCATAAATTATACCCGAATGGGATCTGGGTCAGGACTTCCATCTCCTTGCTTCTATTTGCCCCTAATGGGTCCATGCTTTTACATAGTTGGTTTGCTGTAATATCATTGTCAAAAGTGGCACACACTCCCAAAAAGCATTGCGACATCAATATTCACTCTGTTCGGATAGTTGTGCTAAATTATCCTCGAGATTGATGGGTTTTGTAACAACCCAAATTTTTCTAGCATTGAATCATTGACCTTCGATGATGATATGACGGCCTTGACCAATTTGACTTTGGTCAAGATGTTGATGACTGTGACGGGGCATCCGACCCATACACCTTGTTTGGGTAAACTCACCAGACACCCAAATTCTGAGAACTAATCCCCGACTCGAGCACCAATTTGAAACTCGAACCCCATATGTGAAGTGTGTATGTCGCACACAGCTCAAACTTGAGATCGGACCAATCTTGAGCCCATCTCCTCAAAATACTAGGATTAAAACACATGGGTTTATTTAGTTATGATTAATAAATAATCTAAACAAGAAGAATGGTGTACGGGTGATCAAGTGTGATCAGGTGCGTCTTAGGAGTGACCCTAAGCCAAGCCCAATAGCCCAATCAAATATAGGTTTATACTTATATAGATATACATCCTAGATTTTCAAACACTGATACGCCCGATTGAGTGTGTAGAACTGACACAATATACGTTATATGTTGTAAGTTCGAAACATTTTACTTGGAAAATATATGCCTTAGTGTCAAGAGTTCTTATGTATTGTGGTGTAAATAATTACGCGGACCACGTGATGGCGCCATGGTTAGAAGCTGACTCATAAACAAGAGGTCTAGGGATCAAAGCGGGTTAAATGCATTTTAGAAGTCATTTTTGGACCTTTGGATGAAGTCCCATACACCGATTTGTGGTGTGCTGGTGTAACGCTGAATCAGACTCCTTTCAATATAAAGAGCAACCACCCACGCAAAAACGGATGGTAAAAAAAATAAAAATAAAATCCATTTGTGAGAAGAGGGAGTAGGGTGTGGAGAGAATTGTGAGGGAGAGCTGAGCTCCGAGCTGTCCATCCTCTCCTTCCTTTTTCATTGAAACCTAGGTCCATAGAATCCATTGATCTCGCCATGTCAAACCCTTTTTTTCCCATTTCGTACCGCATGAATGCAAATTTTGACACCGATTAATCGAGAGGGGTGGAGATCGGAACTTCGAACAAAAGCTACGCGTTGGTGCTGATATCCGTCTCCGATCATAGTGAATCTGCATGCACAAAATTAGTGGTAAAATCCATGACTAACTGATGTGGAAACTAGTATTTGGTTAGAATGAATGAGAGTTTCAAATCTCGTGCAAGGGTTTCGATGATCGGACGCGTGAGAAACGTGAGCACCGATGTTTCCGCTTGTCAATCCTCGAAAATCGTTGCATGCGCTTGGATTTAAGGTAGAAATCCATGATTTAATCATTTAGCATGAAACTAGGATAGATTAGATGATTGGGATGGGAATTATATAAAGAAATTAAGAAATTTTGGATTTGGGAAAGAAGAAGGCAAAGTATGAAACACAGTTGTTGCGGGGAGTGAAAACCTCGCTGCGGCGAGACCCTACCTAAAGCACTCGCTGTGACGAGTGCTACATGTAAACTCAGGCCAAAATAACACTGTTCATTGTCGTCGAGGCGAGCTAAAAGTGCCTGAAGACCTTGCTGCGGCGAACTACAGTAACTCGCTGCGGCAAGCAACTATTTACAGTACCGACACTTTTCGGGATTTTGGTCATAACTTTTGACTCCGAACTCTGATTGATGCAATTCTCATGGCATTGAAAATAGGATAACGAGCCCTATAACTTTCATGAATTAAAAAATTTATGAATCAAAATTTTAAAGGTAAAATTTGGGCGGGAATTTGGGTGAAGTTCAGAGTTAACACGAATTTGCCCATTTCCGCCTCAGTGTTGAGAAAACACTTAGGTGCGTCGAAGTCAGTAGTATTTAGAATAAACCCTTAATGTATTGTCATATATTCTGATGTAGATTGAGGGTTGGAGATCATTAATAGGACCCTTCACTTTGGTTTCGTTTCACACGACTCTGAAATTAATGTAGGGAAATTTCACTACTTTAGACCTTCGATTCATAGACTCTATGATGTAACGAAATGTGAACCTTGATGTTTTGTGTTTGAAATCTGACTTGTGGAAAATGAATTTGAGTTTTCAAGTATCGAATTCCAATATGAATCATGGATTAGAAATTCGGAATAGTAGGAGTGAATACCTTTGCCCAATTTCTTGTTTTCTTGAGTTCGTGCCACTAATGCTAGTATTAAATGCATGATATTTTCTAGAATTGTTAAACATGAAACCTTGGCATGTCTTGAAGGTTATAATTTGATTTTTCGTACATGATTTTGCATGGTTTTGTACTCCGCATCTCGTGCTATCAATGTATTTGATCTAATAAGTCCCAAATTTGGAAACTTGATTTATGTAATCGTTACCTATTTTGTATACACATTCAATTCTGTATCTCTGTTATATCTCGGCCTAAGCGACCCTATTAACGTAGCTCAGGGGCTTGACTTCTTGGTTCAAGTGACCCTGTTAATGTAGCTTAGGGGGCTTGACTCTTCGGTTCAAGTGACCCTGTTAACGTAGCTCAGGGGTTTGACATATTGACATCTGCTATATTTCTCGTTACATGTTCTCGTGATCGCTCTCTTGATATGTTCCCGATTCTTGTTACAATTGTTTGATCTGATATGCATCGTTTTAAGCATGTTATCCGCATTCACAATATGATATGTTTTGATACTATATTCAAATTCCTTTTTTAAAATTCCAACATATTTTGATAAGATATGAATGTGAACTCCAAATTGAATTTAAACCTTGAACTGAAAAGTGACCCTTGCATCGAACCTTTGAATGTGAACTTAGGACCTTGCCTTCTGAATAAAAACTCTGAAATTGAATCTTATTATGAGTGTGAATGTGAACCTTGAACTTTGAACGAAAATGTAAAGATGAACATTGAATCCGACCATGAAGCCTTGAAACTCCGAATATGCACTTTCGATATGAATTGATACGCACAATGAATCGGCTATGGCCTGATATGAAAGAAAATGAACATTGAATCAGACCTAAAATTACAAATGTGATCTTGAACATGATTTCTGAATCTAAATCTAAATAAGACCATGAACATCAAATTGAAATATGAAAGCTGAATATGATCATGATTATCTAATAGGACCTCTAAATATGAACATTTTTGAATGCGATTTGTGAAGATGAATATGAATTATGATATATGGATTTGAATTATGAAAGTTTGATACCGACACGGTGGTGAATCCGTGTATTTGAACCGACACGGTGGCGAAATCGTGTATTTTGACAAGGAACTCCGAACTCTGATCATTCGTGTATATGGACTGACACGGCAGTTAATTTTGTGTTTGAACTGATGTGGCAGTTAATCTGTGTATTCGAACCGACACGGCGGTGGATCAGTATTTGGACTGACACAACGGTTATTCCCTATATTTGAGCCGAAAAGGCGTTGAATCCGTGTATTTGAACTTCGAATTAGAACTCTGAACATCAACCTAAACTTTGAATACAAAATTATGAATTGAACCAACATAGCCCCTGGATTAGAAATTTGAACGTTGACTAGTGAACTCTGAATAATGAACTATGAACTATGAATACTGAACTCTGAATTTCTAATAGTACATCCGAACTTTGAAAATTGAGAATTTTAACTTTTAGCTAAGATTTTGTAAAACTCTGTTTTGTTATGAGTATGTCTTTAAAATCAATTTTGTTTTCGATATGAAAATGTTTTTGCCTCGATTTGAAAATGCCTTCGAATTATGATCATCGAATCTATGCTTTGAAAATATGAAATGTAGCTAGTATTGATCTTTTCTCTATTGAACTTGAACTGTAGCTCATCCCTCGACTATACATCACAGGTACAGGTATTGACCAAGACTTGAATCAGGCTTGACGAGGATCCGATATATTGCAATATTTGGGCTTGATGCCGAGACTTTTGGGTTCCGTGTTAGATCTTTAGACTTGGTGTGTTCATTGGACTTTGTTGGTAATATAATTTATATTTTCTCTAATTGTACACCACTGCTTAGATGATGGTCGGCCATCACCGGTGGTTTTAAACTGTTAGATTGTATTTTGTATAAAGATAGACTCTTCTACTTCTGTCACATGTATTATTTGCTTTGAATTTCGCATTGTGTGGATATACGAAGTATCCTGTAATTCAGATTGTGATCTACGATCTGACGGTCCGAGTTTTTCCAAGTTGTTAAAAAAAAAGTGTTGGGAAAATTTAGGTTGT
The DNA here is from genome assembly GCA_021018995.1 of Chloranthus sessilifolius. Lineage (NCBI taxonomy): Eukaryota > Viridiplantae > Streptophyta > Magnoliopsida > Chloranthales > Chloranthaceae > Chloranthus > Chloranthus sessilifolius. The sequence goes on along the minus strand of CM037585.1, from coordinate 110,770,768 downwards.
TACAGGTTTGCCCAAAGATCTCAAATCCTACCTCGCGTAGGGCACCCGTGGCTGATCAAATGGAGAAATACATGCATCATGAGATTGGATACAAACTAAGGATCTTCGCGTTATTGCTTTACGCCAATCTTTAAGTATGGGTCGATCACCCTCTCACTCATGAGGCAGTCTTATTTGAAATGAATCTCAAATATCGTGCATTTTTAATTACACTATCACGATTTTTTCTAGTAATGTCGCTAAGCGTATGGGGACCGATAGCCTTGAGGAACAGATGTTTTCCAAAGTGTTGGGATTTCGCTACTCTCGAGTGACACACGTTTTTTCAAGTGTTGGGATTATGTCACTCTCCATTTAGTTATTTTTCTTTTACTTTTTTTTTATATTTGAGGTTCGCTTTGAATATGGTAGACTCCTTAGAATGCCTTGGGCCTCTTCGGACGTCTCTTTCTTTGGCATTCGATCATTAGTGATCAGATATTAAAGAGGGCCTCTTCGGACGTCTCTTTCTTTGCCCAAGGCTCGATCGACCTGTACATTGAGAAATTCGTACTCCCGAGCTTCCAAAAGTACCTTACAAACCCTTAGAAGTTAATTCGAACCTTTATAACCATTGCCAAACCCTTAGGAATCAACTCTAACCTTCCCAAACCCTTAAAAAGCCTAAAATAGACCCAAAATATTCGTTTCGAACCAACCAAAACAGCTGATGAAAAGAGGAGTAGCAAAGTTTTCATAAATAGTTTCCCAACCTAAGGTCTATACCATTATAAAGTAGAGATTTTCATCTTTCCAACGAGCAAAGAATCGCCAAATTCAGAGTTTTATATCAAAAGTTATGGCGAAATGAAGATCGCGGATTTGTGCAGGAAATCACAAAACTGGGTTGGGCCCCTGCGGGTCTTTAACTTCCAGCAGTTTGGGCCTGATTTTCCTTCAAAAAATGGCTAAAATTGACATTGGGGGTTTGACTTGTGGACCATCCCAAAGATTGGGGTTTTTTTCTTTAGGACCCTAGTGCCCCTTTTAGCTTAAGTTATAACTCTTATGCCATTCAAGTCACCACCCTATCATTTACCATTAAACCCAAATCCCTCTTCTCTAAGCTCTAGAAAACCCAAAAACCTTTCATTGCCCATTACCTAATTTCTAACCCAATTAGTGACCTAACACTAATCACCTTTCCCTCTATAAATAGAGAGTCACCCCCCCTTGTTTAGGGCTTGAAAAATTTCTAAAAGAGAAAAAAACCTAGAGTGCTCCCTCTCCATTTTCAATAATCATTCCTCCATACAAATTCAAGATTTGAGTTTTGTCTTTTAGATCCCATCTTCTATCACCAAACCTTGAGAGTTAGCAAGAACTACTCTCTAGCCTACCTCTCATATCCTCTAATTCCCTAGCCTTGGAGGTTCAAACTCATTCCTCAACCCATTTGCTATTAGAAGCTCACCGGAAGGTTCATAATGGTGCTACAAGGCTTCGAGAGCTCCGGCTCTCCTCTCTACTCTTCTACCTTCTTTGCTTTTCCTCTATCCTAGAATTGAGCCATTACGTTGCCCAAATTTCGGTAGGCTGGAAGGGCTCAATAGGATCGGTGTGCCTTCAGGCAAGAGGAAGTGCCACCCTTTTTTTTCCTATATATATATATATATATATATATATATATATATATATATATATATATATATATAAAACAACCAACACGTAGTCTCGACCATATTAGAGACCGCTTATGAGCGGGTCGATCGGGTGCCTAATACTTTCCTGATTGATAACCGAACCCCCCGCTAAGTGGTTCTTCCAACTCCTGATAAATCCCACAATCTTGATACCCAAACGCCCTCGCCGGTCAAGGGAGGTCGCCCTCTTAATGACTCTTCCAAGGAATTGGGTCGTTGCGTGAATTTCTAGGCCTTTACATAGAACAAATGAATTCTTTTATTTCTTCCAAAGTGCATCGAGATTCTGTCGTGAGAGATATTAGGGGTGTGAACGCCACCTAAAAAGGGAGTTCCAAGGCCCCAAGAAGCACCACCGAATCATTTCAAAATTTTCAAAACTCATCAAATATATATATATATATATATATATATATACAAAAAAATAAACTAAAAAAAGAGAACTCGTGGTGTCGTAATCATAGCATTGCCTCACCTGCCCTCATCCCGAAGGGGTATGAGAAAGAAAGTTTTTGGGCCCTACCTGAAAGACCCATACCCCACCCACCATCAAACCATGTCGTGGGCAGTTGATCCAACCGTTTTTGACCTGAATTCACTCCCACCACATTCCCCATCACATTTCCCACATGGAGGAGATACCCATCTCCGATCCCCCACCCAATCCCTATTTAATGTCACCGAACCGTTCGGTGCACCCATTTTCCCATCCACCACCACTCAAACCATACCCCATTTTCCCTCCACCACTCAAATCATGCCCAATCTTCCCTCATCCATCCAAACCATGCCTAATTTTCCCTCCACATTTACCCAAAATACACCACATTTTTCCCCATCCACCCAAGTCATGCCCAATTTTCCGCATACCTCCACCTCAAATATGCCCTCTCCTCCTTCTCCACATACACCCCATTTTTCCTTCACATCCAATATACCCCATTTGTCCACATCCAATCTAAATACACCATATTTTCCCCCATCCACCTAAGTCATGCCCAATTTTCTCACATCCACTCCAAATGCACCCCATTTCCCCTCTATATCCGAACCAAATACACCACATTTTTCCACATCTACCCAAACTATGCCCAATTTTCTCCCATCCACACAAGTCATGCGCAATTTTGCCCCATCCATTCAAGTCACACCCAAATTTTCCCATACACTCTAGTCGGAAGGGGCATCCACATCCACCTCCATGACCACTCCCATGGCCATGATGGATGACATGGTGAGAGAGTATACAGGCTGGAAGGCCTCCCAAAGCCTTCCTCATCCATCCCGAATACCTCCAAATCCATCATAAACCCTTCAAAGCCTACACACCCCATTCACCCAAAATACCAATGGACCGCCCATAATCCATACCACCCAACATCAACCATGGGGCCATCCGAGTGGGCCTTAAAGGCCAAATACCCAACCCTAAGCCCATTTAGGTCCAAACACGAGACACACTTTTGAACCCTCCATCATACCCTCAATTTCCCACGTACACCTACACCCAACAATCCCCCATTCCCCCTCAAATGGAAAACTTATCTCATCCAATCCCCCAATCCGGCATGAGATCCATTTATCCATTCCTCACACACAACCAAATATGGGAATCCATCCCATACCATCAACCATCCTCAATTCACCCATCCTCTTGCCCCCCATCCCAATAAGCAAAACCCCCATTAAGCTCAGTGGTCCCACCAAGCACCCACTCAACCTGTCCAAAATCCCCAACTCTCCCATCCCCTTACCCCACAAACTCATCACCAAAGCTTTCCTCGCTTACAATGGCCTAACCAGGTACCCATCCAACCCATGTTGAATCAGCAAGATAACCTCATTCCTCCCCCATTCATTGATGCGGGTAATCAATATGAGGAGGATGAGGCCAGAAATAGGGGTCCTACATGGGGGCATTTGCCAATTTCAACTCCCCACAACCCACTTTTACCAATTCACAGGTAGTCTAGAATGAATCGAGGCAACCTATTGAGGGAACACCCCCAGCCCCACCATCCAGAGAATCAAAACTGTTGAAAGAACAAATGGATAACATTCAGAAATAGATAATGAAGCTAGGGGGGACTGAGATCCATGCCACAAATTTTTCAAATCCGTGATCTGTGCCTTTTTTTCGAGGTGCCTTTGCCACCCAAGTTCAAAGTGCTGACGTTCAATAAATATAACGACACTGACAACCCTATTGCCCACCTGAAATCAAACTATGGAGACTTGTGCCAATACGACGGAGATGAATGACTCCTCATCAAAGCGTTCTAAAAAAGTCTCATAGGCTCGACATTGAGGTGGTTCATTTCTCTTGAGCCATCCATGATAAAAACTTGGAAAGACCTCACTCACCTATTTCATGAATAGTAAGTATAAAACATTGACATCGAGCCCCACAAATCTTATTTGGCTCGGTTGAAACATAAAATCAACGAAACATTTAATGAATTTCTCGGGAGGTGGAGGGCCCCAGTAGCCCAAGTGAGGCACTGTATCCTAGAAGAGGAGAAAATCAAGATGATCTTAAAAACTGTCCTACCCATTATCTCTAATTTCCTAGTGTACCAGCGGTAAGCTAGCTTCCCTGATTTGATAAGAAACGCCAACCGCCGTGAAGACACGGTAAGAGAGGGGCGATTAAAAAAAACTGCAACTAGTGGGGCCAATGGGGTCAGTAAATTTACTGAACAGAGGACTGAGAGAAGAGTGGTGGCAGAGGTCCAAGCCATAATAATCGCCCAGCACCAATGCGGTACCTTTCCAGGTTGGGGTAGCATAGTAAGCCCCGGCACAGGCATAATCAGTACAATGACAGGGCAACGTCCCATGGCTATAGAAAACCTTCAAACAGAGGAGGGGTAGATTGAATCTAGTATTCACTCCATTAGGGCAATCCCTAAGTTTCCTATTACTGTTGTTGTTCGAAAAAGGGTTGGTTACCCCTTTCCGGCCAGGACCTCCACTAAATCCTCTCACAAGAAACTATTATCTGAACATGCATTACAATTTTCATCAATGGTCAGGTCACCCAACTGATTTATGCTTTTCTCTGAAGCATGCAATACAAGACCTCATTGAGACGGGGAAGCTCATTCCTCCCGCACCTCCTCACACTAATCCGTACACCAACATTCACCAAGCGTCATTGTCGCCACACCCGTAGGGAGGAATGGGACCAAGGGCCACCATCAACATGCTAGAGGGTGAAATGGAAGAGCTCGACCCCTCAGAATATATCTACACAGAAGAAAGCTATGAAACGTTAGGGCAGTGGAACTAAGAAAGCGAAACTGTCAAGGTAGTTGAACCTTTGAAAGTAGCTGATTATTTCTCAGGCCCAACAACCCAAGCAGCACCACTAGATCTGAGGTTGTATTTTCCCACACCAGCTCCCGTTAATCAGGTTCAACCCAGTTGGGCCTCACCCCCACTGTTCCATCCCTATCTGGCACCAACCCCCGTCAATTACATGGTGCCCAAATTTACCCCACCTTCGGAGTCAACTCCCACCAACCACAGTTGGCTCAATTTTGCTACACCCCCACTAGTCTATCCATCTCCAGCACCAGTCCACCATATCTGGCCCAGCTTTTCCACACCCGCCCCGCTAGTTCAATCATATCTGACTCCTCCATCTATTCCATTCCAAATCCCCGGACCATCATATGATCCCCATCAAGTCCCACTCAACTACAGCCAGACGAATGTCAATGCTAGCAGCAACAGTAATGAAGGGACCATTAAATTCATAATCCAATCAGGTAGAATCTCCAAACAGCCTAAGATACTGGTACCAGCCTGATCAATAATAGAATATACCTGTAGACATACAACTTTGGCCCGAGGCTCGATCGACACATACCTTGAGCAAGGAGTACCCCCGAGCTTACAAGAGCATCTCCCAAACCCTTAGGAATCATCCCAAAACCCTTACAAACCTTTCCCAGTCCCTTATGAATCATCCCAAAACCATTAGGAACCTTTCTCAGACCCTTAGGAATCAACCCTAACCCATAGAACCCTTCCCGGACCCATTTTCAACCCTCCTGAGCAGTGGATGGAAAGAGGAATGCCAAGGTTTACATAGACTTCTTCTAGATTTGAGGCCTATACCATCAAAAAGAGGATGTTTCCGGCTTTCCAAGGAGCCAAGAATCTCCTCAATCCGAGTTGTATATTAAAAGTTATGACAATTTGAGAATTGTACAGAAATGTAGGAATTTACACTAGTGTGTATATTATACACACTAGGCAAAATTGGCTTGTTTTGGGCTCCAAGACGAGTTCTGAACCTCCAGCTTCCGAACTAGGTTACTATACCTAAGTCCAACGTGTATAATATATACGCTAGGCTTAGGAATAGTATTTTTTGGGAAAATGTCCAAATTTCACTTTTGGGGTTTGACTTGTTGACCACCGCAAAGTTTGGGGTGTATTTTTTTAAGACTATTGTACCCCCATAAGTTGTATTTGCAACCCTTTACCTATTTGAAGCCCCACCCTATCATCTACCATTAAACCCATTTCCCACCTATCTAAGCTCTCAAAACCCTAGAAAACCTTAGATCCCTATTTCCTAATTACTAACCCAATTAGCCCTTTAACCCTTCACTAATCCTCTCTTTTTCTATAAATAGAGAGCCACCCCCCCCCCCTTGCTTAGGGGCTTGAAAAAATTTCTAAAAGAAAGAACCCATTAGAGATTTCTCCCTCCACTTTCGTGTTATAATCCATAAAATTCCATAATTGAGTTTCCTTTTTTAAACTCCATTTTCCATCACCAATCTCTTATCTTTTGCAAGAGAAAGGCCCTAGCCCACCTCTATCATCATCCCTCCTCCAAGCCTTGGCCTTGTTAGAACCTTTCCTTAACCCTTTTCGGAAGCTCATCAACATCGGCATCAACGCAAAGGTCCATAGCAGTGCTACAAGGTCCCGAGAACTATGACTCTCCCCTCTATTCCTCTACCTTCTTTGCTTTTCCTCTATCCTAGAATTGAACTGTTACGCTGCCCAAATTTTGTAAGGCAAGAAGGGCTCAATAGGATCGGTGTACTTTCAGGAAAGGGGAAGTGTTGCTCATTTCTTTATATATATATATATATATATATATATATATATATATATATATATTAATTACACATCCAAGCAGCCAAAGTAGACACCACTTACTAGTGGATTGATCGGGTGCCTAACACCTTCCCGATCGATAACTGAAGCCCCTAACCAAGAGCCTTTGGCAAAGACCGGTAAATCATAGTCATATTTTTACACTTCGGCGCTTACATATTAATTTTTGAGGTATCCCCGGGTTATCAAAAGCTCCAGGTGGTGACTCCATCTTTTTTTAGAGAGTGCGCATCATCGCGTCGGACCCGCAAAGTCAGCGATTGCACAGATGGCGACTCTGCTGGAGATTTTTTAGATATTCTACATGAAGTTGGCCCCCTTTGCATGTGTTTTTCTTCTTTTTACTAACTTTTTATTTTTCTTACTTTCCCCTATGATGTCATCATCTTTACTTACCCTACGATTCTGTATTTTTTTACTTACCCCTGCTTTTCCGTCATTTACACGCCTTAGGCGATTGGCGGGCCTACTTGAGCTCTTTACCAACTTAGCCGATTGGCGGGTTACTTGATAGTTTAATTTCATTTTTGTTATTTAAACGCCTTAGCCATTTGGCAGGCCTACTTAAGCACTTACCTTTCTTGTCATCATATTCCAACAGTGGGCCAGCCCATAGAGGCAGCACGAGAATCTCACCACTTGTTTTTGAAGTTAAGTAAACTCCCTTAAAATTGAACATTAAAAATTGAACCATGGGGACTTAATTCATTTATACGCGGGTAGATTTTAAAAGGGAGGGAAATAGGTAGTGATATACCCCTCCTAGTTTCGTGTAGAGCGGCAACCCTAGTGGTGATGATCTTGAAAGGAACCACCCCATCCAATATATGAGAAGGCGCTTGCGCCAGAGGTATATCGGGTGGGTGATCTAGCTGTTACTAAGTGTTAAAACCCATGGGAGAGTGCGTTAGTTAAACCGAACTGCCCTTGTATCCCTAAGTACGGTGAGGATGGACCCGAAATAATAAGAAAAAATAATCCCCGAAAGCACTGCTTCCAAAAACCCTAAAAATATAGACTAACTCGGGTTTGTTTCTGCTATCCAAAATATATATATTTATATACCTTTTAGCCTAGCGTGTATAATATACACGCTAAGCCAAAAATACCGAGATTTAGCCTTGCGTGTATAATATTCACGCTAAGCCAAAATTTCATAGTTTTTAACCTAGCGTGTATAATATACACGCTAAGCCAAATCTCCAGAAGTTTAAGCCTGCTCTGTCTCAAGCAACCCGAATTTGAGGCCTTTTTCACCATTCCCGAGCCCCTCGATAGTGGCTTTAATACCTCCGATAATTCCCACACCATCAACACCCAAAACACCCTTGCCGGTTAAGAGAGGTTGCCCTCTTATTAACTCTTCTGAGGGATCGGGTCGTCGCGCGGATTTTCATGCCCTTACATAGATCAAAGGTCTTCCTTTGATTCTTCCAAGGTACATCAGAATCTCGTCATGGGAGGCATTAAGGGTGTAAATACCTCATAAAAAGGGAGTTCCAAGGCCCCGAAAAATGCACCATATTGATCCGAGGGAGAGGATTTTTATTTTTCATATACAAAATAAAAAAAATCAAGAAAAATCAAAAAATCCAAAAAAGAGAGATTGTGGTGTCGGAACAACAGCATCGCCAAATCCGCCATCCTCCCAGAAGGGAAGAAGGAGAAAGGTGTTTGGGCCTCACCCGAGGAATCCATACCCAATTTGCCACCAAACCATGTCTTGGGCAGTCGATCCGGCTTACGCCGACCCCGATTCATCCCCACCACCTTCCCCATCACATTCCCATATGGAGGAGATACACATCTCCGATTCCCCCACCCAATCCCGATTCAATGTCACCGAATCCTTCGGTGTACCCATCTTTGCATCCACCACCACTCAAAGTCTACCCAATAATCCATCCAATTTTCCTTCCAAATTTGTACCCCAGTTTTCATCAACATCCACCAAAAATTTACCCCATTCCCCCCCCCCCCCCCCAAACCAATACAAATACTCCCTATTTTTTCACATCTACCTAGGTCATGCCAAATTCCCCCACATTCACCCAAACCATACTTAATTTTCCATTCACCCAACCTATACCCCATTTCTCCACATCCACCCAACACACACCCACTCTTCCCTCCACTCAAAATACGCCATCTTTTCCTCCTATCCAAAAATACACCCATTTTCCCTTTCACTCAAAACACACCTACTTTTCCATTTTTCCAACAGACACCCAATTTTCCCCACTCCACCCAAGTCACGCCAAATTTTCCCCAATCCACCCAAACCATGCTCAATTTTCCCCCATCCACATCCAATCAATTACCCAAATTTCCCCCATCCACATCCAATTCAATATCCAATTTTCCCTCATTCACCCAAATCATGCCAAAATCTTCCCATACAACCCCTTCATCGGAAGGGCCATCCACCTCCAACCCATACCCGAACCCATGTCCATGATGGAGGACATGATGAGGGTCTACTCAGCTTGTAAGGCTTCCCAAAGCCTTCCCAATCCACCCCAAATATCAAACCCCCAACATATTCCCAAAATACCAATCCTACCCACCCCCCCATAGTTCACACCACCCAACCATGGGGTCATCCGAGTGGACCTTGAGGGCCCAACACCCAATCACAAGCCCATCAAGGCCCAAACCCGAGGGTCACATTTTCAAATCCTCCACAATTCCCCTAATTCTCCACCTTCACTTACACCCAACAAGCCCCCATTCCCCCTCAAATGGAGAACCTCTCTCATCCAACCCCCCAATCCGGCATAAACCATGCCCATCCACACCAACCATCATACCCAACCAAACATGGGAACCCACTTCAAACCATTAGCCATCCCCAATTTTCCCATTCACTCACTTCCCGACCAAACCCCCAAAATGTGTAATGGCCTCATTAGGCACCCAATCAATCCCTCCAAATCTACAATTCACTCATCCCATTGCCCCACAAGCCCATCATCAAAGCTTGCCCCACATACAATGGTTTCAGAAAGCATCCACCCAGCCCACCTAGAATCAACAAGATAACTTCACCCTTCCTTCACCATATGTGGATATAGATCCTCAATATGAAGAGGATGAGGTTCGAAGTAGTGGAGCTTACATGGGGGCATTTGCCAATTTTAATCCCCAACCACCCACACTCACCAACAAACAGGCCACCCAAAATGAATCGAGGTAGCCTAGTGGGAAGCAGCCCCAACTCTACAGTCCAAGGAGTCAGAACTGTTGAAGGAGCAGATGGATATAATCTAGAAATAGTTGATGAAGATGGGAGGGGCTGAAATGCATGCTACATAATTTTCTAATTTATGCCTATTTTCCAAGGTGCCATTACTGTGCAACCGTGGATTTTTGACGATCCGTCGCGAAGATGCGCTCGTATGAAAAATAAAGAGTCGCCACCCGAAGATTTTGGTGTCTCGGGAAACCCAAATCAATATTAAATGCACTGAAGTACCAAATATCACTCTGATTCACCGGTCTATGTCAAAGGCTCTTTGCTGGGGGCTTCGGCTATTGATCGGGAAGTTGTTAAGCACCCTATCAACAAGCTCGTAAGTGATCTCTACTATGGTTGGGTCTATGTGGGGTTGGTTTATATAATATATATATATATAATTATATATATATATATATATATATAAAAGAAGTAAAATGAGGGGTACTTCCCCTTGCCCGAGGACATACCGATCCTATTGAGCCCTTCCCGCTTGCCGAAATTGGGTAGCGTAACGGCTCAATTCTAAGATAGAGGAAAAGCCAAAGAAGGTAGAGGAATGAGGAAAGAGCCACAGCTCTCGGGCCCTTGCAGCATCGATGTGGTCCTTCGTGCGAGAGCGTCGCCGGTGAGCTTCCGATAGCAAACGGGTTAGGAGAAGGGTTCTAATCTCTAAGGCTTGGTAGCTAAGAGGTAGAGGAAGAAGGCTAGGGGGTAGTTCTAGCTAAATCTCAAAGATTGATGGTAGAAAATGAGGTTTAAAGGGCAAAGATCAATTCTGGAATTTATATGGGATTGGGGCACCAAAGGGGGAAAAGGTCTCTCTTAATCTTTTCTCTCTTTCAAAAAAATTTTCAAGCCATTTACAAGGGGGGTTGCCTCTCTATTTATAGGAAAAGAGAGGGTTAGGAGCGTGCTTAGAGGCTAATTAGGGCTAGCAATTAGGTAATCCATACTTTCCAACCACTGGGAGCACCCAGTCGATTAATCGATTCCAAATCGATTAATCAAAATTTAATTCGATTAATCAGTTTCATGCTGCAGTACACAAATTTGCTTTTTGTCAAAAATCGATTAATCGAATTTCAAATCGATTAATCGATTTGGACAGAAAACCATCCCTCTTCAGGCTGTTCATCAAGCTTTCTTTTCTCTCTAATTTTCCTCTCTCCATTTCCTTAACTTATCATTTATTCACTAAATCAAAGCTCACAATTCATACATATTGCAATGTAATAAAGCCTTACCTCAAATCCATCTCATGATTTATTCAATGGCTTAGATCAAGGGTTAAGGTTCTTAGCCTCAACTCCACGAGATCCCACATGCAATTCTGTCGGAATTTAAAGCTCGTATACGGTCTTCAATCCGCAATCCTACGTACAAATCTTTTGCATTTACTCTCAAGCATTTCCTCTTCTTTCTCTCTAACCTCTCTCTCTCCCTTCTTAAATTTCTAACCACCAACCAAAATCAAAGAGAAATAAGTTCTCTTAGCTTTTAACCTATTTAACCCAATCACTTATTTGGTGTAAAACCCATACACCCACAACAGGTGTATATGGCCTTATCGACAGATTTAACACCACACACACACGTGTACTTTCACCTCAAACCTAATTTAACCTAAGTCATCAAGTTGACTTTCAGTTGATCACATAAGTGACCAGGCGGGCACGCATCTCGAGGTATACTCTTTAAAGTCAAAATTTTTAGGATGTTATATTCATCCCACCTTATAAAATTTTCATCCTCAAAAATTACCCTAAGTAACTAGGCCTTACCATGCACATCAAGTTGAACACTCACGTCCAGATATGAATCGCTTCATACACAAAATAAATTCGGAGTTGTTACATTCTTCCCTCCATAGGAATTTTCGTCCTCGAAAATTGACGATGACACTTCCGAACGCTAACGCACTAACAATGATTCCGATTGATAAGAACTTACCCATAATGATGAAATGACGCACGCACCCTGAACGAAGAAATGAATTTCTTATAATCATTCAATTAACTATCCACATTGAGTTCACAACGAAAGATTAAATTTTTTTTTTTCTCAACCAAATTATCTATCATCCTGTATGAAAATCCACATATCACTAGATCGGCGTACCACCGATTATCCATTAAGGTACTCATTTGTTAAACTATATTGCTATAATATCAACTACAACATATACCATCCATGAAATTGTCAACCCACAACTAATCACATGGATCATAATTAAAATTTAACTATCGCCATAAAGGAAAAGAAAATCGTCCAACTATTAATTGCCAACGTGTACCATTAATTGCAATAAAGATCCCCACATACATATATCAACAGATGAGCTATTAGCATCGATCATACATCCAAAACACCATATTAACATGTTCTGAGATTAAACACACCCGATAAGGTATACACTATGGTTTTCTCTGCAACCAATTCCTTACCCATCACATCAGCGTAAGTCTCTAATTCCCACATGAACACACATATAAATCTCCACGAATAATATTCACTTCAGTTTTCTTCAATTACGTTGAAATCAATCCAATCCAAGGTCCACGTCTATTTCTCATCGCCACCCATTTGGGTATCCCCACCTAAAGGAATTGCTGTCCTAAAAAATATACGGAAGGTAATCTGAGTAACAACTCAATTATCAATAATGTATGAAAATATTCGCAATTACAAAACCTCAATTCACACGCACTTATCCCCCTCGCAGTCCACACATCGACCCAAGTCACTTGACACAATCACACACTCACTGTCATAGTCAAATCAGCTTACCCCAAAATCAGCATATCCACACATGTTCACACCGACAATCCACCCTTCAAAATCTACATAAAAGAGAAGATGGTACTCCACTATCCCTCCGTAATGAATTTTCTCCCTCGAAAGTGAACGATGTGACGCTTGGGCAGTCAATATAGTAATCATTTATTAAACTCAAATCACACACAACAAATGCTGCAACGAATTGGAATTACATATATTGCGACGAATTGGAATTACACATGGTCAAAGCTACAGAGTTGAATAGAGATTTGCTACAAGACATCGTCTAAAGATCGATCACACACAATGGTAAAAAGCCTATATGCTGAGCTTTACACTAAGGATGTCCATCTCGCACTAACCGGACCGGTGCTCACTCAAGAGTTGGAGTGATAGATCAGTTAACTCATGCGCAGGTAATTACAAAACCTCACTTCCACTACTTAAGAAAGTACTTTTATAAATAGTTGGCAAGAATATATCCACAAAGAAAGAGATATTGACCTTGAGATTACAACCATCAATCTAGAAACCGAAATCATAAGCAGGACCCTCCAACTGGCAAGCATTTCCCAATTTACTACTAACCTAGCAGATCATCAAATTATCCCTTAATGACTGCAACACGTCGATAACCATGCTAAAAAATTTTTAATAGACACCTCCAGATCTCAGATAATACTTATCTAGCACAGTCGCCCACTTATGAAACTTACACAATTAGTCAGAGAAAAGTTGACTCACCCCATTGATGTTATATCCATTAGAATAAAATCTAACTATAATATGGGACAAGTTGAATATATCAATTAATAAAATTTCTTACGGCCTAACTAGTCATTACCGCAATGAAATTTGACACCATCACGTAACCCATGATAAAACACATCCACAAAGCTGAAAATACACTCCCGTGAAATTGGGAATTTCGATAACCATCAATTAGGAATAATCAAAACCACTAGTCTAAATGTGCGACTTCCTCCATGATTTAAATTATCATCACCGCAAGTATACCATAATAAATACCATCGTTAGCCATAACGTATGTCCACAAAGGTATGAAGTCATTATAAAGTGAGCTTATTATAAACCGGGAATATTGATGGTAAAATCATTCTTATCACACTCAATTACTACTCAGATCATGAAAGAAAAGACACTCGGTCACAATGTATCCAATCATTCAAACAAGGAGATAATTCTATATGGCAATTCTAAAGAACACTCCTTCGATGCGTAATATTAAGGTCTTATATACATGTCAGCTTAAGTTGAAATGTCTCTTCATGTGCATAGACCTCAACACAATCAATAGAGTCAATAATTGTTCTTGTCGTCCCTATTGATCCACTGTCGTCAGTATGGATTTAAAGTGTTTGTAACTGTGCGATCATAACGGTAAGACAAAGTCTAAGGTTATATTAGTGATATCTAATCCAACAGTGAATTGAGAAGTTACTACGAATTCTATCTTTCCTTAATTAGCTTCCTTCAAACTAAGGGTTCAATCCCTAATGTGGTCCATCAAAATCTATGTCAACTACCATTAGTATTTCCTTAACGTTCCAAATCCTAAAGAGTTCTTTAATGTCCCTGCTCTCTAAGGATGTAACTCTCTAAGGATGTCCACTTAAAACTATAGTGTTTAACAACTGCATGCAAAGTTGGAAAGAGTGCTTCTAAACACAATTCACTCATGATCTATTAGTTGGAAAGAAGAACATTACGATTAGATTCGTTAAGTGTAAATTTACAAGTCTTAGTTCAATCATCATTACTCATAATGTTCACTCAATATCAAATTACTAAATAATCTATCTTTAAGTAATTTCACCCTAACTTTCAAGATTTATTCAAGTCCCATTCTTACATTGGTCACCTATTGTGCAACCGTGGGAATCGAGACGATCCCATCGCGACGATGCGCTCTCTAACGAAAAATATAGAGTTGCCACCCGGAGCTTTCGGTGTCCCGGGATACTTAGTTCATTTTTATGAGCGCCTAAGTGCTAAAAATATGACTCTGAATCTGGTCCACACCAAAGGCTCTTGGGTAGGAGCTTTGGTTATTGATCAGGAAGGTGTTAGGCACCCGATCAGCCCGCTTAACGTGGTCTCTACTAATGGCTAAAAATAAAATAAAATAAAAGAAAAGAAAATAGCTTCCTCTTGCCCAAAAGGGCTTAGAATTCTATTTGTGCCCCTCCGTTCCTACCGAAAAATCGGCGGCGTAACGGCACAAATGGGAGGATGGAGGGAACTAGAAAGAGATAGGAGAAGAAAGGGGAGAGCCGGAGCCCTCAGGCCCTTGTAGCACCGTAGGAGAGCCTTGCGTGGCTTGCTTTGATGAGCTCTTGAAGGCTTTGTATGGGGGAAAATGGGGTTCTAGCTCTTAAGGCTTGAAGCTAATAGGTAGGGAAGGAAGGCAAGGGGGTCACACACACCTAACCTAAGGGTTTTTTATGAAATGCTAAGGGTGGGAAGAGGTTTTGGAATTCTGGTTTTTGTATGGGAGGGGTGCACCAAAGGGAGAAAGATCTTCTCACTTTAAGCTCTTTCTCTCTTAGGTAGAAATTCTCAACCCCTAAACCAAGGGGAGGGGGGCTCTATTTATAGGAAATGGGTGGATTAGGAGGGTGTTTAGATGCTAAACATGGTTAAGAATTAGGTAATCTAACATCTAAGGTTTCCTAGGGTTTTTGGAGCCTTGAAATGTGTGAAATGCTCCTCCAATGGTGGATGATGGGGTGAGGCCTTAAGCCACTTAAGAGGTTGCAAATTGGTAGTGAATGGGTGCAACAGAACTAGCAAAACACACCCCAAAGGTCAAGGTGGTCAACAAGTCAAACCCCAATCATGAATTTTAGGGCAACATCCAACAATTACTATTCATATGCCTGGCGCAACTATTAGTTGCGCCAGGCAAATGTACAGTAAAACAGTATGTACAGTGCCTGGAAGTCAGCTCGTGAGGATGGGGCCCACTTTTGAATCTGGCGCAACTATTAGTTACGCCAGGCTTAAAATAAGGGAAAATTGGCCTGGCGCAACTATTAGTTGCGCCAAGCAAAGTTTAACACTGGCGCAACTATTAGTTTTGCCAAGTCCCTAAGGGGGCCACATGACTTTACATTCATGTCCTCCGGGCTCGATTTGCCATATCTTTTGACGTATACCTCCAATGGGGGTGATTCTTGGACTGTTGGAAAGCTGATGATCTCTACCTTGAAACGGTATGAGACTCGATCGTAGTAGAGGGTTGTAGCTAGTTCCGGTGCACCACTCTTTATCCATAGCCTGGTAAGGTTAGGTTTAGGGTTCAAAATGGATTCTAAGGGTCGAGTTTGGTTTCTAAAGGTTCGGGATAGGCTTCTAAGGGATCTAGGGTGATTCCTGAGGGTTTTGGGGTGATTCTTAAGGGTTCCATGCATGCCATCAAAAGCTCAGAATTGCACCTCTCTCGAAATATGTTTCGATCGGGCCTTGGGATAAATTTGGGTGTCTACACCTGCTTAATTAATCTTTTGAAAGTGAAATTCGTTTATGTCATGCAGGTGATTTAATCAAATGCGTATCTTATGGTGTCATAACTTTCCTCAATTGCTAAAAACAAACACAATTCCTAAGGACATTCATCATAAAAAAATTAGACTAAAATCTTGACAATTGATAATAAATTTATACCTTGGAGGACTTCATGTGCCATCTGGGCATCATGCATCGATGCATCATTGGTGTCACCATGAGTTGTAGGGAGATTTGGTCCAAAAGTAGGCATCGATGTTATCTGTCCTCGATGTTTATTGAGACATTTCTTCACCAGATGTCCCACTTGACCACATTTGAAGCATGCACGCAATGTGGGCCTACACTTCTCCATTTTATGATGTTTCCCATATTGCGCGCATGTATCTATCAGTGTAGGATCCAAAGAGTGAGAGGGTGCGTGGATAAATGCAAGGGTGGCAAGTGCACAATCCTGTACTATGGGCCGAGAAGTATCCGGAGTCATTTTAGAGGTCGTTGCCCCCTTCCTCAATGCTGGATAGCAGTTTATCAGGTGTCCCATTCACCCACACTTGGAACACCCTCTCATGCCTCGCCTACAGTCGGATGTCTTGTGTTATTTTTCACACCTCGAGCATGACTCAACCTGTGTCAATGGAGAGGTGTGAGTCGTCTCTCTCAATATTTTCATGAGTAATGCAGTCTGCTGAGCCATTGTGTTGATCATCGTCTCAAGCAACTGCCTATTCTGCTCATTTTCTCCGGTGCATCTAGTTCTCGCTCTTTTGCGTGGTGTCATTTCGATCTGTCAAAATGAAATAAAGGTTTTAATCAATAGCGATTATGATTATTATGGATCTATATTTTGACAAAACATCTAAAACATATCTTGTATCCTATCACCACACTTCTATCACGATCATCAATTATCTCCACTATAAGAGATCATGAAGATCCACAACCCAAGTTGTAGACACCCAAATTTGGCCCAAGGCCCGATCAAAACACCTTTTAAGAGAGGTGAAATTCTGAGCTTTTGATGGCATGAATGGAACCCTTAGGAATCACTCCAAACCCTTAGGAATCACCCTATATCCCTTAGGAACCTATCCCAAACCTTTAGAAACCAATCTCGACCCTTAGAACCCATTCCGAACCCTAAACCTAACATTCCCGGGCAATGGATGAAGAGTGGTACACCAGGACTAGCTGAGGTATTTTACTAATATCAAATCATATACCATTGGAAAGAAGACTTCTCCATCTTTCCAACGAGCCAAGAATCGCCTCAATCAGAGTTATATATCAAAAGTTACGGCAATTCGAATATCAGGCAAAATTTCGAGATTTTTGCCTGACGCAACTAATAGTTGCGCCAGGCCATTTTCCCCCTTGATTTGCCTGGCGCGACTAATAGTTGCGCCAGGTCTTTTTCTCCCAGAAATGGCCTGGCACAACTAATAGTTGCGCTAAGTATAAATGGGTCCCCCCACCCCTCGCGAAGCCAACTTCCAGGCTACTGTTCGCTACTGTTTTACTGTGCATTTGTCTGGCGCAACTAATAGTTGCGCCAGGCATATGAACAGTGACTGTTGGGTTTTGCCTCAAATTTTGAGATTGGGGTTTGACTTATTGACCACCTCAACCTTTGGGGTGTGTTTTGATAGTCCTGTTGCACCTATTCCTTACCTATTAGCAACCCCTTAAGTGGCTTAAGGCCTCACCCCATCATCCACCATTAGAACCACCTCACACCTTTCTAAGCTCTCAAAATCTTAGGAAACCTTAGATTTGAGATTACCTAATTGCTAATCCACCCAATTAGCATCTAAGTAGCCTCCTAATCCACCCTTTTCCTATAAATAGAGCCCCCCTCCCCTTGGTTTAAGGGTTGAGAATTTTGCTTAAGAGAGAAAGAGCTCTAAGTGAGAAGTTCTTCCTCCCTTTGGTGCACTATTTTCCCTCAAAATTATAGAATTCCAAAACTTCTTCCAAGCTTGTTCTTACATCCAAAACCCTTAGCCGAGGTGTGTGTGATCCCCTAGCCTCCATCCCCTACCTCTTAGCTTTAAGTCCTAAGTGGTTAGAACCCATTTCTCTGTCATTCAAGCCTTCGAAAGCTCATCAAAGTAAGCCACGCAAGGATCCTCTACGGTGCTACAAGGGCCCGAGGGCTCTGACTCTCCCCTTTCTTCTGCTATCTCTTTCTGGCTCCCTCCATCCTCTCATTTGTGCTATTACGTCGCCGATTTTTCGGTAGGAACGGAGGGGCACAAATAGGATTCTAAGCCCTTTTGGGCAAGAGGAAGCATTTTTCCTTGCTTCTACTTTATTTTATTATTGGCCATTAGTAGAGACCGCATTAAGCCGGCTGATCGGGTGCCTAACACCTTCCCAATCGATAACCGAAGCCCCTACCCAAGAGCCTTTGGTGTGGACCGGATTCAGAGTCATATTTTTAGCACTTCGATGCTCATAAAAATGAACTAGGTATCCTGGGACACCGAAAGCTCCAGGTGGCGACTCTATATTTTTATTAGAGAGCGCATCGTCTCGACGGGATCGTCACGGATCCCACGGTTGCACACAAGTTCTAAACGGAACCTACTGCCACGACTTGAGACTTCAAGAACCTAAAGCTTAAGGTTTTCACCAACTATGACTTAATTGGATCTCCTATACCCTAATATAATCTACTGCCATAGCCTTGGGTCCCAACCAGTCCTAAGTGAAGACCTAATGCTTAAGCTCTACTGCTACCACAACGTCCCTAGAAGACCTAACGCCTAATCTCTGATACCAACTGTGATGTATCGTCGAAGGATGAGCTACATCCTAGCTCAATAGGGAAATAACTGAACATGTAAAGCTATCATACTCACATATATTTCATGACATAAGTGAAGCATGGCCTTATATGCTGAAAACAGTTTAAAAGCATTTAATTTACCAAAAGTATGAACTGAATGCACATATCACATTTTATCTTTTCACACTACATATCTTATTTTTTACTTAACTTGTTCTTATATCACAGAAGACTTGTGTCACAAACCTAAATTAAATAACTTAAATAATCCCCGAGCAATATAGCATCGAACCCCAATGGAATACCCTCCATCGTTGTTCAATTAAACTATATTTCAACTAAATACAAGCTCAAGTCCTATTCACTGAGGCGACTTGGAATACCCATTACCCTCTTGGTAATTTCATTACATGTTTGTACGGATTGACCGCCATATCGGTCGCTGATATTCTACCGAGTCAGTCACGAGTATACTGTCGTGTCGGTGGGGTATTCTACAAACCTCAAATCAATTGTACAAAATACATATAGTTCTTCACTGTATAATTGTGCTAAATATAATGTTCAAAGTTTATTCAATTCTCATTCACATGGTTTCACATCACCTGGATGTTCACATTGACTAGACATCCCTGGGATGCCCCATACTCATATGCATCACCTAAATGCTCACATCACATATACTTCCCTGGGATGTCACATACTCATATAATTACTGATTTCTTACTTAGTGTACACACACACACACCTTAAATTCATATGCTTAAATGCAATTTCGAAAACTCGTATAATAACACATTTGATTTTACACACACATATCACTACACACATGCTATTGTAATCAAGAGTACATGTCCAAAATTTTCCCTACCTCACACACGAAGCCATTCAAAGGGACACCACAGTCCTTATCAACGGCTTCTCACCCTCAATCTATATCACAAACATACCATGATGCATCAAGGATTAACTCTAATCACTTAATCCCTAGACTTATTTAAGTGTTTCTCAAAAATGAGGCAAAAATGGGCAAGTTCATGCTAATATAGAATTTGATGCAACTTTCCCCCTAAATCTTTGGATTCACAAAATGGTTAAATCACAAAAGTTGTAGAGTTCGTTGTCCTCTTTCCAATGCCGTGAGAATTGTGTTAATCAGAGTTCGTAGTAAAATGTTACGGCCGAAATACCAAAGCAGTGTTGGCAAGCACAGTCAAAATCGATTAATCGATCCCAATATCGATTAATCAAAATTTTAAAATTGATTAATTGATCTCAAATCGATTAATCAGTTTTTTCCAACCTGCACACTTTCTAGCCACAGGGAGTACACAGTCGATTAATCGATTCCAAATTGATTAATCGAAACCAAAAATTGATTAATCGAAATTTAATTCGATTAATTGGTTTCGTGCTCCAGTACATAGATTTGCTTTTTGTCAAAATTTGATTATTCGGATTGCAAATCAATTAATCAATTTTGACAGAAAACCAGCCCTCTTCAGGCTGTTCGTCAAGCTTTCTTTTCTCTCTAAGTTTTCTCTCTCCATTTCTTTAACTCATCATTTATTTACTAAATCAAAGCTCACACATCATACACATCGCAATGTAATAAAGCCTTACCTCAAATCCATCTCATGATTGATTCAATGGCTTGGATCAAAGGGTTAGGGTTCCTAGCCTATACTCCATAAGATCCCACGTGCGATTCTGTCAGAATTTAAAGCTTGTGTACGGTCTTCAATCCGCAATCCCACGCATAAATCTTTTGCATTTACTCCCAAGAATTTCCTCTTCTTTCTCTCTAACCTCTCTCCCTCCCTTCTTAAATTTCTACCCACCAACCAAAATCAAAGAGAAATAAGTTCTCTTAGCTTTTAACCTATTTAACCCAATAACTTATTTGGTGTAAAACACATACACCCACAACAAGTGTATATGACCTTATCAACAGATCTAATACCAAAGACACACATGTACTTTCACCTCAAACCTAATCTTACCTAAGTCATCAAGTTGACTTTCAGTTGATCGCATAAGTTACCAGGTGGGCACGCATCTTGAGGTATATTATTCAAAGTCGAGCATGCATCCCGAGGTACACTCTTTAAAGTCAAAATTTTTAGGATGTTATATGATGGGTCTGGCCCATTGGGCCTTGATGGGTCTAGCCCGTTGGGCCTTGATAGGTGTGGATGATGGGGGTTTGGCCTATTGGGCCTTGGTGGGCGTGGATGATGGGAGTTTGGGCCATTAGGCCTTGGTGGGTTTGAGGTAATGAAGCATGGAGACTTGGGAGTGTGTATGATGGGTTGGAAGATGTGTGGTGAGAATGAGGGGGGATGTTTTGGGAGGCTTTCCAACTAGTGTAAGCCCAGACCATCTCATCCATCATGGCCATGGGGTTGAGTATGGAGTTTGAAGTGGATGACTCATCTAATGAGGGGGATGTATGGGAGAAACTGGGCATGACCTGCGTAGAGGTGGGAAAATTGTGCATGATTGATGAGGGAAAGTTGGGCATTGTTTGGGTGGATTGGAGAAAATTGGGCATGATCCGAGTAGATGGAGGGAGATGTGGTGGATTTTAGATAAATGAGGAGAAATTAGGTGTATTTGGTGGAGATTGGGATAAATTGGTCATTACTTGGGTATATGTGGGAAAATGGGAGTTATTGGGATTGGATGTGGGGGAAAATTTTGGATTAGATGTGGAGGGAAGTTGGAGTGTATGAGGTGTATGTTGGATGGATGTGGAAAAGTTAGGGGCTTGTTAGATTGATGTGGGAGAATCAGGAATGATATGGATGGATGTGGAGGTAAGATGGAGATTTTGAGTGGATGTGGAAGGGAAATGGGGCATTGCTTGGGTAGATGGGGGAATATGTGGTGTATGTTGGTTTAATGTGGACGGAAGATTGGGTGTATTTGGAGGGGATTGGGGAAGATTGTGCATGGGGGATGTGGATGAAAAATGTGGCAAATTTTGGGTTGATGTGGAGAATTTGGATGTGTGTTGTGTGGATGGATGGATGTCGAAAATTGGGAATGGTGGAAGTAAAGGAAAAATGGGGAATATTGGATGTGAATGGGGGAAAATTGTGCATGATGGATGGTTGGGTATGGATGTACTTAGAGTGGATGTGAGGAAATGGGGTGTATGTGGAGTGCCTGTGGATGGAAATGTGGAGGTGTCTCGAGTGGATATAGATGGGGGAAAATTGAGGGTATTTGGATTGGAGGAAAAATTGGGAAAATGTGGGATGGATGTGGATGAATTTTGGGTAGTTGTGGATGAAAAATGGGGTGGATTTTGAGTGGTGGTAGATGAAAAGATGGGTGCGCTGAATGGTCCGGTGACATTGAATTGGGATTGGGTGGAAGGATTGGAATTGGGTATTTCCTCCATGAGGGAATATGATGGGGAAGATGGTGGGGATGAATCAGGGTTGGCGTAGGTCGGATCAACCGCCCATGATATGGTTTTTTGGCGGGTTGGGTACGGGTTCCTCGGGTGAGGACTAAAAACCCGTCTTCTCTTTCCCCTACGGGATGATGGAGGATAAGGCGATGTCATTGTTCCGACACCACAAGCTCTCTTATTTTGGATTTTTGATTTTCCTAATTTTTTTCATTTGGTGGTGATTTTTGAATGATGATGATGATGAGAACCCCCTTTTCGGATGGTGTGAACACCCTAATGCCTCCCACGGCGGGATCCCAATGCCCTCTTAAAGAATTAAAGGGAATCCTTTGATCTATGTGGAGGCACAGAAATCCATGTGACAACCTGATCCCTCGGAAGAGTCAATAAGAGGGCAACCTCTCTTGTCCGGCGAGGGCATTTTGGGTGTCAAGGGTGTGGGACTTATTGGGAGTCTAAAAAAACCACTAAGCGGGGGGTCGGGGCAATGCCCCTTGGGACTTTTTCTTCACTTTTCGAGTCCCTCCTCTCGTTGCCTAAAGGATACAAGGATTTTTCGATTCCGCTAACGCTCTCCCCAAGGTTTTAGGCTTAGTAACAAGTTCGGTCACCCACCCGATATACCTCTGGCCCGAATGCCTTCTCAGATACTGGATGGGGTGGTTCTTTTCGGGATCATCACCACTAGGGGTTGTTGTCGTACTAAGAATAGGGACGTTTGTATCGCTGCATAAATTCCCACCCTTTAAATTCTACCCATGCAAAAATAAATTAAGTCCCTTAGTTCACTTTTAAGGTTTAATTTTAAATTCAATTTTAAAAGGGGAGTTTTCTTAATGTTCAAAAATGGGTTGTGACAATCCCGTGCTGCCTCTACGGGCCAGCGTCCACTGTTGGTATATGACGCTAATTTAATAAGTAGCCCGCCAAACGGCTAAGGGGTGTAAATGACAGAAATGTAAATGCTCAAGTAAGCCCACTAAACGGTTAAGGCGTTTAAATGATAAAAATGAAGCTAAACTATCAAGAAACCCGTCAATCTACTAAGGTGGTAAATAGCTCAAGTAGGCCCGCCAATCAGTTAAGGCGTGTAAATGCGCAAGAAGCCTGCCAATCGGCTAAGGCATGTAAATGACTGAAAATAAAAGAAAGTAAAAACAATGCTCAAATAGGCCCGCCAATCGGCTAAGGCACATAAATGATGAAAAATAAATGAAAGTAAAGACAAAGCTCAAGTAGGCCCGCCAATCGGCTAAG
This sequence comes from Chloranthus sessilifolius, assembly GCA_021018995.1. Classification (NCBI taxonomy): domain Eukaryota; kingdom Viridiplantae; phylum Streptophyta; class Magnoliopsida; order Chloranthales; family Chloranthaceae; genus Chloranthus; species Chloranthus sessilifolius. The sequence goes on along the minus strand of CM037585.1, from coordinate 110,746,928 downwards.
GCGTGTAAATGACGAAAAAAATAGGGGTAAGTAAAAAATGACGGAATTAGATGGGTGAGTACAAAAATGAAAAAGAAATAACAAAAGTTAGTAAAAATAAGAAAAACACATGCAAAAAAATAAAATAAAGAGCCAACTTCAAGTAGAAGCTCTAAGGTCTCCCCAGCAGAGTTGCCATCTGTGCAACTGTGAATTTTTGACGATCCATTGCGACAATGTGCTTGTATGAAAAATAAAGAGTGGCCATCCAGAGCTTTTGGTGTCCCAGAAAATCCAAATCAATATTAAATGCACCGAAGTGCCAAATATGACTCTAATTCACTGGTCTACGCCAAAGGCTCTTAGGTGGGGGCTTCGGTTATATATCGGGAAGGTGTTAGGCACTGGATCAACCCGCTCGTAAGCGGTCTCTACTATGGCCAGGTCTATGTGGGGCTAGTTTATATAATATATATATATATATTAAAGAAGCAAAATGAGCGGTACTTCCCCTTGCCCGAGGGCACACTAATCCTATTGAGTCCTTCCCGCTTGCCGAAATTTGGGCAGCGTAATGGCTCAACTCTAGGATAGAGGAAAAGTCAAAAAAGGTAGAGGAATAGAGGGGAGAGTTGGAGCTCTTGGGCTCTTGTAGAACCGATGTGGTCCTTCGCGCAAGAGCGTCGCCGGTGAGCTTTCGATAGCAAACGGGGTCCTAATCT